>JARFIY010000001.1:63402500-64652500 GCA_036346155.1 Sinelater perroti | reverse complement strand
CTTAAAATCAAAAATATGTAATGAATGTATCCTGCCAGTAACCACATATGCAAGTGAAACGTGGATATTTACAAAAAAAAAAACGATAGACAAACTACGAGTACACCAACATGCAATGAAACGCAGAATTTGGAACATATCCTTGAAAGACCGCAAAACCAACAGATGGATTAGACAAAAAACAAAGGTTGAGGACATTATAGAAAGAATAACAAGACTTAAGTGGCAATGTGCAGGACATATCATAAGAAAACAAGAGGGATGGTGCAAGAAAATAATGCAATGGAGACAATGGAGAGAACATAGAAACAGAGGAAGACCCTTCAAGAGGTGGGCGGATGACATAAAAATGCAAGCGGGACTAACATGGAACAGATTAGCACAGCACCGCACTAAATGGAGAAATATGGGAGAGGCTTATATCCGTAAATGGAAGAAAGCTAATGATAATGATGATGATGAAAAAGCGTTAGTCAATATGAATATTTTGGAGTCACAATATGCGAAAATAGAAGAGATAACAAGAATATAATAAATAAGATAAACAAGGGAAATAATATGATACAAACACTACATCCAATCATGTGGAACAAAAACTTAACAAAAAATAAACAAAAATAAATATATTTGAAGCAATAGTGAAACCAGTTATGATATATGGGTTTGAGATATAAGTTATAGACAAGAAGATGGATAAGAAACTGGAGAAATACTGGAGATGCTGTAGCTTAACTTTGTACGATCGCGTTAAAAATGAAGAAATAAGAAATAAAATAACAACTGAAGATGCCATTATAGACAGGATAAATAAAAACAGCTAAAATGGTACGGGCATCTACGCAGAATAGAAAAAGAAAGAGTACCATTGTAGGTATGGAACTGGACTCCAACACTAAGGAATAAACGAAGACTACCTCGAAAGAAAAGGGTAAACAATATAGGACAAAAATTTATAATTCTATTTAATGGATGTTTTTACTTGCCCGTCTATACTAGGAGATTTTTTAAAGAAGTTGGCTCAATAAATTTATTATTTAGGTAACATAGGTCTGGGTTTTGAAAATCTATCATTCTGGTTTAAAAGTAAATTGTCAATGCGATGCAATTTCTGCATTATATAGGTTTTTTAATATAACCATTATAAACATTATGGTTAGCTACCGTTAACTTTTGCCAATACATCGCCCTTCTGCACAATAAATTATTTAGAAGTGAGACTCTAATAATGCACATAACTTCATTACGTTATAATTATAGAAAGGGCATTTCTAGAATTATAATAAACCTGCAAAGCTTGCAACGCATAGCGAAGTGGCGAAGCAGTCTCCCTTTGAGAACCCTCTAGTTTGTAGGTTTAAAATCAAATTCATGGGTTGACCAATCAGTTTCAAAATCACTAACAAACAAGCCTTTGTGGCCACCTGTCGATTGGTAAAAACAGAATTTGGAAATTCCCAGCCGTTCTCGAGTTTTTGCTCGGACGGGCAGACAGACGAACAACATGAAGTTAGTAAGTGACTCCGCTCGCTTCGCCATTTAATAATTAGTGAAATTTTTTGTATTTGTAACTTTGTTATTAAAGTATTAAGTAAAACCGTTAACCGAAGACACAATATTTGTATGATAAAATGCTTTTTCATAATCGAGAAGACTCTCCGGATTGATGCACTTTTCTGTCTCTCCATTTTCCCACTTTTTATTAGTTATATTTGCAATTGTGTTTTGTTCAGAAGCAGTACTATATCGATCTCAGCATTAAGTGGATTCTATATATCGGCGATTTCTGTCAATATCTTATAAACTTTTAAGAGATTATTATAATAGCAGCAAACTAAAAAGTTATTAGTTCGTTAATTTAATTTTATATAATGACATATTTATATATTTTTATATGCAAATTATATAGTGACATCTCGTTTAAAAATACCGAGATAAAATACTTATGGATTTTTATAATGATCCCTTAAAACGACAATGGTATAATTTGGATTGACATCGAAGAGGGGTTCGAAAGTATTCATAATATCGACCATCGTCAGATTTAATAACCAAATGAAAAATCAACAGCTTCAATCAAGAGGATGGCGTATGCGTGATGTTTCTTTCAAAGAAATGTATCGTATAATATATACTTACGAGACTACAGAGACTAAATTTAATATAAAAAAGACATTTTACTGCAATTTACGCGTCATCAACGATTAGTACACTAAATATTGATCACTGATAAAAGAAGTGTGGAATCACACTCAAACAAACCACGGCGGGTTGTAATTTACTACTGAAAGGGCATGTTTATACGACAATATTATTGTGCATGTTAATTATGCACATCGTCGATATCATTTTCTGGAAGATTTGTGACATAAAACAAACATTTACCGTTTCCTTTGCGTACTCAATTGAATTTAATAAAGCAAATTAACGTCTGTCCATGACAACGGACACGTCGCTAAGGAGTGACTTGATCTAAATAATATCTAAATGTGGACACAACACTTATATTCACTTAATGTGCTGCAATGTATCTAATCTGTCTAAAGCGCCAATTAAAGAGCAAAACAAACCTAAATGTTGAGGAGCTAGGAAATACATAAATGCGCCTGTGATGCTGGAAACACGTCACTGACACGGATTAAGACTATTTATAAACGTATTAAAATTTTAGCGTTGTAGCTTGACTTGTTCCTTTGGGTTTAAAAATAAATTCTTAGGCACATGACAACAAAATAATTAATTATTATTATTACTTGCTTAGCACATATTCTTTAACAAATATCAACTTCTTGTTAATATTTAAAACTCTCTAACCTTACCCTACAACAATTTTTTTTCTGCTCGTCAGTTTTAAAATTATAGTTTAGATATATTAAAAGAAAGAATTAAAAAATCATACATATCTACTTACTTATTCCAATTACCTATAATTAAATAGTGTAAAAACTTTGAGTAAAGGCATTCATTTTACTATTTTGCTACATGCAGGAAGTTGCAATCAGATTTGTTTATGTTTTAATATAACTCATTACGCCATTTACAATGTAAACATATTCATTATAAGAATTTTAAGTTCAGTAAATAGCTATTTATTTGTACTTAAAAGGACTGTTGAACTAGGCAAACAAATTATGTTACATACTACAAGAGCGATTAATAACAAAACATCTAAGACAACCATGAAAAATGTTTTCCACAATATAAAGTAAAATAACATACTGTCTCGCTCTAATAGTCAAATTATTATGTTTACATTATTAAAAATATGACATAGGATAAGTGACTGGTGTTGCTTAATTGTCATTTTGATATTTTATAATATATAATTACATTAAAAAAATAATTTGTTACTTATCTGTACTACCGCAACATAAAATATTTAATTATTTATAATTATTTTAATTTAGAAAATGCTATTTACGAAATTAATGCTATTCAAATTTACTTACATTTTCCATTTTTTAAAAATGATTGTTTGGTTCTGTACAGGTGATAAAAACTTGCGTAAAGTGAATACCTAATTGTGTAAAATAATACGAGATTTATAATATCGAGTTACCTAAAAGCACAATTACGACAAATGAAACGTGTTGTTTATTAAAGTTGCAGTAAAAAGTGTTCCAAACATAAATACTGCTGCGAACGCTGCGCTGAAATTAGATTTCCCTTTTCTGGTTTTACTGTCGAAGTTTACCGGTCTTAAATTTTGAGATTCGACGTTGCTCGGTGCTCATTTATATTAACTTCCGGGAAATGTCCAGAATATTGAGAGAGCACGTAGGTGTGCTTTGAGTATTTTTAGCCCGGACGATTACACTTTCCCTGTTGTTCGTTCACGGGGTATCTTACATAAATACCTGAATCATTTTAGCCGTATTTCATTTATGGATGTAATGAACCCTTTTAGTTAAATTGAATTTAAGAAGGTAATCGTTCATATATGCAGCTTGCAAGCAACGCTGCTTTCGATTGCCTCAAACGAATTCCTATGTACTGTTACGAATTAAACATGGAAAAAACGAATCGCTTAGTCTGAAAGTATCCTGTGTTCTTATAACTTTGAATCTGCTTGACTTAGAACCGTCGTATATTAGACTCTAAATCTGTTTTCCATTGCTGCCTTTGTGTTCTTCCCAGCATCCGTTAGGATCAAAAAACACTTTCGATTTTCATTGCAACACGTGTGTTTGACTTTATAAAATTTCTGCTTGAACCATGTGTTTGTATTCAAATAGCTCTTTTGTGTACACCATTTTGTGGGAGAATTAGTGGAATTAGCTCTCAATCTAGTATATATGTGATGCTGAAATAACCCCGAAGTGCTCCTGTGCAAAAAATGTAAATTTGTTGTCTTTCTCACGTTGCGAAGCTTTTCAGCATATAAGGTTTCGCAGAATCACGTGCGTTCGCAGCTGAAATAACAACGCGCAGGAAATATTAGTCTAGGCACTTTAACACAGCTGGGTTATAGAAATCAAATCTCAGTCAGCGCACTGAAAGATTTTTCTATTACGATGTAGATGCCAAACGAAAGCTCCACAACAAATTAAGAGCCCGTCAAATCTCGCAGACACAGCTGCTGCAGCGTTTTTCGTGTATAAACTAGCGTGCCATTAGTATCATTACAGATGAGTAAACAACTAAATTTTACTGCGTTGGGGATCTAAACTGTTACTTCCCTTAAACAATTGTTTTAGTGCTGTAATTATTGATTACTACGTACTTTTACGCATATTAAAAACAATTCAAAGAGGTTGTTGATGAGACGTTGATAAAAATTTAGGATATATAAGTATGACTAGCGTTAACCTAACCGCTTTTCAAAATTATGTTCGATTTTCCTGTACGCCTTATTTTGTCTTAATATACAATAGTCATTATAGATACAATGCCAATTACTTCATGTAATTTATTTATGTAATATTGCTACATTTAGTTTTACTAATGTAATATTATTTAGTTGCAAACCTGCATTAAAACGAAATATGGAAAGTAACAATAAACTTAAACTGTCAAAGTTAAGTAAATTTAACGCATTCATTCAAATACACCTACAAGTTTATTTTCTCCTTGGTGCAATAGTTAAAATTGCATTTACTGTTTTTCATTGAATTTCATGTACACCCATCTTTGTTTTAAAATCTATGTGGTAGATTTAGCTTTGGACTCCTGTTACCTATTAATAAATCTCTACATTTTGAATTATTATTAATAATGTAATAAATAAAGTGCACGTAATTTATTTCTTTATATTAAATAACATTAAATAAATATTCAGATATTAATTTCCGTTATAAATTTTAGGCATATATGTTTACATTGGATTTTTCTTAATAAAACTCTCCTCTCTCCTCTCTCTCTCTCTCTCTCCTCTCTCCTCTCTCCTCTCTCCTCTCTCCTCTCTCCTCTCTCATCTCTCATCTCTCCTCTCTCCTCTCTCCTCTCTCCTCTCTCCTCTCTCCTCTCTCCTCTCTCCCCTCTCTCTCTTCTCTCCTCTCTCTCTCTCTCTCTCCTCTCCTCTCTCCTCTCTCCTCTCTCCTCTCCTCTCTCTCTCTCTCTCTCTCTCTCTCCTCTCTCCTCCTCCTCCTCCTCTCTCTCTCTCTCCTCTCTCTCTCCTCTCTCCTATCTCCTCTCTTCTCTCTCCTGCTATAAGGATATAAAAATGATACGGCAATAGTTCCGTGAACAACCAAACAAGCAATATTTAAAAAAAATTAATTTAATATTTTAATATATATATATATATATATATATATATATATATATATATATATATATATTTCATCGACATATTCGTCAAAATTACTACTTTCATTTTTGCAATCGTCGCAGACCACCTCAACGGCAGAATGGTTCTTGCACGTAAAGGATTGGCTGCGGCAGCATTTCATTGATGTTGGAGATATCTTCTTCCCTAATACACATGAGCGACACACCCTGCGTTTTAAAAAATTTCTTTCTTCTCTTCACTGCTCAACAGTCCGACCGAGAAGCACTTATATCTTGAGGTAAATGTCTGAGATTTGATCTGAGTATAAGATGTTATTCCACTAATTTCAAGAACAAATTGTTCAAGAAAATTCTTTGGTGAATACAATTTGAGTATTTATACCACCAAAAATCATCAGCCTGTATAAAACGGCACAAAACCACCTCTGTCATTTTAGATAATACGGAGGAAGCGGCACACATTTAGTTGACAGTGTCGACTCGGCATTGGGTTGCGTTGTAGTCCAGGGTAATCTGAGGACTTTGGGTGTCGGGGTTCATTTTGTCATTGTCATGTAATGTTGAGAGGAGTATTATAAATTTATATTCTCTGATGCACGTAGAAAACCAGCATTTTCTCCTTTGGAATTTAAAAGGATGGGACTTCACATCGCTGTTTTTGTTCGGTTAGAATTCTCTTAAGGTTTCAGCTTTGTTTTTCTTCAATTGTGCCCAAAATCGTTATGTTTTTGGTGAGCACATAATCAACGATTAGTACACTTGTGCACTAATTGTCAATGGTCAAATTCCAGTTTGAGTTTTCTATCGGAATAACTAAACGCTCCATAATATCTGTTGGGGAATGTAAGGCCGCAAATGGTCCATCTGGTCATTTTCCGTAGTATACTTCTAGATCACACGTGTAAAAACTTTTGGCATTACATAAAGCAAAAAAATTTCCCTTATTAGTTTGCTGGTTTGCTGGAAATGCATTGAATAAAACCGCAACGATCTCTAAATTGATGCAGCATCTCGTCGATTATAGCATATTCGCTCAAATTGAACGCCGATCCGCAGTTGTTGACGGAAGCTTAAAAAAAGTCACGAATCGCTGCCAGTTTGTCAACTTTCTTCCTTTCAACTGCTGCATTTTTGACATCAAATTTTAGGGAACGGGTGATGAAAGGAAACCTCTTGTAACTCGTAACAGTTCTTGCAATTCCGGTGCCGTCGCTCCCAAAGATCTCTTTCATATTTGCGTGGAAAGATTTTTTATTCCGATTAAATCAATGGGATGCAGGTATGCCGTAGCTCGTGCCTGTCGATATTTCTATAATTCTGATCTCTAGAATACTGGTGGTAAATTTTTAGCGAATTAATATATATTATTTGTTTACTTCAAAACGTCGCCAATCATAGGGATGTCGATAATTTGAAAAAACCAATCCTGTTCGTTTCCAATACCACAAGCTCATTGAGTCACCCCAGTGGGTATTTTGACTACGTTCTTTCTTTTGGTTTTTAAAGGAAGCGGAATTTGGTTTTAAGTCATTTTGTTAATTTATTTTTTCAATAAAACGCTCTTCAGTAGCTAACTCCACTTCTTCAGATTCTTCTAAAAAGTTCTCTTAATCCGTAACACTTTCTTCAGTTTATTGATCGATTTCTCTTTCTGAAAACTCGCTGTTACTTAAGGGCAAGTAAGTCTCGCTTTCGTCCTCTGGCTCATCAAATAAATGTTCAACAACGTCTTTCAGTTTTTTTTTGCATAAGTATAATACAAATCACTAATCTGTACCCATCATTAAAAATGCTATTGTTATCAGATATTTTCTGTAATTTATTAAATTCATTAATGTACATCCTACATTTCCCAAAACGTGCAAAAAACACCCGGTTTGTAGTAATAAAAATAATATATTTATAATTTATAAAACTCATTTACTCTTACCTAACTCACCAGGTATGTTAATAATATGCAATTCAAATTATGATTAGATTCAGTATACAAGAAGAAAGAAATATACTAACTTAAATTATATATTCAGTTTTTCTGGCTGATCTGCTTTTTTATAAGTTTCAATTGTATAATTTATTTTGACTACATTTATTTTTACAAACTTTTTTTAATCTTGGTCATTTCTTCTATCAATTATTTATTATTTAAATATGTTTATACTACACATGCAAGGCAGCTGGAAGTGTTTCGTAGGCCCTTTCTTCCAGCTTCCAGTTAACTTTCTCCTTAATCCATACGTTGTTAAACATTGAGATACTTATATTGTTGATATTTAAATTGTTCATTGGCACTTCAAATTTGACCTAGATTTCATAAATGTACAAAAGGGTGCCATTTTTTTATTTGATTTTAGTTACGTTGATAAAAGCCATTTTAGCTGGTGAAATGAAAAATAAGAAACATTGTTTTTGCCCTGGGAAAATTTATATTATAGAGTGTTTTATTATGTTTAGTAAGTGCTGAATAATTATCACTTTTCCGTACGGCCACAGAGTGTTCATATTTTTGCCTAGATATTTCTCGTTTTTTTTTACCTGTATAGGTCTGTAGATTTCCTCTAAAACGTATTTTATAAACTGTTTGGGGTCTATCGGGACAGTAACTTTTGACTGACAAATTAAATCAGCTATTTTGTTATATGCAATAATTTAGTAATTCTCGCCATTTTGGAAATATATTTTTGTATATTAAATAAACACAAACTAAATTTTTGTTGACAATACATTATTCAATAAGTTATTTTGTGCTTCCTCGTTATTAATTTTGTTTAAAGTATGCTCTTATGTACTAATAGTTAAATATGAGTTTGTTCCAGAGGAAGTGGCGTATAAATTTATGTCTGTACAAAATACATTTTTCAATTGGCAGTTCGATCACAAAACTAATATGTGATAATTTAAAAATTTTAGAAAACGAATGAAAAACCAAATATATGTAAACACAAATAACACAGCACTGGTAATATAAACATTCAACAATAATCAAAATAGTTATTTGTGTAAACTAAGTAAATAGTTAAATATTTTGATTAGGATTTATTAGCCCCAGTGGGGTTGCTGGACTCTCATCGTGTGTTTCCCCAACTGGCGGATAGGGGAAAGTCTCTTAGACATAGGTGGTACTAAAGAAATAAAATACTAGGAGCAGATTAAAATCAGTAAGCACTTTGATTCAGAATGGGTGCTTGGTAAGCATTCTCTCAAACAAATGTAATATCGATCTTAAACCTTCAGATAGATAATATAGAATGTCTATTAGCCGACAACGGCCTGTCGAGGCAAAATAACGACATTTAAAAGTGCGAACAAACAATAAAATAAAACAAATTACACAGAGCAGCCTACAACATAAAATCTGTGGTAAAAGACAAAAAGATATATAAACTCGAAGAAGAATTGGCAAGAATAAAATGAAACATAGTAACACTATTAGAGTTAAAACAAAGATAAGAACAAAGTATAAAACTTCAAATAAGAAACCAACTATATTGTAATGGTTTTGAAAACAAATCATATACTGGCACAGAATTCCTAGTAAAGAAGAACATAAAACAAAATACAAAAATATTTAAATCTATTTTGAATAAAGCAGGCCAATAGACTTCGATTTAAAACTCGGAAAGGAATCCGTTAAGACAAACAACAAAATAGGCAAATACGAATATAGCATAAAAAACTACTTAGAACAATAAAATCCAACAACACAAGATAATAGAAAATAAACACATATGTCATCATCGACAGAGACAAAGAATAAAATTGATTGCTTTTTTAAAAATATATACAGATTTTTGAAGGTGCTATAGGACTAAATAAATATACCATCGGTAGGAATCGCCAAATGTTGAAAATTTGAATACAATTGAATAATTAATTAGAAAAAGAACAGTACAAAAATTTACTAATAATTGAACAGAGTAAATAAAAAAAAAGAAAAGCATTATGAATAACAGTAACGAGAGCATAATAACACTACTTTCAAAAAGGAAATAGAGACAAATACGTAAAACGGTATGTAAATTTAGTAAGAGTTGCCCGCCAAAAGGTATTTTTGAAGTCCTAGGCTGACAATTTTCCATGCATATTTCCTTAAATTTTTGTAAGGTGGGAATGTATAAATTTTTAACTAGATCACGAACGTGGAACAATTTAACTTAATTCTCATTCATAATAAACGTAAGCATAAGTTGTCCATAAGAAATACGTAATAACTAAAGTTGAATCTCGTAATTTTTACATTTTATGTTCAAACGTCAGGAATACGTAAAGTTCAAATCGGTTCAACTTTATGTATTTCTCACGTTTATTTGCAGTAATTTTTATTTTTCCCTGTTGGCAGAAATAACAAAATATTTATTTTGATACTAAAATTGCACAACCTAAATTTCGTATTGTCGACATTTTGGCTTTGTTTTTACAGCGGACAAAAAACTATTAATTAAGTTAGTAAATATACATCTGTTTCTACACCATAAAAAAGATAACATATACAAAGGCAACATAATTATGCAAAATGCCTGGAAGTACACTACTGCCGCTACTGTGTTTAGGCATGCGCAACTTTAAAATGTTTACATAAGGCTTACTTGCATTATACGTATTTCGTATGAGCTGCTTATGCTTATGGCCATTATGAATGGACGCTTACAAATGGCAAGGAGCGAGAGCAGCCCCGACGTGCGTGCACAAACGCACGGACCTCTTTGTGTAGATTAAACGCTCAGAGCACTGCACGCCAAATTTCATATCAACCGTCTTTGTTTACTTTTCATTCAAAATGTATAGGATGTCTTTGTTTACTACGCACGGACCTCCTCGTAAAAATTAAGAGCCGAATATCACGTCACATTTCTTTGTTTACTTTCTGTTCAAATATAATAATTATAATATTGTAATATTCAAATGGATTGAGCTGTATGCTTCAATAACTGTTAAAAAAGGCTTAAATGTATTGTCTGTCATACAAGTTTGTCTAATAAAATTAAACTTTAGTAGTAGCTCCAGAATTGTGTCTGTTAAATAAATTGTGGAAAATTAGTTTATTTATATTGTAGTATTCATGGTTGAAGCTGCATTACCTTCTGGTAAATATAACATATATTTTGAAGAAGTTTTAAATGTTTTTAAATTCAAAAGAACATTTGGTGAACATAAGGCGACAAAAATATGACTTTTGGCGATCTAGTTAGCTCTATGTTGATCATTTTGATTAAACTCAAATCTAAACTGCAGTTAGTGACAGTCTAAACTTCCTGAACATTCATTTGTCGTAGTTCTTTAGAAAATGCTAAAAGGTTGCCCGTAACAAAATCAAAGATCTTTTTATACATTTTTAATTTTGGAAGTTATGTCAAAATTAACACAACTACTATGTGTACGTATAGCCTAGAAAAAAGTTACTTTAATGTAGAAGACAATAATAAAATGTTTTACTAACAAAATAAAAAGGTATAAATATTAGCACCACGACCTTCTAGTACAAACGTGTAAGTACCAAGTTTAACAGAATATTTGATTTAAATGGAAAGTGATAAAGTGATGAACGAATATCCCGTTTACAAGGGAATTATACATCGAATAACAAGTGTTTAAAACAGAAACCTATCGTAACTGAAGAATATTAAGCAGCTAAGTAATGCACACAACTTGCCGCAACAAGGTAGGAATGTTTTTAATTAAAATATAGGAAATTTCTACTGCGACCTTCACAGCCCAAAAACAGGGCCGCATTGAGTAAATTGGCTGAAATTTTAAACGGCTACAAAATCGCGGCGTCAGACAGCAGCGGTAATAGCATATGCGGTGGATAACCCAAAAATCCTATATGACGAAGATATATGCACATACAACTTAAAAATAGATATGACTAAAAAAAGTAAATACAAAATTAGATAAAATAGAAAAGAGAAATGAGAGGTTGGAAAAGAAAATCGTCAGTCTATAAAGTGGAATTTCTAAAATGAAAATGAAAAATAAACAGTTGCAAAGGGAGAACCTACATATAAAACAAAAATTAAAAGAACAAAATAAGAAGATAGAAGAAATAAAAAAAGAAATATAGAAAAAAATAATACATGGTGTAGAACAAACAGAAGAAGAAGATTTGCAATTAATAGAAAAAGTGAGAATGTAGAAATATAAAAAAAAGTAACCGACTTTAGAAGAATTGGTAAAAAAATGTAACTGACAAAAGAAAATAAAAATTCTAAAAGCATTAAAAAATTAAAAAGGTAAAAAAGCAAGAAAAGAAAAAGACAAAAGAGATCAACAGAAAACAAGAACACATTAAATAAGAAAAAACAGAATATATTACATTAGATAATATCGGAGACGAGGAATTGAAGAAAGACTAATGAAGATTACGAAAACAGGGCATCTTTCAAAAACTGGCAAATCTAAAAAAGGACGAATACAACAAACGATAAAAACTACGCAAAGAGACTGAAATACTGAATATATTATCGGCTCATAAAATATACCATCAATTGGTGAATAATAAATTAAAACAACTAAAGAGATGGAAGCAAACAATATATAACTCTTGAGCATTAGCAAAACAAATAAGAAACCGGAATTGGATATAATTGCAGAAGAATAAATGAGTGAATATTTTATAAGCTTTTTAAAAACTCTACGGCAACCTGTGCGAATATATAGTAATCATGGGGGATTGAAATTCTAGGATACGAGACAATATACACAGAAGAATGGAATGCTTAGGAAAATGTGGTGAAAATGAACGGAATAGAAATGGACTCAAAACAATAGACTTTTGTATAAAAATTGATATTAATTGGAAATTTCTTCTGTTACCAAACATTACAGAAAAAATATACATTTGAGGCACAAGAAAGAAACGTTAAAAGTATAATAGACTACATAATGCACAACCACAGTTTAAGAACAATAACAATAACAATGCAGAAATAAGCCTTCAGTACAATTTAGTGTATCCAAAAATACAACAACGATTAGAAGAAACGAAAAGAAGAGGAGAGAGGCTAAGAAATATTTAAAAAGGCAAATCAGAAAAGATGACAAGAATTTGGTACAGAATTAAATAAAGGATATAAAATTGATAATAAAAAATTTTGTAGGAAAATAAAAAGAGGAAAAGAAAAGTGGAAATGTTGGAACAAAAATGCACCAAACCAACTACGAATAAACAGTACAAAAATATTTAAGTTATGAAAAGAATATTTTGCCCAAAACTTGGAAGAGATAGTAGAAATAAAGACGACGACAATTGACATTATCAATATAGAGAAAGAAATAGATGCTTTATGCAAAATAAAGAATGGGATACCATTTACCCAGTAATGTGAAAATATCTAGTGAAAATTAGGATATGGAAGATGTGTCTGGAAATCTTGTATTCCATATTTCCCCAAGATTAACAAAAGGCAATAGATTAATCTGCGACAACTATTGAGTAACCTGTTTTTTCTCGGTAGCATATAAAACATTTATAAAAACAACTGGGGAGAAACTAAGAAGGTACGTAGAAGATAAATTAGAAGACGAACATGTACAAAGAGTTATAGATACAATAAGTGGGCGAATTGAAACTTTAATAACTTTTTAATTTTAATAATTATTTGCGAAACTATTCGATATGAGGTTTCTTATTTTTGTACGATTTTATAGACGTGTTTTGGCCAACTCTGAAGTGTTTTGTTGATAATTTCTTGAGGCAATTTTTTCCAAAGACGTCTTTTAAGATACTACCAAACGAAATAGTCCATTGGAGCAGCATCTGGGCACTTAGGCATCCATTTATTAGGTGTGATGAATTTTATCTGGGGCCTCGACCATTCCATTGTCCACTTGGATGTGTGACTCAAAGCTTAATTCTAATGAAAAATAAAGTCGCCGAGCATCTCAGGCCAAGAACTTCTTCAAAATGGAATCATAATAATACTATTGACTTTAGAATTCGGTTGAACAAAATGAAGATCAGTCTTTGCCGTTGTAAGCCACTCCCGCCCAGACAAAGGGGGCTTTGTTTTTGACAGTTTGGTAACTTTTTTGGTGAGTTACGGCAATTTATACATAAATAATTAAAGTTTGAATTCGCCCACTTAACCTTTCTATAACCCCCTGTAGAAAAGGCAGATAGGCAGTAGATAATATCTTCACAATAAGAAACATTATGAAAAAAAGGTTACAAACAAGCAACAACTTATTTTCACTTTTATAGACCTGAAAGCAAGAGAGCCTTAGGAGACCCCCTCAGACAACTAAAGGTACTAAATTAATAGAAATCATTAATGTACTCTACACAAACATTACGACAAAGATGCAGCTGAATGGATAACGTTTTGAAAGTTTTCTCTTAAAAAATGTGAGTCAAACAAAGCGATACTTTAAGCTCCCTTCTATTCATACAGCTATCGATAGAATATTAAAAAAATATTAAAAATGTAACAGAAGGATTACAAACAAACATTGGCTACAGAAACTTGCAACCGAAACATTTAGATTCGTTACTATATGCGGATGATGTGGTGATAATTCGAAAAAGAAAATGCAGAAATCGATAAACATACGAACAACAAAAATAAGTAAATTGAAAATTAAAATTAATCCAAACAAAAGCAAAGTAATGGCAATAAACAAGCGGAAGAAGAAGATTGACTTAGAAATAAACCATCTGGGAGCACAGCTGGAAGACGTCACAACGTTTGAATATTTAAACTCAACAATAACAAACATTGATGCAGAAATATCCAACAAAATCAAAAAAGCAACGTATACTATGCGTTAAACAATAAAATTTTTGGTAAAAAGTAAATTAACGAAAAAACCAAATTAATAATTTATAATACTATTACGGTTCCTAGACTATTATATATATGTGAGACATGAATATTTGCAATAAAATGGTGAGAGGAGAATAACAGCGGTCAAAATGAAATTTCTAAGAAAAATTGCAGGAATCACAAATGGGATCACATAAGAAATGAAGCCATTATAAACCAACTTCAATAAGTACAAATAATAAAAAAATGCGAAATTGAAGTTGTAGAATGGTATGGACATGTAATAAGAATGCAGGAAATTAAAATACCAAAAAAAGATAATGAAAGCTAAGCCAACAAGGAAAAATAGGGGAACATCCAAAAAACATGAATGGACAAAGTTGAAAAGAGGAGGAAGCAATTTAAAAAAATTAAGAGACAAGGCAAAAGACAAGAAAAAAATTAAGGAAAAGTTAAACACCTGACACCCAAAGGGTATAAGGATTTTGAGAAAAAGAAGATTTAGAAACAGCTTAAATTTTTGATACGCCTAGAAATAAGCAAACTGCATACAAAATAATGTAGCTATGAAAAAAAAAACGATAGTTTTCAATACACAAGATCTTATGATGAGTACGAGAATAATACAAATTGTACATTATGGTTTTCCTATAGTCTCCCATGACAATGACGCCACTCAAAGTAAAAAAAAAAACATCTTAATCCTTTCACCAGTAAGACACATTTCAAAGTTACGTTTATAAGTATGTTTTTGGCAATGGCAGCTTCCTAAATATAGAGTGAAGTAATACTCCCATTTTTATCACATGGTATAATTGGATTTGATAACTTAATAGCCAAGTATTTTGACTATTTAAATTATGTCCTGCAATTTAGCAAACCAATAAAAAATATAATAAAAAATTTTAGTATAGTGCTTATAACGAATGGTTCAGGTATGTTAAACGAACAATAATGAAAATCCAAAGTATAAAACAAAGAAAGAAACATTTGAGGGTAATCTTAAAACGTTAAATCGATTGCTGTGGTGAGCGACCTTAACTTTAATTTTGACAAAATTATGTGAATAATCTATAAAAACAAATACTGGAGTGGAACTTGTATACAAATACATTATTTATTATTTAAGAGATAAAGACTTTTTAAAAGTTCCTAATCCCTCATGAGAAAAAAGGTATATAATAAACCTATAATTTACACTAAAAATAATTTATAAGACTTTGCTTATCAAGTCCGTTATTTTGTATATCGAAGTAACCGAAATGTTAAAATTGATAGGAATAATAAACGCAACCTTTTTCGAGCAATACTTACCTTCGTCATCTGATATGTCTTCACTATCATTCGGTACATCGTTGGTCTTTTTCCGATATTTCCCTAAAGCCAAAGACAAATTAGGAGACTGGCATAATAGGTGCGGGTACGTGCGTAAGCAGCAATGATTTTTACGTAAAATAAATTATGCGGTTGCATGTTTACATGACATTCCTAACTAAAATTCATTCTAGCAACTCAGAAGTGTAGAATCGTGCTGTTAATCGTGACAGTCTGCGCCATGCTGATCTGGAGAGAATTAATCATGGTGTGCGAACTTTGAAATCGGGCGAATAGAGACGAGTGAAACTTTAGTAGCGAAAGTTGCGCGCGTCAAACGTTTTATCTTCCGCGGGTGCCAAAATTACACCTTCCCGTACATCCACAAGGAAGCGGGTGCCAGCACGCGTGTACTATTAAGCGCGCTGATTTATGCAGCGCATAATTAATTATTTGGACAACTAATTGGTAAGATTATCGTGCAGATGAACAAAACGTAATTTGTTGGTTAGCAAACATTAAAATGTGACTTTTTGGCATTTCTTGATTGTCTCTAATATATAACGAAAAACAAAAACAGTCTACGACTTACCCTTGCGAGGTACTCCTTTTGATTTGTAGGGAGTAGACGGTTTTGGAATTGCTGCAATAACACGTAGTAATCAATAAATAATATTAGGTTTTATGTAACATAATTATTCAGCTCCATTTATTATTAATTACACCGATTTTTATTTATTATTTTTGCTTTAGTTACATTCACCATAAATTTAAAAATACTTAAATACGAATAACGGAAAAATGACAATTTTAAATGAGACAGCATGTAATTAGAAGCTTTACCAAAAAGAAAACTGCTTTTAATTTTTTTCATTTTTTAACTGCAAACATTTGCAAAGAGCCTTTGCATTTACGAGTTCGACAGTACACAAAGGTATATTTTGCGAAACACATAAAACAGGGCGTTTCAAATATGAAATACTCTGGAGGCAAGTTATTTAGTTCTGTATTTTGCAGAAACCATCGAAGCGATTTATTAAATTGCTCGTTTGAACGGTCAAAGCTTTTATAAAACTTTCTCGCAAGGTACGGGCTGCAGAACTTCGCCGTATTTCTAGGTACGTATTTACAACTAATTAATATATGCGAATCCACTTACGATAGAGTTTAATGGTTCCGTCTGTATCCCCCAGGGAGTTTTTAGAGACGCATTTGTAAGTTCCGTAATCTGATGTGCTCACTGACCTTATAGTGAGCTTCATGTGCACCTTATACGAGTTTTCCAAAGTCATTGGCTCGTACTTTCCGCCTGAAAACAAAAGGGAGCCGTCGTAAATCAAACTCTTTAATTAATAAAAAATGCACGCCATACTTTGCGGGACGATTTCTCCCTTGTCTCTCGTCCAGTAGTTTATGGACTTGGGGAACGCTTCCGAATGACACTCCAGGATGATCTGCTGGCCCTCGTAGGCACCGACCAGCTGGTTTTGTATCCAGATCATTGGCGGAACTACGGCAACCTTTATATTAAGCTAAGTCCTATCCGCACTGATAGACATGACTCACAATGAACGATCAGCATTATACGCTTGCTAACCGAGGGCGGCACTCCGTTGGATGCAATGCAGAGGTAGGGGCCCATTTGTTGTCTGCTCACCCGGGTTATATTCAGAACGGGTCCGTCGACTGTCGACACTGAAAATGCCGTATTAAAATCATTGTTCACCCGCTTATTAACACGTTCTAGCTGTTCAGTTAGGATAACGCAATTTAATCATTTACACCTATAGTGCAGGCGGATCGATGGCCGCTAGGGGATGTTTGTTTCCCTAAAACGATACAACGCTTTTCGTTCGGTATTGCACTGGACAATGAATGTGGTTTTAATCGATTAAGCAAAGCTGTATGCACTTGAGTTGCCAGTAGTGAACATGTTGACGAACAGATTTAGAACGCTTTGTTCATACCGAAGAGCGGGCTTTTGTTTGTTGTCAATCATACATGAATATTACATGTTTGCATCTTTACTGTGCTATATTATATATTAAAGCAAATAAAGAAAATCACAAAAATATATTTTATTGATAGGTTTTGTTTCGATGCATTATACTTTGTGCTTACCGCATTAATACCAAAACAATAACTAAAAGAGTTTCCTTGCTTGCTACAAATTCACCGTAACAGATACTTTATCTAGATCAATAAAATAAGCACAAGAAATTATGTTACTATAGAGATATTTGTATTTTCTGCTAAAAATTTCTATGAGACGTATTTCAAAAGTGTAAATTCAGTAAATATTATTTAATGTTACATGAAATAATTAATAATATAATTTTTTAGTACTAGATATAAGCTACAATTAGTTAAAACTAGATTTTCTGAATAGGTTTGATGTCAGAGCAACAACTTTGTAAAGAAATGGATTTGCACATTTACATCAACTCTCTCCTACATAAAACTTGTCTGTGAATTACAGGCACGTAACTATAAATAATGTTTATAATATCTATTTACATAAAGTAAGACAAAAATGTATTAATAAAATAATAATTTATGAGAAATACCGTATCATAACATAAGCTTGAAATGACTACCATTTGAGTTCGGACAGAATTAAACTGGAGTACCTTTAAAAAGACCTTACTAATACGTTTACTATCGTCATCTGAATTTCTTTCGCAATATTTTCGAGTCATTTATAGTTTGTAGTCGTAACTTGCTTTTTCAGATAGTCTCTTAGAAATAAATCAAATAACGTCATATCAGACAAAAATGACAATCAAGATCCTTATTGAATAACGTGATTGTGATCTGACTATACTGAATTGTAATTTTTGGAACTTCATTTTATTCCAATAGAAATATGCAAGGTGCGTACAGTATTTGAGGACACTCATTTCTAAACAACAATTTTTTTTAGATCATCAATGGAGGACTATAAAGTAACGCAAGAAATAAAGAGACATGCAGTTATCGTCGCTATATGCGCGTAAAACACCGATTTTCTCAACTGCGCCCGATCATTCGTCATAGGTTCGTCGTGAATTGGAAGCATTAGCTGGCAATGTGAACACTATTGCAAAACGCAAAAGACATGAGGAACGTTCGGACACCACTAGAAATACATAATTTGTCCAACAAGTGCAAGAGATCATTAAGGAAAGCCCTTCAAAGTCCATGAGGGCTATTGCGAAGGACCTCAATGTCTCTGAGGGTCTAATCCGTGGAGTTGTCCACGAAAACCTCCGCTATAAGTCCTTCGCTATGCGCAGAGGACAGTTTATGTCGGCACAAACTCGGAATCAGAGATTTATTAGAGGAAAACATCTCTTGTACAAGTTTAAGCACTCTGAAGTTCCTAACATGTTATGGTTTCTTTCTGACGAAACAAATGTTGTCCAAAACCAAAAAACTAATCGGAGGAATGATAGGTGGTTGTGCTAAAATCCTACAGAGGTTCCCCGTGTTATGCACACGAAGTTTCCCGCAACTATCATGGTTTTAGGAGTTATGCCACCTCATTTCTTTCAGCAGGGGCTCCGGGTGAATGGTAGCGCCTACATCGAGGTTGTAGAAATAGTTGTGAAACCCTGGATTGATTGTATACGTCTTGACAAACCATACATATTCCAGCAAGGCTCTGCTCCTTCACACAAAGCCATGACAATATAAGATTGGATGGCCGAAAATTTTTATGATCATATTACTCCAAACTTATGGCCACCTAGCTGTCCGGACCTTAATCTCCTTCATTATTACTATGGGGCTTAGTTGAGTGGGAGACCAATAAACAATCCCATAACACATAACACATGAGCAAAGAGCATTTTATTCGGGCATGCAGTCGTTTCCGATCTCGGATCGAGTCCGTTATTGCCGCTAATGGGGATTTTATTAAATAATTACAGTCTAAGAGTCAACTAACGGTTATGTAAAAATTTCATGGAATTAAAATAAATTTTGCAAAAAATAGGAAAAAATAAATTTTAATATCAATTTGTCCTTAAATACCGTACGCACCGTTGCAATGCAGATGGCTTCAAACCTAACTTAAAAAAAAAAACAAGATATGGTTTTATCTGTTTCATTAATTATCAAATTCTGGTATTGGATATACAGACACCAGCACGGCCAAAACTGAGTTTTTTAGCTTATTGTAATAAACTACAAATCATAAATGATTTGAAGACAACCAGCGCTAAAGAAATTCACAGAATGAGAGTAAACGTAAAAGTTTTTGGTGCTCCAGCCTAATCCGATCCTCACACTAATCGCAGATATATCCATCACATGTTACGTCATCATGTTTTTTACTAAATTAAATTGCAAGATCTTACTGAAGTTAATACTATTAAAGAAATGACATATTTAGTGGTGAATAAGATATCTAATACCACAACACTAAAGTAATAATACATGCAAAATATCAGAATTTATTGGTTATATCAATATACTGAAACTAACATAAAAAGCTGACATTTGGGTAAGATAGGGATAACTTTATTAGTTTTTCTTAACAAAATAATTTTTTGTGCATCCAAATTGATGATAGTGTAGTACATTAGACTAACCGTATATTTAGGTGATAGGTATAGAAATCGTTTTAGTTTTATTAAATAGCTGCGATTGTACAGCTTTTTTATTTTAATTTTTATAGTTTATTAATTATATTAGTCCATACAATGCCACAAAGCGGCTTTGTTTTTTAATTAGTTTAATAACGCTTTGCGGCATTGTTAAAGTATGCTCCTACGCATAAGATAGCAAAGTTTTCGAGCGGTGTGCGTTGAGGCGCTTGCGCCTTGTAAGAACTACAAGCCCTACTTTCTCTCCCACTTTAATGTAGTCACTGGCATATAAATGTAAAAGAGGCTATTTTTAAGCCACTTGCACTAGTTTTAGTGAATTTCTGATCGTGGATTTGGATTCTACGTTAAATTTGGCTGTCCCTTTTGTTTTTTCCAGAGGAAAAAACATTATTTTTTGGTAATGCAATAATTCTGATTAATTTTATTGTTACTGTCTTGTTATTAACTTTTTAAATAATTATATGATATGCAAAATACGATACTTGTAACTTTTGAAATCTATTTTACGTGTAGAAATTTATCTTTTTATTTTCTTAGAACCCTTGGGATCCCATTTTCTAGTTATTAGTTATTTAATTCATTATCTCTGAATATTAATAATCCACCAAGACAGGCTATTTGTTTCTATTGTAGGTGTAAAAACAATAAAATGCATAACTGCGCATAGCAGTAGAGAATTAAAAATGTAGCACATTTTAAGAGATGTGGGCGAAAATTACAAAAGTATGCCATCTTTATAAAAATAAAGTAACTTTTGCAGCTACCATCAGAATAATAATAAACGTAAATAATTTTTTATTTTTAAGTTCAAAGACAATGTCGCAAGAATTTCAAGTGTTCAATAAATGTTGTACTACCACATCAAGCAGCAAACTGATTAAGAGAATTTTTCATGATGCTCATCTGCGTGTTTTAGTGTAGTCCGGAATCATTTAAACACAAAATGATTCACGTCTTGACATATTAATAACTTGATATTTTCCCAATTCTTACAGATAAACCTTATGCATGGATCAGTCTAGCAAATTAATCAACTCCTGAAAAACGCAGAGGGTGGCAGCTGTCTGCATTCAATCGAAACACAAACAGAGATCCGCGTCTACTGCAATGTTTATTAACTTTAAACTGCAAATTTACCTTCCTCTCCAGTTAGCAGCCGGATAGCTTCGCCTCCTTCTCTTCTCCAGGCGATGGCTGGCTCCGGCGATCCTTTTGCCACGCAGCGCAAATTAACGTTTGAGCCTTCTCGCACCACCATATCCGTACTGGTCGGATAGTCCAATATATCAGGAGGCACTAAACAGCATTATACGTAATCATTTTTATAAATAAAGCGCGCGAATCATATTTGCATTACAATATTCGAAAAGGGCCGGCGAAATATAAATCAGTTTACAGGATTAGTCCGACGTTAAGCTGCCCAGTATCCGACTGCAGCGTGGAGCGATGTTAAATCGTTCCCATGGTTCAGTGTTATGTAATTTGATGGCTGTTTTACATACATTTGCATGTTATTGGATGGGAGGGTGGAGGATGTAACGCGACCAACTAACTAACCGCGCGTGTGGTGACATCTATTATATAGCAAATTTAGTGGCTTTCGGAGAAGTAGATTACCTGACGTTCTTGGCTTACCTACTGGCTATGATATGGATCATTAAGGTAAACGAGAGTACGAACATATTAAATGCCGGCTGCGCTCATTCTCCTTAAACGATTATTTCCCTTAGGCTATGCACCACTAAATGTAGGGGACTAAATGGCTTTGCACATTAAAAGTATCCCAAGTTTTTGAAAAGTTGCTATAACATTAAATCGAACGTGCATATTCAAATGCACTAACTAATTAAACGCAATTTACTTAATATTTAATAATGTCAATTATCAAATGTAAGATTTGACGCTGTTTATAGAACTTGACAAATCATCAACATATATATCCTTTTTAACGAAAAATTACCAACTGTTAATAGACATATAATGGTTACAAATATGGTCCATGTTATGTTCATTTATAATCTTATTCAAAACCTACAGAGTTAAATAAAGATCCAGAATCTCAACTGAAGTATCATAATTTTTTGTAAAAAAGATATGTGATAGTTATTTTTTAATAAACTTTTTTCTCTTGCAAACAAGCACATTTTAACGAAGCTTTTTCAAGTAAACTTTATAAAAGTCTCAACAAGTTCAAAAATGTAAAGTTACAATAAAAATTTTCTTTTTGTGTATTTCTACTTCTAGCATTTTTAGAAATAATTATATAAGAAGAAACATTAAACAACTTGATTTGTATTTAGTAAGCAATTAAAAGTTTGCTTTCAACAAAATTATATTTAATAGGTTGTAACGCCAACACGAATTAAATATTTCACGGAAAAAATAAAATTTCTACATTAGATAGCTTTTTAAAAATAATAAACAGGCATTTTGCGTTTTTTTTGGAATAATTAACATTTTCAAAAAAATAACTCTTTTCCGCCTAAAATGACGTAATAAGATAAATAGTTATACATTCCATAAGCGGGAAAAGGGTAACAGTACTAACAAAAGAAAGAGGCAAACAGCTACAACCAATAATATACGCTCTCATCCCATTACGGTGCTAGCAAAATTTCAAAATTATAAATCTAAATTATAGGAATAAGGTGAACTTTTTTCTATTTAATTAATACCAATTTATCTTTTAGCAGTTTCTATTTCCAGAAACTATTTATTTTGTGCGGGATACGTCATTTGATAACTTTTGATGTATGTGTAAATTATTAAATGAAGACTAGCCTAATGAACAAACATTCCATAAGCTAATGATACAAATAATAATTACAATTGATTTTGTGTGGTTAGATTATCGTTACATAAAATAAAGTAAAGAAGCACTTGCTTAAAATCATTACATAAAATTAGATAAAAAGTGTTTGAACGTACCTATGAATAGATCTAACAATGTTTTATAAGATTAGTAATAGTATAATCATTAGTCACTAATAGTGTTATAGCGAATATTTTATAATAGTTATCTGGTGCCTAATTCCATAAAAGTTTATTTAATGAACTGTGCTCTTGGTTTACATATTTAAGTATAGGCATATTTTTATATGCGATTACATCAAAAAGAATAATACAAAATTTTGGAACATATATAGATCATATATTTATTTTTTTACATATTGGTTAAACTATAAATTCATAAAACCCTTTAAATTTAAAAACATGCAAGCTCTGAATAATTTTTGTAGCGACTAGCATTACATATAATACAAATTTAGATATAATACATATACATAAGTAATATTTATGGCAATAAATAGACCTACTTATATACATTATTTAAATGACTGGTTTAATAATTTTTTTTTAATTTGTAATCAATAGTTTTGATACCGGAATATCCATTTTCCTTGCAGTATGTTTTATTGTATGTTGAATTATTTAGCTGTCCATTACTTAAAATTTATTAGAAGGATACATATCAAAGTTATACCCTCTTCTAGCAGACAAATACAAATTTTATCGATTACAAAGATAGGGAACATTTAATTAATTTTCTACAAGCCAAAGCTTTCTAAACATTTTTTGTTTTATTTTCGCCAGAAAAATATCGTTCAATTTATTTTGACAATTAGAGATTGCTTCTTGTACTTGAAAACATGTAGGGAAGCGCTTACAACCTGATTCTTTTTAGAAATCACTGAAAAAACTCCTCAGTCATTCGGTACTTTTGCGCTCATTGGGCATGGTAACACATTTTTTTCACATTATAAGTCGACAAATTGGAAATTAATTTCACTTAGAGCTTCTACCTACAAAAATCAGATCACGGATCACACTTTGACATTAGACTACACCTGTACCCGAAACACTATATTGACATAATCATTTCCACGTACTGAATCGAGCACAACACTACTGTTTATAAAGTAGAAAGACATTACAACAATAAAAGAAAGAGTTACCACAAAAATTATTATTTAACTTTCTTAGTAGTAGTTTAGGCATACTTTGTCTTTATGTTTTATAAACTACTAGCTGTTGCTCGAGGCTTTACTCGCATGAATTTTCTATCCGAAGTTATATAGTTCACAAAATTATTGAGCGATTTAGATTTATGCCCTAGCATAATAATGGTTGTTTCATATGTTAGCCATGCTATTAATATAGTCATCAGTAGGTTTGCAGAATGTACAGAACTAATAGGAAAAAACAATTCTTAGCCATTAGTATTTATTTAGCTTTCTAAGCATTTCTCTGTAAACTACATTAGTAACATTTTCTTCATTTGCTATAATTATCACACTACTATTTGAGTCCACTCTGAAATAGGCCACGTCAAACTGTCTCTAACGCAAACGTTTAAGGAAAATTGAAGATTTAAAATAAAATAAATATTTATTGGATATAACTGATACTCGCGATATTTCCCCCGAGCAGAACCAACCTCAATCACAATTCTGTAAACAACTTCATTAACTGTAATAAAAGAGCTTCGGTTGGTTGAGTTTCACATCAGTGGTGTTTACAATTTTAACTATTAGGTTCACAACCCTATAGTCTGTTTATACTTTTTCGAAAGAATATTTTTGCTATTAACAACCATTCTCACAACCATTCTATAAATTTCTCCATTATATTTATTTTCTGTATCAAGGTAAAGTTTCAACGCGAAGTGTAACTAAGAAATTTACAGCTGTATTTAGTACTAAAGGAATGGCTACTTTACCCTCAAATATCTCAGACAACTCTGGTCAGCATGTCACTGATCAAGTAAATTCACACTTTCTTCTTATAAAAAAGTTTTAGAATAACTAGCCACAAACATGATGACTGAATGCGCATGTTTATGTCTATGTATTTATAAAATAAAGGTTGTTCGTAATCCTAAGTCAGGGGGACGCTATGGCTCAGATGGTTTAACCAGTTGGCTCTGTACTCTAGCTGGCGCGCGCGAGTTCGAGTCTCGCTCAACCGATGGGTGTGTGTGTGTAAATATCCTAGTATTTATAAGTGCATGTTAGTCAGCACAATAAGCTATTGAGACTGCAGTGCCTGTAAGTGTGCCAAAAAATCTTAAGTCAGTGACATTTTCCATTAGCCAATTGTTTACTCTGGTGGTTTTAAGAGTCTTTTTAAGAACTTTAAAACCCTCTTTTTGCACCATAATGTTTTTGTATCAAAGAACGACTTTTATAATTTTGCAACACTTGAGATATATCATTATTGTTTTGCGATATTGCATTAATAATAATAATAATTTAAACTGTTCTTGCATCTTTTTATTGTGAAGAATTAATCAACGTTGTCTTTTACTTTTGCTTTCTGTTATAAATCTGGGTGCGTTTATCATTTAATACGACTTTCCTCCATTATTTCCTTTTATCTTTTAATTTTTTCATGTCTGCTTCTACTTGCTTCTTCCATTTTAATTTAGGTCTTCCTTTCGGTCTTGTGTGTAGTGGTGTTCATTCCATGATTATTCTCTGTGCAGATGTTTCTTGTTTTCTGCATAAGTGTTCATACCATCTAATTCTTTGTGCATTCAGTGCTCTTACTATGTTTTCTCCATTTAGTATTTTTTCAATCTCGTGATTCATTAGTGATTTTATCTCATTTTCCTGTTCTTTCTTTAGTTTCACGATTATTCTGATAATTTTTAATTGTTTTTCTTCATTTCTTATCAGACTTGCTATTTCTGCTACGTACATTACAACTGGAGGTATCATTGTCTTGTATACTTGTATTCCCGTCCTTCTACTAAGCTTCTTGTCTTTCAGTAAGCTTTTGCTTGTATATAGTGCTTTGTACCCCTGCTGAAGCTATTTATATGTTTCTACTTCTTTAAACTGATACTTATCAATTTTTATGTCTCTAAATGTTTTTTGTTTCTTGTTGCAATGCATGTATTTTGTTTTATTTTCGTTAATTTCGAAACCTTTTTCTTTTGATGATTTTTCTATTGTGTTGAATGTATTTACTAGTTCCTCTTTTTTTCTTGTTATTATTGCGATGTCGTCTGCACAGGTTAATATTTGTTGATTTCTTGTTGATTGTACCATTCTGCTTTGTTTGTTTAATGATGCCATCCAAAGTTATGATGAAGCAGTGCTGATAGGGCATCGCTTTGTCTCACACCTCTGTGTACTCCAAAGTCCCCTGTTGTCCCTTGACTAAGTAGTACTGAAGCTCGTGATTCCTTCATTGTTATGTTAATTAGTCGTATTAATTTTTCTGGTGTTTGCCTTTTTTTTGTTTTTAATTTTCCTGCAATTTTCATTCTTATTAAGCTGTCGAAGGCTTATTTATAATCAAGGAATAAGATATGTAAATCTATGTTATACTCGTAGCCTTTCTCAGTTATTTGTCTGATTGTGTGGATAGCGTTGATTTATTGTTTCTGTATACTAGTTGGTAATCTCCTAGAAACGTTTCTGCGTATTTTGCAAGTCTGCTCTTTATTATCATTGTTACAATATTATACGTGATGTTTAATAATGTCATTGCTCTGTAGTTTGCACTTTTAGATTTGTCTCCTTTTTTTGGTATAGGTTTTATTAATCCGACTCTCCATTCTTCTGGCATTTCTTCTTTCGTCTAAAAGTTTTCTACTAATTCATGAAATTTTTGCTGTAGTTCCTCCCCTCCATGTTTTATCATTTCAGCACATATATTGTCGCTTTCCAGCTTTTCTATTTTTCATCTTTGTTGTATGTTCCGTTACTTCTTCTAATTTTCTATGTCAATTTTACATATGAACTTATAAGAGTACTTTGAAAAAAAACAGTGAAAGAATCACTACGGTTTAGGGAGGAAGTATAAATGATAAATTTATTTTTAAGTAGAAGTACAATAACGTTCTACTATATTGCTTAAGACAGATTACGAGGTTAAGCACCGCGGCGGTCGTGCACGGAACACGGACGAATTTAATAGTGGCGATAAATAATCCGAATACGGGTCTTATCACACTCAAATTAAACGTAGTGAAGTGCAGAACACCGGTAAGCAGAAGTGACATAAGTGAAGTAAACAATAGTAAATAATAATTAAAACTGAAATGCAATTTAAACTGAGTTATAACAAGCTAAAACCAAACTTTCCTTCAATAACGGCCGACTTTATCAATCGAGAGAGCGCAACGGGGTATTAGAGGTCGACCTGAGCGAATGAACTGTGCGATAAACCGACCCGCGATTATCGGAGTTTGAAACTAAAAACTGTAAATATTTATTTAAAGTACTAGTGTAAATATTTATGTAAATTTCAAATGAGTAACAGCGTTAAAAGGAACATAGATTTAAATAGCAGCGAAGAGAAAGAAATAGAGATATTCAAGACTAGCAAAAAAGTAGAAGTAGAAGAACACAAACAGAAGCCGACAATAACAAATATGGCAGATTTCCAAGAAATCAAGAATATGATGCTAACAATGACTGAAGAAATAAAGAAAAACACCGAAGAAACACGTAAACTAAGAGAGGAAATGCAAAAAAAAGAGGAAAGATGGCTAACGGAGAAGAAACAACTAAAAAATAGGATCACCAAATTAGAAAACCAGATAGAAGGAATGGATAAGGAGAAAAGGAGAAACAACGTGGTGATAAAAGGAATAGGATTTGACCCACAACAGAAACAAAACGCGGCTAAACAATTCCTAAAGGACAGATTAATGGTAGAAGCAGAAGTTAACAAAGTAATAAGCATAAAAACCAAGGAGGGACAATTAGTAAATATTATTGAAGTAAATGCATGGGAAACTAAACAGGAAATTATGAAGAACAAATACAAATTGAAAGGTAGTAAGATATATATTGAAAATGATCTAACACTAAAGGAAAGAGAAATACAGGCTGAGATAAGGAAAATTGCTAAGGAAGAAATTACCAAAGGACACAAAGTAAAAATAGGATACAGGAAAATAACCATTGATGGAGAAGCCTACATTTGGGATGATGATGAAAAGGGAGTAACCATAGCAAAAAATTGAACAAACCAAACAAAGGAATAACAAAGATGACGAAAATGGCAAAGAAAAAGGACAATGAAGCGGAACACAAATTATGGAAAATTGGAAAATGGAAAATAGGGACAAAAAATGAGAAAGACGAAACACTAACAAAAGAAATAGAAAAACAAAGAGAAATACAAATAAAAAAGGAACTAAATACATGGAAATATTAGAAGTATACAAGGAAAAGAAGTGGAAATAATAAACGAATTTGAAGCAGCAAATTTAGAAATATTAGTGATAAATCAAACAAAAAAGAAAGGAAATGGAGAAATCAGTCTAACAAACGGGCACATATTAATATACAGTGGAGTACAGAACGATCAAAGAGCAGCAGGTGGAGTTGGCTGTATAATACACAAAAAAATAACTGAACAAATCAGTACCTGGAAAGCAATATCGGAAAGAATACTATTAGTAGAATTAAGGAATAGTCATGGAAAGATTATGACAATAATATCAATATACGGACCAGACGAAAATGAAAGAGTAGAAGAGAAAGAAAAATTCTGGGAAGAATTAACAAATACCACAGAAGAAGCAAAAGGAAGTATATACATAGCAGGCGACTTCAATAGTAGAGTAGGGAAGAAAGATGAAGAATATAAAGAAATAATAGGACAATATGGAGAGGAAGTGCGAAACAATAACGGGAAAAGACTTTTGGATTTCTGTCAATTGCAAAACATAATTATAACCAACACATTCTATCAACACAAGGAAATACACAAGTTCACTAGAGTACAAATAAATAGAGGGAGAAATCAATCATAGATTATATATTAGCACAAAAGAAGAGAAGAAAAATATATTAGATGTAAGAGTGAAAAGAAGTGCAGAAATCTATAGCGACCACTACTTGCTTATAGGAAAAATAAGACAAAATGACACGGAAATAGAAAAACATTAAAAACAATAAAACGAAGCCATACAGCAATAAAAACATATAAACTTAGAAATAAAGAAACTGCAAAAATATATCAACAGAAAACAGAAAACAAACTAAAGAACAAAATGGACGTAATAAAACAGGCAGATGCACAAAAGGATGGAAGCTATTTAAAGAAATCCTAATTAATACAGTGAAAGAGATATGTGGAACTTATAGGATGGAAAACGGAAAAACAAACAGCCTGGTGGACAAATGAGATAAAAGAAGAAACCATGAAGAAGAAGAAAGAATGGAAAAATACTTAACAAGCAAAACAACAGAACAGTACGAATTATATAAAATCAAAGGAAAAAGTAAAGGAATTAGTAGCAAGAGCAAAAGAAAAATTATGGACAGATTTTGGAAACAAAATGGAAAAAGATAGCACAGGTAACAAGAAATTATTTTACAAAATCATAAAATCCTTTAGAACAGAAAAGCAGGGAAAAGAGATATACATAAAGAACAAAAACCAAGAAATAATAACAAATGACACAGAAATAATGGAAAGATGGAGAGAATACTTTCAGGAGTTACTAGGACAACAAACACATACAACAAGAATTATTACAAATGAAACGGGGAAAACAAACCAGATAGAAGAAGAGGAAATTGAAAAATAAAATGGACGAGCTGAGGAATGTAGTAAGAAAACTAAAAAATTGAAAAGCACCGGGAGATGATAAAGTTACAGCAGAAATGATTAAACACTTGGGAGAGACAGGGATGGAATTACTACTAGAAATATTAAACAAAGCATGGCAAAGTGAAAAATTCCAGAAGAATGGGAGTGGCACTAATAACGCCAATACACAAGAAGGAGACATAAAACAGTGCTGTAACTATAGAGGAATAACGCTACTGAACATTATTATAAAAATATATGAACAAATAATCAATAACAGATTAAATAATATTAGAACCCCAACTAGCAGAACCGCAAAGTGGATTTAGACCAGGGAGAAGTGCGCAAGACCACATCTTCACAATTAAACAACTAATAGAGAAAAGACAACCACAAAACAAAAATCTTTACCTAGCCTTTATAGATCTGCAGAAGGCATTTGACACAGTTCCTAGAGATAAAGTATGGAAAGGACTGAAAGAAAAGGAATAAATAACAAAATTATACGAGTGATTGAAGACCTATATGAAACCAACACAAATTATATAATAAGTAACAATAGGAAATCAGAAGGGTTCAAGACAGAGAAGGGATTAAGACAGGGAGGAGGACTAAGCCCAACCTTATTTAATATACACATGGACAATATCATCAGAAAAACTGAACAAAACATAAAGAAGTTGTTTGTAGGACATAGAAATTTAGAAAGAGTAGAAATAGCCGAGGGAGTTTTCGCAGACGACGTGGTGTTAATAGCAGGACAGGAAAAAACTTTACAAGAAAATATAAATACATGGAAAGAAGTACTAGAAACAGAAGGCATGCAAATAAACATAGATAAAACTAAGATAGTGATAATCATAGAAGACATCAAAATAGAACAAGTAAAGGAATATAAGTATTTGGGAATAACATTAGACAAAACAGGGAAACAAGTTGCAGAAATAAATGAGAGAATAAATAAAACAATAAAACTGTACTATGCAATGAACAAAAAATTCATAAACAAGAAAGAAATAAGTAATAAAACCAAGTTAAAAGTCTTTAATAAAATATACAGACCAGTACTAACCTACGGAAGTGAATCGTGGATACTCTCAAACAGACAAAAAAACCAAATTCAAGCTACAGAAATGAAATACCTTAGACGAATACTAGGAGTAACCAGAAAGGATAGGATTAGAAACACAGAAATAAGAAAAGAATTAGAGGTGAAACCAATCATACAATTTATAGAACAAAAGCAACTCAGTTGGTGGGGACATATACAGCGAATGAATAACAAAAGACAAGTAAAGGCAGTATACGAGGCCAAGACACAGACCAAAAGGAAAAGGGGAAGACCAAGGAAACAATGGAACCAAGTGGTAGAAGAAATACTACAAAAAAGAGGAAAATCATGGGAAGAGGCAAAAAGGGTAGCAAGAAATAGAAAAGATTGGAAGAAATTTATAGAAGAAAAATAAAAATAAAAATAAAATGTAATTATAGATATATAATGTAATATGAATAAATAAGAATGTAAACCCGACACCGAAAGGTATAAGGGTAACGATTATAATAATAATAATAATATTGCTTAAATTTTTGAATTATATTAAAATTAATCGTTTTAAGACAATTAAATTTTTCAGTTTTTCATATACCAAACTATATAATTTCAAGTACCGGGAGTTTCGGGGAGATATTTTGGGAAGGTCGCGGGTATCACGAAGTTTAGACATTTTTATCACATTAAATATTGCACTTAATATTAAGGGACATCTTGTTAGAAAATTCCATTACATTTAAATATATAAAGATTTTTAAAACACAACTTCAAATTATGTTATTTAATAGTACATATTTTATTGTCTCGAGAAGTTATAAAAGTGTACTACAGATTATCTTTTAGACAGTCGCATATTTCTTCGAGGAGATAACTTATAGGAATGGAATGCTAGCGCAGGGCAGAAATAAAAAGGTGAGCAAAATAGAAAAGCGTAATAAAGAGAAATGGGTAAAGTATATTCATCTTTAAACACAATTTTGGTCGCCTTATATTACAATGAGTAAAAACTAAATTAAAACGAGTAATATAGCAAATATTTAAATATTTGTTGTCAAATTTAAAACTCTCGTTCTAAAAGTAATTATATCTATTTTGGGCTTTTTTGTCCATAGTACGGATTAAATCAGTATTTTAAAAAGTTTTCCGATACAAATATACTCTGAGATAAACAACATTGGTGATTCTTAAAAGTCTATTACAAGACTATATTATTTGGTTTTAGTGGTAATATTTAAAAATTTTCAATTCAGAAAACTTGAGTTGGAAGGTATTTTATATTTTCAACAGATGAGAAGGCAACTTTTTATTATATTTGATTCGAGCTTTCCATATCAGTTGTACTATTTCTTTAATGTTAGTATACCCACCTAACAGTTTATTATAATACATTCAACATAAAATAAAATTCTCGGCTTAATGAGAGTAGCCAAAATCAGTTTTAAAATAAATTTTGTAGCTATTTTAATTTTATTATAATCGCAAGACTTTTATTAAAAAATATTAACAAGCAGCAAAAAATATATTGAAAGCTCTTGTCGGTGATATTGACAAAAACTCCTTGTTTTTTAAGTTTAATCTCACTTTTACGTAATAATTCGGTCATAAATTTTAAGTAACTAATTCCGAAATGGTGTCAAAAGGCATGTTGTCCATAAACCTTAAACATTTGGAAACATGAATAGTATGGGAATATACAATCCATTCATCAATACCCTATTCAGCCAAATGTACATATTTAATATCGCAGACATTTGTACGTCTAGGGGGGAGGAGGGCTAGGCTACAATTTTTATGGCAGGTACTCTGTAGAATACCTGCATATTTTCTCAAAAGAGAGATTTAAGCCTCTAAAAAGTTGTCCCGTGAATCGTGGTCATGGAAATTATTACGTTCTTCTAAGGGGGTGGTAACTGAGTTTCTCCTAACCAGACGCTTGTGAACGAATTTAAAGACGGGTTCGGTGCAAAAACTTTGAGCGGGTAGCCCGTAATTACATAGGAACCAGACCGGAATAACCGCCGGAAAAGCGGATCACAGATGTATGATAACAAAGAGGGAATAGGGTATTTAGAAGAGGGGGTTTAGAATAGTCTTAGCCGGCTCGAACTTTATGCAGATACAAGCATTTTTCTATTATAGATAAAATTTATAAAATAGTATAGAGAAGAAAGATAGCCACATTATCTTTAAAAATAGCATATCTGTTATTAATCGTGATAATTAAATAGTAATGTTTACCTATCAAGTACTTCATTATTTAAGATTCTTGGCACATTCAGACCTTAGCATACAAGATACATTATCACTATATTTATCTGTTCCAAAAAATTTATGTATTTGCCAATAGAAACTAAATTCGAATGAATAATTCCTTTGAAGAAACGAACACCGTATTTGAGTATAACATTGAAAAGTAGAATCTAATAAGGTGAAGGTGATAAATATTTTGAGAGCTTTTGGAGGGTGTTACTTTTCACGAAAAATATATACATTATTTTGGAAAAGTTCGTATTTATCGTTGTCGCAACCACCTGTTAATTATTAAAATAGAGTGTACTATTCTCATATAATTAGTGCTACTGCCTCAATGTCAATGTTTTCATTTCATTGGTTAGGCACTAAAGTTATAAAATATACGTAAAGACGCCGAAAATAATTTTGAAAGGTCACTCGAGGTGAATTTAAAATTAAACTAATCTATTATTTATAATAACAATGACGACTATCCGACCTCTAATAAAGTTTTTAGAAACCATTTTGCATGAGTTTAGTTTGACACTAATTATACACATTTTCACTTTGTTTAAGCGTCTATTAATAAGTTATCTTATTATTATATAAGTTATCTTAAACAATCCAAAACAAAAAATATTATTATTATAAAAAAAAACGCATTGGATTTGCTAAGCACTTATATAGTACTAAAATGTTGTATAACAATTATAAAATTTCGATAAGTTGTTTTTAAAAAATGTCAATTTAATTGTGATTTACAAGGAAAATGGAACGTTATATTTATGGTCTGATATTTAATTTCGGATACTACAAAAAAATTAGTTGTTCCTTTTTATTTCCACGTTTTTGAAGTCACTATAAGTCCTTTTAGCAGAGCTTGTCAAGAATTAATTTAAAATTTGTTTTATTGACAACTATGCTTAATTACAAGCCATATTCATAGAGAATATTAAGTCAATGTACTGTAGGTTATTACCTTGCAGTATGTTTTTCCTTTTCCGTTGCTATTTTATTGGTGTAGTAAGTCTTAAAGCCATGTTCTGTAAAATGTTCTTGTGATTAGGCTATTAGTATAGTTTCTATCTGGTTGCTGTAAAATTCAGTTGCTTGTGACAATTGCGTATGTATCATCTTCGGTACTTTTGGATTGCGGTTTTTGGATGATATTAATTGATAACGGCTTCTCACATCCCCATTGTTGGAAACTGAGTTTTATAAATGCAGCAATATTTTATTGCTCTTTCTGAAGAGAAGGCATTGCATTTGTCAAAACTGCATATCAAATTGTCTTCTTGTAAATTAGCTATGTTTCTTTCAATGAATTTTGATTGAGATAAAGGCAGAGACACGTTGCTTCTATTGCTACAGTTATTAGCTCATTTGCTATTGTTACAAATAGATAAACCTTTACGTCTCATGATAAATGCAACTTGAACAGATTTGGCTAGATTAACTTTTATCATTTGACGTGCCAGTTTTAAAACAAGTTAAGATAGTTTTGTACGTTCTCAAATGCATTTAAGAGATTCTAGTTGATGACAACAATAGTCACGTCATTATCAAAAGAAGCCATTTTAGTATTTTCAGTTTCAGGTATATCGTCTATGCACATAAGAAAAAGCAGTGACCCTAAGACATTATTTTGGAGGACTTCAGATGTAACAGCGTACGAATTCAATTGCCAATCAGAAAAATTTATGTTATATAAATATAACTTTGTGAGGTGGGAGTAATTGTTGGGCAAAAATGCTGCGTTGCAACATTTCTTATCTTTAACATTTTTGAAGGTCTCCTTAACAATTCTGTGGATTTTTTGAGCTGTAAAATTGTTCTCAACACGAACTAATAGTTCGCAAATAGTGTTAAGAATTCATAATCTGTAAATAATTATTTTAGTAAGTCTTTTAAAAAGTTGCTTGTAATGACTAGCAGAAGGTCTATAAAAAAGGATCTTTTTGGGATTTTTCTGGTTTTTGGATAATAATTATTTTAGCATAATTTCAGGTCATAGGAAATTATAATAGGATAACGGTATCTTTTTTAGGCATGTGTTTGAGTAATTATCCAACGATTAAGTTATATATGAGAGCCTTGCGTACGTTTATTTCTTTATTTACTTCTTAGTCCGGCTTAAGTTTACAAAGTGTGCGGACGTGTTTTGCTCCCGACGGTAATCAAGTGCCCGCGCGTTAAATCGAATACGAGCCTACCTGCGGTCGAACATTACCGAGTTTTGAACAAGCCTAAAAACGTGCTCGGTGCGTCGTTTGCTTTGACATCCAAGTGCTATGATTAAACGTTACTAAGTAAAGTGATACAATAGAGTAATATATAAAATAAATAATAAATAAGTGATCATCCATTAAACAAAAAATGTCATATTTACCCAACGATTATACTGTCCATTCATCGCAGCCTCTTGGATCACAGTATTATGAACAGATTGGATATCCCCATACATACCGCAGCTAGGTATGCCAATGCAACATATAACGCAAATACCACCACAAATTAATACGCAATCACAAGTTTCACCAAACTTTGGATAACCTGCTACAACAGACAAATAGAAATCCAACAATGTCAACAACACACGATAATAAATACGCAATATAATACCAGTCAGCAATACCCTTCACAGATTGTGTGGACAAATACTACAATGTACAAAATGCCAGAGGTACGGCCACACAAAGGCTTTTTGCAGCAGAACACTGCATTGTGTCAAGTAATCATTTAACTCCTGACTGCCAAAGAAAGAAAAAAGCAAAAATGTCAAATCCGCAAATTGTGCGGAAAATCATCCACCTAACTAAATAGGTTGCTTTGTTCACGAGCAACTCCAAAGTAATAAATATCCTACGCCAAGAATAAAAGAAATAAATGATAATCAAACAAATCGAATAACCTCTATTCCACAAAGACGACTCTAAGAAACAGACAGGAACATCATATGCCCAAATACTCAGAGGAAATAACCGATACGCCAATAGTAACCAAATGTTATTACAAGGTACAAACGCGCATCAAATAGATGACTTCAATAAATTAAAAAATATTATGGCGCGCCTTATAAAACAAATTAGTACCGTGCTCAATCTCTTAACCACAGTTATTTCAAAAGTTGCATGATGACTCAATACACAAATAGACTTTTCCAACATGGGCAAAAAATAAAAACATTTATAATAAACAATAAACTAGATATAGTATTAATATCTGAAGCTCATTTCCCTGACCGTTCCTACCTAAAAATAAATAATTATTCCATATACAGTACTCAACACCCTGATGGCACTGCCCATGCAGACACTGCAATCGTAATAGAAAACTTGATTAGACATACGGAGCCACTTAAATACAAATACATTTATATACAAACTACATGATTTAACGTAGAAGACTGGCTGGGAACCTTAACAATTAGCAGTTTATTATCCTTCCCGATCTAGGCTGATAACATTTAAAAAAAGGGAACTGCTAAAAACAATAGAAGGGAACCATTTGTATGCCTTATCAACTGGTTAACCCATCTACTACCTAACTACCTGATCTAATTGATTTCTGTATAGTAAAAGGCATATCCCAAATTATTTTTAGAATAAAATCAAAATTAGATTTATGGTTGAATCACTCCCTCATTCTAATTACGCTCAGTACTCCAAGTACTTAATTGCTGCAAACCTCTAACGTATGCAATAGGAAAACTGACCGGAAAGAATTCCAAAAAATATTAGATGACAAAACACACTCGAAGTGCCTCTCAAGACTGCAAATTATATTTCAATATCAGTTAAACACCTAACTAAAGCCATCCAATGCGCTGCGTGGCAAGCAACGCTTATTTCATTACAACCTAAAAATCGAGAAGAAATTATAACTTTGCTTTTGTTATATAACTGTAAACGGTTGCACCACTGGGTGTTAAGTATTCAGGTTATTGTTATTTATTACTAATCAATATATAATTTACTGAATGTTTAGCTACATTAAGATAGATTATAAATAATAAAATACGTTAAATTTAACTATCACCCCCTACGGGGGTGAATTGAGTGTGCTATCATGTCTGTTCACAAAAGAAATTCCGATCACCTTTCTCCGCCTATCACCGATTTACAAAAGAAATACCAATGGAATCCTGAATCATTACTCGAAAGAAATAAATATTACTTACCCGAACATCTCGAGCCGTCTGCCTCAAAAGAAGCAGAGGTCAATGTATTACCTCAAATTAAAATACCACCTATCTTTCTTCACGGCCCAGTCAACCATAAAGAAGTTGTAAATGATATCAAAACTATTATCGAGGGTGAATTTTCGACGGCTATCAATTCATCATCACTGAAAATCACATTATCAAGCGACAGCGATTATAGAAAATTAGCGAAACATTACTTAACAAATAAGATCGAATTTCATACTTACCAAAATCCCAACAACAAACCCCTATCGGTAGTTATAAAGAATGTTCCTCCTTCGCTAACTGAAGAAGACATTCATGCTGAGCTAGCGCCTCTCAACCTCCCTATAACACGAATTACAAGGCTTTTAAATAAAGATAAAACGCCTATGCCAGTTTGTGCAGTACTCCTCACCGCAAATGCAAAGGCAAACGAAATTTTCAACGTCAAAAATCTATATCACACCGTAGTAACTGTAGAGCCACGAACAATTAATCGTAAAACACCCCAGTGTCACAGATGTCAACGCATAGGGCACACCAAAACTACTGTAGATTAGAACCACGATGTGTACGATGCCAAGGAAATCATTTGTACACTAACTGTGATAAACCTCGAAGTGATACCCCAATATGCATTAATTGCGGAGAAAACCACCCGCTAATTTCAGGGATGCAAATACTTCCATGAATCAATAAATCACCAAGGCAAACGACCTCAGAACGCAACTCCTACAACAAGAAAACTAGATAACAAGCCAGCACCTGCTAACAATATGAGAAACTTTCCTCCCTTTCAAACAATACAAACAACACATCCTTACCTAACCCATCCTGGTTACCAAAAAATAATTCTGCATCACCCGAAACTTCCCCCATAATCAACACTATTCTATCAACCCTCCTAAATCTCATCCAGCCCTACATAGAACAAATCAAACAATTCATATTATTAAATCTCCTTCCTTCCCTTTTCAATGGACAACAAAACTAAAACTCTCTCTCAATTAAAACTCCTTAACTGGAATGCCAATGGCATTACAAAACAAATAACCTTATACCGAGCTAAAAAAAAAACTTTTCATAAGAACCTTACCAACTGCAGCGGTGCCACCTCTTACAAACTAGGTCAAAGAAATATCCATACACGTCTAAAACGCAAGCTACCGCAAGACATACATGGAAGTGATAGTGGTGAAAACTAAGTGCCAAACAACAATCAAACCGAAGTGACTGTGAACTTTTTCTATTTCAAGTGGATATTAATTTCCATTCAAATTATTTCATTCTGTTAAGTATTATTTGTTAGAAATACCTTGTATAACAATGTATATTGTTGAGCAGGTACAAGTTCTATTAAAAAAAAAAAAAATATTAAAAAATTACTTCTATAAGAGAGCAAGCTTGTATAACATGGTTTGACCGGATTTTAAAAACTTTCGTTAAAAGATAAACCTTTTTCTTTGCCAGAACAAGTTCACTTGCAGATTTCTGCGATATTTTTAAATTTTTTATCGCTTCCCACAGTGCGTGATTATTTGCAGACAAATTACTAATGTACTGTTTAAACGTATTATTTTGTTTATTTCCCTTTTTTTAGTTCTTTGTTTAGGCTATTGTAAACATGTTGATCTACAAAATTTTGTGATCAGTTAACGTACGTGTAGAAGGATATTTGCAACATTTATTATACTTCATTCGTTTTACGGAGTTAATTTTTAGGTTGCTTCTTGTACTACTCAGATAAAGTCTATTTGGATATTTGAGTCGCAAATTGAAGTACAAATTTTTTCAGAGACATTAGTCATTAACTTAGGTAGAAGTGATTTTAATGGTTGTAGTGTTTATGTTATTTATAACGGAAGTGTAAGGTCATAGTTGGATTTTATTATACAGTAGTTTTTTTACTATTGCAAGTATCATGTAAGAGACCAGGAAGTTTTCTAGGGTCGTTTGGCTTCGTCACTACCAAAAAAAGTTACAATTACAGATTTATTGATATGTTGTAGCACATTATAGACAACAATAAGTACCCATAAATTAGCTTTTATTCAACCCTAGTTGCAAGTATTTTATGTGTATGTAATTTAAGTAATTAAAAGTGCGATTTAGATTTCCGCAGCATTATTTCCGTAAGTGATATATTGTGGTATATTGAATATTGTAAAATTGATAAACTGTAATTCAGATATAAGCAGAGTCTTAATATTTTTATATTTAAAAATGTTGTTATGTTACTTCTCAATTATGGTTTAGCAGTCCGTTGGGGTTTCATGTTCTAAGTATATTTATAGATTTAGTTTTCCGATCTAACTTATTAATTGTGCAAAATGTTTTCTATATTTTTTATAGTTCTGTTTAGTTATTTTATTGCACTGCTTTTGCTTATATTCGTTGATGGTAGAGTGGAGTAGTCGTTTATTGCACATTTGGGTTTCTGTGGGTAGATGTACTTGATAGAAATAACGTATGACAATGATATATACTCGTTCCTCTTAAACTTGATACGTGTACTAAATGATGTGTTTTTTACGTGTAAGTATTATTAGTTTTCTGTAAATATCAACTGTACGTGGGCTAATTTTTACAGTGCCATTGAGAAGGACTTTAGTATACTCTATTTTCTCTTCTGTTACTTTAAAGAGGCTACTAATGGAGATAATTTTGGTATTTTTTTGGTGTTTCAGTTCAATCACTTTTATCCATTTTTTTATTTTTGTTGGTGGTATGAAAGAGCAAATGTTTTTTTTTTAGTTTTTTTCTCTTTCGTTTCCTGTCCAATTACTTCGAGATTCCCAGTTATGTTCCTTTCTATTCCCACGGTTGGTCGCTAATTTTGACATTTATATTACTATTTTCCGATGTTGTTTAAAGGTTTAGTTGTGCAGGTTTTAGGATATTTTAGGGGATAGTTGCAATGGTAATAAAATGTGTATTTAAAATGGTTTTTGAGATTAAAAAGATATTGAAATTTTTGATGAATTTGACATGATAAATCCTGATTGCTGCCAACTTAATTGCTTTTGAAAATTAAAAACAGTACATCCTTGTGGTGAGTGTTGGTTTGAGAGTTAGGTGCTGATTATTAGGGAATATTCTATTTGTCAAAAACTGTGGACTTTAAAATAATTATTGAATTTTCTTGAAATGATTTGCGCACTCTTTTGCAATTACCCAAATATATATAACGTTCGTATAAAAAATATCAGGAAATTTTTTTACCGACATTACTATACGTCGGAGTGCCCATGCTCGGTGGTGGGGAATGTGACCTTCAAGGCGCGCTGAGCACCAGTTGCCTGCGAGTGTTCTTTCAGATTAGATCGTGTTTTTAGTGGATCTCTGTCGAGTGACCCAGTGTGAGCACAAAATGCAGCGAACGATTGAGCAGCGGTATGCCACCAAATTTTATGTTGGACTGGGGAAATCGGATACGGAAACATTGGACATAATTCGCCAAGTGTCCAAGAATGCAAGCATGTCACAAACTGTAGTTTTTAAGTGGCACAAGCTCTTCAAAGATGGCCGAGAGAGAGTGGAGAACGAGCCTCGCGCTGGACAGCCGTCCACCTCAAGAATCGACGACAACGTGCAACGTGTGCGTGAAGTACTGAATTTAAACCGTCGATTAAGTGTGCACATAGTCGCAGATAAAATTGACATTGATAAGATGGCGGCGCACAGCATTATTACTGAAAATTTGGCGATGCAAAAAATCCGCGTTAAACTCGTTTCAAAGGTCTTGACGGACGACCAAATGCAAAGGCGTGTGTCTGCTTGCGAATACCTTCTGCAACGCGTTGAAGAAGATCCCGGCTTTTTTGACAATTTTCAACCTCATTACAGTCGCGACTTGGCACCATGAGACTCTAAGTGCACGTGTACCCTTAAGGACGTTCCGGAATTCGTCTTCCAGGAAGCCATCGAGTCGCGTAAAAGCCGCTGACAAAAGTGTGTTGACGCTCAAGGGACGTACTTTAAAGAGTTATTGTAGCAATATGTCAAATAAATCTATTTTTCCAAAACTTTTCTCAATACTTTTTATACAAACCCTGTATATATAAATAACGCTCTATTTTTAAAAATACTCCTAATATATGTGTAAACTTAATACGCAATACTTAGTGTTTAACGTATTGATAATCACATATTATATTGTTATTCTTGTTGAAATAAGACATTTTCTGTTAGTACTTATTAAGAAATATAGGACATTTCAAAAAAAATATTTGGAAACGGGTATTTGCCAAAATTTTTTTTTATAAAAACTTAAAATATTTTCAAGTGGTTATATTACTGTAACCGTTTGTCAAATGTAAGTCTTGTGTTTATATCTCATAACTATTATAAGGCTGTTTCTTGTTTTAACAAGATTTTCAAAAAATGTACTATTTTTATTCAAAGGTTAAGTGAGTCTTTGTAACGTTACATTAATTTGCTGCATATCGCCTATTCTAACTGCTTTCACATCACCTTAGAATGATCACTTGGAATCGCACAACTTCTTTACATTTAGCATTTGGTTACATTTTCTAAGCTCTTCAATCAAAACACGTATGACTTTTCCAATAATGTGAGGGATTTGGCAGTTGGATTACAATTCCTTTTAACAAACTTTTTAATGCGATTAAGAGAGTGATTTGTATACAGAATAAAAATGAAATTAGAATTGTGTTGTTCAATGCATACTGGTATATTTCAGTATTGGCATAACATACTCAATGTGTTATTGTAAAAATGATCTCTACACTTTTTTATTCACACCTAAATATGTTAACGTTCGTAAAACTTATTCTTCAAAACGTAAAGAACAATATTTAAGCAAGACAAAAGAAATTTCAAAATTAACGTTAATTTTTGGCATTAGGTGTAAAACCAACTACTAAACTAATGCGTCTTCACAATCTCTGCTACTATTAGTGGTGTGTTAGCATATTTTTGAAGCATTATAGTCTGCCCTTTTGTGTTTATCTCAGAGGTATGATGTACCAACCATGATTTTTTAGATTGTTCTTTTGGTTCAGATTGCCACTTTGTTTCACCCTTCTTGTTTCTTTATATTAAAGTCGTTTACTGTCATTTTTGTCACTCTATAGATATCCCTTTATTTTTTTTTATTTTAGGGTATATCTCTTTTATTTTACTTTATCAAGTGGTATTTTCTCTTGCCTACTACATTATAATCAAATAATTTTTATGTTACTAATTGTTTTTAGATGTCCTAAAGCTATTTTTAGTGGCTCTTGATTGGAGTGTTTTTGTTACAGCTCTTTATTGTTTTTTTAGTGAGTAAATTCATTTATTATTTACATTTTCTCCTTGTATTACGACATATTTATATAATTATTTATATTTTAATTTTTATTACTAGATTTATATATTTAGATTGCTATATTTTTTGCAGCCACTTGCGCTTTGCTTTTATATCTGTCTCCTATCTTCTTAAATCAATTTTCCCCTTCTTACTGGTTTTTGTTAGGTCGGTTATTATTTCGCTTCATTCGGTCAGTAAGCATATTCCATCTTCAAACTTAAAGTATTTTAATGTTAAACTTCAATTCAGTTCCGGTCATTATGTCTTTTACCTTTTTCTAATTATTTATTCTATCACAATAAAAAAGATTATCGGTAGTCAGGTGCGTTCTTGTTTGCTTTGGCTGCTTTTCTATTATATGGAATGATAACAAACTTTATGTTCAAACTTTTGTCTTTTTGTTATATTGCTCCTTTGTGAGCTGTTTCTGTGGTAGAATAATTACTTTCTGCTACTTATTTTTTTTGCCCTTCTTATTTACCTCTCTTTGTAATTCCTTTATTACTTCCACCATATTTTTACCTTGATGCTTTTTTAATTTTTATTGGAAAATTTTAATAATATTTTGTTTTTGTTATTATTTTTATTTTTACCTTAACACCTTCTACCAAATCTTTGACTGCTTACTATTTAGTATCCATCTGTTATTGTATTTTTGTGTAGCCCATTATTATTTCGCTTAAAAACTTTCACACATCAACTACTTAATGTTTTATAATTTTATATATTTTTGAGTACGTAGTATGGTAGTTTTGTATTCATTGAAGTATTTAAAGCAAACACCTAACCTCTAGTGCTTGTTAACATTACATTTGATAAAGCTCCTCGCATTAGTTATTTTTAGAAATTCTCTTACATTTGCAGCTATCAAAATACAGTTTGAATAATCTATAAATAAAAGAGTTGTAAACAAAAACAGATTACTCTACGTAGTACAAACAAATTTACGTGAGAATTAAAACAAACAGCATAATAATAGTTACACTCAAGCTGTGAGACATGAACTGCTTTGGGAAAAATAACAAATATTTTTATAATAATTTGTTATTAGTGTTATACTTAAATTTCTAAACAAAATGTACTGTTTTGCTGGTATAAATGACTTTTGTATAATTAATATGTGATAGAATGTTCCGTGCAGGATTCGCTTACAAAATATTTTGGTTTCTTGGTGCTTTATGATATATCTTTAAATGGATATACCAATATTTATAAAAGAAAATCTGATTGAAATTATATTTTGCTTCTTTATTTTATTTTGAATATGTACATTTAGGTTGGTCACCGTGGAGGAAGACGACCACTACCTTCTAGCGAATAAAAAAACCAAGTAATATTTACATAGCCACTCTAAATACACTCTCATTAAGAACATCGGAAAAACTTCTCGAACTGGAAATAGCTCTAGAAAGTATTAAATGGGACATCCTAGGCCTGAGTGAAGTGAGACGAATGGGAAACCAAATTGAAGAACATGATGACTACATCCTGTACTATATAGGTGAAACAAAGGGGCTAAATGAAGTAGGATTCATGGTGAAAAAGCACTTAAAAAACAAATATTAGAGTTCAAAGGCATATCTGAAAGAATTGCCATACTAAATATATGTATACCAGAATACAAAAACAACTGGACTATAATGCAGGTCTATGCACCGACAGAAGCAGCAGAAAAAACAATAAAAAAAGATTTCTATAACCAACTTTCAACCACATTGGAAACTGCCCATAAAAACATCATCGTCATGGGAGACTTTATGGCAAAATGGTAAACAGAACCATGGTGAAGACAATGCAGTAGGAAAATGTAGCACAGGAAAGAGAAGCGGCAATGGCAAGAGAATCGTAAACATGGCCCTTGAGAACAACTTAACCATAATAAACAGTATTTTTAAGAAGAAGCCGGCCAACAAGTGAACTTGGATATCGCCTACCGAAAACGAAATAGACTGTAATAAGCAATCAACCCAAATAATTCCAAAATGTCAACATAATAAATAATCTTAACTTCAAGAGCAATCACCGCATGGTCAGGGCAACCCTGTTTAACAAAGAACATAAGAAACAGAGGAAGTACTTAAACCAGAAAGGGAATGCCTTGTTAATGTGCACATTACAAAAAAATACGCCACCTGAAGAATTAAACAAAACGCAAGAACTTTACAACACAGAAATAAATGAAATCTATATAACAAAAATCAAGAAAAACCTAAACAAAAATACACTAATCTGTAAGACAATAGACCTAATTCAGAAAAGGAAGCAGTTACTTAAAAATAAGAAAGACAAAGCAATATTGCAAGAAATAAATAAATTAAGTAAAGAAATAAGCCGTAACATAAAACAAGATAAGGAAAATAGAAGACTTGAATGTATCAAACACCATATATCCAAATCAGGAGGTATAAACAAGGCCTTAAAAGAGCTACAAGAGGAAAAGATATAGATATCATAAAAGAAAAATAAAAAAGGTCAAGAAGAAACAAGAAGGCAACCAGTTCTAAAGATTGCAACAGATTATTATCGTAAACTATATTCTACTGAAAACACTCAAGAAAGTAACATAAACCTTGATGACAACATAGAAGAAGCCCCTCAAATTCTTGAAAGTGAAGTTCAACATGCAATAAAGTCACAGACAAACGACAATGCTCCCGGCACTGATCACATAACCAATGAGCTGATGAAGGCGAGACTACAGGAAACAACAAAAAAATTGACCAACCTGTTCTATGTCATTTTAAATACGGAATATATACCCACATAGTGGACAACAAGTACTATAGTTCTCATCCTCAAAAAGGAGACAGATCAGAAATAGGCAACTATCGCCCAATAAGCCTGATGTCTAATGTATATATAATGTGTTCTCAAAAATAATACTTAATCGTATCGCCAAAAAACTAGATGAAGAACAACCAAGAGAACAAGCTGGGTTTAGATCAAGATATTCCACAGTGGACCACATCCATGTAGTGAAACAGCTAATCGAAAAAAGCCATGAATACAACTACCCACTATGTATGGCCTTTGTGAACTATAATAAAGCATTTGGCTACTTGGAACATCACTACATCTGGGAAGCCCTGAAAGATAAAGGAATTGAAAATAAATACATAATGAAGAATGTATACACTAACAATACAGGCAGAGTAAAACTAGAAACAGAGGGGAAGCCTTCCTTATACGTCGAGGTGTGAGACAGGGAGACCCACTCTCACCATACCTGTTTTCATTAGTGCTAGAGGAAATGTTTAGAAAAATAGAATGGGACAACTTCGGTATCAATATCAACGGAACAAACCTGAACCATCTAAGATTTGCGGATGACATAATACTCATAACGGACGACCCAGACGACCTACAAATTATGCTCCAAGATCTGGCACAAGAAAGTAAAACAATGGGACTAGCAATGAACAAAAAAAATACCAAAATAATAACGAATCGTTCCCAAAAACTTATCAAAATAGAAAAGGAAGATATTGAATATGTAAACTCCTACATTTACTTGGGACAACTAATTGCATTCATTGACCAAATGGAATTAGAAATAGAGAGACGGATTGCCAACTCATGGAAGAGATTTTGGACACTCAAGGAAGTTATGAAAAGTAAACAAAACAGTATAGCAATGAAAAGAAAAATATACAACACCTGTATACTACCCATACTAACCTATGGTTGCCAGACTTGCGCCAACACACAAAAACAAGACCAAAAACTAACTACATGTCAAAGAGCAATGAAGAGGAGCATACTGGGCTACACAAAAAGAGACAGAAAAAGAACCACGGACATAATACACATAACAAAAGTAGATGTGACAAAAACATAACATCTCAAATGGCGGTGGGTAGGACATATGCTCAGAGAAAATAAAAATAAATGGACAAAGCATATAACAAAATGGACTCCCCGATTCCAAACCAAAATAAAAAGAGGAAGAAAAAGAAAACGATGGTCCGATGATATAAAAAATAGCAGGTCCATTATGGCAGCGAACAGTTAAAATTAGGGAAGAGTGGAAAAAGCTAGAAGAGGCCTATGTGTCGTAAAGATACACCGACACCGTATAGAAATATTTAAAATGCATCATAAACAATTAACTTACAAACTATTGGCATATAAAAGCTATAATAAAAAAAAATAATAAATATTAAAAGAGGTTAATTAAAACAATAAGTAAAGTATATTTGTGGCCCATCGCCTTTATTATTTAATGTTTTTAATATTAAGTTTGTAAAAGTTACATTTTAAATAACAAAAATAATATTATTAAGATAAAAATGTTTATATGTATAAGGATTTATTTGTAGAGTGATATTTAGGTAATCATTTCTCTATTACAACTGCAAATATTAAGAAAAAGCATTGAAATAAGAATATGGGAACGTGAAATAATGTTCTACAGATATCTCGGGCTTTTATACATATAAATTTTCCTTATAAAGTTATCAATGTGTCAGGATGGTCGAGTGGTCTAAGGCAGGTCGCAAATCACTTTGTGGGCATGGGTTTCGAATTCTACTTCTAACAAGTCACTTTTAATTTAAAAAGCTGAAAAAACAATGGACAGACAGACGGACAAATAACAATAAATACACAACAAAACAGTAAGAAGTGTCATAAAAAATTGTTTAGCAAACAAAAAGTTTTAACAATATTAATAAAATAATTAAAACATATGTTATATTCAGTGAACAAATATACAAAAGTAAAATTTAAATTAGTACAATAGGTAATTAATTTGGAAATAGTTATCATAAGCGATTTAAATAAAAAAATAAATATATAAAGGAAGACTTTAGTAGTTCCAAATACTAAATATTATTACGCTTTATATACAGTTTTTTGTAAGTCTGATTAAAATAGAAACAAAAACTTTCAGAAGAAGTAATAGAATTTCTGTATATTTTTAACATATTCCATAATATTCTATAATAATAATAATAATGGCAAGGCTCTACGCCCCGCGTGGGAGCACGGCCTGCGAACTGAGAGGTTAAGGCTCTCATACGTTCGCTCTCTCTGCCCGGTCGTCGGGAACTATCTCTGATGCTGAGCGATGTGGCAAGCACCGCGCCTAAGACGGCCGCCATTATTACCCCTTGTTCGAATGAACGCAGGTACTCAATTATTTTTAGTGACTGAGTAGGCTACCCGCTAGGCATCAGAGAGCACCGGGAATTGAACCCGGGTCCGTCAGCATCGCAGCCCGCCCCTCAACCACAGGACCACGATGGCACTATAATATTCTATAAGACACAGAAATCAATTGTAATGTAATATAACCTTAATAATTATAAAAAAAATTTCCTAAATAATTAGAGATTTCTTGTTATAGTAATGACTACAGAACCTATAAAAGTGTTACAGGTGGTTAGATCGAAAATTATTATTAATAATAATTTATAATTTAATCATGATAAACAGTGCTCTCCAAAGAAGTACCGAACACGGTTAGAATATAAAAATAGTACCCCATGATTAATGACATCCTGAATTGATCACAAACTAGGATTCTTTAAAAAAAGAAAATTTTAACATTATATTTAAAATCAAATAAAATATTTACAAAACGATTTACAATTATATGCAAAAATTCAGAAATTAACTGATAAATACAAATTTGTTAATTTTTAAAAATGTTTTCTATATCTACAATATTTTAAGTGCTAATTATCATGAACAACGAAATTGGATGCGTCACCTGAGAACTGACGACTCTGAAATTAAGCTATTGATGTGATTTTAAACGCTCATTTTTATTTAAGGTTTAGAGGAAAATTTAATTCTATATTATATATCCGATCTGACAGACAAGTTTCTAAATATCTGTCAGAACTTTTCGTTACAAAAATTAATAAATATGATTGCGATCGTTTTACAATAAAATTCTATTCAAACTCAACGAAGAGTAGCATACAAAATTAATCCGAACTCAGAAAACACGTTCGTCTGCAGGTATTATAGACACGGAAAGGAGAAATACGAACGTTGTCTTTGAAGATGTAATACGTTAAAACGAGAGAATGTGTGACCTAAGTAAATATAATATAGTTTTGTAAACGCTTAATTTGCAGAATAACTTTTTGTTATCTAAATTGTATTATTAAAGCTTTTATATATTTTTAATTAAGAGTGGGGCATATGACATTTTTTGTGCACAATAGGTTTTAAGAAATTTTATGTCTCAGTAATTTCACAATATTTGCCCTATTATAATCCACCTACCTGCTTTTTGTCAATACTTAAAATTTTCTCAAAAACATCAAAAAGAGAACGGCACCTCTATTACAAAAATTGCTGAAGAATTTTTTGCGTCATTCACTTTCTCAATAGAAGCAGTTTTAAGAGATTAATAATAGTTTGTAAATTTATCTTTGATTATCTGTTTTTAAGTTGTTCATGAAATACATTCCGCTGAATTTTTGTTGATTAACATGCGAATCTGGTAGCATTAAAAATTTTAAAAGATGTATTGATTCTTAGTATTCCAAAAATTTTAAACAAAAATTAGTAAAATTCACATTTAAATTTTGGTAAATTTATGTAGAAAGGCAAAGAACTTGCAACGATACGTAGTAGTAGTAGTGGGAAATGAATAGGATGAGAGAGTGAAATGCTAACAGTCGAAGAGTATTTACCTAAAACTGAATGCATTGTTGCAAAAGCAAGTTTATTCCGTATACAACAAAGTTCCAAAACCATTTATCTTACTATCCAGTTATTTGAGCTGGGATCAAGTAGGAAAAAACCAGTTTACGCGGCAACAATAGACTCGAATCCCACAGTCGTCACTCGCAATTCAAAGAAGAACTAGCAATGTGCGTGCGTTGTTTAGTTTTTATTGCTTGTGAAATTTTTTTTTATTAACTCCTTCAAGCTTGCAATCTGTCCGATGGACAATAAGTAATTAATATGTAGAGTGACAGATTATATTAATGACATGCAGGAGATAACCTCCAGCGAAGTTACTCCTTACTTGTGAAATGAGTACAACAGATATAAATATTAAACTTATGATTGTAGTTAATAAGATTACTCGATGAGTTTGTTTTAAATAACATTTTAATTAAAATTTAAATTTTGTTTTATGGTTTTGGCTTTTATCTAACTCTAACTATAAAATCGTTGACTAATTTATCTTGCTAATAAGTTTAAGTAACAAATCTATTCTAATTTTAAAAGTGTGATATAAAATGTCTACAAACAATCATTGGGATTTTAATTTTAAAATGCAATCTTAAATGGTTTTACAAGCTTTAAGCTTTTACAAAGACTATGGCAATGATATTTTTGTGTGTAATTATGCCGAAAATTAATAAAATGTAATCATATCAAGTTCTACGGTAGTTTACAACGGGATTAAAAGAGTAAAATATCTTTTTGTGTATACATCACAATCATTAGCAATGGCAATATGTTATTTAAAATAAATAAAAATTTAATACTTTATTTCGAAAAAGTGTGCTTTCAAGTAGGAGAAAAGAAGTTACAAATATTTAAAAATTGTGTTATAAAAGAGTCACTAAAGGATTAAATATAAATAATACTGAAACATATGTTATATATATTAAAATGCATAGTCGACAAACAATTTAAAGCTTTCGCTATACATATTTTAATATATGCAATATCCGTGGCAAGTATACATCGACAAAGTTAGGTAGGCAGAAGTGCGCGTTATCACGACTAACCGTAATATGACTATTTTTGTGCTTAAATCGGTCGAAGGTAAGGAGGAAAAATATTTCCTATAATCCATAGGATAATATTACGGTCTGTGCGGACGGAACCTAAAGCAGTTAAGAATATCGTCGTTATAAAAATATTTTTCGGAGTTTTCGCTCGGCTACATAATCAGTCATAGATAACAAGCAACTGTCTAAAATAATGTTAAAGAATTTGCAACTAACGCAAAACCTATTCTTCTTATAAACAATATGTTATGCTAACATAAAACATTGTTTAATTAACGACACGACTACTAAAATGTCAGAAGCAATTAGAGATCAATTTCTGGTAAATTTTATTACAAATTTATAAAAACTTAAAAGTTTAGCCAAACTACAGTTTTAAAAGACTAGGTGTCATGCTGACAATTTTTCAGCCGCCTTTTCTCAAATTTGCAAGGTGCAACGTATAAATTTTAACTGAATCGGCCGGCCGGCTCCAGCTGTCTATTCGACAAGGAGCGAAGAGCAGCCCCGACGTGCGTATATGAACGCACAGATCTCCTCATGCAAATTAAGAGCTAAGAGTTCGGACATGCCATCGTTCAACTGTCTTTGTTTACTTTCTGTTCAAATGTATAGGTTGTCTTTGTTTACAACGCACGGATCTCTCTGTGTAAATCAAGAGCTAAGACCACGCCACATTTCTTTGTTTACTTTCTGTTCAAATATATAGAAAGATGTTGTGTCAAGATTTTTTAAATAACATCAACAATAACTTTTCCTTTCTCTATAGATTTTAGCGCTAGTATTAAAGCTAAAAAACAAAACAATGACAATCTTTGATAAAAAAAACTTAAAAGTTTATACAAAGAGTTAAAAGAACTCAAACTTTTGTAAAAATGAAAATTAGCAGCACATCAAATAAAAATGCTAGAAAACAAGTTTGTAGAGAACATTTAAGGCAGATCAGAATAACAGCCCATAAACAATGTAGAAAATAAAAAAAATAGGAGTAACGAATACTGACTGAAATAGGAACACCAAGAGCTAAGGATTATGACAGATATTAGCAAACATACTTCATTCTCTATTAGTTAAAGTATTGGAAAATAAAATTATACTAGACGAGTGCAATCAAGGAATACTAGTCAAACTTAAACAGACGATTAAACCACTTAGGTTATGCAAATAATATAATCCTAATCAATCAAACTTATAATTGATAACGTTAGAAATCTGGAAAAACTAAATCTGAAGTAGAGAAGATAGGTTTTATAATAAATACAAACAAAACGGTGGATATGATAAGTAAAACGCGTCAAGTGAGAAATTGCTAATTGACAATAAAACACTAAAACACAAAAAATAAGTTTTGTTACTTAGACTCTATGGTAACACCAGACGGTGGATGCAAAACAAATATAGAGATCCGAATAAATAAAGCTAAAAATGTATTTGTTATATTAGCTCCGGTGTGAAATTCTATTCAGTACTCCAGGAAAGCCAAGCTTCTAATTTTCAAATCCAATGTTAAATCGGTCCTCTTATACGTGTATGAATCTTGACTAAGCGCCAAAGGCCTAAACAATAAAACACAGACCTTTATAAACAGATGCTGAAGACCTGGGTATTAGATGATCAGAAGTAATATCAAATGTAGACCTGTGGCTACTTTCTGAGGAAAAAAACAGTGTTTATACAATTGAAGGAAATTGGAACAATCTAAAAACTGAAAGCGATGTACGAAACCAAACCTAGTCGCAGGCATAGGATATAAATCATTGGGGTTGATAGCACATGTTGAGCAATTACATCCGTTCAAGCACAGATGAAAGAACCTTTAGGGCAGAAAAGCATCAGTAAATAAAGAACAAATTAATAATAAAAGAAGGCAGTAAAGAAAGTAGTAAAGAACTTCTAAAAAACAAGAGACACAAAATTTAAACAAAAACGTTTAAATCATAATTAAAGAAAAGAGATTATAAAAATATACAAAATTAAGAAAAAGAACAGAAAAAGAAAACCACGTTAAATAGAGTAAATTATGAATTTATTTCGTTAAAACCTAAGGTCATTAAATCAAGCCAAGAGTCTACCAGAGCTATGCCACCTAAAAGTAAGTATTTAAGTAAATACTAACATTTGGAAAAGATTGTGGTAGTAGTTAAATTTCAATAAAAGCTGTTTGTCACTCCTATTTAATAACATATATAATTTAAGGACATCAGCTGCTGTTACTGCAAAATACAAGATTTGTCTCGAAAACATCAAGTCAATGATAATATAATGCAAACACAGGTTCAATATAACCTGGTAGGCAATGAAAATGGACGGTGATGCGTATGGTGTGAATGAGAACGTTATTCTCTGAATTATTTCGGATTCTACAGATTGTTTTGAACAGTAAAAATGACACTTGAATGTGCTTATTTGATCTTAGGTTGTATATTATGATTATTGTGCTTTAAACTATTTTTGCTAAATATACAATCTTTTTGTTATTCTTTCTAATTGTAATATTTTGTATATAATCATTCTGCATTTTATTTAAATTTTTGCGAGAGCACAGGTTTATTTGGTGTTAATTCGGAGGATAATAATAATAGTGGGGAAACTTTATTCCTATTAAGAAATTATTGCCTGTGAGTTGGAAGGCCATATGTTTGCTTTCACTGCTCGGTTCTCACGCACATCTAATATGAGCCGATATGACAAGTACTGCTCTTCAAACTGTTACATTGTTACCTGATATTAAAAATTCAATTACTTTTTGTGACTCGGTGAATCACCAACTAGACATACAGAACCCAGAAGAACGCACAATGGTAATTTTCTCTCCATAAAGTCTATAGCCTCAAATTTTAATGAAGTCTTGTACTTATACAGATATTCCAAATACAGGTGTTTTAAAGTATTTTTATAAGTGTATTTGATAAAATATTTAACGAATTATTTAAAGATAAATTTTCTATAGACTGCAATATATCGAATTTTCTTCAAAAATTATTTCTTGTGTTTAGAATATAATATCTCAACAGTCTTTTTGTTAGCTCCCATCAATACTACCATGATTATGTAAGTTTTTATTTTTTTGCCACAGAATACTGTAGTGGTATATTTTCAAAACATAAATAAAGATGTATGGACAGTTTATTCTTTTTTATAGTACCTACGAAAATTAATCCTTTGCTACATATAAAGTCCATAAGTTCTACATATTTAAACTAATTATCTCCTCTTATGTTACAGCCTATTATATAAATAGAATTAGCTAGCAACTTTGCAATATCGGTTAATTTGTTGCTGTTATAAAAACTTAGATTACCTGGTTACGTATATTTCAAAATTATATACCACATTTTTGTGTTCACAAAAAAATAATATTTATTATGCTTTGAAGTATTCATTTCCAAAATTTTTATTGCCCTCTGTTTTTCGTCAATATTAGGACTATTGTAAATGTATTGCAATATTTTCTTGGGATTTGCAACAAAAAATATAAACACTTCATACACAGCAACAATTCTTTTAAATTTTGTTCGGATAAGACGTGTAGCAAATAAAACAATGGATATTTCCCCTAATAAAAATAAATTCATATTATTATTGACGCATTATTGACTTCAAGTTAACAATACTAATAATAATATACGTCGATACATAATTACTTAATTCAATTTGATAAGTCAAAAGACTTAAATCTTTTAAATCTAGGTTGATTATCGTTATTTTTTAGTAAATATACTACTAGCACATTTGGATGGGTACTGAGTACGATAACGAACACTGTATCTTTGAATTTCTTTGGTAACTGAGGAAATATTTAAGTTTTATTGGATAACATAATTTTCAACAAACTAAAGAGAATTTACCCTAGACCTTAATACTTTTGACTGGAATTCTCTTAAAATATCAATATTTGAGTTGCTGGCTGTGCCCCAGAGTTGTATGGCATATGCCCAGATCGGTTTGATTAACTTGTTAACTTGTCATTTATAATGTATGAGGGGCAACTTTCGATCCTAAAGACCAATCTTAATAAATTATATGTCAATCGACAAAGCTTGACGAGCTGTTCTTAAAAACATAAACATTTCTGAAATCAAAATTGTCTTAGGGATAAAACTCTTGATCTGAAAGTACAATCTTAATAACACATATGTCAATCGACCGAGCGTGATCAGCTGTTTTAACTTTTGATCAACTAGAGACCAGCTTCTATTTCTGTCATTTCTATCATTTGTCATTAATATTTATATAACAAATATATAACGTGGGATTAATCAATTAATTAGTTTTATCCTAGAATTAATATTTCGGTTTCCAAGATTATAGCTAGGTGCTACCTCGCATGTCTTGATGTTGTTATAAGAAATTTTTTGGTATTTGTAATAGTTTGTATTGTTGGAGATCCTCTTCTAATGATCTGGTATAATCAAATTTTACTTTCCATAGATAACTAGGACTGTCTTCGTAGGAGCCAGTACATTTTTTTGTATTTCGTGACGAAGCTGCTTTCTTTTTATCCAGATATGTTTCTTCCATGTTATTAGTCGTTCCAAATACACGCCTAGGCACTTAACATGTTTGTCTTGTGGTATTTTTTTTTAATTATTGAGTAATACAGGTGGATAGGTACCGCTGCTCAGAATAAAAGTCACATGCCCCAATTTATCTACGTTTACATTTATGCACCATTTGTCAGTCCAGGTTTATAAAATTTGTAAATGAGATTGGAGATATTACTGCGGTATCGTCGGCGAATGTGACAATCGTGGTAAGTAAATCGGCGATATAAAGGAGGTACAAAATAGAACCCAACACACTTCCTTAATAAACTTTAGCACCCATGGGAAACAAAGATGTACCGCTATCTCCATACTTTACAAGAAACCGTTTGTCAGTGAAGTATAACCTTAGCATTTCATAGCAATACAAGAGCAGTGCATTATTGATGTTAAACAGTAGACTTTGATGCCATACTTTGACGAATACTGACGTTATATCGAGAAAAACAGCCGAATAGTAACGTTGACCTTTGAAGTCTTGCAAAATTCTGTTTGATACGCGCTACAACTACTTAACTATGGCATGGTTATTTTGAAAGTTAAATTAATGGTTTGGTAACAGACGATTATCTTCGAACATTGGTGTTAATTTTCGTAATAGTATTTTCTAAAAAAAAATTCGATACAATCTCCAGTAGACTAATTGGTCTGTAGAAAATTACATCTATAGTTAGTTCGCCAGGTTTAGGTATTAATATAATTGTGGCAACTTTCCATTATTCTGGAGAATAGCTTAATCTTGAAACAGCATTCATTAGGTAGGTGAGACACCTAAAACCTTTTCTGATAATTACCGTAACACTTTAGCCGTAGTTAAATCATAATCTGGTAATTTTATTGAATTTAGATCCATAATAATATACTTGACCGCGTTAACCCCTATTTTATTAATTGGTAGATCTGGAGAGGAAATTCAAAAAATTGAGCAATTTCTTCCCCTTCTTCTCTTGTTGCCTTAGTATCAAATGGACGAAATACGGATTCCAAATATTTTGCAAAAGCAAAGGTTTTTTCTGGGTTACATCTAGTCCAAATATTATTTTTGAGGCGCAGAGCCATCATGTACTTTTGTAGGTGTTTTAGCTTCTTTGCCGCTTTCCAAAGCGAGTAGTCACTGGTTTCCGTCCGTGACAAATTTTTCAGATAAGTTTGTACAGATGTGTTTTTGATATTGGCGAGAAATTTTTTAACCTCTGCAGTTACAGGACTATCATGGAGATGCTTAGTTGTTTGCCATCTTCGACGTAACTTACGTTTTTCGGCGATTTTTTCTTGGCCATAATAGGACAATCTATGGTTTCTATTTTCTCTGTCTTTAAAAGTGCTGCGAGTCATGCGACTGGTTGGATAGATTTGTTAATAACTTTACAACGGAGTTTTTAAAAATATATCAAGCGATGGAGTCATCAATTATCGTTCTGGAGAGATCAAAATTTGTTTATTGCGGAGGCTAGGAGGTTTTATTTTGGACATCACTTAGGTCCCTATGTTTATAATAATTAGCAAGTGGTCAGATGAAAAGCCAAGTCAGGATGCTCAGATTAACTCGGGTTAATGTCTTTCACAATGGGCATATCGAGTAAATCTGGTATTTTTGCCATGTCTGATGGCCAGTATATTGGATCGCCTGTAGATATTTAGTGCAATCCATTACTGACTACCATTTTTAACAGTTATTTGCTTTCAATAGTAGTAAGTTAGTAAACATGTTTTGCATTGTAGTCATCACCAGAGATGAATTTATTTTCCAGTGTTTGAAAATAATGTTCGTAGTGTTCTAATTTATTCTTGTGCTTCAGCGGACAGTATGTTATTGAGATCACTAAAGGTTCTTTTCAATCTTTGATTGCTGTAGTAGTCGCTTTAAGACGTTCCGAATTATAGCGTTTTTGACAATAATCGCAGTTCCAACATGAGCTGCGCGGTGTGGATGCTGTGTTGCGTATGTCACATATTTTGGGATTTTTAGGTAAGCTTGGTTTTTATAGTAAGATTCAGATGTCAACATGACATCTATGGAGATATTTGACAGGAAGGTTGTAAGATCATCTTTGTGTGTGTGCTAATCCATTAGCATTCCATGTTGCTAATTTAAGGTGCTGCATTACTAAATTTAGAAACGACGGTAGCCATAAAAGTTTTCATATTGCCAAATTATTGCATTAAGGTTTTTAACATATCTTTAAGTACAGATAATTCATTTGATTTATTTAGACATATTGGTTGGGCTGGTGTTATATTAGGTTTATATCGCTGATTGCTTCCCTTGTTGCTTGGACGTAAGTAATGTGTGACTGAGTCCGTTGTGCTGTGTATTGATGAGTTAGTACAAATTACTTGTTTCTTAGGGGGAAAACAGTTTATGCTATAATTCCTGATATACAATACGCCTCTTATAATTTTCAGGATAGTTTTCACTGCAATTCACACAATTAACATCGGCATTGAGCAGTTAAATTGTTGCCGGTGCATTTAACACAACGGGGGTTCTGCTTCAAAAGTTTTTAGTATGTCTAAATCTTTGGTATTTTACACATTGAGGTAGTTCGTGGTTTACTTTTTGAGGTTTAAAGTTCACCACAGAATGTGCCTGTTTATGTATGTTGTACGCTTTTTTGTTGTTTTCGGTCGCTTTGAATTCTATAAAAAACACTAGCAAGGAGATGTTTGTGCTTCTTTGTTTAATATCTGAAATATTACTAATCAACTCTCGGTGTGTTTTTAGCTCTTCCTTCAATTCTTCTAAGTTAGTGGTAGGTTTATATTTTTCAAAATTATTATAAAGCTTTGCTTTTATTTGTGCTGGTAGATATGAAATTCTGCATTTTCTTCCGTTTTAGCTTTAATAAGAGTAATATATTTTTCAGAAGTTTTTGCTAATATTTGTACTTTATCGCTATTTAAAATTTATAAGCTGTATTTATTTTTTGTTTAGCTTTTAGTAGACGCAATAGCGGTTCGATATATTTAACACTAAATATATATAAAGGCGGTGATTTGGGTGCCTCTTATCTGTTCCTTTATTTTGATTTAAATCATCTTCTGCTTGGCTGTCGTTAACCAACATTCCGATTGTTTGGGTTTTTCTGTAATCTGTTGTTGTTATGTTTAAGTTCTTGTTTTATATTTTAAATCACTTAGCAAGATAAGTCCGAAGGAGATTGTGCTGTAACAGACTGATATAATAATGCACTATTTTGATGAGCCGAACTTTCTGCCAGCGCCGGCGTTTGTAAAATATCATTTATAGTAACATTTGGTTGCGGATTATTTAGTGGAGCATACCTATAGTTTTGCACATATTGCATCTGCTGATTTTGATCAAGTTGCAAGTACGAATTGTTGAGCGTTTTACGACATGGGCGAGATTTGATTTTGATAGAAAGCCATGTTTGTTTGGCTTAATTAAAGTAGTAGTAAGCAAGCATTGTCAATGATAAATAAAAACAGCACTTGACCCGCAGGTCACAGGTTTATTCGTAAACAATGCACATGCAATTGGAGCACAACTTCTACCTCGAAAGTCAAGTAACACAAAATCTAGTACTAAACGCAAAATAAACGTAATAATCTTAGATCTGCTGTAACTGTGAAAAATCCACTACAACGCTCTTCTCTCGCAAAACATCAACTATGACGGCAGGAACAGTCGAACTAAGCCATATCACTGATAACCGCGGAGTTCCACCAAAACACTAACGAGTTTCAGACCTCCACTCCTAGAAATTGTTTATGATAATCACAATGTAACACAGAATTCGAACTGATGATACTTTGATTTCAACTTTGTTCGCAATTCTCTTTCAAGTTTGAAATTTATTTATATTGCAATGATATACTAGTTTGTATAATAAACAATTTTATTAAGTATTACGTCTGTTATCAGACAATTCCAAAATTTAAATATGGTTTTAACTTGCTTTACTTTACTTCTAAGAAATGGCGTTTGTGCTATTATGTTTTGCATTTTCGTTTTCTACGAGCGATAGATTTTCCATAAACCATTTAATAAAATTTGTCTTTTTCAACAAAATAATTATTTATTACATTTAACAGAATGCCTGAACTTGAATCATCTGGCCGTTCCAGAATTTTCTGTTCAAGCCATCTGCATCGTTACAATATTCTTACATCTATATGATGATCATTTACCTTATAAGTTTGGTGGATTTCATTAGTGTTAGTAAAAAATTTAAAAGATAAAGCTATAGCAACAAAGAGCACAATACATTTCACAGATTATACAGGTGAAAAGCAAGAAGAATGTTTGAAAAGTTACAATAACTTTTATGTTTTACGTCGAATAACTGTATACTATAAAATATAGGTTTTGAATAAAAAGTATCAAAATTAATGAGGCGGGGCATAATCTATCTACTAGATAACATAATGCTGCAATTGTTAAAACCATACTAACGTATAAAGGGTCAAGTAAAACCATGATGCTAAGATTTTGTAAGATATGATTTAGTTTGTTTCCAGTTTTGTTTTAAACATTACATGACAAAAATTTATAATGGTGTTTTAACAGTAAAAAATATTTACATAAAGTTTTCGTTGTGCATTTGAATAATAAGTATATTTATTATTGAAATTATTTATTCTATAAATTCAAGTACAACAAATATAAAAATCCAAAATATTAGCATTACAACTGACCTAACATTTATTAAGACGGGCTCTCTTGTAAAACTATTAAAATAATGATATTATTTTATCACAATCTATTATATTTAATTGGGTATAAGGTTCGTAACATTTTAGGAAAAACATTGTTTTGCTTTTTAAAGTTGAAACATAAACTAAAATATTACCCACCCTATTGCAACAGGTACTCCTTTGTTTGAAATAGGATGTAATAAATTTTATATTTTCTTTAAATCACTTAAATATTCAATGTCCATCTAAACAAAAACTAAGTTATACTGTTATACTAAGCTATAGTAAGCACCGCTTGGTGCACTGCTATGGTTGGCTGATCAAGGGCAAACGCTCCTCTGCCCGCTGCGGTGAGTGCGAGTCTCGCTAAAAGCTCATGAATATCAGCGGCATCCCAGGTTTAAGTTGTATACTAGCAGGCATAACAGGCCCATTTTGGTCGCAGTACTAATAGTACAAATAACAAAAGAACTATTGCTTGCACGAGGAATCCATTTTTTACATATTTAATCCGCACAAATAATTTTAATAAGTTAGACTACGTTTGCAGTTGGATTAAAGCAGATTAAAACAAATCTAACAAGATATACATGGGCATGCCTTATAAAGACAAACATAATTCGGAACTCAATGGTAAGATGTGCTAAATAAATGTAGAGTATAAAAAAATATTACAAATTCACCCAAAAAATTAAAGTAGTATTATTATGGTAATTTAATAAAACTTGCAATTGCTGTTTGGTAACATTGTATTCAATAAAATGCTAAATATTTTATAAAACTTTAATAATACAGGAGTTACTTTTTAGATCAATCAGAAAATATCGAAAAACGGTTTAAAAGCGTGGGAAATAAGGGCTGCAACATAACTTTAGCAAACAGTCAAAGTACTTTTAATGCTTATTCGCTTGTCATTACCCAAAAAGTGATTGAAATCTAATATCATTTCATAAAATATAGAAACGTTTAGTTCGTTTGTATTGCTTTATAAGCGTAAAACAGTATATAGTAAATTCTTTTACTTCTAATACAACTAAGTCTCTATTTAGTAGAAAATTAGTCTTTTGTTTTTAGAGCTATTATTTATACAAATAATATATTGTTAAAGTTGATGATTTAAAATTATGTTATATAAATATTTTTATTATTTTTTTATATATAAAAATTACTACAATAAATTGTAAATAAAACTAATTTTAGTGATCAAATCGAAGTAAAACTGCTATATAATGCTTTAGGATTGAAAACGTTTAGTGCTCTGAACTCAAAATTACATTGTTGAATGAAACTTGAAAATAAAAACGTCTGAAGGGATAAACCTTTTTTTTTAAGTATTAGCCGAAATGAGAATTAGCTAAACTATCGAGGTCACAAACAACACAAATTTCAGAAAGACTTAGTAGATACAGATTTTGAATCAAAGAAGTGTCATTAATTGTTTGTATAAAATGAGCAAAAATTATAAATTCTTTAAATTACTGGAAAACACTACAACACAATCTTACAGACACTCAAAATTGCTTTTATATTACAATTGTCTCGTTTATAACTGCTGCTCAACAAACTATTCGAATTTTCGAATTTAGAGTAGATCACTGGGTTATGGTAGCAACCTGAATCCAACCGGATTTTTTCATAATCAAAAATGTTAAGAAAATCTTTGGGCATATATCTTAAAATCGTCACTAGCGATTATTTTTTGGACCTTTTAAAACAATTTTTTCGGTAAAAATGGAGCAGCCAGACGACCGGTATTAAATGTATGGGAATAAGAATATGCGGTATAGAAAAAAAAGAAATATTTATTAAACTTACATGTGTATCATTTAATGGCTAGGTAAATTACTTTAAAAATCTCCCTTACATTTTCACATAAGTTTTTGAAGATAATAGATGTTTCAAAGTATTTTCAATAATTGTTTTTTTGTGTTTTCCTACGTAATTTTACATCTAGCCAAAATTCTCTGCATAAGTGCTGCGTCTGTAACTTAATCAATAGGTTATTGTAAAGTTGTTCCTAATCTTTATCTTCTAATAAAAAGACACAAATCATCTACACCTGACTAGTTAAGGGGGATAGCTGAACTCAAAATATTTATTACAATATTAATTCTTGGGTTATCCTGTGCTCTTGAATTTTAAAGAAAAAAGCCGACGTTTACTTAATTATGCTCTGTCAAAAAGCTTTGAACAAATTTAAGAAAAAAACATTTCTCATTTGCAATTGATATAAAATTCAATATCTCCTAGTATGATCGTACGTCTTCAAATCAAAAGAACACTAATATAGCATACTGACAATTGTTAACAACTTGCTGAAGATAGTATTCCAGTAAATAAATTGATGTTCTTGTATCTCCATAACCATAAATCTTTCTCTAGTCTGTTTTGAATATAGCCGTCTTCCATAGTTTTCTATTTTTTCTTGTTTTGTGGCTCTTTGCATCAGCACAGTCCAGTCGTATATTTAAGATCATCTGATCACCTCATTATTGGTCTATCCCTGTTTCAACTCTTTGAACATGGTCTTTATCTTATAATCTTGTTACACCATCCCTCTTATTTTCTCACTGCGTGGCCTACCCAGGTCCACTTCAAGCGTGCTACTCGTTTTACTATATCGGCTACTTTCGTCTTCTCTCGGGCCTATTCAATAATTTTGTGGTCTTTTGGCTTACATTCAGCATCCTTTGCACTTTTATTGACGAGAAAGTTTGTTTATGATGTTATTGGTAAAAGTCCACGTTCCAGACCTGTACATTACCACCCGTAATATACACTGATTGTAAAGTTTTGTTTTTAGGTGCATTGGTATCCTCATTTGTATTACGTCTTTTAATTTGACATATGCCGACCAACCAGGTTTTGTTTTTTTTGAACCTCTGATGATTGGTTTTCTTTTGCCTTATCTAAGTTCATTTTAAAACTTTATTAAGGTCATTTATCATTGTTTGCAGTTGCTCTCTACTCTGTGGTACTACAACAATGTCGTCTGCCAATCTTAGGTTGTTAAGTCGTTCTCTTTCTACCAGTATTCCATTATATCACTGTATCATTTTCTTAAACATATACAGAAACATGTACCGTGTTGTACAGTGGCGAAAACCGGCTCGTTCAGCACAAAGAAGTGATCTATGTTCTGGTATTAATATCTTTATTCTAGAAACTTGATAAATAAATAGGACAACAGTTGGTCGCTACAGACAAGCTTTTTTTTTTTAAATTAATACAACTGTCACTAAATGCCAGGACTGAAATTAACCATATATGATCATATAGTTTTAAAAGTAGAAGACGGTTGTGAACGGAAAGATATTTTATCATAAAATAAGTTACTTGGCCTGAACTAAGTGCCAATTCTAAGATATGATTTAGAGCTTGATAAATTTATTTAAAATAATAGATTTATTGTACTTATGTGGAGATATTTCTTCAAAGTTGAGTATATTCTATTCTTGACATGTTTTTCGAACTAAAACATGCGGATCATAGGCAGTTGTTGCTGATGTGGATGAAAAAGATTACCCTAAGATGTTAGCTACGGCAACCAGTCCAATTTCTGAACAATTACGATATATGAGTGTTAGTGTTTGAAGTGGAATACATTTTCCAGTAGCAGCTTTTATTTTATTCCACACTTTTGGTAAACGGTGCAGAATTACGTTCGAAAAGATTCAGCAAATTCTCCGGAAAATCTTGACGTTGGAAACTTGTGTGCCTTTCAGACGCTTCCAGAGTGGGGAAAGCTCATGTTGACCGAGGTGTTCACAGGTTCCTAAACACAGCTTTGACGTATATTTCTCAATAGCCGAAAGTATTTTAAATCCTTAGAGCTTAATTTAATTGAAAACCGACTGAAAGTATAAAAGGCTTTATATTTATAGTTATGTGCTATAAAACATTATTCTGACCAACAAAAAGCTAACTTCTTTTTGTACGATTTTTGGAATTATTATCTAGTGCTTTAATGGAGTTCCCAATAAATTTTTGTAGACCGTAATCCGTATTAGCTGAAAGCTGTGTGAATCTAATATTAAAAAAAAATTTGAATACACTTTTTTGTGTAGTTTTGGTGAGTATGTGTATGGTTAGCAATTACAGAAATTGATTACTATATTAAAAATAATCTAGAACTGATTAAATTAAATTCAATACTAACAAAAGTGTTAATTCTGTAGCTCTATATTAGCAGTTACATGAATAGAAATCTATAATGTTGCTTTTGTTTAAGATAATCTACAAACTAATGACATAAAGTATCCAAAATAGAATAATAGCTGTTAAAATTTACAATTAGTAACACAGGACCTTGTAATTGGCTTAAGTTTTTTAATAATGTTAATGGTTATAATCTATCAGAATTGTGTATTATAAATGGCGCATTAAATAGTAGTGTGCATATGTACTGTGATCCCTTATAAAGATGTCATTCACGTGATTCGAGTAAAATAAAAAGTACCCAGTAATTGAGAACTCAGAATTGACTTGTATTTTTAATACGTGCAAGGCTTATATTATATAAGTGTATTTTAGAAAAGAGTTAGTTGTGGCTTCTTTTTTCTTTAGTCTCTAGTTTTCTCTTTAATTAAAATTGTTTCCTTTATGTGGTAAAACAATAGATTATATATGGATGAACTAGTTTTAATCTAATTTTAGATATAAAGAAATGTAAAGGACAACCTCTTTATGGAGTACAGATCGAAATCGATGGGTCTTTCTTACAATAGTTTTAAAGGAATACCTAGAATACCGTTTGGATATAAATTGGTGGTTTATTGCTTTCAAATATTTTGAAGTTTAGACTTTTGAGGGCATATTTAATTATGAAATTAGGTTATGTGATAATATTTGTTACGCTGCAGCAATTATTGTTGGTACTAATGGTTTATATCAGAGGTGTTAATATCTTAGACGATTAGATTAATGTGTTGTACCTTTTGTATAGGAGAAGCAATTGCAATTGATATATTTGACTTCTATCAGAACATAAGTCGTCTATTTAAGGAATCACAATGACATAAGGATTCAAAGGAATACTACAAATCTGTGTGGCTAAAACGTCGACATTGTAAATAACAAAAAAGTATAGAAACATAAACATTTATTAAGAATCAGTGGATACATACAATTACATACGATGGTAGATTTAAACAACCATAAATCAAAAAATGTGGCGTTGAAGCTTTTGGAATGACATCTGGCATTAGGATTAATCTTCCTTAGAACATACAAGTAGATCAATTCAACTACAACTCTCCTGCATGAGTTCAATGTTTGATCGTTGGTTTACAGTCATATTCACAGCTTCTGAATATTTCATAGTTAAAAGACGACAAGTTTGGAATGTGTTTGTTACTTTAATATTAGTAAACCACTTAAACATTTTCTTCATTTAAGTAGAGTTACCGCCAACCATCTGGTTCAGTTCCTTTGCAGTTATAAATAAATAGACTTAATTAAAATTTTCTTTGTTTCTACTATGATACATAAGGTACATTACTGGTGGAATAAAAGTTAGCTATTTTTTGCTTAAGCCTTTATGACAAAACATTAGCTTTAATTTTATTTTCACTGACTTAAAAGAACACAACATCCTAACATAAAAACATTTAGAACTTTACAGAAAGCACCACCCTTACTAGTTAAATGTGCAAAAGGTATATCTATGGAGGTTCCACGGAAAGCTGGGGATAAGAACGTCAACTATGGAAGATCTTCACTTTACCGTGCTAAGGCTACTTATTCCTGAAGAGTTCTCGGTATTCAGAAGCTCTGATTGCAATATCAAAAAATAAAGTTGTAACCTTGCATTTTAGAGAAAATAGTGATTAAAAAGTAATAAACCAATTGAATAAATTCTGGTTAATTTAAACAACTCCTAAGTAGAAATTGTGCATAAATGATAGCTTGTACTTATTGTTCTGTTGAATGGAATAGGGCTTAAATAGTGGATTGGGATAGTTTTTATTAGTACTTGTTCTAGCATATTTCGGAGCTCGTACTATAAAAGAATCGGTACATTTAGCTTTTAAAAGAATTTAAATTTCATAATAATTTAAGTTAAAACGTAATTTATCAGAAATCACCACCGAATACCATTCTTGCAATTAAATGTTTCATTAATACCACCACGCTAGATCAGTTTGATAACGTTAAAGTACAAAAAAAAAAAGAAAAAGGCATGTTACAAACTCAAATTGCAAATTGCAGACGACGAATAGTAAGCATGACCAGTTTTATAGGGTATTGAACGTTAGGATTTGAATCGTGCGCTGTTTGGGTTCTATAATCTTTGAAAGTTTGCATTTTGTAATCAAATGCATGGTGAAGTTCAGTAAAGACCACCAGAAACGTTGTACATTTGTGAACTTGGTTTTAGAGAATCAGTTAATATTTTGTAGAAAACTCCGACTTTATAAATCGTTAAAATTGTCGTATCTAGGCTACTGAAAATCTAAATGCTATTCAAGAAAATACATTCATACAAATTAAATATTTGGTATGCATTGGGGTCTGGAGGAATAATCGATCCGTATTTTTGAGGACGAAACTGACAACGCTGTTACTGTCAATATTATACGCCATTGGAAGATTCCAAACAGATTTTTCTTTAAATAAATTGATAATTTCAACAAAATGGAGCCGCATGTCATACAACACGAGAAACGTTTACTTTATTTCAAACCGGTCGCATTACCTCATAGAGGGATGACATCGATTAGCTATTGCAGTTTTGCGATCTAACCCCATTAAATTATTTTCTCTTGGGTTATTTAAAGATGTATGTCAATAAACTGCAACAAAGCTGCAATTTCAGAGCTAAAAGAAAACATCAAACGTGTAATAGCTAAAAAGGAGCTGCAGTTATAGGAAAGAATTAGAGAAAACTTTGCTAAGAGAATGGTTGCGGCTGGAAGTCAGCGAAGTCATGGACAGCAGTCATATTTTATGCGTAATTGATAAGTCTATACTTGACACTGATAACAATAAATTTGGATGGTTTCAGTCTGCTGTGTTAGAATTAAGAAAAACTTTCTGAAGTCCAATTCGGATCACCCTAGACCATTACTTGGCTTTATTTTTAGACAAGAATTCGTATAAAAAAAGCCTGTTTCCAAAAAGTTTTTTGTAAAGCGCTCTTTTGTTGCTTATTGCATTATCACCAGATACTATTAGTAACACACACAATGAAAAATGTATATACCTCTATTGTATAAGTCTGCAATTTGACTTTCTTTCAAATTTAGAGACGTTGTAAAACCAAGTGTATTTTACTTTTGTTTTTACTTGTATTTTATGTGCACACCTACCACAGTATTTTCACAGAAGGAAAGATTCGTACTCTTTTATTTTAAAAGTTGCACAAAATATATTTAGTTTTGGCGAATCCCTTGCATATTCCATAATGTTTTGGTTATAACGGATTATCTTTCCAATTGTTTGAAATGTTGCCTCGTCGCTAAACACCAGACGGTTCGCAAATTTGTGGCCCTCCATTTCTTTTCCAGTACCATGCAAATACATGTTTGTTTTGCATGGTCGTCGGACCGTAAACTTTGTATCGTTTTGATTTGAAATGTCTGTCGTAAAATCTTCCGAACAGTTTGCTGCGAAATGCCAAGTTCACGACTAGCTCTGCTTGTGCACTACGCAAAAAACTTTCTCTAACTGCCTCCACCGCCAGAAAGACTTGATTATTTTACACTTATTTACAGAACATGTATTTTTAAATTGGCGCCGCATGTCATAATGTTCTAGTGACCTGACGATTTTCTTTCGTACTGTCTTCTAAATGCACATTTTTTAATAACCGATAAATTTCTCGCGTACTCGAAAGCATAAAACGTTTTCCGTTGCATCGTCGCCATTTTGCGAACTCGGTTTTACTAGCACCTGATCATTTAGAATAACGTTTGCAAGCTCACATTTTAAACTTGGGTGTTTTCCTTTTATTTTAGTATACTATATATGCGACAGAATCTGTAATACTTTGTAAAATATATATATTTTTGAATGGGATGATTCTCTTATAATAACTCTGTGTATTTAAATTTTATTTGCAATTATAATTATTGATAACAATTAAATATCTAACACTGTACTTTATTTATGCACTTAAATTCACCAAATAAAGCACCCAGAAAAGTAATTTATTTGGTAAGTTTTTAAAGATAGAATTTGCAACGAACAGTTGCGTATCCTTTTATTAGATTGGAAAAACTACCAACAAACCTAAACCACATTACTGCTTATTCAAGTAACCTCCGTTCATATAAACAACAGCAGTAGGTTAGTAGCCTATAATATAGATATTTAGATTTAATAAACGTGGATCAATTAAACTTACATAATAAAAATTAAAAATAACACATACACTATTAACTATACACTAAGTAACAAAAAGATATAAATGTATATTAATTTACAGTTTTATTTGCAAGAACAAAGAGTCTTGCAAAAATGCTATTTACCACACTGCTTTATATAAACTCCTGTTGTTTGTTATTACCTTATTATAATTAATACCTTTGGGCATGAATTAATACATTATATAGTTAAATTTTAGTTGTCTTATAATAATTGATGTTTACAAACTTTGCTGTTTACTGTTTAAAATGTTGTTGCATTAATTAACAATAATTAAAAATTCTAACTGAGAATATAAACTCATACTTTATATTTGCAGTAATGTTAATATGGTAAACTATTTAAATTTACGTGTTTGTATTATTTTTGTGTTGTTTGTGTTGTGTTACATAAGCAGATAAGTTCAAATAATTTATTTTTCTTATAAAATATAACAACCTTGTCAACAACAAAGTTGCTATCAGAGCTGTTAGATCTTTTGGAACGTTCGCATCATACTTTTAACATTCGTATTTAAAATGCAATGTTTGCACGTCTCTGATGAAACGGCAGCGGAGCTTTAAAAATTCAGATAGCGCAGCCCTTAAACTAAAAATGCTCTCTCCACACGAATCGAATTTTCTCCCGCGATGCACCAGCATATTTCCGGCCTAAAAAGAAGTTATGTTTATGAGTTGTTATCTTTCAAAAACTGTTCATTTCGTTGTGCTGCGATGTCATGGGAGCGGCTTAAAAGCAACATAGATTTTTCTTACACAACGCAATTTTGGCAACGCGAGTCTCGCCGTTTTCGGCTGCGGAATGCGCATAAAGAAAGCCGAAAAATGTTATGTTACGAGAGCGGCCGTGGGAAGGGGTTATTCTTTAGAATTACAGGTCGCCGGGGAGCTCTTCCGATGTAGATGGCTGTTGAGTGAATCTTGCAACATATCCAAACAGAAGCAAAACTAAGAGCGTGAACGAAACAATCCGAGCTCCAGGAACTGCGAGCACTTGCTATTCATTACGCGTCTCAAGAGCCCCCTCGCGGCAGGCTAACTTACTTCAGCATGGATTTGTATACAATTTGCCTTAGATCACCTTAAACTTGAACCGAGGAATTAGAGAGAACAGTCTTACACGTACCCCAGCCTAGGAAACAGTTATTGTCTAACTAGGTCAGTGTGACGCTTTGCTAGCAATAAACCCTCATTTTATTTACATTTTCATGAGTTAAACCTTCATCTAAGATTAACACTACTAAAATCGTTTTGCGTTAAGTTCTAAGAATAATTGTATTTGGACGTAATTAGTTTTTAAAGGTGTACGAAATATCTAACACCGGAAAAATAGTCATATTGTTATTAATTATATATGTAAACATACCAACAATATCCAGGTATCCGACTTGACTTTTCATTGGATCCGTATTTATCTGACACATGTACCAACCCCGGTCAGACTCTCTCACTTCTCGGATATGAAGATACCAAGTTCGGTGTTCGCTGTGTGTCACGCCAATTCGGTGATTTTTTGTAATGACATGACTGTGTATTGTAAGTATGGTCTGCGTGTCCACTCGCAGCCACGCAACCTGCAAAGAAAAATTAATTAAATGTCTGCGTTGCCCAAAGCAAATAACCAGCTGTCGGTCTTCCTTTCAAGCGCGCGTATTACTCGCCCCATACAGCTATGTGGACAAAAACGTAAGTAATCACGTGGAATTGCTTAAAAAAACTTCTGTTTCACCAAAATAAAGAAGCGTTCAGTTCTTAAAAGCGATTATTATTATACATAGAAAAAAAATTGATTAAGTCTATTGACGTCATTTGTGGCGACTAACATAAATGTGTCTCTTATATTTCACACAACAATATAAAAGGTCTTTTTCGTGCAAAGCTAATAGCGTACTGAATTGCAAATGTAAATTTACATGATGTAAATTATTGTTTCTTGGAATTTATATAATAAATATATAGAGCTTTCCTTACACTCCATACACATAGAGATGCTGTACATATTTTCAGTATTTATTTTATAGGTAATTATAAATTACATGTTTATGTTTTGAACAATAACTTAAAAATATTTCAAGTTTAAAAAAACGGTACTTTAGAAAATTATAGTTTAATGTTTATAGGTAGTACGATTGACGCAGGTAAGTCAAAAATTATTATTAAAACTAATTCGTCTTTATTGTCATATATTAAATTTTCATTGATTAATATATTTTGCATTTTTAATTGCAATTTTAATTTTACATTTATTTGAGTATATTTTTTTCTTATGCTTTATTTTTAATGCTTGTACACGTAAATTAGAGTAGGAAACCAGACAATTCGTGAGTATTTGGCCTATGTGTTTTTTATTGATAAGAAGCAAGTTAACCTATTTCATTGTTTTGGTAACCTGACAGTCTTCGGAAGTAGTTGGTGCCCATGGAGCAGATTTCCTCTTCAACCATAGGAATACGTAGATTATCGTATATGCTATTATTACTTCTGTACTATGTAGAATGGACTAAGTATATTTGTTGATTTTAGTATTTTAAGCTGTAGTACAGCTCCATAACTGTACCGCGTACGTTCATACAGGTTTGACGATGCACTTGTAAAGAAGGATCAGATTTTTCAGTATTAATTTTGCTAAATTACAGATTAACTTGCAGTATTTAACTTTATTTTCAATTGGTACATTGATGTTGTTTAACATAACATTTCACACTGCACGGATTTAGTAACATTAAGCCATTCTTTGAAACAGCCGAGATAAACTTGCAGCTAATTTGTAGCTATTATATATTTGTGGGTCGCGCAATTAGATAGTTTCGCTATGTCGTATGCAAAAGGTTAATAAATTATTAATTGTTGTAAGGTATAAAAATGAACTTGAAGTGGCGTTGAGAAAAATATTATTTTTTTCTTATGCACTTTTTGAGATATCATTGATTATTATAGTACCTCTATTTTATAGTGGCATGTTATTGTTGGAAGCCAAATTGATGTTTAGGTAAATTTTTGTAACCGTTTCTTTCAGTTTTAATCGTTCTGAACGTGAGTTTCTTAAGTTTCTTAAATATTGTTGATAACAAAGGCAACAAACTGATAGGCCGATACAAATTCGGTGAGTTCGGAGGCTTTCCACGATTGTATACGGGTACCATTAAAATCTGTGCAAATTTTCAAGTTATAGCAAAGAAAGTTAATATTAGTATGCTACTGCAGATTGTGGTTAACAGTATTATGGCTTTTTTGATAATTGTTTAAGGAGATTAAATTAAGAGGTTCTATGATTTTTGCATGCAGAAATTTCTCTTTTTATTTTTTAGGAAAAATAGATCACCAGGAAGAGTCATCGGCCATAGAGAGCTTATAAAATTTTAAATCGTGTTTTCAATATTATTTTGAATCGGGCCTAGATGACTGAAGATATAAGCTTTCTTTTGTTCTGGTCTAGCCAAGCTATTGTTCATTTTCAACGGTGATATATGGTTTGTTGGTCTGTTAAATTTCTTAGTTTCTTTTTAAATTGAGTGGGGATTTTCAGGTAGAGTAGTTGTGTATATTTTAAATTTTGAGTTTTTGAGTTTTTGAATAAGACATTATCAGTTTGCGGAAGAGGTAGTATTCATCAGTAGTATCAAGATCTTTAGGTACTTTTGATATCAAATAAAAAGTCTACAATTTCGAATAATTTAATTAGATCTGAGGCCCAGTAAGTGAGTTCTCCTGTCTATGAATAAGAATAGTTATTATTTATGGCAGCTTAAAACAGTTATCTTTCTTAAAGGTATATATACCCGGAACTCTAGCTCTGCGTGCTTAACTATCATTTTCCTAGTAATTACACAAACCTTCGGATTCTACAGCAATGATCGAGTAATTAAGACAACTGTAAATTGCAGTTATTGTGATTATTCTTGGTTTAACATGTATGTGAACTATTAATACTAGGAATTTATTTGTTTAGAATAGGGTAGTTTATGATGGAAATTATTATGACTGCCCCCTTTGGGCATCTGGATGAGCAGTGTAGTATATTATATAATAAGGCATTTTTATTGTTGTCTTCTTCTACTTTTTCTGTCTTGTCAGTTACCAAAAGTAATATATATTAGCTATAATAACTTTATCCACAGCGAAAGAGTGATACCGTTGATCTATGATACCATTCTCGCAGGTTCCTTGGTTAAGATATTTATTTTCGACCTAGACCTCTTTAACTATTTCACTTTTCATGACAAAATGCCAGAAATTAAATCGAGCGGAGTTTCGCATCACCTGTCCGAAATATCCGAGCTTTTGAATTTTTATGATTTAAACTATCTCCGTCTCTTGACTTACCCCAAGTAATATGTCCTTGCTACTGACTTTACCAGCCCAACTCATTCGAATTTTTCCCCGATTCACCCACATTTTAGAGGCTTCAAGGTTTTCTTAATAACGTGTCTATAAGTGTCCAGCTCTGAACTTGGTATAATAATATTGAGAATATTAACACTTTACGAGCCTATTTTTAGTCCGAGGTTAATGTTCCTTCCATAAAGTACTTTTTTCATTTTAAAGAAAGCAGCATGCGTTTTTTCTATGCGTATTTTTAATTAGTCATTTAGTTAGTCATGTTCCTATTTTTGTTGATTTGATATTCCAGATAGGGTATTTTGGTTGTTTTGTAAGCGGTATGCTATAAGCCATTAGCATTGAAGCATTCGCTAATGCTTTTCTGACGACCAAGAACTTAATTTTCGAGGTATTAGACTTTAGGTCGTATTCGCCACAAACTCATGTAAGACTGTCAACAAGAAGTTGGAATTCTTCCAGCTTACTACTTATTAAAATGGTACCATTTGCTTATATTAAATTGTTAATTTTTATACTGTTGACACCTACATCTACTACATCCAAAGCTTCTATGAAAATGCTTTCTGAGTATATATTAAATAATGGGGATGACATGATTCAACCCTGTCTCACTCCAAAACGTATTTTTATTTGTTCAGAGCAGTTTTAGCCCATTTTTATGTTTGCTCGTTAGTTACAGTACAAAAGTTTTAGTAATACGTAGAACTTTAGCATCAATTTCTGTTTGCTGGAGATCTTCCACCATTTTGTTACTTACTTGTCAAGTCAAAGAACGTGCACACTGAATGATTAACGTTTTTACACCTTTGTATTGATGTTCTGAAACTAAACAGCGTTTCTCTAGTTCCAATATTGTCACTGAAGCAAAATTGCATATAGTTCATGTTTTCTTTTATTTTTTGCAGATTCTGAAATGACTTGTGGAATGCTTTCAAAACGTAGCTCATAGTTCGATGTTTATTGTATTTTCTTAAGTTTACGTTTTTTTTTTAGATTGCCACAACTATATATCTCGACTAATCTGTTGAAATTATCTCCTGTCTCATACGTTGAACAGACGGAGCAGATCGTTGCCTTGTTCGTCCGGAATTTTGCGGATTAGTGTATTATCGGGACCTATCGCTTTTCTTAGTTTCGTTACTTTTATTACATGGTCTGTTTCATCTAATGCTATTTCAGGATCTGTTGCAAGAATTTCATATTCCGGTCGTTCTTCGTTAAATAATTCACCTCAATACTCCCTCTATTTCCTCAACTTCTCTTGTTCAGCTATAATGAGGTTACCGTTATTTTACTATATTATTTTCGACATTTTATAGCTTAGTATAATGATATTATGACTTATTGGTTGCTTAAACGTGTTTTCGAATTTAGTAAGAAAATTATTTAATTAATCATTGAAATTGTCGTTATGATTTTTTTTATTTGACAATTTTAAAATGTCGTATGCTGTTTATGGACATTTTTTTGAAATAGCTGATTGTACAAGTAGTATATAGGCCTGTTTTATGACTGTTTTTTCCAGAATTATTTCTAGTTTCTAAGCTTATGTTGACTTTCCAGCTTCTATAATTTGATGGTCAATCTGTTTACCACAAAATGCATTTACCTGGCGTAGTTTTAGGTTTCCGAGATGAGACTGACATGTGGCTTCCGCCACAACTAAAGCATTTATAAAGTCTTTCACAATATAATTTTGAGTGATCATATAATTGACAGCGTTAATGGCCTCTTTGTTCTTTAAGAGTAAGAGTGACGTCTGAAAATGCTAAAATATTACCTGTAACATCTCGATTGATGTCAGGAGCTAGCCTGATCACGTTATCTAACATCCCGGTGATATCAACAACGCCTCCTCAACACCATCCCTACCATACTCGCTTGAGTATAAAAGAGAAAACGCACGGGACAGTCACTTAATTTTTAGAAGATTTTCTTCTGAAGATGCCCGCCGCAGTTGTGAATGAAACGTCAAGAGTTTCCGAACTTCGACCACGGCCTTATAAGCCGAGAACCAACCACACGATGTACCATAATTGAGATGTCGATTAAATTTTCTGTGTGTATCTGGAAAAGTTGCATTTATTTTTAGAGCTTTGTTTGACAATATATTACAATAAATTGTTTCGGTTTTTGTAACTTACATGAGGTTTTTAACCATTTTTTGGTAATCGACAAATTCATACACATTTACATATCTCGAGCGTTAAAATTATTTGGTACAACCTAAAAATTTTTATATTGTTCTAATCACATGTACTGGCACATTAAAGGCATTATATTTGGTATTGTATTTTTTGTCTAATATTTTCTCTTCTTTATTATTTGCCGTATGTAAGGATTGCCCGTTGAGTCACTGTCTTTATTTTATTTTTATTTTTATTTATGCTAAAATGCGTTCATATTTTGGCTAGATGAGTACTTAATTATTTAATTAATAGTTTAAAATTTGTGGGATAGTTTACTGACTTTTATAAGTTTGAACATTTATTAGTGGTATTGTCAGTTGTTGATATTAAGAAGCATGTATACACTTGCATTATAGATGATGATCATTAATCTGCGTTGTATTTGATGGCACTATTTGTTAATTTAATTGTATAAATTTATTTTTACTTTGAAATTTAAACGCGTTCTTGATGCCGGTTAGCCAGCAGGGATTCAGTTATATTTTGAGCCTTAACTTGCACTGAGAGCCGCTATCAGCTATCATTATATTTAAATTTGATCAGCAAAGTTTTTATTTAAAACAAAATTTTAAGACTGCGAGTTTCGATTTGTATAAAATATAAAATAGTTTTGTTCAAATGCGCAACACTAATTTAAACAAGAATTTAATGGCGTTTAAATTAACTCTAATTTTTTATTTGTTGGCACAGATAAAGGCAGGTCCGTATTTATAGTATACATTGTAACAGAAGATTAATATTCTCAATAATTTGGCTAAAATTGATAACACAAAAAGATCATCTAAATACATTCAAATTTAATAAATATAAATTAAAACTTCTTATACTGTTGAGAGTTGTATTAAATTTTGGAATATAATGTAATTAAAATAATTTATAATATTAAAAAAACTCGATTCAAAACTCTAATTAAACGTTTTATCTTAATTTCTATTAGCTAGAATTATCTTTCTACTGACATTCAAAATTTGGAAATAAAATTCTTTTGCTTACATTTGATTAAAGGAATTTAAAAAAAACATTTATTTAAATATTTTGCAATCTAATTCTTAATTTGTAATAAAATTTTGTACAAATTTAATTGCTTGTTTTTATTTTCATTTCTTTCCAGTAAGATAAATATTTTATTTTATATTTATTCACATATATGTACACACATATTATAATTTATATGTTTTAGGAAGTTGATATACGTACTCACTGAAACATTTGTGTCCAGTCATGATCTGTACAATAAAGTAAATTACGTTTAAAAACTCTCTTTCTGTTTGTGTGCGTTACAACTACAATATGAACGTTTTCACATTATTTTGTGCTTTGTCTTTTTGTAATTGATCTACCATTAATTGACTTCAGTTGTTTTTTACACATGTTTTGTATACTAGGGTATACATTGTATACAGTAATCGCTCTAAAAGCAAATTGTAATTGATTTACTACTACGCAAACATGTTCTGTGGATTACTGCATTTATTTTAGCTCTTGCCGCCTTTTTTATTTTTGCTTTTACTATAGCTGCCAGATTATTGGTGTTAACTTTTTAACACAGTCACACTAAAATAATTATTCTATGAAACCCTTTAAAAATTTTTAAGGTATTTTAGCTGCATTTGTCGTTTATTGGTATCGTTTTTGTCCATTTTTAAAGATTTTAAGTTAAAAATGTGCCAGCGTGGTCCCGTGGTTGAGGGACGGGCTGCAATGCTGACGGGCCCGGGTTCAATTCCCGGTGCTCTCTGATGCTTGGCGGGTGGCCTATTCAGTCACTAAAAATAATTGAGTACCTGCGTTCATTCGAACAAGGGGTAATAATGACAGTCGTCTTAGGCGCGTGCTTGCCTCATCGCCCCGCATCAGAGATGGTGCGCGACGACCGGGCATAGTATGAGAGCCTTAATCTCTCAGTTCGCAGGCTGTGCTCCCACACGGGGCGCAGCGCCTTACCATTATTATTATTATTAAGTTAAAAATATTTTTTTGGCATACTGTTTGTCATAACCCAAAATTTTTATACTTTAGAGTGTTTTGAAAAGTCTTGTTTTATAATAACTTTATTGATAAGTAAGGTACACAAATAAGCTATACATTTTCTATAAGCTTAACATTTTTTTTTATCAAGCTTCTGCTTCCAGCATCAGCGTCGCACACCTATTTAAACCTTAGCATTAGTATAAAGCAGTTTATTTAATTTTTCTTTAGGTTACAAAAAAAAGGCAATAATAGAAAAAAGTGCGGTTCGGACTACATTAAGCTTGGTCGTACAGATTTGTTGTAACTAGATTTTTTTTACACTTATTGCTCATTGTCTAAGAATACTGACGTTTATATAGGTGTCGTCATAAATAGCATCTATTCTTCAATGAACATCAATAGACGTACCACTCCCAATCATTAGGAATTTAATAATAGCGCGTTGTTTTTACCAAATATTTATATCATGTGTCATTTTACTTACTACAGTAAGGCTACCTAATATTGCAGAAAAATACTACTAGGTATTTTGATAGTCGATAAATTAGAAAATATTATTACATCTATTTCATGTGCCTCAAACTTATCGGCTAAGAGTTAAGAGTTTTCAAAATATATCTTCGTATTTTATTTTGCTAATTTCTCCCTAATATTGATATTGCTTTTTTTGATGTTGCAGAAACTTAGTCGGTGTTATTTGTCATGTAGGTCTACATGCTTTTAGGTTTTATTTTGTTTCTTTGTTTCCTAGTAATAGAAATTTTGCCCTGTTTTCACTTAGCTGTAATTTTAATATTTTTTCATAAGAAATTTGAGTTTTTAAATATATCTTTTGGTTTACAAAGAAAAATTTATTTATTTGTACTCCAAAATATTCTTTGGATAGTTATCAGGGGTGCTTCGTTAGTATATAATATTTTACATGACTGCCGTAATGATAATTTTGATTTATTTAATTTATACATTCTTTAGACTTTTAAAATTTCTATTTGCAATTGTTCATTTATCGGTCATTTTTTGTAGTAGAAAAATAACCTGATTATAAAATAATTTCTTTTTTTTGTTTTAGAAACAGTAATTTATTTTAGGATTTAATCTTTCATTTCGTTCTAATCCTTATTTGCGTTATTAAACGAATTCATATACTTTGGACTATATATTTCTGTTTTTATTTATTGGTTTTAAATTATTGTTGTATTTCGTATGCTTTCTATTTTTTATTATACACTACCTACTATTTCTTAGAAAGGAATTATTTTGTATTTATTTTTTATTTATTTTATTTATACACGGTGTTCCACAAGTAAGGTCCAAGACTTCGTGTGTAGGTTACTCAAATAATTTTAAGCAAAAAAATTCCAATAAACATCGGAGTGCTTGGTCGTTCTAATATTTTATTTTTCCTCTAAACATTATTATTGTAAGTTTCATTGCTAAATAAAGTAGATGCAGACGAGGATATATACTTAAAAAATTAGTTCTTAGTGACATTACTGTTACCGGTCTAAAATAATAAATTTATAACAAAACAAATTTGCATGTGCTGAACAAACGATTAAATTATTTAATACATCTTAAAAATAATTAATGAGGATAAATTTCAATTGCAATATACTAAATCTGTTTAAAATAACATCCTACAATAAAAAAACATAAAGGGATGCGACGTTGTAGATTCCCTTGCCATTTGATGATTTTCATCGATTTATGAATCGTATCGAAAGCTTCCCGAACTCTTGCATTAAGTATTTTTATGAAATTATTGTTGGTTGGATATGGTAAGGATAAAGTTTATTTTTATGTAAAATCCTTACAATTGATCTTTTACTTTGGACAGCAGCTGCTGAAATTTGTTTTACACTGGTTCGAGAACCCTCTTCAATTCTCCTCAGTACCTTTTTTGCTGATTTTCTTCTATGAGTGTCTCTATCACTTTTTCTGCTTAAAAACGTTCCATTTTCTATGTTAAAGTATTCGGAGTTTTAAAATTGATCTGGCATTTTTACAAAAATTCAAATAAACTTAATTCAAAGAAAATGTTTGCGTCAATCTACTTACTTTTATTTAATTTTAAAGTAGGGCCGGGCGTTTTATGGCTCCCTCTTTATACGCGCTTTAATTTTAATTTGAGAGAGCTGCGACAAATTTGCCCGCTTGCGCGGTGCGCCGATACATAAAGCAGAACGGCTTTGGCCGCGGCCTCTCCTCTTTTCACTCCGTTTTTAAATTTTAGTCGTGATGGATTAGAAAGCGTACGGCCGGCTTTAATTTTCCGCATGTACAAAACCGTATTGACCGAGAATTCCACATCCCGGTGGTCGTTTGTTGATGGCCGATTGTTATATTGGGATTCGATATTTTGCCGGTGGAAAGACTCGGTTCGATTTCCTTGTATCTGACCCGGCAAGAACCAAGAAAAACCTAATCGTAAACTTACAACCAGCTGGTGGACTCACACCAGAAAAAAACGCTTCCGATCGGCCTCGCAGCGAAGATTGGAGTAACTTGAGTAACCCACACCCTTTTTTCCTTTTCCTTGATTCCTCCTGGAGTACAGCACGGGGAGTCAATTTCTGCAGTAGAGCGTCCTCTTTCAAAGGTTAGTTTTCCAGCTTTAACCTTTTGATTGCAATTTATTTGTTTAAAGTTTAAAATTACGATACAGTCCACTTTTGGCCGAAACAGAATTTAAATTAAATTGTTTCTTTCTACCACATTTGTTATTTTCAATGATGACAGACAATGTTTTTACAATAAAAATCAAACTAAAAGTCCTTGATAATGACAGTATCTGGTAAAATGATGACCGGTTGAGAGAAAAAAGGAAGAGCTAGAACCACTAAGAATCCCCAAAGGCTTCTAACTTGCTTCATCAATATCTCAAAAAGAGTCACAGGATATTTTTGTGAAACGTCCTGTATAACTACAAAACAATGCAACCTTATAATTTAATACTCCATTAAAATGCTTGCCGTTTGTCTATTACATTTTACAGTTTGGTACTAACAGGAACAGATTTTTCATGCCTGCATTTGTTGTATTTTAACATTTGCTTTTTATTTTTTGATCTTTCTTTTTCATTCAGTTTTACAGAAATATCTTTAGCACTTATAATATCACATTTATGTAAAGTTTGCTAGCTAGAGACTTTATTTAATTTTGTTATTTTAACTAGATAAGAGCTTTTTCCTATGAAACGATCTCTTATTGTTCACGTATGTCGCTTTACTCTAATTTATATATTTTTAATTCTATTTATTAGTACTTCTAGTAAAATGTTGTATTATATAATTATAAGTGTTTCTATATATGCTTAATATGTTTAATTCTTACTGTAGTTTAAAGATTAATATTTTTGTTCTTTGTTGATTTTTATTTTTTAACGCCGTATTTATTTTCTAATTTTTTGTTTTCCTTCTACATACAAAAAGTTTTTCCTTTCTACTTTTTACATATTAATATTTCCCTTACTACGTTTTTTTATTCTTATATATTACACATCAAGACTTTTTATTAAAAATATTAAATAACAGCCGAGCATGTATACCCTTGATCGTTTTTGCTATAACAAAATCCATTTTTTACTTTTAATTATTTAAATACGTAAACAGAGTCACAAGCCCGTTAAAGTAAATGACAATTTTTAAAAAACATTTTTTAAATCAAGTTTCTTCTTACCGCGCCTTTGAGCTCCTCACGGAATATGCGGAGTTAATCTAATTTAGTCAACCGGGATTAATTTAATATTTTAAATATATAGATGAAACAGCCTGTTTATTTTTATATTTTATATTACTCTTTGTTTGTATACTTTTAATAATAATACGGCTTTAACTCCCCACATGAGAGCATAGCCTTCGAATTTATCTCTTATGTATTCGCGCTCTCTGCCCGGTCGTCGCACACCATCTCTGGTGCAGGGCGATGTGGCAAGCACTACGTCTTAGACGACTGCCACTATTACCCCTTGTTCGAAGTAAACGCAAGTACTCAATTATTTTTAGTAACTGAGTAGGCCACCCACCAAGCATCAGAGAGCACCGAGGAATGAACCCGGGTTTGTCCGCATCGCAGTCCGCGCCTCAATCACGGGACAACGCTAGCTTACATTGCACTTTTACTCTTCTAATTATTTTTTTTCTTCAGCCTTGTAGAGCCCAGTATTGAGCATAAGCCTCCCTTTTTGGGGGGGATTTGGCAATTAAACACCACGCTCGCCGGGTTGGCGAGTGGATAGTGAATGTACTTTTTACGACCGGCAAAGGTGTTTGTATGACGGCCGGAGAGCATTAAATGTTTTTTGTCATTGCCGGGGTTCGAACCCGGAGCCGCCGTGCGCCAGTTTGGCAGGTTGAGGCCTTTACCTCGCCGCTGTCGTGCTCTCTTTTCTAATTATTAAAAAAGTAAATTTTGACAGAGGTTTAATGATAAGTATACAGACTGTAGCAAAACCTTGCACGTAATAGGGATATGTACTTAACTTTAAATTGATCTGATTATGTAACATATAAAGTATAGGGGTGTAAATTATAGTATTTACTTATTTCACGATAATTGTTTAACAATTGTTAATTCATATTTCCTTAATTATTTTAATTGTTTGTGTGTATCGTTTAAGAAATAATGTGGTAATACTGCTGGATAAATTTTTACGTCTTTTCTGCTCCGAGATAAATATATTTATTTATATTTTAATTAATACAATACTTGCTATAGGCTATAGTTAATATATAACTTAAATAGTAACACTATTAACTAATTCATAAATTATGACAGCGCATTATTAGTCAAATGTATAGTAACATTTTATTAAATATAATTTAGAATAAAACTAAAATAACTAATATCAACTGTCGAACGTTTGGAAACTTTATTAAAATCTCAATCAAAATTTGAAATCACTTTCTTATAATCAGTTTTATTTAAAAAATTAAATATTATTTGCATTAATTTTTTTTCACGAAAAGTAATTTACTACTCGAACAAAGTTTAATTTTCACTAGATACATATATTATTTATTTATAACTTAATAGGCAACTACAGAAACTATTTTAATTAAAACTTAAATAAATTAACTTTGACAAAAAATAATTATAATATAATGTTATAATTAAATGTATTAAATATGAAAGCGCATGTTAAACAGCAATTCCAAGAAACATAATTAACAATATTTGGTATCTTTAATATTTACTTTTGTATTGTACTCTAAAATATGTTAGAGTTTTAGTTTTTGTTACTAAATTTTGAAACTAGCTCTGATAAAATCATTATGTGCAAGGCTTACGTAAAGCTTAAATTAAAATTATCTCTTTAACCGAATACTATATATATATAATTTATATATAAAAATATTTTCCTATATCCTTAAAAAAAGAAAACTATCTCTGCTTACATATTCCACCCACTCTATTCGTAGAAACATTGATCAAACCAACTCTCAACTGCATGACACTTTCCATAATCTCAGCTCTTCTCAAATTCATTCAAACATTTGGGATTTCTTTATTAAGATAGTATATGATAAAGCATCACATATATCTGAAGAGAAAACCAATATTTAAAAATAAAAACTGTTCAAACGTTGTCAGAACCATTCATCTACTACCCAGCCGTCACGTCTCAATCTCATCGTGCATAATCTTTCCCATTATCCCTTAAGCGAACTGACTATCCAAGCTCTCGAAAAATGTTTCAATTTTGCTGTCATTTCTGATCGTATCTCTACCAAACATATTATAACCCAGATAAAATAATCTATTATCAAATTCCCAAAAACTCAGCCGTAGAAATCCGACAAGACGTATTCGAAGTTCTACCGCCTTCAAAGCCTTACGATAAGACGAAAACGTAATTATCTTACCGGGAGGCAAAGGCAATGCTATTGTCCTCAACACCACAGACTATATTGCTAAAAGGGACGACTTACTAAAATCATCAGACTATCACCAAATACCCAACAATTCTACGACCTACCTCAAAAAAAAACCAAGACCCTTATTAACAACTCAAATCTATCCCTTGATAATAGAGAACTCCTGATACCTTGAGAGAAAGCCTTAAAAATTGTAAAAATCTATAAAGAAAATACTCTCTTACGACCCATTGTTAAATTTTTTAACCCCTTACAGAACAAGCCTTATCATATGTCCGAAACTCCTACCATTTCATAGGAATTCTAAAATTCTTTTCCATTCGTGAAGATAACATAATGGTCAGTTTCATTGTTCTCACTCTTTAGTAATACAGAGTCTAAAAACTAATCACAATTTGAAAAAAGATACTCTCCAATTAATTAACCATTACCTATTTTACTTTTCAATGGTGCTCCTATGGGTTCTCCACTTTTACCTGTCGTAGCTAACTTATATATATATATGACCGATTTTGAAATAAAAACCTTTGCATCTTTCGTCGACGATACATTTGTCAACTGGCCTCACGAGCATGATATGCTTTCCAAATTTCTTTCCCACCTTAATAAACTTCATACCAACATCAAGTTACAATGGAAGTCGAAGATAACAAATCCCTTCCTTTTTTGGACACTCTTATCACGAAAAATCTTTCAAAAACCAGTTTCTATCGTACTTTCTACCGAAAACATACCCATACTAATCGTTATTTAAAAGCAAAATTCCATCATCACCGTGCTCAAATTCACTCAGTTGAAAAATCCTTAATCTCCAAATCTCCCAGACCTTCTGACAATAAGAATAAACAAACTAAAATCAATACCATTTACAAAGCTTTAATACAAAACCGATTTTCTCAAAAATCTTTAACCCACATTATTAACAATATTAGCAAAATATTTTAATATATTTTAAAACCTATGACCTTCCCAACCAAACCAAAGCGTTTTTATCTTATATCAAAGACATTACTGATATAAAAGGACGCATATTGAGTAAACAAGGTATACGAACTGTCTTCACGACCAACAATAAAATAGCTTACTATCCTCTAAGCTAAGGAACAGGAATTCCAGGGTGTCTATAAAACAACTTCTGGTAGCTATGACAGAACCTACATAGGCCTAACAAACAGACAAATTTCTAATTGTATATACAAACATTCTTTAGCTGTATGTAAGGGTGATTTCTTCTGCTTTGGAAAAACACAACAAGAAAACCGGACATATAATTAATTTTTCCAATTCCAAAACACTCGCTTCCATTTCTCATCCTACCAGTAGAATTATTCGAGAAACCATTGAAAATGAAAAATATCCTGAATGCCTTAATACTCTAAACGATGGTCAACGCTTACCCGCCATAAGAAAACCGTTAATTACCGCACGTCGTCACTTACATAATCCATTACAACACACAAACTTCCTCCAATTCAGAAATATGTTCTTGTCAAACTTTTACTTCTGTTTCTACAAATATTGAAGTAGACCACACAAAAAGACAGTCTTTTTTTGACTCTTACTATAGTTTTTCTTGGGATGTAGGCAGATTGATACCCCAAGTAAAGAACGAAGCCCCTTAAAAATGGCATCAAAGTGGATGCCGAATCATACTGTACCTTTTGGTGCATTATATAATATTGTAGAAATATGTGAAAACGTATATTAAGTCATAAAATAAAGTCATTTACTTAAATTAAGAATTATAATTAGTTAAAACGTAAGTTTAATATAATAATATAAATTAGTCAAGAAGAAGTGAATAATAGTACTACCAGGCGTTCTCACTTAATAAAACTTACGTTCTTACATCTAATTTGCAACTGTTAATTAATATCAGATTTTTATAATACTGTGCTACTTTAAATAAAATTACTTACTTGTAATTATCAATAAATATTCTGCTAATTGCATGTATGTACTGATTTGTTTAATATATTTAAAATGTCCACCCAACTACTGAAAATCTGTATATTTAATTTACGAACGCGTAATAAATATTGAATTGCAATAAAGTTTTTTAAAAGATAACTCGGTATTTAAAATTGGCTATAGAACTTATAGTATCACTGGAGTCTTAATGAAAAGAGTTTCTAAACAGACAATAGTAAATACAGGCATATGTCGCAAGAGGTAGTACTATGCTCATATCTTAATCGTTATATTCAGATTCTTAGGCAGAAGGCTGAAATAACATTTGCTTTTTATTTAAGAGTGTGTCTATTCACAGTCTACGTAACAAAAAAAAGTAATAAGTAAATAAATATGTCCTTGTATATAGTATGAGATTGTGAGTATAAGAGTGTTAAGACTTTTGCTCACGTTTGGTTTATTCTCCTACCAAGTTGTTAAGTTATATAATAGTAAAGCGGCGACAGTTACTAGGCGATGGATAACGCCAATTACATAAGCAATTGCTAGGTCTGCATAGTGTCTGGTTTGATATATATCATAGAGCATCAACAATTGAGCGGAGTATTTTAAACTGAAATCCTTGCAAAATTTTGGGATGTTGCAATATCAGTTTTATTTGTTTTTAGGATATCTACCAAGTAAATCAAGTACAGAAAAATTTAAAGCACATTGCTTTGTGCACTCCGCTGTTAGTTAAGTTATATGTAATGCGGTATGGACTAAACTTCCCCAAGAAACAATTTGCTGCTTAATTAATTCTATGCCAGATCGTATATCAGAGTGTATTAGAAAGAGAGGTAAGTACACTCATTACTGATTTATAATAAATAATAAATTTATTATTGTATAACTATCGTTTTATTTTATTTTTCTACATTAATTAATGCTATTCTTACAACATTTAACCACACTGTGTTGTGAATATCTGAGTGGTGCAATTTAATTTACAGACAGTGTCAATACATACTTTCTCTTGCGTACAAACTATTGGTAAGTGAACACAAAATTTTTAAAAGGTGCATGAACTAACTCATTTGTCTACAAAATATTTTTATGTTAAATAAACAAACTAAATAATAAACGGTTTTTGAAACGCCTATTAGATATCACTTAATAAGTCTTAACAATAATGTTGATAATATGTTTGTGCTTAGCTTATTTTTATTTAATAAAGCACGGTCTCCTGTTTAGAAAAAGCATTAAATGTTGTTGATATGGTCAGAGCCACAAAAAGATGTTATACTAAAATGTACATAAAAAATGTTACTTAGAGTTATATAAACAAAAAAACTAAAAACATTCACATGTCCAAGAAATATTTGTACATTAAAAATGAAAAATTTTTGTTGCTATACTTATGTTAATTTTTGGGAAGTTTTCATTATATTTTATGTTATTTTTTAAACCAAGCATTAAATAAGTAGAATATGTTAGCATCATATAAAAATAAAATTAATTACTTTTTGATGGAAAACAATTACTCTAATCATTTGCATTAGACACCTGCAGAACACACATTTGTAAATTCAAAATATAAAAACTTTTTTAAATTAAATAAGGCAAGTTGTGCAATTTTACTCCAACGTATTAAGAATGAAATTCTTCTTATTGTAATATTTATATTATAGTTCCAAATCGAAAAAACTTTTGAAGTTTATTGGACATAAAAAATTGCAATTATTTTTTGGAAATTGCGACGTGACGATTTCTGCAATAAACGATATTTTTAATTCAACTGATAAAGTTTAATAAAAGCATGACTAGATACTACTAACAGTAATTATATTAACAAAAATTTTGAACTAAAGAAAAATAAGAATATAATGCAATCAATAACCAATTAAGGAGAAAAAACAAACAGCTAACTGTAATGTAATAATACCTTTAATTAAAAAATTGTTAAGCACTGCTATAATTGGTATAAAAACAATCGAAAGCACGTATCATTAATCAACGATGTACATGTAGACATAGTAAATCCATTATAATTAATAGCTAAAAGCGTACACTCGAAGCATAAAATTAAACTGAACTCAAATCAGAAACACACATGCGACATTCGGAGCAATCACATTTGTTCTGACTCCATATGCCCGGAAAATCTAGATAACGCAAACAATAGCAAACATTAATTAGTCACGATCTAATAAGGTGGCTTTCATAAATTAAGCTGACTACTCGTGATGTTGATATCTTATTTCTCTTGCACGATATATAATTAATGTTTGTTAAATCGTGCCTAGTAAATGAACAGTTACCTCTTTACTAAAAGTAATTCTGTTTTGTGTTACTCGAACCATGCGAATTTGCGTTTCCGCGGGCTGAATTTAAAATAGTTCTCTTAAGCGACGTTAGTTCTGTTTATAAGAAAATTGTAACTGGTCTCAGTGAACTATATCATAACTAAACCCTGAAAATATAGACAACATTCTTTTATATTATATATAAATTTTTAATTAAGCAAAATTTTTTACGTTTTATTTTTACTAATAAACGGGCACATTTAATGATTTGGTAAAAAATCACACTAGATATGCTTTTACGGTCAATTAGGAAATGGGAAAACTCTAGTTGTATTATTCAGAACACTTTAATATGTAACATTATTTAGTAACTCATGTTATATTGGGAATTATCTAAATATCAACACAATAAAAGATGGCATTTTTTATTACGAGGAAGCTAAAGCATTTCTTTAAATCTTTATTATATTATGTCTTAAGAGAATGCTAAAGAGAAAAAGAACTCTCCCATAAAGCAATGCTGTGGTCAACATAAACTTAATTTTAGTTATTAAAGTAATTACAAGTAGACAGCTGACCTTAAGGTTTAATAAGAGTAATTTATTTGCTAAAGCAGTTAATGAAAAATAAAGAAAGAAAACACAACTAATGATAATGACATAGTTTTGAATACAAAAAAGTTATTGTTGCTTTTAATTAAACACTAAATTTCATCATATTACAAATGCTATTTTTACAAAAATTGATTAAAACTGCAGATGTATTGTATCAAAATATAGTACTAATAACACTTTTATAGTCATATTGAAACCTATCGATAGTATTTGATATTCGTTTTTTAAAGTTTGAACAAACTATCTAAAGAGAAAAGTTATTGGACTTTACTGGAGCTTCTGATTCATAATCATAATGCAGCAGCGAGTGTTACATGTTCACAATTTTATGGACTAATTTTGACTGTTAAACTTTTGTCGATACAAGTTGTTTCATTTTTTAAATTGTCAGTATGATAATTACATCAAATCAAAGTTTTTATTTTAACACTAATATGACCTATTTTTAATTATGTAAGAATATATGCCCATGGATCAAAAACAACTTATAGACAAAAAGTAGGTATTTACACATTTAATAATACAAGCATAATAAAAGCAGTGACAATAATAAATACATACATCGACTTTCTATTAAGAATTCATAGCTCTTCGTGGGAAGTAGGCAGATGTGAAGAACTAAATTCTTTTAAAAAGTGCATAAAGGCAAAAGCCCCAACATTAAAAATTATCTCGAAAACCAGACAACGACTTGATTCACTTCGTTGTTGTAATGTGTGCGTATGACTAGGGGCTGTACGATTTGGTGATAATATATTGCATATTTTGGCGAATATATTAGAACAGTATCTCTTTGGACATAACTGACAATTCTTAACATATTTAAAATTGTCGTAATTAGCAGCTGTTTTAGAGTATTATTAGACTACTATTCTAGATTACGTCATAGTTACAAAACATCGATTATGAGGGTGATTGGTATTAAGTGACTGGTTGTGACCCATCCAGAGAGGCTTACATTATTGGCGATAAACGTACTCATGCATTTTTAGGTTAGATTTTTCATGTTGGCCTTAGGCAAGGGCAGTACCCTCTGCAATAGCCATTTGCGGTATTATCACACTTTTATACTTGCTGTCTTACGGTTGGCCGCAGTCCCGCATTGATCCAGATAGCAAATATTAAAGTATTCGTGATCGAGTCACTATTTTTAATTTACCGCAGATCGAATCGTTGCTATATTTTTGGCTTTACCGTACACCAAGTTTTTGTAGCCTAAGTACTCCAACAGGCCGCAGTTCTCAAAAGTTCCAAGAGCCCTTCAGCATGAGGTCACCTCGTCACCTAAAGGAGCAGCGTAATGTCTTTTCGTCCAATCAATAGCTGAATCAATTGGCAAGACATCCATCTTTAACAGACAGTTACTTAAAATCACCTTATTAACAGTACTTGTTTGACATCAAAACAGTATCTTAACGAACCGGCGGCCAAAGTGTTCCATCGGGTTTATCATTGATTAAGGGTGACAAGTGTGAAGCATGTTACTTTCCTCATTTTATATCTTATCAAATAGCATCATGGGATGTTCTGTTGCCAGTTAACAATTTTCCCTCATCGTTTTGAGATTTTTAATTAATACTAAATATGTAATAAATATACGATTTCTCTGCTTTATTTACAATTTAATTATCTTGTTAACTAACTATTGTTTGCAGAAACAAATTAGAATAGTAAACTATACATAATTATTATCTTTAAATAATTTTAAGCTGGATTAACTTATTACTTTAATCTAATATATTAAACAAATAAATAAAAAAATGTAAATGTTAAAATTTTCATGAGATGCCGCTTTTTTAAATATTCTTAAAGTACAATTGTACTTTTTACATTATTTGCTTTGAATTATGAACGCTGGTTTATACATTATAGAATATGATAAGTTAAATTTCATAATTTTCAAAATCGAATTTTTTACCTTTTATACTAATTAATGTTTTTTTTTTATAAAAGAGCTCTAATAAAAGTTTTTAATACGCTTTAATTATGTCTTTATTCGTTTAGCCATGATATCGTAAAGGCACTTTGTTTCAAAAGTTGACAAGTTAAAGCCGAATTAGCTAGCAGCTCGATATCAACCAACATTCTCGAATTTACGTGAAGTTGCGACTTGTGCCGGAAATATTTTTCTGATAGGAGAACTAAATTTCTCACAAATAGAGATAACTGGGAGTCAAACTCATTAGCATGTCTGTCAGGAACAGGCTCATTAGTAAAGGGTGTTGCAAGATGCTGCTTAAACTCCCTGTTATTAAATTGCCGCATGTAATCTTCCCTAATAAGCGCAACTCATCTTGATGGTATTCACGTTGTAGCAGACACATATACACATTAAATTAGGCGCTTGTTTTAAGTTAATAGGGAGCGCTGGAAGAACTTGTTAATTTGTGAGGATGGAAATAGCTAATAACTTCCCATTTACATATTAAAATTAGCCATGTTTTACTTTTCCTGCTCTATTGAAAAATTATTCTGGTATTTTTGTACAAACCAATAAACAGACAAAAAATAAAAAATCAGGAAGCGCATTTACTACAATCCCAAAAATTAGAATATGTGCATCACTTTAAATTAAAATTGGTATAAAGCATTTTTAAATGTTTGCAATGTAAACGCCAAAAATAAATAATATAATACTGTTGCAACCTTCAAAAGGCAATATAATGTAATAACCTAAAGTGGGAAAACCCTGGCTTATACAGATCTAATAAAACTGCTGCTGTCAAATCAAATAGTCGTAGCATAACATTCAAGGAATAATTCAATAAAAGTAGCCACACAGAGTTCAAAAATAAACAAAGAATATTCTCAAACTCAACGTTCCGTTACAGATACGTGTGCTTTATAGTCCCATCATATGCCTTTTGATGTGTGTAAAACAGAAACAAACCGTTAACATCCAGAAAATAGCGACTTGATGATACAAGACGTCGTTTGGTGCGTTATGTGTAGCAATAATTATTTTGTGGCGTTTTTATCTACGTTTTAGGTATCGTTTTTATTTTAGGAAAGTTTAATTGAAAACGAACCCAACAGCGTCTTTTAGGAATTTCTATTGAGCAGTAAAAACAGTTACGTCGTTTCTTGAAATAAAATTCTAAATAACAGGCATTTTTGGTGTTCTCCTTTAGAAATAATTTTATAAAATTTACTATAAAGGCTACATCTATGAATTAATAAAATTTACTTTTATTTATAATTTTGTTAACCTTAAATTAACTTTTAACAATTACACCTTCGTAATTACTATTTTAACAAAGTTACACATACTGTTGTTTCCAAAAATATTTATCATTATTTGAATACATAATCTATGTTAGAAATTTAAGAGGTAACTATTTGTCATACAATAAACTTCATATACTATACTGTACTATATATTGAACATTTTAAAATTTTTAATTTATTAATTTTGCATTGAATTTGTGTTACTTTTTTACATAAATTGTATATTGCTATTTAGTTAATTTATAATAGCTTTTTAATATATTTTAAATTCAATGTTCGTTCAATAATTCTTTCATTTACTAAATTTTCTTACTTTTTAAATTATGATGCAAAAACACGTATATGGGGCAAAACGCGTCAACTGCCCCAGCGCTGCCGCAGGCGACCGCGCGAGCGCCTAACACGATGGTTTGATCTCGTCGTTTCGGGCTCAAAAGATTAATAAAAAATGATTGTAGATCTTGTGCAATTGTGCTGAGTGACCAATATGTCCCACCTGACGGAGTTTCAAATATGTCTAATTATTGGTGATCGTCTAACTGGATCATCTATGAGAAAAACAGACACATTATACGGTCTAACACAGTATACGGTAAAATAGGTTTGGCAAAGCCTAAAATGAGTATCCATGGGCATGTTGCTATTGCCAAGCTGCGAATGCTCAAAGGCGAAGTGCATGAGTACAATTCCCACAAAAACTGAATGTTGGAGAACTGGCAACGTGTCGTTTGGTAAGATGAATTAGCCTTTACCCACTTTCCCACCACTTGGCGAATGTTTGTTTAACGAACATCCCCTAAAACTTACGATATGGACTGTCTTCACTCGACGTCAAACTTGGTGGCGGCTTTATTATGGTCTGGAGCGCTACATAGAGAACTCTTGGGTAACCAGGTTCACTCAATAGTACAAATTATATTGCCAGGCGGGAATGCTATATTCCATGATGATAATGCCCAAATTCACACATTTCAAGAGCATTCTAATGAGGTTCGACATTTTCACTGGTTCGCCTAGTTCCCATACCTAAATATTATCGAGCCTCTGTGGCTTGTTTTGAAAACCATGGTTTGGCATTAATTTTCTCCTCCTTCGTGTCTACCTGAGCTGAAAGCTGTGCTGTATGAACAATGGTTTCAAATTCTACTCACCACTATTCAGGACTTGTGTGAGTCTATTCCTTTCAGAATTTAAGTTGTAATGTGTGCTAAATATGGACGAACACCGTATTAATACAAGATATTTCAACTTCTACAAGTGTTTCAATTATTTTGCCCAATACTTGTAGTTGTCTAATGATAAAAGTGATTTTGACTGTTGCGACTTTTTTAAATATTGTGTTAAACCAAAATATAATATTAGATAAGATAATATTATCAGTTAATTCCGTTAATTTGTTCTAAGCAAAAGATAAGGTTATTATACTAAATTAAAACGCTATCATCAATAAATGTGAATCTTTTTAAGTAATACTTTTTGTGGCTTTAGAATGTGTGGCATTTGGTATTCTAATACCCAGCTCTGGATGTTGGTATAAGAACTCTTTTAATTAATCTTAGTTAACTAAAAATACTGTGATTCTAGAAATGATCTAAAGTAACAGCGTATCAAAAAGCTAATTTGTAAACTTAGAAGTCAATAAACACATATAATTAATAATTATGTTTTTATAACCTTAAATATTCAACTGGAATTATATTAATCTTATTATGTTTCTAATTGTTTTTTAAAGAGACAGTCCTTTGTGCATTCTGCTTTACTATGGGCAGGACTGAAAGTGAATATCTGGCAGAAATTTTGTTTGACGGAAAATACAATTAGCCTAGGAAGATTTGTTGGTTTTGAAGTGTTGCGTACGTAAATGATGATGCGCGGTGATGAGTGGTTTCCACGTTGCAGGTAACATCTCGGCATTTGCTGACGTCACTCGCTCTTTCATCGTATTGCGATTTGGGAATCTGTCATCCTGACAAAATTATTTTTATGTTTATACATTACCACCGCCTCACAGGTAATAGTTCCTACAATTAGATTAAACTTGTGTTTAGTAACCAACTCGGTGATGAGTAGCAGCCTCCGAACACCATCCCTACCATACTCTCACTAGTATAAAAGCAAAAACTAACAGGACAGTAACTCAATTTTTAGAAGATTTTTTTCGAAAGATGTCCACCGGAGTTGTGGACGAAACGTCGAGAGTTTTCGAACTCCGACCACAGCCTAAAAACCCAAAAACCAACCACATGATGACTTAAAACGCCGACTGTGACCGCCTTCACATTTATTGGAACACCTGTTTTGTAGTAAGGTGGTGATAATAGTTTTGAGTTTTATATTTTGGTTTTTTTGCTCGACAAATCTGATGGATGTAGCGATGAAAAATTTGGCAATCAAATGGATTTGAGCAGAGTGATGATGGGATTTGACAATCAGTTAGCTGTTAATTATGAATAGGTTTTCTATAGACAGTCTAATGAAAGCTGTCGTTTAAAGAGTTTTTATTATAAAAATGTCCATAAAGAAGAGAAAGTTTTTTAAACGGTTTCGATAGTAAGTACGACAACAAGTAGATTTTAGTTTAAAAATAAAAATAATATTATAATTTTACAAACAGACAAAGGTAGCCCTATATATATCAAACTACACTGTTAAGATAGAAAACACTAAAATCGCCTAAATATTGTCATTTATCTAACAATTTCACAACTTATTTTACAGTTAAAACCATAACTTTCATTACTAATTTAAACCTACTCTCCGATATGACAAAACTCGTCGAACTCCGAGAAACATCCAGTAGAATACCAAAATTATATCATATTCCAAATACTGACAAAGAAAATGTTTATTTGTGTCCTGTAGTTAGTGCATTCGGTTCTCCTATTTACAATCTAGATAAGTGTCTTCCCAAAATTTATTAACCTCTTACAGAGCAAGCTCCAAGGCTGAAACTCTTATCATTTCCTAAAAATACTTAAAACTGTCTATATTATATGCGCAAAGATAATATCATAGTTAGCTTTAGTGTCGTTCTGTAGTAGGAAACCGAACTGCTTTGCATATTTGCCCCTTTCACCTATAAAATGATTTTTTGTTTTGGAGGTATATTGTTATTGAAGATTTATTACAAAACAATTGTCTTTACTTGTATAAAAGACCGTTATGGATACTTGTTAAACATTAAATACTGCTGACTTTTACAACGGTAAAGTATTGCTAATAACATTTACACTCTATAAAATTTTTAATTATTTAGAAGTTTTGAATATAAGCAGCCGTGGGTTCTGTTTTATAACCACAAAAAAACGTATTTACCTACTAAATTTTAGTCATTTATATTTCTATCTGCAGTCCCTTATTATATCATTCGCGATATAGTTGATTGAAAGTTGAAATACCGTTGTACAAGATAATAATAGATGGCGCGCAAAATATTATTAAATGCTGAAAAAACGTTCTTAGATGCATTGAGGTAAAATGTAGCATGTATTAACAGTAGGATGAACTTCTTCATTTCTTAGGTAATTTTTATAGAAATACTACCTTTTGTACTACCCATACCTCAATTATACCTTGCATTTTAAACTTTTTATATGTATATAAGTATATATATATATATATATATATATATATATATATATATATATATATATATATATATATATATACATACATACATACATACATTCATACGTACATACTAGGGAGATGCAAGTCTTTATGTTTTTTACTAAAAATTATTTATTTAATATCTTAAAGCAAATGCAAAATAAGAGAAAAATTCTTTATGTAGCATTATTTAAAATTAAAAAACTGACACACCTTTCTCCTTCCTAAGTAGGCAAAATGAGGTTTGGCTAAGACTTGAGTCATTGATAGAGTATTGAGATGGTACCATTTTAGGACTACAGACGGAGTTGTTCGATAGCACAAACTTATATGAAAATTAACAGGAGCTTATAGCTGCCAATGTTCTGAGAGCTTAAAATAAAGCTTTTTAATTTACTAGAAAAGACCATTTAAATCAAAACCATATTTATAGACTTGTGATTTTTAAACCAAATATAATTCATATTCTAATCCAGCGGATTATTCCAGCTGCATCGGTAACGCTTCACCCTAGCTTCCAATGGTTTCGAAGAATGGTCATAATTTATGAATTGGAATTATGTCTGATGCTTACATTTTAAATAAAAATTTTGTAAAATGAAACTGAATACATTCCAAAGTAGATTACAAATCCAGCTTTCTAATATGACGTATAATTTGTCAAACAAATTTTGTATATAAAGTAGAGTAAATGTAATTTAATATTAATTTAATAATTGCACTATTACTAAATTTAATAACTTAATTTTCTTCTGCATTGATATATTTATTATTAGTATAATTTTGTTTATAAGAACTAATTAAACTGTTAAAAACAATCATATACATTTACTTTATAAAGAATAAAAAATTATTTCTGAAGTACCGTTAGTTTTACTAATTAGAACATTTTTAATTAAAGTTATAATATAATTTAATTAAATTTATATATAATTTTTAATATTTAGTTTTTCTAATAGTGAAACTAACTACTATTAGAACACTGGCATTTTAAGCGATTACCAAATATTTTTGAAATTCAAAATTTCTGTGATGGACACAATTCAACATAGACAGGTGGCCTAGGTTGTAGTGCTGTGAATGAAGCTACATCTAAGCTCTTTAAATTTATGGTTAGATTATGATCACTATGTTATAGTTTACTTTTAATAGCTATAAAAAAAATTACATTATAAGCCACTAAATCAAACAGTTTTGTTTTACATTTTCTATCGTAACTTACATTGATTGTGCTGTACCTACTTACTAAAAAACTATTTGTATTTGTTGTAATCTAGTTATTATTTATAGGTTACTAAGACATAAAATTTGTACAAGTGTGATATTTAATAGAAAATTTTAAAATCGAAATTTTTTTGGCAACTCGTTAAAATTTGCAGAGGTAAGAGATAAAGTTGGCTGATTATTAGTAGATTTATAAGATTTACCATTTTTAGACAAAGTACAACTTGTACTATTAAAGATAAGTCACGTGAAGGATGTACCTAAACAACAATATTGTTAAAACGCATCTATTGATATTTAAAAATGCAATAGGGTTAATTAACCCATTATCACATTACAACCATGTTAGTCATATTAGTACTTTAAAAAATGCAAACGAGAGACCTTACAAAGTACAGATGGTTTAAAGTTTAAAATTTTAAAATCGATAATTTTTTTGTAACCCTCGCTAGATAGTCAGTCTCCCTAAAATGTGTAGTTAGGAACAATTTGAGGTAAAGCTCATATATTTCTATGGCAACTTTAATAGAGCAACATATAGTATTTTACTTTCATAGCATTTTATTTTGGAATATTTTATTCTATGCTTAAAAAATCTCTGCGTCAGATAGGCTTAAGATAATATTATACATTGCATCAACAAATCAAAGCTACACAATTCCGTCTTTTATTGACATTTAAACGATTTTTTGCAAGTAGATAAATAAAATTGGGTGGCCAAAAAGATGCTTAGCTATTTCTGCACATAATTTTTTTAAGTTCTATCTCATCTTATCTTACCTTAAATGTAAATTTTATGTAACAAAACCAAACATCATAAAACACTTTTATTAGTATATTAAATGTAAAATTACTTAAATCACACTATTAATACTGCAGAATATAAATAATAAATATTATAATTAGTATATATGCACCAAATTTTGCTTATTTTAAATTTTTGATCCACTTACAATTAAAAAAAAAATTTCAGTACATTTGCTTTGATGTAGTTTTCAATAATGTTGTCATTTGATATACTTTTATACATTGAAAAAAGTTAAATGTAAAAAAGTAAGCATATTTTTTTATAAAATACAGCCAGCGAAAAACAAAACATGTTTAAAGTAAGTTCTGTACTTGTGCATGCAATTGTTTTTTTTATTAATTTCTATTATTATTTACAATATTACAAACAATTAACCAGTACGGGGTAGTTTCCATTGGTACAACCGTTTAGAGTAATATATCTAATTAAATAAGTTATAACTATAATAAAGAGATACAAGCTTCAACTAAATTTAAGTGAATTTGTTTAGTAATTCTAATGGTTCAAACCTCTTGAGCCTATGTGTTTTGTCTTCATTATGTAGAAGATCCGTATTTTGGTATTATCGTAAAGCGACAACCTACCTCGATATCATATGCCGAGTTTTTTAGTTTCATTGGTAATGGTAGATACATACAGATGTTGTGGAGTATTTATATTACGCAACACCTTTAACTGAAACCTCTCAAGTACTGCTAAGTTGTATTTGCTAGCATATCCATATAACTGTAGCTTGTCGGTCCACACCAACTTTATTATTGTCTTATATAGAATTATAAAGTTGGCCAAAATGTTTTCATTCACTTGCAACAAATCATATTTTTATGTGCGAATTAAAGTAATTTTAACAACTATTCCTGGAGCTTGGCCTCCCGGAACCTAACGCTTCTGAAAATTGAGGTTCACCAGATAGACCCACTTTCTGTCTGAAGTCACAATACGTTTTCAGATTTTTAAGCAGCTGGTGCAAATCTCAACTCGTGTATTGCTTTAAGCTTCATGGGACTCTTGCTCATATCTTTTGTGCAGAAAGTTCAGTTAATGAGATGAAACCCCAAATAGTGGAGCTAGGCCACTGAATAACGAAGGTCCACTTTCCAAAACTGTCAACAAATCGTCATTGTTCAACTTGGGTGGCCAGTCAGAACGAGGTTAATCTTAGAGACTGATGTCACTGGATTCCAAATCTGTAACATCGTGAAACTTTCGACTGGTTCACAGTTGCTTTGCCTTCGGTATCGCAAATCTCTTGCATGATATCTCTGGTTGAAAGTTGGTGCTTTTAAGAATAGCGTGTATCAAGACTACAAGTTTAATTTTTTACAATGCAATCTTAAATGTCCATAAAAAACAAAAATTTGCCTATAAAAATTTAAATTTTGTAAATGAGTTAGAACGTTTTGAACAACTCTATACTTTATCGTATAAAAATAATTGAAAATCACAACTCAGTAATCACTATGTTCAGGTTTAAGCGGACTGTATCGTATTTTTAATTTCAAACAAAAGGAATTCTTAATCAAAAAGCCAAAAGGCTGGAAGACTCACCGTGGAAGCGAACCCTTTACTGTAGAAATAAGCTCCCCGGGGCTGTAATTAGGAAGAATTGAGAAAGAGGAGAGAGGGATGTGAGTGGAAAAAAGGACAAGTTACTTCAATCTTCGCTGCGGGGGCGATCGAAAGCGTCTTTCTTGATGTGGGTTCTTCAGCTAGTTGTGTTCGAAGTTTACAATCGGGTTTTTCTACTTTCCTCTCCTGGTCAAATACAAAGAAAACAGACCGAGTTTCTCTGTCGGCAAATATCGACTCCCATACATGCGCAATCGGCCCAAAACAAACGACCTTCGGGATGTAGAAACTTCTGCCATTAATCAAACACGCCCGCGAACTCTCAGTCAAAACGGTTTTGTACACACAAAAAAATTAAAGCCGGTCGAACGTTTTCAAAGCCATCATGGCTACACCAAAACGGCCGTAACAACTCCGCGTTTATATCGACATCGCCGCACAGGAAAACTAACCGCTGCGGCTATTTCTAATTAAACAAAACGCGTACGGAGGGAGCCACAAAACGGTCGGCCCTATTTTTAAATCACAAATAACAAGAATTGGTGATTGGCCCAGAACACAATACATCCTACAGAATTTTGAGTTTATTTGTTTCGTTGATTCCAGCTATGTTTTTTCATGAAAGTCGTCTATCTACAGATGCCTAGATCTTCTGTTTATGGACGTTGTTGATTAATCAAGAAAATTGGAAAACAAGTTTCCCTATGTAAAGTGAAGATGATTTGATTTCATTTGCTCGAATGTGCTATGTTCTGAGCTATATTTTAATTCTATTTAAATTTAAATGGTGTTAGTAACGTGATATTATTGTAAAATTCCATAATAGCTGTATCATCAGAAAATAACTATTACTGTCAGATTTGTAGCTATAAGATTAGAAGTTTATAGTAAATACGGCCTTGATACCAAAATATGCTTCCCGGAGGAAGTCCTGAATTGAGCAGAAAGAATAACTCTCCTTATCCTATAAGGAAAGTAATGTAATCGGCGGAAATTTGACCTACCCAGTTTTTCACATTTCTGGACGAATTATAGCCCCAGGATACCAAAAAAGTTGGTTTGGGCCATTGGTTCGTGTGTGTGTGTGTGTGTGTGTGTGTGTGTGTGTGTGTGTGCGCGCGCGCGTGTCTGTCTGTCTGTCTGTCTGTTGGTCTGTCAGTAAACAGTTTATCTCGAGAACCGTAAGAGCTAGAGATTTGAAATTTGGTAAGCAAGTTACTTGTAGGTAGGTGACACAGTGCGAAACTTTTGGTAAAAATCGGCAAGCCGTTTGGTCGCAAACGGGTTGCGGATCTAAACGGTTGAAGATACAAAACATTTATGAGAATAAAATGATTTGTTGTCATGAGATAAACATGAATTTAAAATAAAAGTTGTAAAATAGGAACTGAAAAAAAAATTGAAACTCAGGATTTTTAATATACCGGGTGTTCATAAAATGTTTCGATAAATTTATATTACCGGAGAGATCAAACCGAGACGAACAAAAATTACAATGAAATTTTTTGATCCGAGGTCAAATAAATAAGTTATAGCCGATTAAAAATTAATTAAACGGACCAATCACAGCGCCTTCGAAGAGCTATCGGGCCGACTGCGGGATAATGGGGAGCGCTTGGCCGCTAGGAGGGAGCACGCAGGCGATAATGGCGAAGACCGTGCGGCCGAGCTCGCACGGTTACCTTCAGTGATGTAGCAAAATTTTAAGTACGAGTCAATTATTGTCTTGTACTATTTATTTTACTCAGCTTTCGAGTGTTGGATTCGCGCCTCGTCCTTTTTTAAATTAACAAATTTTTAGACGAGAGCAGCGCAGGGCCTAGACGATGGACCCGGTATAATATTTAATAATAGGATAAGTGATGTTCACACCAGATTTTTTTATAATGTGGAGGTTGAATTATTTTGTTTGTACTCATTGTATCTTTATATATTTAATAAATATCTTTATTAGTGCTATTGTTCTATGCAATTTTAACGAAAAATGGTGGTAACTGATTTTTAATACCTCTTTTGCGTTTGTTTCGTACTCGTGGCCATGTTCTTCGATGCTTTTCGTTATATCTTCTGTGCCAATTGAATAATGCATATCTTACAAAACTATTTTAAAATTACAGTCACGTTTGTGGTTGTAGGTTTGAAATTCTGTTTTCTTTTTATTAATTCTCTTATTATGATAGAGTATAGATCATAAGTTGCTGTATGATTGTTTTTAAGAGCTTTAATTTTATAATCATTTCCAGCTATTTAGTTCCGCAATTGTGTAAATGGCTTAATAATATATTTTACATTTATAGCGAATGTCGCTGCTAGTTTAAAAAATTTTATTTAGTTATTTCCATTGAATGCTTTTCACCATTATCAGATATCGGTTTAGCAGAGTCGGCTTCGTACACCGTGGTCACTCGTTTTCATGTACTTTAACAGTTTCATGCTGTGTGTTGCTGCAATGTGTTGGATGCGGGAGAGTTAAATTATGTTGTTGGTTTATTGCAGATGTATTCAAAGTATGGTTGCACTTGCGTTAATAAAATTATTGATAGAGGCATTTATGTTATGACATTTGTGCTGAATTGACGTACCTGTCTGAAACATGCATAGAAAGTATCCATTCTCGTCATGATATAGCGTACCAGGAGATTTTGAAAGATGGATAGGGTGGTTATTAGATATAAACAACATATATCTATCTTTTTGTGCAAATCGATCATTTAATCTGCACCATTTCACTCGCCAACACTCAAGCTTGACACTTGATATTTTGGAGGATCCGGAGTACCAACACAACCCTGCACCACGAAACTTAGAGAACTTAATCCAAAATAAGCAATAAATATAACCAAGTTGTCTCAGGTATAACAAATACAATACGTCCGTTTGGTTTGGATGCAAGAACCGAACTCTATACGAAACTTTTGTGAAAATTCCCTAAACCAGGATCAAGTTTTTTCTTGAAAAACTAATTGCTAGTCTACTTATGTCAATTGTTGAAAATACCAGTTTAATACCTGAGCATCAGTTTGGCTTTAGAAGAGAACATTCGTCAATACAGCAAGTTCATAGAGTAGTCAATCCTTCGAAGAAAACCTTATTGCACAGCAGCTTTCCTCGACGACTCACAGGTATTTGACAAGGTATGGCATAATGGACTCCTCTTTAAGTTAAAAAGTATTCTCCCACATTCTTATTATGTTATTTTAAAAGCATATCTAGAAGAGCGATTCTTTTACAGAACTCTATCCTATCGAATCAGGCTTACCCCCGGGGAGTGTAATGGGACCTCTTCTATATAGCCTTTATATTTCTGATATGCCTATCGACAAACAAGTACTTACAGTTATTGTTGCAAATGATAAGGCAATCGTGTGCAGAAATAAAGATCCAAAAATAGCTGTTGCAATGCTGCAAACTCATTTACACTGTATTGAGAAATAGAGTGCAAAATGGAGAATCAAGATCAATGAAGCAAAATATTTTCACATCACCTTTACCAAATGCAGAGAAACAACACTGAAGCATATATATATATATATATATATATATATATATATATATATATATATATATATATATATATATATATATATATTATATATATACACCACTACCACAGATTATAAAGGACAAATATCTGTATGCATTTAGATAAAGGTCTTACTTGGAAAAAGTATATAATGAGTAAGCAAAAACAGCTTGGTGTTAAATTCAGTAAACACTACTGGCTGCTTCACAAAAAGTCTAAACTATTCCTACAGAATAAACTATTGCTGTACAATGTTGCATTTAATTCAATTTGGTCGTATGGCATTCAGCTGTGGGGCACAGTAGCAACCTCTAATATCGCAATTAAAAAATGATTTCTGGCAAAAATGCTACGAGCTATGTGTGGCGCTCCATATTTTATTAGAAACAATGACATTATTAGTGATTTGAAAGTTGACTAGTGCAACAGACAATTAAAAAGTGTAGTGAAAATACCTAACCAAGTTGAAACAACACAGTAATTCTTTAGCTATTATGAACATTGAACGCTTAAATAGATATAAACCTCTGGACTTATCCTATAGATTTTAAAGTAGTTATAACATAAATAATTAAGGCGTACATAGCTTTTAAGTAAACTTAAGATTACGTTTTTTGTACCTTGCTTTCTGTAAATTCATGTCAATTCTTTATACGCATCGCATTTTATTATTGTACTGATAGTATAGATTGCAAATAGTAAACAAAAAAGATCAAGTTTTGTTTTTTATTGCCTGTATTTTAGAAAAATGTTTCTGGTTTTTTGTGTGTGAAATACGATAGAATTAAATTAATAAGTAAATAGGTGCATAAAAATGTTTCAAAAAATGGCCTAAATATTAATCAGCATAGTTTACGATATATACACTCATTGTAAGTTCCATAAACGTTACAAATATTAAATCTATTGCTAATGCGTGTTAATTCGCATAAATGCGCCCGAAATTATTTTAGTCTCAAAAGTTTATCTTTTGTTAAGAAGCGTATATGAAGAATCGAAAATAATAATCATTAAATTGTAGCAAGAATTCCTATGACACGTCAAGTAACCCAAAGTGTTCAAAACTCAAATTTGAACGTCTCACATTTTGATTTATTTTATAAAAATTGTAAAAAATCTCCTTGAGACTTGCGGAAAATTTTATATTTATTTATTTGTATATTTGTTTATACTTAAAAGTGGTCTTGTATACCTATATATTACAAAAGCTTTATTTTTTCTAAATATTAAAAGCTGTATTTAATTAATTGAGACTTTTTTAAACATCTATACAAGTGTATACTGTCGCAACATAAGATAATAATAATTTTGGGAAATGTATTTTAAGTAAGCTTATTTAAATTAATATAACAAAAAATGTATATCTATAGATTATGAGATGTTTGAAAATACTAGCAAAATTTGTTCTTGAATTAAATATCGATGTAGGTTTGCTTGATCATCTTTATGTACACTCTTTTTATCAGTGAAGTTTTCAATGTATGTGCTTCTTTTTGTATCAATATTGGCAACAAAAACATTATGTGCATAAAAAATAAAGTAAATATTCTTGTTTATTTATTGCATAAAAGCTTAGAACCTATAAAACAAATTGACCTATTTATTTGTTTTAATGTAACGTGCATATAAATCTTCGATTGTTTTCGACTCAAAGCGAAATGAATTAATAATGAGTTTTTTCTTGGATGGTTATTTATTCAAAAATGAATAAATCTCTAATAGTTGATTATCATTTTAACCACTATAATGTAAAAACTTGTATTCTCTATGGAAGATACGCAATTATTATATTAAGTCTGTCTTATCACTTAACTTTAGATAACAAAAACCTCAACTTCTGTCTTTATAAATGTTGTTAATGAGGTTGCAGGCAAATTGTCGTACATTTGAAACATAGCTAATTTATTTTCGGTATACAAAATGATGACTAGTTTTGCATATATTAAAACAAAAACTGAGTTCTTACAAAAGTATATGGCAAAATTAAATACTTTAATGGTTTCATTTTGGAATATTTAAAACGAAATTTTAAATTTATGACGTAGATATCTGTTGTCTGTATTTTTATTAATATTAAAATGGTATTAGAAATAAATGAAGAAAAATAATTAAATTGGCACATAGTCTTATAAGTGATTAAGAGCGCGACAAAGGGATTAAAAATAAAATATTATTTATCAAATATTAGTGACAATAACATAATAAGGGATGTACGGGAGATTTCACCCAGGAGTAGCACCTCTATACTCTGAATTGCCGGACCCTTGGGTCATTTAGAGATATTGGTCTCCGGGTGGTCTCTCACTCTCATTTATTGCTCCCAGAAGCTTGTTAAGCGGCCACATCCCGGATACTGTGTCGGCACACAGGCTAAACTAAACGAGAGGCTATGGGAGGCAACCTTCAATTGATGAATTTAATGGCTCCCATAGTAACAGCAGCTTTTGACTCAGATTGACCGGCTGCAAATAGCGTCTGTTCCCATATTGGGCGGCTAGAAACCAAAGCGGAAAGCAAGGAGAAACTACCGCTTAAACTTTCTCAAGACAAACAATTATGGCGACACATCAATATAAAACGGCCCCTAGTCCGCGGCAGACCTTAAATGGTCAAGGGGTGCGAAGAATCCCCGCGATGACCACCCGAAAGTGGAAAACGAAAAAGAAATACCAATCAAAATTGGCACTTGGAATGTGAAAAGCATGTATATGGCTGGGAAGATACACAATGCAATCCAAGAGATGAAGAGACTAAACATAAATGTCCTCGGAATTAGCGAAATGAGGTGGAAGGAGTCAGGAAAAATGAACATAGGCGACTCAACTGTATATTACTCTGGAAACAACCTACCTGATCACCCAAACGGAGTTGGAATTATAGTGAACGAAGAGGCGAAAAAATCGGTCATGAATTTCATACCGCAATCTGACAGAGCAATGTTGATCCAACTAAAAGTAGAACCAAAAAATGTTAACATAATACAGGTATATGCACCAACAGCAGAAAAACCCGACGCAGAGATAAACAATTTCTACACCCAAATAAAACAATTAAAATCACACATCAAAAGATGAGATAACAATAATTATGGGCGATTTCAATGCCAAAATCGGAAAAGGACCACTTCAAGATGTAGTAGGGGAGTATGGACTGGGTGACAGAAACCCAAGAGGTGACATATTAGTACAATTTTGTCAAGTAGAAAATCTTGTAATAAGCAACACATGGTTTAAACTACCTCCGAGACGTCTTTATACCTGGAAATCACCGCAAGACCACCCAAGACATGTGATCAGGAATCAAATCGATTTTATCCTAATAGACAAAAGATATCGAAATGGAGTTCTTGGAGGAAAGACCTACCCAGGAACAGACGTGGGTCGGATCATAACCCTGTAGTAGCACGCATCAGAATTAGGTTAAAAAGATAAGGAAGAAGCAAACACAAAACCAAATATGGCAATACTAGAAGACCAGATACAAAAGATCAAATATCCGCGTCACTAAACAACGAATTCAAAAAATACGCGAAACAGAGGCTGAAACGACCAAGAGCAAATAGAAAATATCTGGAAACAATTTAAAACACGCTAAACAATATACAAGCCCAAACTGTAAGAGCATCAAAATACGATCACAAAAGGAATGGATAACAAAAGAAATTTTAGAGCTAATGGACGAGAGACGAATGTATAAAAACTCGGACCAACAGAGGTACAATCAAACCCAAACCAAAATAAGACGAACAATAAGAGAAGCAAAAGAGAAATGGATGAACAATAGATGCCAAGAGCTTGAAGAACTGCAGAACAAACACGATCTCTTCAATTTACATAAAAAAGTAAAGGAAGTTACTGGAAACTTTAAAAAACGACTGCCAACAAGGCTAACAAATGATAATAACCAACTGATATCTACAACAGAAGAACTAAACAGTGAATGGACAAACTACGTACAACAATTGTTTGACGATGAAGTTAACCTCCCGTACACTGCGAAGGGCGAAACGGGGCCAAACATATTAAAAGCAGAAGTAGTTAAAGTGCAACTAAAAACGGGAAAGCTCCCGGACCAGACGACATTTATGCAGAATTCCTGAAACTCATAAATGAAGATAACATAAACATAATGACAAACCTGTTCAATAAAATATACCAAACAGGAAACATACCACACGACTGGCTAAAGTCAATTTTCATTCCTATACCAAAGAAAACTAATGCGAACAAATGTGATCAATTCCGATTAATTAGCTTAATGAGCCATGTGCTAAAATTATTTTTAAAAATAATACACAACAGAATACGCAAAAAAAGTGAACAAGACCTAAGCGAAGAACAGTTTGGCTTTCGGGACGGCCTTGGCACTCGAGAGGCCTTATTTGGATTAACAGTATTACTGCAAAATGCAGAGATCAAAAAGGAGGTATATCTCTGTTTCATTGACTATGTCAAAGCATTTGACAGTATAAAACACGCAGAATTAATAAACGTGCTACAGCATAAAGGACTGGATAAACAAGACATCACAATTATTAGAAACATATACGAAAAACAAACAGCAGCAATAAGATTAGAAAACTCAATCACAACTGAAGTGGCTATTAAACGAGGGGTACGTCAGGGATGCGTCCGATCACCACTTATGTTCAATATATATTCGGAACAAGTATTCCAAAAAGCACTTGAAGGCTCGGAAGATGGTATCAAAATCAACGGAAGATTACTCAACAATTTGAGGTACGCGGATGATACCGTAATTATTGCTGACAGCCCTGAGGGTCTACAACGCTTAATGGACCGTATCACAACCGAAGGAGATACTGCCGGACTCAAAATTAATACAACGAAAACAAAAACAATGGTAGTGAGCAGAATACCAAACACAACAGTCAATATAAATGTATACAATGAACATATAGAACAAGTCCACAAATTTAAATACCTTGGCTGCTGGATAACTGACAATCTAGACTCAGAACTAGAAATACGAACCAGAATAGAGACAGCCAGAATGACTTTCCTAAAAATGAGAAACTTGCTATGTAATAAAAGCCTCGCTCTAGATGTAAGATACAGATTTGTGAAATGTTACATTTATTCAATACCGCTATATGGGGTGGAGACTTGGACATTGAAAAAAAAAGAGATTAGCAAGCTGGAAGTATTCGAGATGTGGGTGTTCCGAAGAATGCATAGAATATCGAGGGTTGAACACATAAGAAACGAGGAAGTACTCAGATGTATGAACCGAGACAGAGAATTAGTTAATACGATTAAAAAAAGGAAAACCGCCTATCTTGGTCATATCACAAGAAACCACAAAAACCAACTATTAAAACTCATGATAGAAGGGAAAATAGAAGGAAGACGCGGCCCAGGTCGAAGAAAATGTTGATGGTTGAAGAACATAAGAGACTGGACGGGCTTAAACACACACATTAATTAGAACAGCACAAGACCGAGACGAATTCACCACAATTGTTGCCAACCTTCATTAATGGAGATGGCACCAGAAGAAGAAGAAGAAGAAGAAGTGACATAATAGCTACTCTGCATTAATGTTATGGCAATAATTAAAAGCACATAAAAACTACAAAATAAATTTAAAAAGTATAGTTAAGTCTTTTATCTAGTAAGAAATTTAGCTTTAATCCCAATACAATTAAAAATGTAATCAAAGTTTTTTTTAAATTAACTGAACCATCCTACAAAAGTTAATTTTAAATGTGTTCAGTATCTGTAAACATCAAACGTGTTGCCTATGTTGCAACCTATCTACATCTAGTTTTTGATTAAAATTTAATAAACCCATTCTTTTAATTTGTTTACTATATCTGTTACTACTTACCAATTATTTCTGAAGTAAGGAGTATTTTGAATTGTTAAAACACAAATAATATTCGTCGTTATTTTTTCTCTTTTTTCTTTCTATAGCGTTGTACTATGTCATCAAACAAATGTCTCTAAATTTAATATTATCAAGAAATCTATACATATATTATTTAATTATATGCATAACCAAAGTCATGCTCTCAGAACAAAATTTTAACAGCTCAAAATAACTTAAATCTGTATGTTCACACAGAAAAACTTCCATGTCATTTAAATCTTTATACATTTGGTTGATATATTCATACGACGTGATTTTTCTGATGATTCTTGAATGTACTACACCGTCTCTTTAAAAAAGAAATTGAAATTTATTTTTAAAAATATTTCGATAATTATGAAAAATTCCATCGCAATTGCTTATCTGTTGGTATATATATAACATGTACATAAAATAATGTGCCAAAATGGCGTTCTATATAGGGTTGACTTACGGAACTATTCAGTAAAAAAACAACGCTTATCCAATAAAGGTTAGCGCGTAGTAGTAGTTTTACATATTTCTTGTAACTTGGCTATTTACTATTTTTATCCGAAAATGTACGTGTCGTTACACTGTATTTAATTTTTTAAATAAAATATACTGAATATCTCAGCTAAAAATACAGCTTTAATAAATTTATATTTAGAGCGATCATTCTGTATTACTTATTATTCCGTAAATATGTAGATAATAAAAAAACACAATGTAATTTTCTATGTACTCACTCATTTATATATGAAATACCACTCTATGAAAAAAATTTATCATGTAATTACTTTTAGTTTATAAAAGATACAAAGTGCAATATAATTTAAAACTGCATGCTACTTTCAAGTGTAATATTACAAAAATTAAATTATATTAATACGAGAAAATCATTATTGTTTGGAATACATTTCTACAATTCCTACCATATTAAATAAAGATATACCCGAGTTGCACAAAAACACATTCAATAACGTTGTTTGTTCTTATAGTAGTATAGTAGCCAAAGAGCGCGAAATACTAAATTGCTTGTTGCATAAATATACATGTTAATATATTGTTAAATACACATACACACATACATATACAAGCCTGACTGTTTGCAATTGCTGTTTGAAACTAAATAGACCATTTCCGTTCCTACAGCTATAAACAAATGTTTACTAAACAAGGCGCACACTGAAATGGCGAAGGGCGCCTTTCTAATTCGTTCCTAGGAAATATTAATAATAAAAATCATTACATTTCAACACCAGTACTTAAAATAACTAAAAGTAAATTAATTAGTACATACCGTTTTATTAAATATTATATAAATTACTTATATCTCTGCATTAATATATTTATATTGCGCCCTGAGGCTAATTTAATTACGGTATTGCAGCGAAATTAAAATCAATATGTAGATATCCTAATGCTGCAGCATACTACAGTGTTATTTGGGTAGCTATGTTTAAAATAAATACCACAAATTATTTTATCAAAATAAAATAGATCGTGCGAATCAAGAAAATTACTATAAATAAACTGAAATAAATGTTCATTTCTTTTCAATAAACTTATTATTGCAAATTTAAATTGTTAATTATTTTTTAATTATCTCTATTTAAATTTTATTTAACCCGTTGTTTGCCAACTTATAATATTTTAACAAGTATCGTTTAAACATCATTTGCCAATGCAAGTGTATTACTACCATACATAAATATGTGTAAAAATAGTTATATATATAATAATGGTAAGGCTCTAATGCTCTACGTGGGAGCACGTCCTGCGAACTGAGAGGTTAAAGCAGTCTCATATGTCCGATTTTACTGCCCGGTAGTTGCGCACTATCTCTAGAGCGGGGCAATGTGGCAACCACCATGCCTTAGACAACCGCCATTATTACCTCTTGCTCGAGAGAGCACAGGTACCCAATTATTTTTACATTTTATTTTTACAACAATTTATTTTTATAGTGCCTAAATAAGTTCCGCCCGCTAGGAATCAGAAAGCTCCGGGAATGAAACCAGGATCAGTCCTCATCGCATTCCGCGCCTCAATTGCTTAGGTCACTCTGGCGATATAGTTATATATATATATATTAACCATAATAGATACTTGATACAAGTGCGCCGAACAAGGCACTAGTTTTTCTTTTTCTTTTGTAATAGTCACTGCTTTAATAGTAACTATATTATAATTTTTTTGCCGTTAAATACACCGCTAAGTTTATAATTCACAGCCTTGTATTTTGAAGTTGTAGGGAGTTTTAAAAGTCACATAAATAATTTTATGTAAAAGAATGATAACAGGGCGAATAAATAAGTTCTTATTAAATTGAAACACAAGTGACAAAAATTAACCTGCGAATGATAAACTCATTTTATGCAGCTCTAATTAAACATTACTTGTTAAAATTGCCTTCAATGAAAGGCTTTGAATGTTTAACTTTCAACTACGTTAAGACTGCTATTTTTTGTCTTAATTTGAGCTTTTTCATCTTTTCTTGTCTTATTAATCCCTCTTAATTATCATATTTTGATTTACGTTGTTTAGGGTAACAATGTATAACTTTGGTACATTAATAGCATAATTACACATGAAGCAGATTATTTTATTTTTTACTTCACAGCAAAAATACAGTCACTTTTCTGGGAAATCTCAGTAATTGTTTGTTTGTTTTTACTACCCCTTGGTTTTGCTGCAGGCATGTTGCATACAAAGGGCTAAAATAAATGAGTAACCGTTAACATAAAATAGTAGAGCATTATAATAAAAATTAATATCTTTTCTTAAATAGTAACTTGCCAGACACCGAAAAACTCTAAAAATTAATAAGCGTATCGTAAATAAAACTGTTTGTCTTGTTCTTCCAAAGAAAAATATTTCCTGTTTCGTACACCAAACAAGCCAATATAAGACTAATGATGTGGAAATGGCACGTGGTAATACGTATTTAACATGCTGCTGATATATTCGTTGCTAGTACAAAGTCCGGCAGGAAGGTATAAAGTTTTTGAAAGAAAACTGTCATGCGTGCTGTGAGGTTTCAGAATGGATTCTATATACTCATTGACAGATACCATTTTAGTAGCAATGAAGCCTTGGTCTGTATTTATTTACAACACCCATTGAAACGGATCGTTATGTGATGCTCACACAGCGCGATTTTGAAACCATTATAACGTTGGTCGTCATAGTCGCCTTTCAAAACGGAATACTATTATGAAGTACATGAACAGTTTTTACACAATAGGACTTTAAAGCCAGAAACTGCGAAAATACGTAATCGAACTGCACGGACCCCGAAAAACATTGAAAAGGCTCTTCGGATGTCAGACAGGTCAGTTCGCAGAATCTTACACTTGGACATCCATTTATATTCTTACAAAATTATGGTTGTTTAAGAACTGCGGCAAAACGACTTAGTGAGATGATATAGGTTCGCAGATACAACGACGGACTTGCTGACAAACGATATCGTTTTGATCATGAGTAACGAGGACCACTTTCATTTATCGTGGACCGTAAACGAACAGAATATTTAACATTGGGCACCCGAAAACATGCCAAAGTTGCAGTAACAACCTCTGCATTGCAAGAGAGTAATTGTTTGATGTGGCATATCTTAAACCTGCATTATTGGACCTTGTTTTTTTCGTAAAAACGAATGAACCAGTGTCTGTTAACACAGAACGCCACCTTGTCATGTTGCGTGATTATTTTCGGCCAGAATTAAGAAGACGACGCATTAACCTCAACACATTTTAATTCCATGAAGATACATAGACATAGACTTGCCATACATCAAGAGCGACAATGGCTTTTTAACACAAAATTTTCTTAGACGGCTGACTTTATTGCGCGGGGATGTGGATTGACCTGCTCGGTCACCAGACCTGTCAGTTTGTGACTACTTTTTATGGGGCTACCTAAAAGCTAAAATTTACATAGCCAAACCTGATAATCCTGAAGCCCTTTTCTAAACCATTACGCGAGAAATGCTTCAATGGAGTATGGATAATTTTGACACCCATTTATTTATAAGAATGCCTCGACAAAAATAGACGGCACGCCACCTAACTGATGTAATTTTTCGCAGCTTATTATTTTTTTCGTATGTTTTGTTATGTGTTGTTAAATGGCAGTGTACCAGTAATGTATAAGAATAATAAGTTTTAAAATTACTTCTCTGCTGGATTCTGTATTTTTTGGGGGAAGTAGTGCGCATGTGCGTAAGGAAAATGAATACAATCAGTTACTCGTAAACGTTGTAGTTATTATTAATTATATTATTATTAAAACGTTTCATAAATACTCTTATATTGCCTAGGCCACAAATATGTCGATTGTGGGTCGTGAATGTGGCATGCTTGGTTTAGTCATTTAATTTCTCATTAAAAAATACATCATAAAATACGATTACGTAGATTGTCATTTGATAATAAAATTGCTAGTGCATTAAGTTACAGCAAATATTAATTTGTATATTTAATAAACTAAAGTGGAATTTTGGCACATTGTTCATTTTAGAGATGGTAATAACCTTAGATAGAAAACAAGCGAAAATTTTTTTATAGGTAAAGCAGAGCGAACCTTATGCATGAAACTATAGGATTTAACGAAATTTTATTGAAACGAATGACAGTGAATTATATTGAAATGAGAGTGAATAATTTCCGGCCAATTCCGGTATTAAGATTTTCCGATCGGGCTGATTTTTGGCGTCTGGGCTTGAGTTATGGTCCTTAGTTGAATACTGAAAACGTTATATCTCTATCTATCACAAACTAAAAATTATAAGGCGTGACAGACGACAGACATGACAAAAGTAGAAGCTGGTCTCCAGCTTGGAAGCTGCCTTACAGGCAAGCTACCTAGCAGGAATCCGCTATTGAAGATCGTTCCAATAGAAAACGTGTGGTTGTGTTATACTATGGCCGCTTCAAGTTATTATCAGTGCATCTATCTGACCCTCGATCTATTTTCGAGTCCGTCAAATTTAAAACACTAAATGGTTCACTTAACTTTAAACTTTATACTCAATAGATATTAAACATCACAACAAATAATGCATATGTAGAATATGTGGAACAACGACTCAAATATATTTTTATCTTAACGGCAAAGCCCTAACAATGCACAGCGACAGGCATTTGAAAATCAACAACTTGCCCAATCTGACTTTATACTATTTAGACAACAGACAACAATTGTGCCGAAAACTGATAATTACATAACAGCAGTTCAAACCTACACTAGAGTGTGAATTAGCATTTAATCAAATTATTAAGCCTCCGCTGTTCGTCACAAACTAACATATAATTATCGACTAAACCAACGAGGAGCTCACAAAGAACCGGCATAAATGACAACAAATCAAAAACCTTAGAATAGCTGCCCAAAAACATTGTAAATCAAACCAACATTTAAAACAGATTTAAACTGCCGACTAGCACAAACACGAATAAAACGCTTCAAGCATACAGAAAGAACAATACAGCACAAGGGAACTAGCAAATGCTAAATTTAAGGGAAATACAAGCATTCCCCATTTTTGCAGAAAATTAACCCATCTTTCATCTCAAGAATAAAAAATTTATAGATACCACTTATCAACTAATAAATAAAATGGCATATAAAATGGTATTTAGAAGTCATTCTGAGAACACTGATTAAATTAAAGACAAATGAACATGGTACATATCATCAAATCAGACATAGGGTAACAAAATGATCTGTAGCAATTTTCTTTTTTAAATAAAAAAGTATACGAATTAAAATATGTAAACTACCAACAAAACTGAGAAGAAAAACCATAATTATTCAATGCACAAAATGTCTGGTTTATAGAATTAGCACAAGTTATTGCGCTAAGCCCTAATTGTGTCAAATATAAAGAAGTGCAAAATCCCGTCGCCTGTAAAAAAAACAGAGGTACTTCCGTCAAGTGTGTGTTAATTTATGAGGGATACCAAGTACACCAATAAGTACAAAATAAATAGAAGTAAACCAGATGTTTGCCTTAGAATATAACATGTAAAACGATTAACTCATCAATAACTGCGTAGCACGTACATACCAAAAACTTGAACAATGCTACCTTCATAGTACATTATTTTACAAAATCAAAACTTAAGGTATTAAGAACGACATCTCACTATCTAGGTATGCCACCTTTTTCGTACTATAATGCTAAGTTTGCTTTCTCGTTCTCATGCTTCTATCTCTAGATTGATGATTAGTACATCACAAATATATAAAAAAAAAACTTAAATTCATTATTGAACATTTTATGTGCGACGTAAGAACACTAAAATTTTATTAAACACATCACTGTAATAATAGCAAATTTGAATTTATTTTCTAAATACAGTTAAATGTTAATGTATTTTATACATATAATTAAAGAATGTTAGAAAAATATATTTGTAATAATATTTATTTATTAAACTTGTTTGTAATTTTTGTAACTAAAACGTTTCTTCCACTTAGTAAAGCACATATACATTTGTTTATATTTTAATGGCTTATTTTGTTTATTTTTAAGTTGTAGAGCATATTACTTTAATTTCTACTGTATTTGGATCAAAAAACTTATATTATACGTGTCATTGAAACGTGGTAGTTATTGTCTTTGCTCATAAACATTATAAATGTTAGCAGTTACACGAATATCACCAATACACATTAAACAAAATGTGCTAGCAATACAATAAAGCAGCAATGTAACTATATAAAAGCAGAAACCTTATAAGCACCCAGATCTTCTACGAGGCATGCCAAAATTGCCTCCCTGCCAACCGCTACGGTGACATTTGTGATTGGTTCGCTGAATCTTGGATTTTCTGAAACAATAAATTAGCTTTAATATTAGCAAATACTTTATGCTTAATTTACAATTAACCGTGATATACTATTTAGTACCATGTATCCGCTAAATAAAGAGACAAATAAGGCAGAGATTAAATTGCCGTTTATGAATAATTAATTATTATAAAACTGATTGTTAGAGTTTCTTCCTGTCAGTTATTAATAGTTAGTTCCTTATTGTTCCTGTTTTTTTTTTTACTTTAAGAAGATAAATTATAGTATCTGTTAGATGACTTTCAAAACGGCTAAATAATTATTTCATGCTTTTCAATATTTAATCAACATTGAAAAATCATTTGCTCGTCTATCCAACATATTAAATTAATTTTTGTCACCTACCTTTACTCAGAAATAATTGTCACTTTAAGTGTCGCGTTAAATTAAAAATTAGTTTTGTTTAAACTAAACCCTCTCTGCCGAAGAGAATGCATAAAATAAATAATATATAGAATCTAAACTTATATATAAAAGTCACACTAATACAAAAAATTTGCAGTTAAACATTAAAATAAAATAAAAGTACCTACTGTTTGGTATGAAATAAAGAAAAACAAAGTAATACTACATGCATTTCAGGTAGAATTTATATGAACTGATGCGTAAATTTTGTAAATTTTTTAAGAAAAATTATTTTATAATAAGACCGTTTTCAGTTGAACTGATATGATGACATGCCTATGTGTGTCTTAAGCGCTAATAGTGCTCCACTCACTTATATTTAACAAGTGGTAAAAGTATTTTCCAGCATAATCATAGTCTTAACTCTGGTTGAACCTGCGCCTGGCTAATTTAGCCCTCAAATATTCAACCGCTCCGTCTATTCTTCTTTTTTGATTGAACAATGACTAGTATTTTCACTGGAGGTAAATCGACTAATCACCACGTTTTGTCAACTTGAAGAAGTTTTATATCGTTTTTCATCTCTTTGACCAAGTCTTCTGTTTCTGAAAAATCCACTATTTCAGGTTCTGAGATTTAGCCCCATCAGCTATTACACCACAAACGCAATTATTCTTGCATTGTGATTTTATTTCATAGATTTAATAGACATTTAACATGTGAAAAGCGTACGCGCGATACGATTTCTCCTTCTTGTTGGATTCGGTTCGTGTCAGTTCTTTATCGGTATTTAAATTTTCTGCTTCTTTAGTAATAGTTTTTTAAGTTCTCGCTCGCGCTTAATTGTTATTTCGTTCATTAGAGGTAATATATACAATTGAGTATAGTGATCAATTGTACAATTAGGTCGAAACTTCTGACCACCTTTTTTGAACTCCTCATTAAAAAGTAGAATAGGAATGTCTCATAAATCCGACCCATTGAAACACCCCTAAGGGGGGTGTTCCTGCTTTTTTTATTTTAACGTGACATATCTCATGAACGATAACATATAGAGTGCTGAGACCTTCATAGTTGATTGGTTGGTCTAAGTTTGAGTTTCCAAGGTGTTTATGAATTTCAACATTTGTATGTATTACCGTTTAGCCCCCTGATCTTGTTCATAATACAAGGGTTTGTTAACGTGCATATGCAACAAAATTAACTTTTTTTATAAATAACGACATCTCTTAAAGCGGCGATGTTCCTCGCAAGCGGATTCCAAAGTCGGTATGCTTTCTGCGTCTCGAAGCAACTGACAAACAGATGTTTGGCTTCAGTACTACCACTAAGTTTAGCGAGACAAAACACACGAAAGCTTTAATACCACTTTATATTTTCGATTTTCTTTTGTTGTTCTGTTCAGTTTCTCACAGTTGATGACTTTAGCCTAAGGCTCTTCTGAAAGTCTCGTGCATGTATTCAGATTCTCGCATGAGTTTTCCGTTTTACGCATTGCAGGTTCTCTTTCTGTAGTAATGTTGAAACAGCACTTGTTTGGGTCTATAACGCACGCGTCTTTGAATTTTGCTTAGATTTCTATTTACATATTCGAGACCAATGTCAATCTTGAGCAGGCTTTTGTCTTGTTTGGATTTTTAATATATAACCATACAACCTTTAAGTCACTTTTTCTTGAACCTTTGTTTTCAAAAAGTGCACTATTGTATGTCCACTATAGTTGTTTTTGAATTTGACAAAATATTGCATCCCCACTGAATGGCACCTTTATTTGTTTGCACAGAGTGCGCAAGTTATCCGGGTTTAGGTAGCTTTTTCAACGGTTTACACTTGATCTCATCTATATGCAGTTATAAACTTTATTTTATTTATCGAACTGTGACTTAGTTTTCTGTGTTATAGCTAGCAGAAACTTTTATCGCGAATATTATTGCTAGTGTATTGCTATATTTACATATATTATATGTGTCTGCACCTTATTGCACAGATTTGCAGTTGGCTAATTGTTTTCTTCATTCTGGTGGTACCAATAGTAATATTTTCATGTGGATCTCGCAGAAAACAAGTTATTGCTTATTTTTGATATATAGAACACGTTTGTCATTTTGATAACGTTAATCCATAGCCTAGATTCTATTTGTATCGTTTCTTTACCGTACGCATCTAAACCTAGACAAAATTACTTTTTCTTATCACATGATGCCAATATTCACTAACCACTAATCTAGTATTAACTTCGTAGCAATGTATGTATCACATTTGCTGTATCTTCCAACTCACTTCAGCATTAGTAAATTTTTGTATCTTCTTAGACTTTCTACACTTATACTGTTTGTGTACGACTTCACCGCAATTAAAACAAAGACTCTTATTCATCTTTATTTTCAGAGATACCAACGTACGCGCTGTCTACACCAGTGCTTAGCATGAGCTCATGTTTTGTTAAGTTACTGATAAGTTTTAGTGGAGTATATTCTTCTTCTGTCTTCTCATTTCGATCTGGCAACAGTGTCTCGTGCTCAGATGGAAGACAGCCAAGCACCTTGGTTACTATTTTATTTGAGCGATTATATCTTTTTGTGGTTGGCCTTGTTTGGGCTAGCGTGTAAGTTATAAAACTACTGTGTTACGCAGAGTATTTTGTCCCCACAGGCTTACTAGTTATTAAATTTATATATATATATATATATATATATATATATATATATATATATATATTAAAATTTATGTTCTCTTTCTATCTTTAAAACGTTAATAATTTATAATCATTTTTACACACAAGATAAAATATAGAAAGTAATCTTTATATATTCACAATAATTTAAATAACAAAGCACAAACAGGTAAATACGTGCCCAGGCGCTTACGCACATATAAATTAAAAAAGTAGAATTTACTATGATCAAGGTGCAGAGTATTTGTCTACTGAAGGATACGTATGCTTTTTAACTAAACTCTAGAAATAATTGATAATAATTTTGTGAATTATGCCAATACACTTAATCTATAACAGTTGAATTATATTGACTGCCCTTTTTATCTAACAAACACTTTTTCATATATTATTTAGGACTATTTGATTCCACCATTAATGTTAGCTTATAAGAAATTTATTTTCAAGCTCACTAGTAAGGCAAATAATAAAACAACAATAAATTATTTTTTTAGAAATGCTTAATAGTTGTATATCTCACTTATATGAGTTCTCGTAAAGATAAAATTATAAAAACAAATTTTTTTTATTATAGAATTTCTTGCCAGTACTTTTGTTCTTTTAATTGCAGAAATTACTGTATTTATTCTGCGTATGTTTTTGTAATAACCTATTTCTTATTTGTATTATTTAAGGTTTTATAGTTGTTGTTTTGACTTTAATCTATTTTTAAAACATATTTTTCAATTTTGTTTAAATTTTTTGTGAATTATAAAAATTATAAAGTACTCAAAAATGTTTAAAGAGGTTTGACAAACTTCAATTTTGCTCGTTAACAAAAATTGCCGATACATTTTCAATACTTTTATTTAAATCCGATAAGGATCACGGCAGTTATGGTGTCCTAATAATATCTAATACATTTTTTATTCCACCCATAATAGAGTAAAGAATAATTCACAACAAATATAAAATTCTAATAATAGGAAAAGAAGAGTTAGGTAAGTTCTCTATAGATGGAAGATGTTTTAAAAGGATGTGAGATTTAATTTTAGAAAAAAAAACATTTGTTTATTAGTTGACAAAGTTGTGATATTATTTTAAAGAGTAAACATTGTCATTAAATATGGAATAGAATAATTTACAAATGTCTACTGATAAATGTTTCGATCACTTTTTTACGTAACTGGCGAAATTTCGTCAATAAGTCTTCAAGTTGTTGTTTTTTATTTAAGAATTGTTCTTATCTTTGTAGCTAAACTTTGATCTCTACGAATCTCTTGAGAATAATTGTGTGGTGTGAGATTGCATGATCTTGTGGCCTTTTTACCTCACTGTTTTGGGAGAAAAATGTCCTATTAAATTTTTGGTTTTACAAATGAACTGTTTCACGCGTCGTAAGCCAAGTCGCGCTATCCTGCTGGAACCACAAGTCATTTAAATCCATACCGACCAAATAAAGCGTTTTTAACAATGTTTTCAAATTAACCTGTTTGTTAAAATTTTTTAGTTAGTTTTAGTTGCTTTATTTAGGGCATTTTTCGTTCCAAAAATGCCAAGCAATTTGCACACAGCCTTGGCGAAATATTTCCTATGTTTATAATTTTTTTAATAATCCTCACTTGCTCCTCAGGCATCGTGTTTACTACAAAATGTCCCCTAGCGAAACGTTCCCAAACTTGCAGAAAAAAATAGCGAACAATTTAAATTATCAGTTTTTTTGGGGTGGGGGGATAAACTTTACCATTTATTGTTGACACCTCATGTCAAAACTTCTGCAAATGTTAGTATAGGTTTTTGCTTCTTGCGTGTGTGGAACCGCGCGCGGTTATTGTGCATGTGGGTGTAAAGATTTTAAATGGAGGTGATTTTAAGGCCGAAAACCACGAAATATAAAACCTAAAATACAATTTGGCTGGTTGTTATTTGCAATTCGATGTGTAAGGTTTTGTACAATCGCACGCTTGAGTTATTAAACATAAATACTTAACCTTACGGTCAACTATAAAATTTTATCGGCAAATATTTATATTTTTAATTTAAGGTTAACATCAAAATAAAAATGTGGCTTAGAGGCTGAATTTTGGGCACCACACAATAAATAATGAAAATGTTCCTGGAGAACAACTACATCCTATTTTCAAGTACAAATCGAAATGCTTTATATACACCCAGTACCAAATGCATTCATATATAACGGCAACCACAAAATAAAGTTCAAGTACCGAACATCATTCCAATGCACACTCAAACATTAACACATTTATCAAATTTAAGTACAGCAAATCAATAGCAGACAGTTAAATGTAACAACAAACGATACCGAACTACTGAAACATGTAAACCTCAAACTTAAAAAAAGTGAGGGTATTGGTTGGGGAAAAAATAACAGTAAACAATAGATATAATCCAGTTACTGAACAAAACGACAAGGAAGGGAACAATACACAAAACACAAAGCCAAAACTGCTACCAATATTTATATATAGAGTCAAAAATATAAAATCACTAACTGAATTACTCGACGAGATTGCTAAAGACACAAAACACTTCACAATGATCAGGTGAAAGTGTAACCCTCAGAAAGCCAAATATATACTAAAATGGCAGAAGAATTAGTGGAGAAAAAAATTGAATTGTATACTTATAAACCAAAAAATGAAAGAATCTTTCGAATAGTACTCAACAATATTTATCCAACAATAGACATAAACAAAATAAAACAAAGTTTAATGCAAAAAGAATCCGAAGTAACCAACATATGAAACGTTAAATAACGAGAGACAAAAACACCACTACCGATGCACTTTGTAGACATTAAATCAAACAAAAACAGTAAAGAAATCTATAAGATAGACCTACTACTAAACACAAAAGTACAATTAAAAACCCCTCAGACCAAAAGAAAAATTACCCAATGCAAGCATGTCAAAGATTTGGGCACACAAAAAACATTTGCAAAAATAATCCTAGATGCCTCAAGTGCACGGAACAACACTTAGCAAGTGAATGCCCAAAGCAGATTAAAAATTCAAATGTTAAATGCGTTAATTGCAATGAACAACATCTAGCCAGTTACTATATGATACACAATCCAGTAAAACAATAATTTTACCCGAAATTAAGGAAACAAAAATACCAATTATGCCTCTACAAACAGGAGTAACATTCGCACAAGCCGCAACAAGTCATTCCAATTCTAATGCAACTTAAGAAAACTCAAGCTTTACCACTACCATACAACCTTCCAACAATTTATTTAAACTAAGCCATACGATGAAAAAATTAATGGAGCAAATGAATACACTCATGAACATCATGTCAATGCTCGCTAATAAAATAAAATGATGGACTTTAGACTCAAAATTGCAGTATGGAATGTCAACGGCTTGTGCAGACGTGCACAAGAAATACAAATTTTTATGCAAATATTAAAACTTGACATACTTTTAATCACAGAAGCACACATCACTAATAAAAGTCACATAAAAAATTCTAATTATAATGTTTATAGCACCAAACATCCTGATGATAAAGCACACAGGGGCACCGCTACAATTATCAATAATAAAATGAAACACCATAAACAGGAAGAATACAAGCCACTAGTACTACCATACAAGAAATAACAATATAAGCAATCTAGTATCCAGCCAAGCATAATAATAAACAATTTGATTTTAATAAGTTTTTCAAAACCTTAGGTAATCGTTTTATAGTTGAAGGAGATTTTAACGCAGAACATACAATTTGGGAGGCCAGAACTACAACTACCAAGAAAAGAAAATTATTAAAAACGATAAAAAGTAACAACATAATCTATTTAACCACGCGAGAACCTACATACTGGGCATCTGATCCTGATAAGATGCCTAACCTTTTGGATTTTTGCGTAGCTAAAAGATTTGATGGAAATAAATGGTAGTAGAGTCATGTCTAGATCTGACATCAGATCATACACCAATTATCGTAACGACATTAACTTATGTGCTGGCAATATTAAAAAAAAAAACGTCATTAACTAATAACAAAATAGATTGAAACCATTTTAGAGAAAAATTAGATGTGTTAATAACACTGAAAATACCGCTGAAAACTGAACTAGATATAGAAAATACAGTTGAAAATATAACCAAAGTCATACAAACAGCCACATGGCACGCAACGCCGCATAGCCCTTTAATCGTGAAATAAAAACTTGCCGAAAAAAAAAACAAGAAAACGTCGGCAGCTCATAAAAGCTCTATCTGATACATAACAATTGTTACGTAAATTAAAAAATAAGTCGATACAAAAATATCTCAGAGAACTAACTCCTTCAGAAGCTACAGACTATTTCCTGGGCTAGAATTGATCAACAAAAAGCTAATACTTTTGCTAAATACCTGACCACAGTTTTTAAATTTCACTCGTCACAAATCCAAAAAGAGGAGAAGAAAATTAACAAAACAACTTGAAATACCACATCAAATAGCTCTTCCACTAAAGAAAACCAATCAAGGAGATGTAGAAACAGTAATACACCCCTGCATTAACCCAAAAAAGGCACCGGGATATGATCTTGTTACTGACAAAATAGTACGAGAACTTTTCCAAATTGACTAAAAGTATTCACATGCATTCGCAATACTCAAATACTTTCCTTGCAATTTAAGGTAGCACAGATAAAAATGATACAAAAACCAAGAAAATATCCAAATGGCGTATTATCGTATAGGTCTATAAGTTTATTCCCACTGCTTTCTAATGTCCTAGAAAAACTATTGTACAGCCATATAATGCCAATAATCGAAGATTAGCAGCTCATACATGCTCACCAATTTAGATTCCGAAAAGGACATGAAACCACGGAACAAATACTGTGAAAATAAAAAATACTGTTCTGCAGTATGTGTGAATATAAGACAAAGTTTGGCACACTGGCCTACTTGACAAACTTAAATGTGTCCTCCCACATCCAAAGTATTCCTTATTAAAGTCATACCAAACTAACAAAACATTTCTAGTTAAGTATCAAGAAGAATGTATCGAATTATTACCAATTCTATCCGAGATACCACAAGAAAGTATTCTTGGACTTCTTTTATACTCGATATACACAGCAGATATACCACAACAAGTCAGACAACAACGGCCACCTACGCAGACGATACGACTATTCTAGCATCACACACAGACCCCATAATTGCCTCAAGAGAATTACAAACCCACCGAAGCAAGTTCAAAGAATGGTTAGGACGCTGGAGGATTAAAGCAAATGAAAATAAATTTTTCCACATTACTTTTATACTGAGGCACGGAAATTGCCCTCCAATTATCAATTGTCTAGGACTTAGTTTGAATAAAAGACTTAACTGGCGTACACATCAAATGAAAAAAACAACAAATAGAAATACAATTTAGTCAGATGTAATGGTTACTAGGCAGGAAGTCAGAAGTTTTCACTGAAAATAAAATACTGTTTTATAAAGCCCTCTTAAAACCTGTCTGGACGTACAGACTAGCCCTCTGTGGTTCTGATAGTACTTCTGACATAAAAATTATATAAAGAGTTAAAATAAGATATTTACAACAATATTTGACACACCGTAGTACATATCAAATAAACAATTACATGCTGATCTAACAATACTCACAATTCGTAAAGGAACCACCGAAATCACTGTTAAATTAAAGATAAAATATTGGTACATCAGAATGAAGTTGCAGCCACATTGTTCGCTAAAAAAGAAGAATCCAGAAGACTTAAAATATTTAAGCCAGATAACTTAACAGATCATTTCACATAAATATTGTATAGCAAAGTCAATGTATATAGTTAATAGATAATGCTCATTTGAGTATTAATCTTCATGACATGTTAAGCACTAGGTTAAGCATACATAAGATGTAATTATACACCGCAACAAGACTGATAGTACAAATCAAGGAGACAAAAAAAATTGATAAACAGTCTTACACGGGGGCATTTACAATCCGTAGTATTTTTAGCATATTTAGCTAATTGCACTTTCCGCATAGTTAAATTGAAAAAAATCACATATATTGTTAGTTGTTCTTTAGTCAGTGGTATGACCACTTAACAAAAATGTTTACACTTTAATTTTATATGTTTACATATCCATTTGGAGTGCAAGTGTAACCGTGCTGGGTTGCAGTGCCTGGACCTAGGTTTATTCCTAGGGTTCAGATGCCTGGCGAGTGGATTACTCGGTCACTTTAAATGAAGACTTTTTAAGTCGTGGTAATGACCGGTCAGAGAAAGGGAACATAAGACAGCATTTACCTCTCACTTCGCAGGCTTTGCCCCTATGCGGGGCACATAGTATCCTTTTATCATCATTATTAATTTTAATTATTACTGATCCGTTCGATTTTTAAGCTCTCTCCGTCCCAAACAGAATTGGTACAAACTATATAAATTTGAATCTGTAAGCATTTGATCTACTTGGTTATACAAAGCTGATTCAAAACTCATTCTGTATGTTTGAAATAATTTTAATAAATTTAAAGACAATCAATGCTATTTTACAATATGTTGATTAAAACGAATAAATTCTTTAGGCTATTTTAAGAATCTTATCTTCCTTAGATTCCAAGTCTCGCCCTCTGGCTGCTGCATAAATTGCTTTCACACCATTTAAATTATTGAAGAGCTTTTGTGCCTAAAAATTTTTGAACAGCAACGCACTGCATTAAAATTTAAACGCCTTAAATACTTTGTTGCATTTTTATAAAAATTATGACAAAAGAAAAAAAATATTCTGTACATATGTAATCATTTAAAAAACAATATTAAAACTATTGAATCTCTAATTAAAATTTAAAATAATGCTACTTTTTTAAAAATGTATAAACTAAAAGGTATATAAATATTGCTCATAAAAATTGTTATTTATAAGTTAATGTTAAATACAAATTTTAATTTACGCTTTATGGAACACAAAAAGATAATTTACAATTTAAAATTGCTTTTGAAAATATTTACAACCAAAATTTTCCTTAAAGCAGCAAACGAAGTGATGTTTATGCTTAGCAGAAAATGTTTTTTAAATTAAACAGAAGTTGTGAATTTACTTGTTACGACCAATTTTATGAGAAGTATACATATATTACAGTTAATAACGCAATTACATTCTAAAGTATCTGATTAATGGAATTAAAATAGTCAAATTGGTAGTTTATATATCGTAGTTTTTAATACGTTCTCGTTTGATTGTAATAAAACCTGTTTTTGTTTACAAGCCTAACAAGTCTAGCTTTAATGTATTAAGCTCTTCCACACCATACGGCTGGAACCAAAATCAATCTTTTATGTTTGTAGTACACTAGATTAAGTTGACCACAAATGAGTTAGCTAGTGGGAACTTAATAAGGAGAATACCTAGTCAAGGGAATAATCTCATTTTATTACAGGTATATCAGAAAGTATTAAACAATTTATCCCTACAAATTTATAGTGCCCTATTTAATGATAGCACTAAGTTTTTAAAATCGTAACGTTAGAATTTGTTTCACTTAATTTCAGTTTTGATGACTATACAAAATACGTAAAATCAATAGGTGCGTAAATTTGGACACTAAACCCCTTTTAATTATTTGAGCAGCGTTCTAAGTTTAAACAACCAAATAGCGAAACGCTGGCGTATGTGGATAATTTTAGGCGCCTCCAATTAGCGCTCGCTCCTTGTCATTAGTCTCTTTGTGATAGTAATGAGTAGTTTTAACGCAGAAAAACATTTATGCGCTTTTAGGTTTCATGCAAGCTTCAAAGAGGCTTTCTCTGCTAAATGTTCGCAAACCTGGAGTATATGAAGTGGGTGTCCGGGAGCTTTAGGTCGGAAGTCCTGCAGAGCTTTGTTCGTTTGCTAATCTATGCCGCTCTGGCTGCCCGAGGCGAGTCATTAACACACTCCATTAAATTACTGCAGCCGGGAAATGAACTGACATCGATATCAGCGACTTGGTTAAAGCGTAGTTATGGCAGACGGAATTTTTTGCATGGGGCGTGCCGGAGCCTTCCCTAGTATTTCACCTACTACTAATTTTACGCCTGAGTTCCAGCCAGACATCGGTTTTAATAATGCCCATTCAGTATTTGCGTTTGAGAATTCTGCTATGACTAATTGAAAGAGGAACGGGTAATTAAGGCATTCAAAGAAGTTTCTACATCTTGCTAATGAAAGAAATCAATTATTAACGGTGATGCTGTAGACGTTTTTTTTTGTTTAACTAAAAGTATGAATGATCATACTTTATCTCTACAAAATTCAAATTTGTAATTCAGGTATACAAGTAATATTTATTAAATAATATGCTTTATAATTTACTTTTACTTTAACAACAATATGTTGAACAAATTAAATCAATGCTAGATTGTAATACTACTTATAACAAATAAATTTTTACGTTAGTATTTACTGCATAAGTGTGGGTAATGGTCAAATATTAAATTAATCAATATACAACATTATCGGTATCTCGTTGTAAACTGTGAGCACAGTGATGTATGCGCCCTTTCCTTTTATAAATATCTACTGCATTCTAATGGATTTTTTACAATCTCTACTGTTTAGTTACTATTGCCTCTTTTGCAGATCAATAATTAAGTTTTTGGTTTATACAACGATATATTCCAGTTATTATTTATTTCTGTTTCTTGTTTATTGTAACTGCATTTAGGCCGTATTTGTCAATCGAGTAATGCAGCACATGTTTGTCCCACAAGTGATGTTTCTTAGATAATACTAAGCACATTGTTTCTCTAGTCAGATGTGGTGTGAGTAAAGCGTTTGAATTGGATATATGCCTTCACAAAGGAAAGGGATAAACGAGTTTCTCTTTGACGATGCCATATATTTAAAGTACATTTTAGATTTTGCTTTGTCTACTTTTCTCTTATATGTCACTGCAATGTTTTTACTATTTTTTGAATAAGCACTTAAGCAAATCAGAGAACATCATATTTTTTAAAATCTTTAAAAATGCATTTAATCTTAAATATATGGTAAGTTTTCTGATAAAAATAGATACCTTATTAGTTTATTCGAATACCCGATCCATATTTCAGCTTTGACTTATCTTTTAGATCACTCTCATTGTGAGTGCTCACTTGTACCAAGTAATGCTAACAATTTGATGAAAAAATGTTGTCTAAATATACTGTTCAAAAGATCAAATGCTAAAAAATCCAACTTATTCTAAGATAGATTAGATTAACAGGGAATCGTGCACTGACGAAGATATTTAACTCTTTTTTATTTGGTGTCTTTGAACATTATTTTTGCTCATTATGTGCAGATCTAGAAAGTTAAATTAGATTTTTTTATATCAAGTCGTTTCAAATCAAAAATATATTTATATCTAGTATGCCGTCTACATTCATTAACATATTGTATATTTAGTATGTTAAAAAATAACTAAAAAGTGTGTACAATAAAATACCGACTCTTACGTATCTCGCCAATTGCATGTAGAATTTAGAAAATTTCTGCTTTGGAATGTAATACTTTTTATTTCTTTATTCACACTATTGCAGAATTATGTTTAACTAAAAAGATATTTAAAAATTAATTTTCTACAAACTTATCGAAATCAGAATTACCTTAAACAAAAACTGTAAAATAATTGAAGGTTGTCTAATAGACTGCGCCTTCTGTTTAAATGAAGTTTAGCAAAATTGTTGATAAAAAGTGAAATAATGGTTAATTCGTTTAAAAGGAACATTAATGTTTCTGTTCAGGATCAGACAAAAATGAAAATCTCATAACTTCTATTTAAATGAAAAACACGTCAAAAGCACACAATACACTTAAACTTTAAATGTATGGTAATTGATAATGAAACATAAGTGGTAACACACTGTTAGAAACTACTGGGACAGAAACTTTACATAGCTAAAGAAAGAAAAGTATATCAAAACCATTTAAGGCAATAAAGACTAAATATGCATGGAAATATTTATTGTAGAGTACTTGTGGGCTTATCTTTTGTCTTTTGCAAGATACTATCAAATTTTATATTTGGTTGTTGCTTTGTGGCATATATGTAAATTTACATTTGCTAAGAATAAAAATATAAAGTGCAGTCACTAGGGCTTGCGTTAGTTGTGATATCACTTTCATTTCTGTTCTTCACCAAGTAGTAAGTGTAATCATTTCTTAATTAGCATTATTGAACTGTACTTATTATCAAATATCTTGATAATTACGCTAGTGTTTTATCTACAATTACATAGTATCGGTGCGTTGTTGATGAATTCACGGAAGAAGTCCAAACATGAAGTGATGAGCCCAGCGATTGAAAAGTGTGACAACGGACTCAGAAGTGTACTTCGTTTTAGTGGTCAAAGCAGTGAGGTTCTAATGTGAAAATTTCTTATGTTGGCTCGGCTTTGCGCACGCGATATAGACCAAGTAGTCGAAGAGCCCGACAAAGTGACTGTTGTTATCAGCAATGTTTAAAGTCGCCAGAGGTCTCATAAGGTATCAGAGGATTTGCAACATTTGGAAGCGAATGTGGGCAACATTCGAACAGCAGTTGCGAGTAAGCCGAACTATGCTGCTACAGAAGTTTTATGCCTTGCAGTATATGCCAGGTAAAGCAATAGCCGTTTTTATAGCCGGAGTGAGAAGACTGATTACGTAATTGAAGTGAACCTGAAAATAGAAAAACTATAAGTGGTAACTGAGATACTTGGGTGTGTGCGATACTTACCGCTGTGAGATGGGGAGGCCAAAAGAAGAATATATCATGCTAAAACTACTTTAACTACTTTAACAAGCATGAGTTTAGACTTAATACTCATGTGTCCAGCTTGACGCGTGCAATGGCATCTCTAAAGATAAAAAATGGTTCCGTAAACGATAAGAGTAAAAAATTCAACGATAAATTTAATTGTTTTATTTGTAGTAAAATTGAATATAAACATTATGAGCGTCAAATGCTAAGAAAGATAAAAAACGCTAACGCTAGAAATAAATCAGAAGATGAAAAAGTAATGCATCTATGGCTACCAAGTCAACATTTGATCAATGATTAGCCGACACTGGAACCAGCGCATATATGACAGCGAAACTGATGTCTCCAAAATAGGTTACAAATACAACTACAGATCGAAGTTACAAAAACGACCATAATTGACATCCTCCATATCCCAGAAATAAACAAAAAAAAAAGTAGAGGAAACGCAATGGCCAATTAAAGATGTGTACGATAAAGAACAGAAACCTAAACAAAAAACTAAAAATCAATGACATAAAATTGTCTATTGGGGAAGCACGAACGCGTAAAATTTAAGGCGAGCAAACAAAAGTTAACTAAACCCGGAGAACTTGTGCACGGATCAATGCAGATGCCATCGTCAGCGAGATTAAGATTTTTCATAACAGTCAAAGATGATTATAACAATAGTGTATTTCTTGAGAACTAAGACATCAAAAGAGGGAATCGCTCACTGTAAAGATTATATGGTCAAAAACTATCCGTGCTTAAAACTGACAATGGTTTCCGGAATATGAATAAAAATCCAAGCAATGACCTCAAAGACGCACGCGTTCTACATCAAACAAGTGTTTCTTTTACTCTACAATATAATGGATACGCAGAGAATAAAAATCAAATAGTGGTAGATATAATAAAAAATTAGATACATATATATGCGAATTTTCAAACAAGCTTTAGGCCGCAATTATCAACATCAGCGGAGATGTGGAGTAGTATCAGACCTTCGGTGAGAAATCATTGAGGATTTTCATCACTTGTGTAAGTGATGGTACCGAAGTAAAAGATATTTAAATGGAACGTAAAATCAGCCAAACATTTGTTTGTCAGCTACTTCAACACACAAAAAGCGTATCGATTTTGGGATCCGCTTGCATAGAATATCAACACATTAACGGATATCATAATTCATAAAAGTTAATCAATAAGCGCGTGTTGTCATAAGCCTTTTGTATTATGAATGAGAAAACAATGAAGACAAAAGCAAAAATTTCAAGAAAGTGTCGTCAAAGAAAGAGAAGATTCAAATACTGAAGAAAAACCAACACAAATTAAATCTACAAGAAGAAAACCTAATCGTGCGCACATCTTTTTAGATGTTGAATGGACATGTCATCTAAAAATAAAACACCTTAATTCGGGTATAATTTCGCTTGCGCTGTGGTAGTCAGTGTGAGCGAATCTCAGTCTGAAACAAGCAATGTACTCTCCAGAAGGTAAAATATGAGATACAATTTTGCAATGTCAACAGAATGTGAGAGTTAGTTGATCTGTGGTCAGCAAGAAGACGAGTGTTAGGCAAATTGTTGTTCAAATTGAAAAGAAAACAAACGGAACTATTGAATGGTTCGAGCTAAATTAGTTATACGGGATCACACAGCAAGAAGGCATCAATTATGAAGAATCAGCTCTATTAGTGGTCTAAAATATAACTTAGTCCGAACACTGTTGACGCTTGAAAAACAGATGGACATGATGTTATGCTAATTCAACCTAGAAATTGCCTTTCTTCACGGTAAACTCGAAGGAGAAATATTTATGGAAAAACACAAAGAATCCAAATAGTCGATCTATAGTCTGAAGAAAGTGTCAAAACAGTTAAATCAAAATCTCAATTTATATTTGATATCACATGGACGTCTAATGATAAAATCAAACTAGTATGTCTATATGTGGACGTCGGACTAATGCTCAGAACATTACGCTGGTATAATCACTTCAAATTTGAAAAAATAGAAATAACACTTGGAAGTGCTAAATGGACCGAATTATTGTTATGCAAGGTTTCTGATAAAATACCAGCGGAATGAACTAATGGTTTCTCAAAGGTTTCTCAGTGTCGATAGCAAGAGACAGAACCCGCCGGCAACAAAAGAAGAAAAAGTAGAGAAAAAATATACCGGATAGGCAAACAATGAGAGTATTTCTTCTTAGCCACAGCATCATGAACGAACCTATTATTTAGTGTCGGAGTTCTCAGTCAATTACTAGAAAATCTAGGCTCGGCGCATTTGCGTAGAGTAAAGTAAGTGTTAAAATCCTAGATAGGGACTAAAGACCTCCACTTTCACTACCAAAAAATACACTGAAAACTAAGCACGGTTTAGAGACATGAGATGATCAATCGGTGGTTCTGTGTTTCTCCTTGCAGTATGTGGAGACAAATAATGCATTAAAGGACGCGATATGGTTAAGAGAATTGATGAAACATGTGGGCGCTTGCGATATATGTCTAATGCCATTATATTGACAGCCAGAGCGCTGAGCAATTGGTTCTAAACTCGAAGCTCAACAAAAGAAACAAACGTAGTAATACTCAATAGCATTTTATCAAAGTTATTTCGGTCTGATCTCCTGGCCAAAGGATTATCAAGAGATGCACTTGGCACGCTTGCAACTTAGTCCTGGATATTATAGAAGCGATCTGGATTGCATAAGTTGTGATAGCACTTTAATTTTAAATTCGTCTGCTTGTAATAAATAGAATAATGCGTGATTTATATATAACCAATGGTAGTTGTAATTATTTCTAAATTATTATTAATAAACTGTTCTCATTATTAAATACTTTGATAATCCACTAGATTGTATAAAATTGCGCTCGGCGCTATTGAACATTAGTCGACTGCAAGTTGAAGAGCATCAAACAAACATTAGGAGCTTTTAAAACAAGTTTAAAAACAAATAAGTTTTTCCTCCAAATTTAATTTAGAGGATATAAATACCAACCGGTTTTAATAGCAACAATAAATATAATCTTAAACAATTAGAAATATTAGAATAGCATTAATATACTTTAACGTTTCTACTCTCCATAGTGGTGAATAATACGTGCAAGTTTACTTAAACTATTTATTATATTTACAAGCAATCAAAATTACTTAAAACTATTTATGTACACAACTATTACAATTGATAACGTAAAATTAGACTGTATTTATATGTAACAGTATTTATGTTACAATTGAATTTCCCAGGCTGTTACGTTGCGTGATATTTAAGCAACTTAAAACCGGTTCCGGTGTGTACTCAAAGTTTCTAGCAATATTTAGCGATTTTCCATTGTCGCTTGTGCGCAGCTGCATTTCTGAAGGCATTATGTCGATTGCACGAACGTGACGGGGCGCAACAAAAACTGCAATCGCAGATATCTACGCGGAGGCTGCTACGGTGGAGCATTCAGAAATTCATTACAGTACATTGACTGATTTGATATTGTTTTCTAGTTAAGTTCTCTTTGTCCAGAATTTTCGTACACAATCTTTAATTGTCTTCTATTCAAAAAAAAACTTTTAAATATAATTTATCGAGTACAAGCCATAAGATTGTAAAAAATGGTAATTGATATAATCTAAAGGCCTATCACTTCCTTGTTAAATATAGACACTGTCCTCCAGTACATCGTAAAAAAGAGATACACATATAATGTGATTAAATAATTTATAACTCCGGGAGTAATGTAACCGATAAAAATGAATATTTATATTTGTAGCAGAAAAATTTCCTTTTTATATATATATATATATAATAAAAACAGTTTATCGTAAGTTTGTTGTTTATTATTACATACACATAATGTGAAATGAATCTTTCTTCTAGAGCCTACAAACATATATTAAACATAAATTGTTTAAACAAACAACTCAGTGTATATTGGAACATAACCACAGTACGTAGTAATATAAACTTTGAAATCATAAATGGTTTAGGACGCCTGCAAGTTGCTTCGTCGGAGATTTGAATAAGCAAGGCTTAAGTAATAAAACATTAACGCGATAGCTTTTAGAGCATGTCACGAGACGAAATCGTAGTTACAATTTAGATGATCTACCCCTGTATGACTCGTCGCAAGCATGCGTTAAAATTTAAGCTGCAAGTTTGTGTGTTTTTGTTTCTATCCGACGTAAATATGAAAGCGTATTAGGAAGACGTGACGGCGTTATTGAACCAAACTCTAGGTAGCGGCAATATGGTTGGAAATGTAATTAAACCCGTAATTAAAGTTCCGGGATACATGATGACAGTGCAGGTAGTTCTAATAGACTCATGTGAATGTCCCTGTAACGTTTATTAGCCATATTAACTTTTATCTTCCATTACATAACGAATTCCCTAGTCGATACGTTGCAGAATTATTGCGTTAACGGAACACTTTTATGCTTTGGTTTTTAGAGCGACGCACATATTTAAATCATAAATTCTTATTAGAATGCAGACTGTAAGACACAGTGTGGCACAAAACCGGTGCGCTGTGCTTTGTTCCATTAAATAACAAATAAATATAAAAATAAGTCGGAAAAGAGTTATCATATTTTATTATTCAATTTCGTAAATTATAATTCTAAATCGTTTTCTAAACAAAATTTAATGTTTTGTACTTCAAAAAGCAATAGTAAGTTGTACTAGTATTTATTTATTTGCCAAGCTGATCAGATTACAACTTGCAAGTGGCCTTATAGCGGAAGTCCTGTATTTTTCTTTGAATTTTGCAAGTTAGTTTGTTCTTGGACCCAGGCTAACCCCGGGGAATTGATCCCGTTCTTTCAGTAACTTAAGCTATTTATCATTATCATTCTTCGGATTTTCCAAACAGTGTCCGCCGAGATCTAACTAATTGATTGAATACGGCAGGAATCTCTTGACGCTGCCTGGATTCTGAATTCTGTCGATCTCGGCCTGTAAAACACTGACGCGCCGGGTGCATGCTTATGCGTGCTCGTCTAAAAACACCAACACGCGGTTGAGCTCCTATTTATGCAGAGGTATGTAAATTAATATTTCTGTGCGGCTGCTAACTACAAATGTAACTAATTCAAATTCGTGATGTGCGTACCGCCGCATTACTCGAATCCCCGTTTAAATTTACTTAAAAGTTTATCTGTCACATGTAGACTTAATAAAATTCATTCCAGGCAAATTGTTTTCTTCTTTAACTTTCAATAAATCCGGCAATTTAAAGGCGCATAAAAGGTTTACTCGCTCTATTCGAATACATTTTGGAGTCAAGACACGACCTGTAAAAGAAAATATCGGCTTGATATATCCGAATGCACCAAACAGGTGTCATAAAGCAGATACGTGCGATCCTAACATTTTATTGTGTGCGTCACAGTCACAGACATCACCGACCTAAGTGGAAAATTCTTGGCTGGAGAAAATGCTGTTATGGAATTTTTTCTTTTTTTGTTATTCTACGACTAAAGCAATTTACTGAATACATATAAGGTTCAAAAGGGATTTACTGCAAAGTATTTATTTATTTATTTTGAGGTTTGAATTGCAAAATAAACAGCGTTTCACAAAAATTATACATTGCTTTTAAACTGATAACGAAATTGCAACATAATAAGCAAGAAAAACTGTTTGATATAAAAAATTTTATTATAAAAATTTTTCAACCAAATATTGGATCCTTTCTTCTTAACATACAAAATATGCCAAATTTTTATTTAAAGTTGGTAGAATTTCAGGGGCTGTAAATTTTATAGTGTGTTGTATTAATGAGAGGTGTAATTATTTTGTTATCTTACATTTCTATAGTTTATTTGTAACTAACCAATTTTAATATATGCCTTTCTATTCAAGTTCTATACCAAAGTGTAATTTAAATATGTTTATTATGTTTCATCAGAAATTAGTGCCATAAATATATAAAAAGATGTTCTACTTAGAATTAGTTTTAATGTAAGTTTATTACAAACTTATACAAATATTTTTAAATTAATAATATTATAAAAAAGTTTGCCGAGTAATATGTTTCTAATTAAAAGAATTTTTTTCTAAAACATTGTTATTTTAAGCAGAAAAAAATGTAAAATTATTTATTTTCATCATTATTTTATTGGGTGTATTTTTAAAGTTCTGAAAGACTTAGACCACACAAAAAATTCGCTTAATTTTGTTGTAATTGTTTTCCAGCCCTTATTGTCAAATTTCAAATTCTAATAATCGCCAATTAATGAAATTAATACCTTTATCAATCTTCTACATTTAAACCAATATCAAGTAATATTTACACATATTTAGCTATTAAAAATTAATAAAGTTTTAACACTACTGAAATTTTTTATTCATACGACTTGGAGTAAGATTTTTTGTGCTTATTTAAAGCTTAGGCTAAACTTTTCATCGCTAACAAAGGTTCATTCTAAATAATTTTTTTATGTTACGCTTGATCTAGAGCTATCAAAAGATAGTCCTTAAAATTTTATAACAGAAATTTTTCACAATTTAATCTCATAAGCGTTATTAAATTTTTTATTTAATATTTATAAACACAATGCATAATTTATGGTTTAAATTGTTTGCATTGGAAATATGTCAACACAAATCATGAACTGTTAATTGACAGAATCCACAAATATTTTTAAGATTGCGTATTTTAAGAGGATGAAAATGAAGCCGATGTGTTTAAAAAGAAATTATGCTAAACGATTTACTAAATACCGGCACATTAAAAAGAAAAACAATCATTTTTCCAAAACACAAACCAAAATCTGGTAGCAAAGCCACAAAAATGACGAAAGTTTACAACGTCGACTGGAATAAATGTTTAGAAACCATAAAATTAGACTGATTTATAGAATGTAATTCAGTACTATAAAAAAGTGAAATTTAACCCTACAGAAATGATGGTCGAAAAGTTTTACTTTGTAGAGACTACTGGAATTATAGTAATTAACAATGTTTATTCCATTTACTCAGAAATCGAGTGTATTTAAATACATGTTTAATGTTTATAGCTGTTTAAACACAGTTTTAAATTATAAATTCTTAATTTCTGAAATAAAAAAAACTCTTATTGCAATGCTCCTAAGAAGCATGTAAATTTTGTAATGTAGTGATTTAATGACTTTAGGATAGGAAAGGGAGTGCAAAAAAAGAAAATTACAGTTTTGGTAAATTTTTTTTGCTCATAATATAATACAGAATAATAAACAGACAAGAACATTATAAGAAGAGATTAGAAAGCTAAGGGATAAGAAAATAGAAAAATTAAAGGGAAAAAATAAGAGAAGGAACATAGTTATCCAAGGATAAAAATAGAACTAAGTAACACAAAAATGTTAAAGGAATAAATGAAAGGGTTCTTAAAAAGGATATTGGATGTAACACTGAAAGCAGAAACTAGAAGAAAACTGGGAGGAACAACTCGTTTAATAAAATTAAATAGTAAAGGAGATAAGCGTAAGGTGATGAACAACAACAAGAACAACAAGAGCAAACTTTGAAACTCCGGAAGAAAAGTGTATATAAATGACGATTTGACATTAAATGAAATAAAGACACAAGCAATAATATAAAAATTAGCTAAAGAAGAAATTAATAAGCGACAAAAAAAATCTGGACTTGAAACAGAGAATCCCAAAAACTGGAGAAGTGCTACAGTAAGCAAAGTAAACCAGCCCTAAGAACACCAAAAACGATTAGCAGGGAAATGTATAGGGCGGGATAAGGGGAAAACGACAGACGCAATGAAAATGGAAAAAATGAGAATAAGTAGCGTAGAATAAAAACATGGAATATTAAGAGTATAAATAACAAGAAAAAGGAACTAATCCAAGAAATAAAGAAATATAAAATACAAATACTAACAACTATAGAGACGAAGAAAAGGAGGAGAAGAAATGGTCGTGGAAGAATATGGTTTACTTTCTAGTGGAGTAGAAATGAATAAAACAGCTGAATCAGGGGTAAGGGTGAGTGATAAGACCGAAGTACATAAAGAAACTAATTAATTGAAAAGCAATAAGTAAAAGAGAAATAAAATCAGCACAAAGTAACACTGAGAAAATGGACGTCATAATATTACATGGACCAGGTGAAAATTATACGATAAATTAAAAGGGGACAATTTTAGAATGAGCTTCAAATGGTGTATGAAAAAGTAGACAATCACACTATAATTACTAGGAATTTTAATGGCAAAATAGGTAATAACGCCATAGAAAAACAGGAAGTGATGTGCAGTTATGGAAAAAAAACAAAAACAGAAATGGTAAGAAGTTAATAGATTTTTTATTCAAAATGGTCTGGTGAGACAAAACTCCTTCTGTCAACATATGGACTGCCTACAAATACAATAAGGAAGAACCAAAAAGAGATGAAAGATCAATTATAGATTATGTCATTGCAGAAAAAGCAAACAGAAGAATTACGCAGGATGTAAGAGTATGTAGAGGTGCTGAACTATTGGCAGATCACTACCTGCTAGCCGCAAAAATAACGATAGAAAAGAGTATGAGAGAGTAGCACGTGAACAAAAATGAAACAAAAACTATCAACATATACAAACTATAAGAACAGCAGATAAGAGAGCTGTATGTAGAATAGATACCAAAGAAAATACAAGATGCAGTAAATAAATTGCAAAATATGGTAATAGAAGAACGCAGATAGAAATTCAAAGAAATTATATACAAGGCTTGCTCTAAAGCGTGCGGGTTAGCAATAGCAGGAGGATCCAAGAGAAAAACAAGTTGGTGAACCAAAGAAATTAAAAACACAATTTAAGTGAAAAAAACCATGGAGAAAATTTACTTAAAACAGAAAAACAAAGAAGCTTATAAAAATTATAAATTAGCGATACGAATGGCAAAGAAGAAGGTTAAAATAACCAAAGCCAAGGAATGGGAAAACTTTGGAAATAAAATGAAAAAAGAGCAGATCAAACCAGGAGCTTTTATAAAGTTCTTAAGAATATGAGGAACAAACAAAGGAAAAATAAGTTGAGACAAATTATGGACAGAGGGGAAAATACAATTACTGAAAATAATAAAATTATGAGCAAATGGAAACAGTACTTTTAAGATATGTTAGATAAAGTTAATATTAACGAAGAAAAAAACAGAAATAGAAACACAGCATTTGGCATTAAAGTCAGAAAAAGGAAGAGACAGTATAAAATTTGAGTAAAGAAAGCAATATAAAAATTGAATAATTGGAAAGCGCCAGGAGTAAATGGCTTAAAAGCAAAATTACTCAAATACATGGAATAATATGGAATGATGCTACTACACAAAATTGTTAATTAAGCATGAATGACATTAACAGTACCCAAAGACGAGAAATCTTCGGTAATAGTTCAATTTTCAGAAAGGAAAATTAGATGGAATGTTCTAATTACTGTATAGTATCATGGCTTTGCTTAGCCTATTATGTGTACGAGATGATCTTAGAAGAAATATTAAGAAAATGTAAAGATAATAAATTTTATGAGGCACAAAACGGATTTAGACCTTGACACTGCACCCTTGACCACATATTTAAAATTAGAAATGTAACAGGAAATCACTACTCTACAATAAAGAACTATACATATGCTTTGTTGAGCTAGAAAAGGCTTTCGACAAGGTGATGAGACAAAATATATGGGATGTACTAGAGAGCAATGTTATTGTAAATAACTTGACAGAAGCTATAAAGTCATTGTACAAGAAAACGGAGAATATAATTAGAAAGAACAGTCGAGAAACAAAAAAATTTAAAACTACTTAGGAAGTTAGACAAGGGGGAACCCCAGCCCATTGCTTTTCATTATATTTATGGACGAAATTATAAGAAAAAAACAACGACAAAAATGTTCCATGGTATCTAGAGAAGGCCCAGTTACTGTGGTGGGGACATATGAAAAGAGTACCTGAAGAAAGACAATTTCGACAAGTGCAGGAAGCGAAGACTAGTGGCAGAAAAAAGAGAGCCAGACCAAACATGACGGGGACAAAGAAGTAGAAGACTAATTGAAGAGCAGGCGGTTATCTTGGAACCAGGCCGAGAATCTACCAAGATACAGGAACATTTAGATAATGGTGGCGAAATAAAAATGGGAAGAATGGAATCCACAAGTTGTTATATGGTATTTAGTTATTAATTGTAAGAATGAAGTACTTAGTTATATATAAAAAGGTTATAACACTCTCTACGCTTAATAGTAAATATATATATATATATATATATATATATATATATATATATATATATATATATACAAAGAGAGAGAGAAAGAGTATTTAAGTAGCTTTGTGGAGCTACATTCAGTTTTCCATATATTAATGAATCAATTGAATGCATAAAAGTTAACTATATTAGTATTAAACAATTCTTATGCAAAAATAAAATTGTTCTGTTCTATTGGATAAATATGTTTTAAAATAAAATAATGCTTATTTAATACAATTGATAATCAAGCATACACATATTGCAAATTAGGCATAAAAAATTGAACCGTAGATTAGAAATAGAGATTAAAAAATAAAACTACAAAACTACAAAAACAACTCATCACACGTCTAACAATAAGACGTAAGGTCACAATGCTTAAACGATCATCTATTCAAGCATATCGAGTATCTGATTTTACGTATGCACAATGAACAATACAAAGAATGCAATCTCCACAATCAACAAAGAACATGGTAGTCAATACATCTCCAGAACCGCTACATTTTAAAATAAACGGTCAAATGACATGGAGATACCAAAAGCCCTTATAAAAGATTTAATGGCAGAAATGAGGATTATCATAAACCTCCTAAGCACGTTAATTATGACAATGGCATAATGGCGCCTTTTAAAAATAGCTATTTGGAACTCCAATGGGTTTTACTAACATGCACAGAATATCAAACTATTCCTTGTAAGTAATTAAATCGACGTACTTTTCATGTCTAAAATCCACTTCTCCAGCAAAGGGTACATTAAATTTCTAAACTACAATATCTATAAAACGAATGATCCTAACGAAACCGCCTATGACGAAACAGCAGTTATAATAAAATGTGCATAAAACAAACCACTGCTATCCTGATTAAAGACAAAACAGGAAGTTTAAAAATATCCACCATTTATACACTTGATAAAAAGATATTATGCTCATTTCTTATAAATTTTATAAAATAGACTCTTCGTAATCAGCAACTTTAATGGGAAATATTAACATTGAGGCTTTGGTATTACAAAAAGTGACGGACATGAACTATTAACAGTTGTACAGGCAAATAAAATGTACTATCTATCCTCTGGTACACCCACGTATTAGCCCACAGATTGTGTAAAAATTTCTCACATATTAAAAGGTTACACATAGAGCAATTTAAAATAGAATTGTAACTAGAACTAGCTAAAAACTATTCTTTTCTGATAATTGCATTGTATTCAAATAAAACATTCATTCAAACACGACTGACTCTTTACATCAAGACGGACTTGGAATACCTTCGAAGAAGACTAACTAATGTAATAAATTTAATAATGCTAATAAACTGAATTACTGCAATGAAAAAGCCATAATAACCTTAACCAAGGTAATTCAGTAAGCTGGATGAGAAGCTACACTCATAATAAAGAAAAACTCCAACACCAACAACTGTGCCTTAATCATAAAAGATAAAATAATCAAAAAAGACGCATCAGAAAACTCTGGAAAATTACCTGAGCAGACACAAACAAACGGATTTTAAATCAGTCGACGAAACAGCTAACTAAACTTCTATTACACAATAATAATCAAGTCATTCAATATTATCTAACTAATTTTACAGCTACTGAAACCTCTGACTACTCGCTATAGCGTATAATAAATTAGATGGTCAATGGGCCTGCAGTAGTACAGAGAAAGCAGTAATCTTCGCTGATTACTTAGCCAATGTATATATATCCTTCTATAGGCAGAGTCTTAAAGAATATAGATGTTTTACAATTTTCTTACCCAAGGACCTTGCCGACTAGTCTATTTAAGCTCTCAGAAGTCCATGGGGTAATCTTTAAATAAATTAACCGCAAAATTAATCCTCCAATAGCTCTTTGAAACTACAACTCGAGCATTACGCAAATATACCATGTTATTCTTGCAATCAAATATTTTTTAAGTTCTTGGAAAGTGGCTTAGATAACAATAGTGTAGAAGCCAGCTAAGACACATGTTGATCCAACATCCCATAAGTTTCCTATAAACATATCTCTTGTTAGTCTCTCCAAAATCTTCAATAAGTTACTATTAACACGCCTTGAACTAATTTTAGATGTATAAAGATTAACTCCAAAAGCACTTATTGGGACACTTACATGTAATAGTCAAAAAAATTTATCGATTAGCAGATCCAATCGACAGCGACCTTGACGAGCATAGATATTATTCCACTGCCTTTATAAATTATCCTAGGATTTTGATAAGATTTGACATATCTGTCTATTCTATATAAAATACTTACCATATCAAATCTATAAAAGTACTAAAATCTGAAAGAAGGCACTCAAAATTGGTCGAAAGCAATCTTTGTTCAAACAGGACAATGTCAAGTTGCATACCACCAAAAAGACCAAGAAGAAATTTGAAAAACTGAACGGCGTCGAACTTTTACCATTCCCAGCCTACAATCCAGATGCTGCTCCATCAGATTACTGACTCTTTTATTCAGTTAAACACTTCTTAGGCGGTTGTCGGTTCGAGACTTTCGATGTAGTTGAAAAAGCGTGTCCGGAGTACTTAGATTCAAAACCGGCCGAGTGGTTCTTGAACCAGAACCGAATACTTCCAGATCGGTGGCAAAAAGTCATAGAGAATGAAGGTCTTTATTTTGAAAAATAGTTGTTTCTGAATAAATTTGTCCACAACAATGAAATATTTACAAATGTGGCAGAAATTGATTCTTAACCTAATACTTTCAGCAAATCAAGCAGCTCCACAAAATATATCTTATTGCTATAATAAAATGAAAATTCTGAATCTAATAAACTACAATTACAATTATTATTTTTAAAAATAAAAGAAATGTAGCTTTATTATGGAAATACTAAAAACACTACATATTATTAAGCTGCACTACACTTAATTATATACATTTTTATAAATTAAACAAGTCTGTAATAGAAGTGGTTAATCTAATTTCAGATTCATTAAATAATTGTGCACTGCAGGTGATAGTTTGATAATGTTTTTATATATCGTTACTGTTTAAAATTTAGTTTTTTAAGCAACAAGTACTAAAGCATTACAGTTTTTACGCTAAAAGTAACAATACCTTGCGACAGAGTTTTAACAAGCAAACTTGCTTCATTAAAGCAAGACAACGCATTTATTGGGTTTTGAATAAATATGTTTCATGTATTCTGTTGTAAAGAACAAAGGATAAAAATTAATCCTCCCGTTCCTACTTTTTTTAAGCTTCTAACAAACAGTATACGTTTATGTAGATATTATCCGGCAGTCACATTTCAAAAAAGAAAATATTGGTTATAGATATTAAACTCAAAATAGATTATACTGAAACTTCTGCTAATCAATACAACTAAAAGAAACAAGTGAATCTTTAAGTATATTTAATATACTTACCTTGACAAATAAAAAAATTAATTAATAATTAGAAAAAATCTGGGTGCTTGCTGTTAACTATTACATCCATATAAATATGTTACCGTCAGATATTTATGTTACCTTTTCTAAGTTCATTTCTAATTATGTTATATTTGACATTAATATTCTATTACTAATTTGTTAATACTTTGTCATAGGTATATTATATCAATAGTTTTATATGTAAACAGATAACATACATCCAATAACAATTACATTTTACAAGGAAGGATTAGCAACTTATAGAGATGTTTTGTAAAATGGTGTATGAAAATCTAAAATAACATATTGTAGCAATGCCCATTGGAATACAATCAATGTAATAAACAAAACATATTTAATGCAAGAAGCAAGCTGCGTAAAAATTTGTAGTCATTGAGCTACAAAAAATTAAAAATAAAACGATGAATAAGAACTCGACTAGCGTACCTAATAGATTGAAATAGGAAAACCAGTCAATGATTGACAAAAGAAAGTTAGCACTGAACTAAATCTACTATACTTTTGAACAGAAAGTAAAGAAACAGCTGATATGAAATGTAGTGTGACTGAGCTCTGAGCATACTGACTATTTTCAGGATTGTTTTGCATAGCTTAGTTTCCTAGTCACCATACCGACTGCTCCCATTGTTATCATTTGTAAATAAATTGTTCTACGTTACCAACTTGCAAAAAATTGAGAGGAAACAGGTAAAACATTGTCAAACTAGGACGCTAAAAATACTAAAAATACGTAGTTATCAAACATACAGATTAAATAAGCTTTAGATATTTATTCGAAGAAAAATAAAACTAGATGTACCCTTTGAAAAAATATTTAGAATTTGAGATAAAGAAAATCATAAAAAAAGTCCAGAAAAATGCTTGAAATGCACGAAATATGACAAAAAATAACTAAAAATACTGAAAGCAAGGCGCATGTAGTTCTAAACCAAAGCCACAATTATATTAAGCGACCTGACACAACAACTAAAAAAAAATTAATTAACGAATGAAAGAGGAATCTATTACGTCCTACTTGACAAACTTGACTAACAATAATAGAATAGATAATTCACTAAGAAAATCAACAAAAAATTCAAATGTTTTGTATGCAGATAGTACCATTTAAAAAAGATGATTACAGAACAAGAAGCAATGAAAAAAGCAGAACGTTTTGCTGCTCATCTAGAGGACACTTTTCAACCCGTAATATACAAGAAAAAAGATGTTACAAAAAATATCGTACCGCTATTTCCATGCAAAGCTGAACAAAATAGTCGTACAGACATTTTTTAAATGTGGTTAATCTGAAAATGTACAAATGTAATCATTTTGCTTATTAACAAAGCGCATTTCTATTCATCATGGTGCGTTGATAAACAAAAATTTTGTTATTAAGGTGATAATAATCCACAAGAAAATTTATAAAAGGTCTCTACACAGCGAACATGTTACTGTTTGGTGTAAAGTTTTTTGTAAGTAAAGTTATGGTCATGGCCCTATTGATGTGTTACTGTCACCTCCAATGATTTGACAATTTATCGCACCAAATCCCAACGCAATTAAACTAGAAAACGTTAAATTCCAACAGAACAGAATCACACTCCACACGGCAAAAACTTCGATTCAAATGCTATATGAAATATTTTCTGGAAACCTAAACTTTCAATGCGGTGACATTGTTTAGCCAGCCTAATCCCGGATCCCGCCTCGCATAAATTCTCCCTGTGACAATATCTTAAAGCTAAAGTTTATAAACGTCTTTCTAGGATCCTCTAAATCCTACAAAATGCGTCAAAGATGACGAAAGATAAGGCTCTTTCTTCAACACATGTTGAAAAGAATAATAAGAAAACTTCAGTATAAGACTTCAACAGTGTATTAAAAAATGAGACACCACTTGGCCAATATTTTTAAAAAATAATGAAATAAGTTTTTCAGGTCTGTAGTTGTACTTTGTAAAAATAAGTTTTGTATATTTTTTATCGGTTTTTTTTTACATTGAATCTGAAATATAAGTAGATAGTACGGATTATTATTATATGCTCATATTGGAATTTTTGAATGCATATTACATATTTTATATCAACTAAAAGAATATTCTTATAAATGTCAGAGAATTGCCGTGAAGAGTATCACCGCTACTCGTCAACGCAATTTAAATTCATATATAAACTGATAACCTATCTTGCACGGCGCTTGAAATTCTTAAAATAATTTGTTCTTCCCGACATCATCTGAAATTAAATGGCGTCATTTTTTACACTATCGTAAACAAAGCTCAGCATTTACAACAAAAATTTTTAGCTGGTGGTAGTCATGGTGCTAACTAGAAAATCAGTAGCTCTCTAGAAAGCCTAAGTAAATCTTGATAAGATTTTTTCAGACAACGATTGGCAATTTTTGCAAACTGCATTTTGCAACGTACGCCAATCCCTTTTTAGAGTGCATTGAACAGAGTTGCTGTGAATAAATTAAAGAAATATAAAATGTCCTTAATCGATTTCCTGCTCGTGTGGTAACCAATACCTAAAATAAATTTAATCCGTTTGAAATTGAGTCCGTTTGCCCATTCTGCTTGTACTATTTTAATTCTGAAAAACTCATAACTTGACGCTTCTTTTGTACCTCTTGGTTACGTTAAAGCGGCTTCCCAAACATCAGTTTACGGGTTAGATGTCCAGATATTCTTGATCAGAGAGTATTTTAGAAACATTAATGATAAACTATTTACAGTTAAAATCCATGTGTATTTTCTGCCCACAGTGATAGTGCAGGTATGTGATAAAAAATAATAGGTCTAGTAAAAAGAAATCCATTATTTTTCCAATAGTTGGCTTTAATAAATTGTATCTCACGCTCTAAAAGTCCGATCGGTTTACACTAAATGCCGTTAGAAAGCTGACATTTCGTACTACAAAAACTTATTCGACAGTTTTGTAAATGGTTGACTCAGTTTTGTTTGTGCTCACGTCAAAGATGGACACCGGCAAAGAGAAAATACGCTATATTTTACAGTTTTTCTTCGATAAAGGTGAAAACGCAAGCCAGGCGGCTGAAAATGTGAATAGTGTTTATGATTCTGATACTGTAACGGCCAATCAAGCGCAGTTTTGGTTTCGTCGATTCCGTTTTGATAATTTCGATGTCAAAGATGCACCACGCTCTGGAAGGTCAATTATCAATGTGAATAAAATCATGAAAATGGCCGAGAGGAGCTAAACATTGCGTAAAAACCGTTTGAAACCATTTGTAAAAGGCTGGATATAAAAATAAGCTGAATGTATAGGTACCACAGGCGTTGACGCAAAAGCCTCATGGACCGAATCTCCATCTGTGAATCGCTGCTGAATCACAACAAAGTCGGCCCATTTCTGAAGTGGATGGTGACTGGCGATGAAAAGTGGATCACTTACGACAACGTCAAGCGAAAACGGTCGAAGCGCGATGAGCCGGCTCAAACGGTGGCCAAGCTAGGATTGACGGCCAGGAAGGTTTTGCTGTGCTGTGGTGGGATTGGCAAGGAATTATATACTATGAGCTGCTCCCTTACGGCCAAACCCTTAATTCGAACCTGTAATGTAAACAATTGGACCGCCTGATGGAAGCAATAGCTCAGAAGCGGCCAACTTTGGCCACTAGGGCAGGAGTTGTGTTTCATCAAAACAACGCCAGGTCCACACACATCGATAGCGACTCACCAGAAGCTCCGGGAGCTTGGTTGGAAGATTCTTATGCATCCAGCTTATAGTCCGAACCTGGCACTAAGTGATTACCAGCTGTTCCTGCCCATGGCGAACTATTATGCTGGTGAAAAATTCGCCTCAAGCCAATAGGGACAAAGGCTTCTATAAGAGAGGCGTAATGGAATTACCTTCAAAATGGCGAAAAGTTATCGAACAAAACGGCGCATATTTGACCTAAACCGGTTCATTCTAAGTATGTTAAATAAAACCTTCAATTTCATGCAAAAATAATGGATTTATTTTTACTACACCTATTATAATAAATTTATAAATCTCATTTCGACAAAAACAAAAAAAAAATTACCACCGTTCTTTAAAATCTCATTTTGATTGTGCATTTTTAGACATTCAAAAACACGAGGTGCGCTTAAATTCTAAAGTCTTTAATTATTTTCTGAAAAAGTATTTACCCAAGAAAGTTAAAACCTCTGTTACTTTTCAACGTAATCTCTGTCTAGACTCTTCTTCTTTTTTTAGCGTCGTTGTCATGACTCCATGGCTACTAAGAACACTTCTTTCGGATCAATTTGAAAATGAGTGGCCACGGAGAGTGTCTTTCATGGTCGTAAATTCATAGCGGTATCACCTGTCAATATGTCCTGAGACATTGCCACGCGCGCAGTCTTGTGTTCGTCGGTCAATATTCTTGGGATCCATCTTGAAGAAACTTTTCGCATTTTGAGGTCATCATGCAAAATGGACTCCGCAGATCTTATGAAAATGCCCAGTTTAGACGCGACATTACGCGCACCTAATCGACGGTCTTCCATGATAACTTGTTCCAGTAGCCAATCATGGTTTTGATCCGGCTGGTAGCCGAGACTGTTTCGGTTCATTGTCACACAACTCTCGACCTTCTTTAAACTTTCGTATCTACGAGAGCATTTTTTAACATTCATAACGCCTTCACCGCATGTCGCACTCAATTGAGTATGAATTTCGATGGGCGTTTCATCACGCAAGAGAAGAAAACGAATGATTGTACGTTATTCTTCAACAACAAATGTCGCTATATTAAGTATACAAAACAACACTCACTGCAATAGTGGGAATTAGACTTGTGTTCATTATATGTTACTGCCCTCTATATTAAAAATTTAAAAATATTTCTCGCGTCTTTTAAAATTGACCGCATTTTTCTACTTACTCTCACTGTTAAGGAAAAACTTTGGAGACTTGAAGACTTAAACGCATCTAGTACGTAAATGTCTTTTAACAGCTAAAAAACATTTGACAAACAAATATTTTATCAAAATAATCAAATTTGAATATTGTTTTATTTAAACTACACACTTTCTGAGGAAGGTAAACTCTTAAGTAAACTTTCATTTAAAAATAACCTTCACAGATAGAGCAAATTCTATTTAATTGTTCAACGCTTTATATCTCTGCTAAAAAACTTAATTTAGATTATATGTCAAAACAATATTTTACATCTATAAAGGAATACGAAGTATGTGTTACTTAAATCCGACAAACTTACAACAAAATAAAATAATTAAGAACAGCTACAAGGCTACAACTGATTTATTATTAAATAATACTTGAAAGGTTGGTTCAGTGGTTTAATCTAATTTGTTTACAGCATTATTAAATTCATATTGCACAAAGCTGCATTTAAAATTAACTGCGAGGAAATGCACAGACAAATCTGGGTTAACAAATATCAGCAAGTCGTCTAAAATATTTTATGGAACAACTAGATGTTCCAGAAAAATACTATCGCTTATAAAACTCCATTATTTTCATATGTGGCAACAAGTTGCTCAAGTCAAATTATAAATTAAAATCAACATTTGTTTAAGCTTCTAGATTAATTGTAAAATCATTTTATGTAGATGCATTTTGTAATTCTAAAGCAATTGACTCAGGTAAAATATTAAAAGGTAAAATAAGTTAATTTTTTAATCATAGAGCTGTCTCGTGCAAATATGGTTATTAAATTATTCTCAAATACTACAAAATGTTAAATCGGTAATAATACTCAATCTTTTAAAAGCTCTAATGCTCAACTCTTTAATAATGTTAGAATGATAACTTCTTTCATTTAAATTAAAGTCAAATACTACCACTGTAACAAAAAGATCTATCTTTCTAAAATAAGCTTGACCATCCTGGTTGTGTAATAATGTTAATAAAGCCTATTTTACAACGTATATTGCAATTTAATCATACTAAGACGAGATTACAACAGAGGTTTACAAAATGTAGATTAACCATCAAGATATTCAATCCAATATATATGATTTGACCATTCCTAAACAAGTGTTTATCGATAGTCCAATTTAGGTTTAACTTTATTTATTTTTATGTTATCGAAAAAAGCTGCGACGCTTGCATATACTCGCGGGTAATACCTTCTTTGGGGCAGTACACTGCTCATTTGTTATGCACAAGGGGATAAGTAATTCCTCTAAAGATTTATAGCTGCTCTGATAGACCAACAATTAAATGGGCTAATATACATTCTATTTTCTAAATACAATTTCAGTATTAGCTAGATCTGATAGGGAAGGTTTTTCTTCATCTTGTATAATAGGCCGGGAATCCACAATCGATCTAAAGCCTGGCTTATGTCTAAAAATACAGCTGAACACACAAGTTTTTCTTCGATATCTTTTTCAATTTTATCAACCACTCTACGCGCTTGTTCTAATAATAAATATTTCTGTCAGCAACAAAATTTGTGTTGAAGGATTCGGTCTTTTTCTTCAATAATAAGGCTGAGTCTTTTGAGCAGTATTCGTTCGAATAACTTGGAAAGTACCAGTAAAAGCGAAATCGTTCGATAAGACTCTCGTGACTGAGCTAGTTTGTCTGGTTTTTGAATAAGGATGACCTCCGCAAATTTTCATTGGATGGGGAAAAACAAAGTTCGTATAATAGTTAAAAGTTTTTGAAGCAGCTCAGCTGTAATGAGATCGTATCCTGGTGTTTTGTGAGTTTTTAAACATTTTATTTTCCTTCATATTTTATTAGGCGTGCACCATTTTATAGGCAGACCAAGTTGGCATGACGTTTTAAAAAATTCTAGTATCGTGGTGTCATCTAATGGGTTTCTTACTGTATCGTGCGGTCGAAAGGTAGAACCAAATACCTTTGCTTTCTTCTTATCGCTACAGGCCCAGGTGACATCAGGTTTACGGATAGGAGGAATAGAGGTGATAGGTTGCTTCAGCTTTCTAGTTGCTCGCCACAAGGAGTAATCGTCGTGTTGTCTAAGGGATAAGCTACTAATGTAATCACTGAATGTTTTATTTCTGTTCTTTAATTAATTTTTTTAGTTAAATTGTTAGAATATTCAATTTATTTTTACCACTAGGATGGCCAAATGCGTTTTGCTTTTCTTTTCTCAACAATTTTTTGTCTAATAATTAATGAGTAGCTATTAGTGGATCTATTACAGTTTTCTTCGGATTTGATGGGCGTAGCAGTCCAAGATGCGTGCTGTAGGATACGTGTTAATTCCTTTATTGCTTCCTCAATCTTTGTTATAGAGTCGAGTCTTGTTTCGGATGATAGATAGTCATTGACATATTGTCTAAAGTTATCCCAATTTGTCTTATTGTTATGCAGATGTGGTCTTAGAGGCTTTTTTATTACTGATGCACTTAGTATCCATGTTACAGCAAAGTGGTCTGAGCTGAAATCGTAACAATCAGCGATTTACATATAATTTGGGAAGCAGTTTCTGGTTATGAAGCAGTAAAGAGCACATGGAAGTTTTTCTGGGTCGCTTGGCCAGTAGGTAGGATTACTTGCTGCCGTTATATTAAAGTAGTTGTTAACGATAGTTTTATATAGCTGTCTACTCTTTGTATTGATTAGTCTGGAGCCCTAGGGGGGATGTTTAGAATTAAAATCACCATCTGCTATGAATCCGTTTTCGAGTGTCCTGAAAAAATCTTTAAACTGACCAACTTTTTGTATATTGAAGAAGGCTTCTATTTTTAAACGACATTGTAATAGCCTATTTGCTACTCTTAGTGTATCCATTATTAATAGATTTTATTTATCAGACTTGTCAGTTGGTTTAACATTGTAGTTATTTTGTTGCATCAATTGGGTGAACATAGCCTCGAATTTTGTTAGAAATTGGAAGAGAGTTATGTCGTTAATGTTATTATTCTAATTTTAAATGTTGTAGTACGAGTTTCGTGCTGTCCTAGACTGTTCTAATCCTTTAGTAATTGCGGCATAGTTTAGAGGGAGTCTGTACTTTATTTGGCATCATTGTACTTATTTTTGGGGTTCGTGGCATTTACATTCCGGCCATGGTGTACGTGGTATCTCTTGCAGTTTGAAGGTATTGGTAAATTGTAGTTGGTCGGATGTGGACCGTTGCAAAACTTGCACCTAGTAGGAGTCGCTTTGGGTTTGATACAAATTGTTGTATTGTGATCGCCAACATATTTTACGCAAGCATAAGGCTTTCTACAGTATGTTTTGCTATGTCCGTATGGTTAACAACGAGTCACTGAATTATAATAGATTTTTTTCTTAGCGGTTCGACGGTAATGATCATGTTTTGTAATGATTTTAGTTCAAATATCTCTTTGTTGTTTTTATTAGGCTCTAAATCCACAAAGAATAAGGGGAGAGGTGTTTTGTCTACTATATGTCTTATGTCCATCAAATTGCCTACATTATGACCTGTTTCTTTCAGATCTTCTTTTATTAATTCAGTGTCTATTGTTGGGTGAAGGCTTCTTAGGACTACCCTAAATGCTTTTTCTTTTCTATTTGATGGGTATGGAGTATTATCTTTTTATCATCGAGTTGCTTAACGAGTTTTCGGTATAAATCAGGGGTGTTAGTGTTTATTTTAACAGTACTTGCAAATACCATTTTGGAACTGAATTGCTCGGCTACTATAATTTTTGTTAAGTTTACAACCATTGCTTCGTAATCAGCAACTTCGTGTATGCATATGGGAGGAGGTTTGTTTACTGCAGGCTATACTGGCTGGTTGTTTGTTTCCGTATGGATTAGTTGTGAAGTATTATTTGCACATGAAGCATCCGGTGAATAATGTTGATTTATTGTTTCTTGCGTATATGCATTAATGCATGGCATTACTGGTTGTTTTTGAAACTTTAATTGTTGTTGTGTAATGGCAATATGTTGGTGCGCAGTGGGCATTTGTTGTTGAAATAAATACTTAATTTCAGAAAATAAAATAAAATGAACTCACGAGATAAGGCGGACCACTAACTATCGAGTGAACGTACAGATATCACGCTTGCCACAGACACACGTCCACTCTCGTGCGAGACCAGCGTCATATTCCCTCTTCTAAAGGATCACAATTTACAAAGATGCACAATTTAGGGCTAAATTTTTTTGCATCTATGTAATAAATTATTTTTTACTGTGCACATAGACAAAATTTATTTTTAGCGTGACAGATCCATAAAAAAGAACTTAAATTAATTAAAAACATTTGTTAAATATTTTCATTAACTGATATTTCAAATTGTAAACCTTGGGTTTACAGATAACTTGGTAGACATTTTAAGCCATGACGCATCCGCTAGTAAATTACAATTTAATGAACACTAATTAAAGTCAAATTAGTCTTAAACTTTTTATACATTTGTGAGAAACATCTATTCTAATCCTTAAAAAGTAAAATTTCTAAGTTGTTTAATTTACAACTTGCAGTAATTTACTGCTTCAAATTTATAAAATCTTAAAATCTCTCCATAGTTTGGATTTTAAACTCATTTATGGACCGCAACTGCATTTTTTGTGTAGATAAACAAACTTATCACGACCAATTTAGGTCGAACAGAAGACTTTCTTATTTATTGTCAATTAATAGCCCGTTTAAGACATAACATTAAATGACTCACGGAAAGATGAAGTTAAAAAAAATTCTCATTGGGTTGCAATTTCATTTAAAAATTAATGAACGCATCACGAGCGATCTTTCCAAAAACTAAACAGTGTGATAAAGACCTTGCGGTACATTGTATCGCTTAAAAAGTACAGGACGCGGATGAAAAATCAACACAATGTATATTCACACATTTGTTTATTTTAGTACGAAGACAGTGCATATTAAAATTATAACCTTAAAAAAGGCGTTTTTGTCATAACTACAAAGGTGCCTTTCTCTCTTAATAAGCGTTCAGTTTAATACTCTACAAAGTCTTCTCACTTTCAAGTTCTCTAAAAGGAAGCAATTGAGTAACCTAAATAACAATTGTACTAATTTAATTTTTACTTTAGAAGAATTTAGCAAATTGCGCTGTCAAATTGAACCAATTAAATTCGCTACTATTACTTTACTATCAACTCCTATTTATCGATCATTTCCTTGTGAGTAACTCACTGTTATTCCTGTTTGAGTTATCCCTACTATAATCCTTCCCACATCATTTGAATTGGTACCTAGTAATTTAACAAATACAACAACTTTTCTGGAAGTTATAAAGTCAAAATTATATAATATTACTTTAGACCAGAGCAGATGGCATTATAATAGAATTTTTTTCTTACGACTGAATATCACACTACTTTAGTAAGGATTCAATCATCATCTCTTCAGTGACGTTCAGGATAAAGAGTTTATCTATATATTGATAATATATCTCGAGTGTTTTCCATAAAAATTACTATATGTGTTGTTAAGCCCTTTACGAACGAGATTGTCCAGCTACATAGTGATGATTCCAACAAGTAATTAAAGTGCAATGATACTCAAGTAGCCTTTAAATGTTAACGCAGAGTAATACAACAAGTACAAGGTGATTTAAATATGACCAGGACTGACTTACGTGTAAACAAACCGCACTGCGCAGCAGCTATGCGACCTTGAGAGAGTAGAGCCACAACTTTTACACTCCGTCATGCTTGGTTTAAAACCTGTTCAGCTCTATTTGAGAGTTGCTAAAGTGATGAGCGAATAGAAGGTACCGCGGAGCACGAAATAACGCAGTGTGATCAAAATTATTCGTTATAGAAGACCTTCGTTCCGCTCAAATTTACAAGACTTTAACAATAGAATGAGGAAGAATGTCTCTCATGGACCCGTGTCTTTGAGTCGTGTCATCCGTCACTGAGCCAGACATGAATCGTGCAGACGCGATTATTCGTGATAATAGGCGCTGCACTATCAATAAACTTGGAACAATTCTGTCCATCAGCTCGATAGGAAAAATGATAGCAATGTTCTTCTGCGAATGACAGAAAGTTATCCGTGTAGATTTTTTGACGGTTGCCAGAACAGTCAATGCAACTTATTACTTAGACCTCCTGGCAACATATGTAAAGAAAAAGATCCAATCCAAGGGAAAATATATGTCCTTCAAGACAACTCACACCCCCATACCATCAAAACAACAATGAAAACCCGTCGAAAATTAAAATGGAATTTTCTGCCACACCTACCTTACGGTCTCAGCTTAGCCCTAAGTGATTTCTTCCTGTTCGAAAGGTTCAAATCAGACTTGCAAAGCAAGCTATTTGCGGACAACGACGCCGTCATCCAAACTGTTCGGGATTTAATACGCCGCTAACCAAAAGCTCTTTTTTTTAAAAAAAAAGGCATTAAAATAATTCCAGAACAATGAAAAAATGTGTGGGCGGTAGAGTAGGGTACGTTGAAGCCTGACATTTGCAAGTAAGTATTTGGCAATTTGTTTATTTTTTTTTTTTTTTAAAAATCAGTATTGGTCATGTTTGAACCATTTTGTATATAGGTATCATTACATCATCATCATTACATCATTACATATATTTAAGACAACTTTTTTTATCCATATATATCTGTTACAATCGAAGATCATTGACTTGAAACGTTTTTAATTTGTATTTAAGGTTTCATATATCAAGTGTTACGCAATGCATACGGAATATTTCTAGTAACTTTGTATACTGCTGCCACGGCTGCTGTTAAGCAGTTCTGCAGATCAACCACTGTAGTTAGAAGAAGAAACGCATAAACAGGAAAAAATAGCACATAATGAGATCTAACGACTTTGAAATTTAGTGATGTAAAGCTCAAGCGTTAGGTCTCATACGGTCGATCCACGGTTGTAGAAACTAATTATTTAAAACTTTTTAAACTTGCAAGCTACAGTAAGCCGTCCTTCTATAAACCAAAGTTATCCGAATTGGTCTCAAGCATATCTAGAAGCCGTACAACTTTTTCCGATAAATTGCATTAAACATTAAGTTTAGTAAAATCTGTATCATGCTGTACAATTTAATGTGGTTACTCCATACCCCGTATTCTAACATTATGAAGGTTTACCTTACCATTCAAATGAAAAGAAGCCTCGTTAGAAAACACTTGTCGAAGATGAATTCACACAGCTCCATACGTTATTGTTTGTTACCTAAATGAAAAGCTTGTATTAATTGGATCTTGTACGGTTTCATAATCAAACGTCGCCGCAGAACATACCAGACAGTTGTTGAGGAAACGTTTAGTTCTCTACCAGCACAGCGAATGGATTTTTGGGGGCTACGTGCGCAATTCAGCCGGATGCGTTCCACATCTTCATCTGACACACTGAATTTTCTTTACACAAACAACTCGTGTTTTGGAATTGTCTATACCGTCGCGTAATGCTCAGAACAGTAGGAAGTTCAACACCATATTGTCGCCAAAAATTACGCTAAACAGTTGTTATGGATTCACACTTCGCAAAGTGTAAGACACAAAGTGATTCTTATTGTCCAGTCGCCATCCTGACAAACACTGAACTGGCAGGTGAACGAAGCGCGCTGGTGTTACCTATCGATTCCAGAATTCCCTCTTTATAACAGTGCATTGTTCGATGAAAACGGATTAAAATCTAAATAGTTATTAATTTGGATGATTATTTTTAAAACATCCTATATTTGTTCTTTGCAAATTTGCAACTATTGTTTACATTATATTTTTCTACTGTTCTAATTAAACTTTACTATGCAAACCATTAAATAGAAGTAAGTATTTATATCAAAAATAACCATACATACCAGGTACGTCGCCGAAATAAAATAAACTACAGTTTTTCGTAGCAACCCTTAAAAAAGCAATATCACTACTATGTCGGCCTTTCATATTTGTCAATTACTCATATAACGGAGAATAATATTTCTTCCTCTGTTACAAGGTAATTTTCAAACTCTATATTTTGTTGTTAAACTTTTTGTTACAGCTCGCTAAGTTTATTTATATAATTAGTATAATTGGTTTGATATTTTATTTACCTTTCATCATAAATTTGTTTGAATTACCTTGTTTCTATAACTCCCTTTTTAACCCACAGTTTAATTTTTATACAACAATTCATTTAGTTGTGCATTTTTGAAATAATTTTATTGGATCTTTATTGCACGTATACCATTGTTACTTACCTATTAATATATTTAATAAAATTATTAATTTGCGTAAATACATATGAAACATCTGTTGGCTGTTACATAAGCATTTATGCCGCAGACTAGTTTTGGTTCAACTGGTTATTAGATTACACGTAAATCCTTATCGGAAACATCGCTTAAAACGGTATAATCAACTTTCTTACGTGATCCACAGAAAGTGCACAGCAGTTTCGCTTCCGCGTTATTAATGCCGAAAATACATGTTCCAGTCTAATCTGTATTCACATTGAGGCGGAAACGGAATAGGCGCGGACCTGCGAAATAGCCACGAAAGAGACAAAGACTGAAGGAATTGAATTTCCGGTGTGAACAATCTGTTTCCTCTTCATTACGGCATTAAACTGTCAAACGCTTAAATTACGGAGTGACCATTGCCCAGATAAACTCCTAATTGCAAATCGAAAGCATGCGCTTAAAGTTTAATTAATGCGCCAGTACAACTGCGTGCTTCCCTTACATATTTGGAATTCTACATTGCTTTTGTATATTATGTTTCGCCGTAATATTCCAAACTCTCCAGGTATGAATCAAAATAAGCATTGCCGCGGAGCAGAACGCTTTGCTGTTACAGTATTTCATAGTGGCGTTGGCGCAAATAAAACCTTTCGCTCCTTTTCATTAAAATGTTGTATCGAAAACGCCCGGTTCTATTTTTTATCGGCGCGGCTCATGGATGTTAAGGATTTTATTAAAGTCGAAACGCGATAACCGCGCGCAACAGAGATATTCAATTTAACTCAGATGATTGAATCTGACATTTGTAGATTTAAACGGTCTGTGAAAATAACAAATAGCTAATATTGTGCTCAATCATAAAATCCCGAGAATGCTTCCATTTACCCGCTGTAATATGAATTGAAATCACTAGACCGTCACAACACCACTGGGGGTGTAGGAAACGAGCGTAGTGCATATAAATACGTCATAGCAGAAATATTGAGGTACCTACAAGCTAGAGCTTTGTAGGGCGTTGCAGTGCACCCCAATTTGATATAAAGTCGAAATTAAAAGCAAATTTTCGTTCCACGCTTTTTCGGCTTTTCCGCGCGTTTCCAATTTTGGTCGGTTTTTGTCGCAGTGCCGCGGATTAATATTGCACGGTCTGCCCTAAACATTTTTATTAAATGTTTATTGTTTCGAATGTCCTCATTTAAACTCGCAACGGAATATTGCATTTCTGTTTGATTTGCTTACAAATTGAACCTTATTGCTCCCTGATTTGTATCTCTTGCAATTTATGAAAGAAGCCGGCAAAAGAAGGCATCGTTTCAAATTCAGAGCGGCGAAGTCGTATTCTTTCGTTTTAAAACCCAATCTCCTTAAAATAGCTACAGATTTATTTTTCAATTAGGCTGCTCAATGTTGCTTGATAAAATTAAGACAATGAATACGCTACGCGAAACGTCAATTTTGATCGAACGCTCCAGCGACTGCCTACAGAAGGCGAATTCGCCGAATTCTTCAATTAACTGTGATTTTCACCGGCCAATTGCTAAATTTAAATACATCTAAAAATAAAGAGCAAACCGAGTAATATTGAATATTCTTTAAATTGTTCATTGGACAAGTGGAAAGAAATAGTTTTTTTACGATACTCGTTTTCTTTTCCTTAACCACTATAAGTTGTACTACAAACGAACTGTTAACCAAATTAAATAATGTAAACTACACAGCTTTGCAACTCATTTGCTATGTTGTTTTAAATTTTACCGTTGCACGTTTTGTGATAGCGTTATTCCAGAGCTCTTTTGGAGACACCCATTGAGTTTAAGTAATAAACTACATTTAGACAATTACAAATCTCTCTCTTAACACATGAGAGTTTTGTTAAACAAAATAAGCAATACACAAATGGCAAAAAACACAGTAAGACCTATGAAAAACCTTACAAATTGTATTTTAGAAAAAGAAGTCAAAATATAAATTAAAAGCTTGGAAAATAAAAAAACATTATTACATAATAACAATGAGAAAAAAATAGCAGAAAAGTGCAAAGGAAAATTGAGGATAGAATTTATAAAATTAAAAAAATAATGAGAAAATAAGAAAAGAAGTAAAATTAAAAAATCTGATATAGAAGATCTACTAAATCAATAGAAATAATGACAGTTGTAATAAATACAAAGACCAACAGATAAAAGTTAAAGAAATGGTAAAACAGACGACAAGACACGCTTGGGAAGATTTTGGTGTCAAAATAGAACAAAACTATAGGATAAAAAAACGATTGTATAAAATGTTAAAAATAACTAGAAAGCAAAAATAGTACAGAAATTGATATATAAAATCAAAGGACAAAAAGATCTTATCTAAGGAGGAGAACATGATGAGGCGGTGGAGACAATAATTCAAAGAAATACTAAACTATACATTAAACAACCGCATCAGTTATATATTATATAAAAAATAAAAAGCCACTAACAAAAAAAAATAAAACTAGAAGAAGTGCAAGATAAAAAACAGCAAGGTATGATAGAATAACGCCTAAGATGTCAATAAACTTTAGCGAGGAAGGGATAACAGTTCTGTAAAATAAACCATTAAAGGAAGAAATGATATCAATAGAACAAGAACTAGGAACAATACTACCTATATATAAAAAAATAAACAGTAGAGAAAATGTATACTATAGAAGGATTACCATGGCGAATGTAATGGACAAAATATACAAAGAAATAATAGAAAAAAGACTAAAAGTAGTAATAGAAAACTAACTAGAAGAATTACAGGTAGGGGAGAGAAATTCAAGAATAGATTTTTAAAATCAAACAGCAGATACAAAATGAAAATGCAAGGAACGCGATAACCAAAGAAAATATAGCATGCAAGAGCGCGAACGAAATGTATGCGAGGGAAACCAAAGAGTCGGTCTAAATAATAGAGACTTAACCTGGGAAAAGGTAAGAGATATGGCGAGAGAGAAGTAACAGACAAAGTTTATTTATGAATAAAATGAAATATTAATCTTAACACTTTAGGGTATACTAAAGACACTGTTTATTTACATATAATAAAACATCAATAAAATATAAAAGAATATCTTCAAACCAATATAAAAGGTAAACTAATATTAATAATATAAATAATATAAAAAAAGATAATGAGATGTAAAATAAAATAATAACATCCATACCAAAAGTAAAAAACAAAATGATTAAAATCAGTATATAAAAATATATTATCAGAAACATAAATAAACAGAAAAAATCAAAAGAAACCTTCAAAAAGAAATGCATAATCTCCATAAATCCACAGGGAAGCAGAGAAGATTCTATTCAGAAAAATAGACAATACTATTCATAGTGTTTTTTGTAAATATGTTTTTCAGACAATTTGATCCATCGTGTAGTTCGTTCTCGGGTTATTAGGCTGTGGTCGTAATTTGGAAACGCTTGATGTTTCGTCCACAACTGGAGCGGATATCTCAAAACAAAAATATTCTAAAAATTAAGTTACTGACTTGTGCGTTTTCGCTTTCGTGCTCGTGCAAGTATGATAGGCATGGTAGCGGGAAGTTATTGTTGATGTCACCGGGTTAATTACTGACGTAACCGGGATTTGCCTACCGCGACTGATATCGGTTGTGCTTTTTGTGCCCATATATTAGGTTTAGCCAGCGTGGTCCCACGGTTTAGGAGCGGGCTGCAATGGTGACGGACCCGGGTTTAATTCTCATTGCTTTCTTATGCCTGGTGTGTGGCTTATTTAGTCACTAAAAATAATTGACTACCTGCGTTCACTCAATCAAAGGGTAATAATGGCGGTAGTCTAAGGCGCGGTGCTTGCCACACCGCCCCGCACCAGAGATGGTGCGGAACGACCGGGCAGAGAGAGCGAACCTCAACCTCTCAGTTCGCAGGCCGTGGTGCCACGCAGAGCGTTAGATCATTACCATTATTACCATAGGTTAGGTTTTATTGCTTAGTTCATCACAGTTCTTGGGTAACCAATCTTTCATACGGCTTGTTTTAGATGTTTTAGTTCCTTATCCAAGAACCGAGGTATAATTTTTCAGAACTATTCCTTTTTTACTTGGGCGTAATGGTGATTTGACTGTTTGTGAAGGTATCATTTCGTATAGGTGGGTTTTCTGTATATGGTGTTGTAAATGTCCATTCTCCGATCGCGGAGATCTGACTAGAAGAACAATCTTATTGTTCGATTCTAGTTGCAGGTTAAACGAATACTCGAATGTATTATAAAAAATTTCTGTATCTTTTCTTCTCATGTTTTCATATCACAAATGTGTCATTAATGTATCTTAACCGCATCACGGGTTCTAATGGTGTTGTATTGATGGCAATCTCTTTACATTTTTCCATAGAGTACTTGACGATTACAGGGCTAAGTAGACTTCTGATTGCAACTCCGTCTTTTTATTCGTAATATGTGCCTTGCCAAGCAAAGTAACTGAACTTAATGGATTGTCAAAAAAGCTGCAAGTTATTTTCAGAGAAAAATTGCTTTAGGTGGTTTAAGGCGTCATGGATCAGAACTTTAGTAAAAATGTTACGTCGAAACTGACCATTAGGTCTTTCTCCTATAACTGGATGTCTATTAGATGGTTGGCGAAGTGTGCGAAGTCCTTGATGTAATGCCGGTTAGTCACATGTGTGGTTGTAAGAGAATGGACAAGTATTTGGTTAGTTTTTAGATATAATCACTAATGGCACTGACAATGTGTCGAAACAGTACACCATTTCTGTGAATTTTTAGGAGCCCGTATGTTTTTAAAGGCAGCACCTCTGATGTCCTCAATCAAAGTTAATTTAGGTGTTACAGCTAATTTTTCACCTTTGGTGTGAGTACCGATGGCTTTTTGGCTAACCTTATGTTTAAAAAGGTTTATTACCGTTCAATTACAATCCAGCTGTGCAGAAGCTCGTATCTTCTGTAAACGCTGAAACTTAGAAGATCGCCTATTAGTGGCAACAGGTCCAGATTTTTTGGCAGAATAGAAAGTGGTGATATCTGTGGTAATCTAGCCATCTTTATAAGTACTGCTGGCTAGCCTGACACAGAGCGAAAGCCCTCCTTGTAACGCATACTTGTTCTCTGACTAAAGTAGCTTACGTTTTTCAATAAATTCGTTGTGCTTAAAAGGTGTTCTTCTGATCTCGGTAAAGCACTAGTTTTTAAAAGATGTCTCTTCTAAAGATGCTCAGTTGTGAATAAAACGTCAAGAGAGAGACTCCGGACAGAAGCTAACAACCCGAGATCCAATTGCACAATTCACTAAATCACCGACCATAAAAGCATTTATTTGAATTTAACATTTTAATGGTAACTTTGTATGTCTTTTTAATTAATCTATGTTCTTTAATTTTTATAATTATCTCTGTTATACAGGGTATCTCACAAGCTGATGGAGAATCTTAGTATACTAATTCTATGAGAAATTCTAAGCAAAACATATAGAATAAATTTTTTCTAATTTTCAACCATCTCAGAGATATGGAGGTTGAAATTTACTAACCCGTATGGGTAATTTTTTGGTCTTACTGCCTACTTAGGTCAGTTTTCATAGCCTGACTTTTCTCGCCGTGACAGAAAATATTTGCCAAAGATAGTAAAATAATAACTAATAATGTTACTAATGCTTCTTGTGTTTTCCAACGAAAAATACCTGATATTGTGGTTTGTGTAACAAAATGCAACAGTGGCAACCAAAGAGTACCGAAGAAGGTATCCTAATCGAAGAGAACCAAACCATCAAACCTTTACCAGTCCCTTCGTGAAACTGGATCGTTTCCAAAGCACACTGGTAAGCGAGAAGTACCTCGTTCGATAAAGTAAGAGATAACATGGAAAACATTAATTGGCAAAGACAATTGGCTAAACATGCTGAGCTATACATTGCTGAAGATGGTCGGTATGTTGAGCATTTGTAGCTGTGCTCTTTGATAATTGTTTTTCTTTGATAAATGATGTTCTAATCTATTTAGCTTTAATTTTAATATAATTAAAATTGGGGCGTTTGTGTAGTTAAGTAATAATTTGTTACTTAATAATTGCAAAATAAAAAATCATCCTACGCCCGAAACTCCTATCATTTCATAGAAATACTGAAAACCTTCCCTATATGCAAAGGTGACATCATGGTCAGCTTTGATGTCGTTTCTTTGTTTACAAATATCCCAATTCCTGATACCCCACAGTTATTAAAGTCAACGTACAATATAAATAACAATATCCTCTCCCTAATAAACCATTGACTAGTCAATACTTAGTTTACCTTCCAAAATAAATTTTACCGCCAAACTAATGATGCTCCCATGGGTTCTCCACTTTCACCTGTCATTACTAACCTTTTTATGACCAATTTTGAAACAAAAGCCCTCGTCTTCTTTTACCTTAAACCTACCTGCTGGATACGATATGTCGATGACACTTTTGTTATCTGGCCTTATGGACATGATACCCTTCCAGAATTCCTTTCCCACCTCAACCCAATCCACACCAATATCCAATTTACCATGAATACTGAACATAACAATTTCCTTCCTTTCCTAGATGCTCTCATAACAAGAAATCCTTCTAATGACAGCTTTTATTACACTGTCTACAGAACACCCACTCACACTAACCGCTACCTAAATGCCAAATCCCATCACCAACCTACCCAAATCCATTCGGTTGGAAAATCGCTCATCACCAGATCCATCAGACTTTCCGATACAAAAAATTGCCAAACAGAAATTAAATCCATTACCATCACCTTACTGCAAAACGGATATTCTAACAAACCCTTAACCAATATAATCAAAAATATAAATAAAAACACTAACTCTCAATCCCAAAACCCTCTTGACCAACAAAAAGCATTCCTATCTTACATTAGAGGCATCACCGATAGAATATATATATATATATATATATATATATATATATATATATATATATATATATATAAAATATATATATATTAAATTTTTATAACACCTGTATAAGTAAATACAGTACTTAAATCAATAATATACAAATAATTTGCGTAATTTGCCACATTTGTTTTATTTGCTTATATTTTGTTAATTATAATTTGGGTAAGATGCCTATTTTTAATATATCTTTGTAATATTACCCATACCCAATAGCTTTATAATCACAGCACTGCAAGATCTAGCGAAAGCTAACGATTGCGTGATTGCTGCTTTTCCTTGGCGATCGTTATTGCTGCAGGTCATTAGGAGCAATTTTAATTATAAAACTTGCCAGAACTTATTTTTGATATTGATTAATGTTTACAAAACCTAACGCGCAAAAACTGCATATTTTGTGGCGAAGGAGTAGTCGTTTTCCTAGACTCATTACAATACACCGCTCGCTAATTTACAAACTACCACCTATTGCCTGGGAGTGCTGTTTTTTATGTTTTATTTAATTTTTATTGCGGCTGGTTTGAGAAAGATGTCGAATCGGAGGGCACAGTAGCAAGAGCAGTTAAATACTAAGGACGTGACCCTACGGTATGCTTTAAAACGAAACAATGTGCGCTGTTAGGAATACGTGGTAACCACCGTGCCAGCTGGTGTAAGGACGTCTGTGTGCAACACCTATAAAATTAGTCGTTATAATCTCGAACGTAAATCAGCACCTGTTTTATCATTTTCCTATTGCTTTAGTGGGAGTGAAAGTGGTCGGAAATGGTTTGCAGTAGAAATTGTTGCTAGAGGAACTGCTTTACATACCTAAATAAGGGTTTTTTAAAAGAGTAATTAATTTAGCATTTATTATTTTGTAGCAAAAATACTTATATTAACATTATTTGTAATGTAAAGTGGCAATCAACTGCTGTATAAATTATATCATAAATAATTTTGTCTACACACTTTTTATAAAGTTAAATACTTAAAGTAATGAGGTAAATCAAGCCAATAAAAGATTTTTTACATTCTTTTATACAGCCCACAAATAGTTTAGTAAAGTTATCTATTTTGATAAAAATTATATTAAAGGTTATCATTAAAAATGTTTAAAATAAAGTTAAATAAACAACTAACTGTACAGCGAAAGATTTAACGTTACTTTGATCTTATTTGCTCGTTGACTAACTAAAGTCTTAGTAAAACTATTTAATAAACACAAAAGGAATGGGAGATCTAAAAAATAACCTAAATTTCTGGTGTTTTGATTAACTCACAATATTAAATCTTCTATTTTTTCTAGCTAAAATTTTTTTACATAAAATTTTACCTCCATGATGTAGGTCCTTAATCTGCTGGTGATATTATAAAACGTCACATTAAGCTTCGCATCAACCACGCCCTACACGTAGTATTCAAGGTGATTGCAGTTGAAGCTGGAAGGTGATCACAAGTCGAGAGATCAGTAATAATACAAATACCTTGTACGATGGAGCAGAATATTACTGAAACACGTATTTGTACACAACGGCTGTATCCAGGGTTTCACAACTGTCTTCAGCACGTTGATGTAGCTGTCGGCGGACACCTTCTTCCTCAAAAAATTTGAGTGTCATAACACCTACGTTGCTCACAAGCGTTGGCCCCATTACAGAGGCGACAAATTCTATACAGATGACGGTAAGCACTTCAGAGGTATCTTGACAAATTAAACGCTCATTTTGACCATTTGGCTACCTAGCTTGGATTTAGTTCTTTCGTCCAAAAATAATTTCTGTTTGAAGTTCTTCACCATCTTGTTTTTCTCCACCAAGAGTTGGTGGTTCCTTAGAACCAAAGACTTCTAGTACAGGTCTTGGTAATATGCTAGACTGAACGTTGACTTTGCCTCACTCAATTATTTTACCAGGCCAGTCATGCTTCACCCAGGATTCTAATTGATTTTCTCTTTTAGTTTGCAGAGAAGTTAAGTACTTCTCTTGCAATCAGATTGCTTGGTGTCGTCACATTTTCTTTACTCTTGGGTATGTCGTAAACTTTGACCTTTTTATAACCAAACCAGGTAATAATTTCTGTCGGCGATTTTCTGGCACGAGGAATTCGAATATAGTAGCTGTGTGACAGTATCTTTGGCTCATTTTCTCAACGATCGTGGGTTATGAATTATGTAAAATTAATAAGTTGTTATCTAATAGGAAACTGCGTATGCAAATAAGATATATTATCGTCTTTCTTGCAATACAACGTAAAATAATTTTAGATTTATTTCGACGACTCTGTTTAACAGATTTTGTTTAGGAATATCTACGCTGCGATCAAATAAACACTATCATTGTTAATGTAGTCACTTGGAAGTTCCGCATCATAATTTCCTTAAAGATGTCAAATATTGGTGTAATGGTTTTCAAATTCCAAAACTTACTTTATTCTAAATTTTTGTGTAAATATCAGGGCACAGTAAGTTTTGCATACGATTATTATCAACAAAACTGGTCCACATTCATAATATTTAAATAAATAGTTTAGCTTGAACGTTCTTTCAACGCAACCAAGTCTTTTGTTTGATACAAATACATCGAAAGACTACGATTATTGAGGACTTTGGCAGTACTTCTTGAAAAGTTATTTTAATAATAAGATGCCGAATATATGGAAAAGCAAATTATTTTTTGTTTTTAATTTATTTGCAGTTCAATTTTTTTGTGAAACCTTTTTGCTTTAAATAAAATTGGCACGGTTTATTATTTTTTTTTGTGGGGCGAAACTAATATTTTTTGTACATTAGCAGTATTTACTGTTACATATAATTAAATAAATTTTATTGTATAAAATTTAATGACAATGTTTTCCCTCTTAAGTAGTAGAATTATTATTAAATGCTCAAAATATGTACTCATATTATACACATTAGGAAGAGCTCAATATATTTTGTATAACTTAATTTATATAGTTGACGTCACATTAAAGCTACTGAAAATGCATTAAAAATGGTATTTTAATGGCGTCTTTTAATTAATGAGCTTTTGTGCAAGCTGTTGAATTATTAAAATCAGAGGATTAATTATCCTCTATTTATAGCAATTCATATATAAGGTTTTAAAAGTTGTAAAAGCTTTTAAATTATAATATTTTAAATTATTTTAAAGGTAGACTAAGCAAAATTACAAAATAGGGCATAAAATGATTTAGTTTAAGTAGGTTTTTAATTTTTGCACTTTTGTTATTGCTTATATAAATAACTAGTGTTATAAATTTTATTTTGTACTTGATACAAATCAACCTCTTAGTAGAGCAAGCAAATGCAACAAAACAATATAAAAATTAAAATTATGGTTTTTAATGCCGAAAATAAACAGACATGCTTTCACCATCTTTTTACTGTTAATCATTTATCGTATAAAACTATCCTCAAAAATAAAGCATATTTTCTATTGATAACTTTGTTTTGCAAAAATTAGGTTGATACATTTTTCTTATAAATAATATTATAAATATCTCTTGGTCACTAAACCAAAAAGAAACTAATTATGCAATTCAAATTTAAGCTAAATTTAAATTAGCTGGAATTAACGTAAACAATATCAATACAGAATATACAAAGCTAATGCTGCTACATTATTATGCGTATAAAAATAGCATTTATGTATTTTATTTCAGTAAACTTTACTTTCTCCAAAAATTTAAATATCTGAATACAAATGCTGCTTTTGAAAAAATATTATTATTAAATGCCTACTTAGTTAACATATTTATAAAATACATTTAATAAAATACTAAATTTATTGCTAGCCAGTGAATGGAGTCTTCAACTGCAAGGTACGAATCTCAAAGACAATCTTCTAAACATATCAACTCACGCAATGGTGACTGAATTATCATATGTGCAACATTTTCTTGAGAATTTTTAACAAACAAATTTATTGCTTAAATACAGAGAATTAACGTATCATTGCTATAAGTGCACTACAATTATAAGAATAGATAATGGAAAACTTTGCCAAAAGTATAGCACAGTTGCGTCTTTATTCCATGCAAAATAAAAATGTGTATACGCAACTTAAATTATAGTAAAGTTGAAGCACTCTTTAAATATGTCATTTATTAAAATTTTTTATTTCATTTTTATTGAGATACTCTATATGCAATAATATTAATAAGCAGGCATTTATCCCTTTATTTTATTTTTAAATGTATTGCCAGTTTCACTCAAGATATCAGGATATGTATTTTTGATGGGGCGTTTCAGCTAACAAAATCTTAAATTTCCTTTTATATTGATCCAAAAAACTTTTGCTTACTGGCTTAGTATTACCAATAAAATCGTAGGTCATAGAAGTAGTATTGTTGAAATAAATGTTTTTATATTTTATTATTTATAAAAAAACAACAAAAATCTACATCATTTACGTTATAAAGTGTGGCTTTAGTTTATATAACAATATACTTACAGCTCTGTTAACTTATTGATTATATGTTTCCCATAGTTGTTTTTTTTTGATAAATAAATGTTGTGGTATGAGAAAGCTATCTTAGTTGATATTTTTTTCACATTATTGTATTAGATTATTTTTTGTGTTAATGCCAAAAAGTGTAACAAATATATAAAAAGACCTACAATTCATTCGGTGTCTTAATTTTCGTTTTTACAAGATTTACTTAATAATAGTAAGCTCACCTGTAAATAAAATACATCTTCAATTAATATAGACAAAAACTAGTTAAAGAGTATTTTTTTGTTCATATGATTATTACAAATTTCTGTCATTATACAATTTAAGAATATAATTAACATTTTAGATATTAATTCAAATAATAAAAAAAATAGAAGGCAATTTCGATTTATAGCTTTAATTAGAACAAGATACACATATGTCTAAAGTTCCTAAGAACGGTGAATAAAATGAAACTATTAATATGAAATAATATTAATATTAAGAATACGCAAATAAGTGGAATAATTTGTTTATTGTTACGAATAAGCCTGTTAGCTCTATTACAACATTATTAGATATTTTTATACCCATCGTAACTTAAAAATTAAAAAAAAAATTAATTCATCTATGATCAATCATCCAGAAGCGTAATCCTGCGATTTTTGTATAAAAAGTCGTAGACAACAAAACCAAATATTTAAATACGCTCGAAATTATTCCAATAATGGCAAAACGTACTTTAAAGGGCCACTACTCATAGAACAAGCAATTCAAGAATTTGTTTTAGTCTACTGTTCCACTCGTCTGATTTCACCGGTGTATTGTAAAATAAAAAAAACAAAAAATTATTGATCCAGCATTTATTATACCAAATGAAAAAATTACATGACAAAAAAAGTACTCCTCTAATTAAAAGGCAACAATTTTTAATGATATAAATATAAGAGCAAAATGAAACACGTTATAGTATGCCAACTGATAAACTATAATATGTTCATTAATTTAATAATATAAAAATATATTACAAAAGCAAAAGTTTGTTTATTTTTGAAGTATAATAATCTAATTAATTAATCTAGATCTAAAATTAGTGTAAAATGGTACATAAACAGCTTTGATTATACGCAATATCAGAAAATTAATTACCTTAAAATAAATTACGTTCTGTATGTAAATGCTAAAACAAATATATATTATTGTTTGTAAAATTTAAATTTATTTTTGTTTTGAGCCTGTAGAATTATTGGGCTAAGCAATTTGTGATTAAATAGTGTTTTAAATTATAGCTAAAGAAGCCATTGAGTTTAATAACTACAATGTTACTGATGTAGGCATGTTACTGGATTTATGTCTCATTGTATCTATTTATCGCTAATTTGTTGTCAGTTTGGACTTTTAAAGAAAATTAATCTTGTGAAATAGAAAATTTTCTTAATGAAACATAACAAATGTCACTCTGTAAGTCACACGCAATTTGAATTTTTTTAGTAGATTTAAAATAATGCTAAGGCTCTACGAAACACGGCTTGCGAACTGAGAGGTTAAGGCTCTTGTACGTTCGTTGCGCACCATCTCTGATGCGGGGAGATGTGACATGTACCGCGGCTAAGAAGACCGCCATTATTACCCCATGTTTGAGTAAACGCAGGTACTCAATTACCTTAGTAACTGAGTAGGTCATTCGCTAGTCATCAGAGAGTACCGGGAATTAACCCGGGTCCGTCAACATCGCAGCTCGCCCCTCAACCATGGGACCTTCTACAAAAGTCGTAGATGCTTAAAAATATACACTAATGTCACATCTCAAAATCTAAATTGGAAGAAGCCTTTTTTAGTGATGGTATTCAAATGTATAAAAGAAATTTTCTACGATATACGAGAATAACACCAGGAAATTTATATATTACCCTTTTTCTTAAATAATCTAAATTATAATTTAGGTTAACTTCAAGCAGCTTTCAAGTAGCGGAATTTCATTTTCTTATTTGAAATTGTAATTAAAATAGCAGAAAGTAAACCGAGTGAGGAATCGATAACAGTTGGTCCATGCAAATTCTTAAGTTTTTACATTTGAGAAGAAATCATACTGTTCATCACAATTAGCAAGAAAAAACTTTTATTTTATGTTGCACTAGATTAATATTTATAGATAAATCTTTACCTAGAATAGAAACGATTAACTGAGTTGATAAATATATTGTGAATGACTTGCTAGCTACTGTAGATATTTAATTAAGAATATTTTTTTATTTGACTTTAACATATATATACTTCAACGTTTGATAAACAAGATAGAAAAGAAGAATATGATTGAAAAGTTAAATGTTATTATTGTTTATTTTTTGTTAATGCGTCCTGTTAGGTATACTGAAAAATGGTTACAGTCATGTTAAATATAAAAATAAACAAGTGTATACAGTGATGCGTTCCACCGTTACCCTAAAAACGTAGAAAGTGAAAGTTATTGTACGGTTACAATAAACAATAAGCAAGTACCTTAAGAAAAAGTATCCAAATACTTATATGTTTATTTAGACAAAAACATATTTACAGAACAAAAACATCTAATAAAACAAAATTTTAGATAAGACAAAGGAAAAATAAAGCACAAAACGGAATTTAACTTTTACGATCAACAGCGCAACATATCTTTTGAATCAAAAAATAAAACAAGAAAGTACGAAAATTGTACAAACTACAACTTAAACAATTAAAGATGGTAGCAATAAATAAAAAATCTTTTTAAAATTAAGTAATTTTTTTCAAAACCATTACAAATACAAACCCACAGGACTGTAAGAAACATGGCAAATTGTATTTTAATTTCAATGTAATATTTTGCGCCCGTCATCACATGTTAGTGCATGTAGTCTGGCTCGGGGCTTTTGATTATAGATTTGATTTATATATTGTTTTCTTGTTTATGAAATTTTTTCCCGCACTCCGAGCCAGCATATAATAGTATATGCATTATTATTATTAAACTTACACCAAGGTATGGTCGCAGTTTACTGTTTTAATTGTCATGACAGCATTAAACATTTTTATATGTCGCCTCCGCACCCGTTAATCTGAATTCAAGAATTGATTCAAACTTTGCCTGTCACAAGCCAAGACAAAAGGTGAGTGATAGAGGAGTAACACCTCTCTAAAAAACGGGGTTCAGCTGGCCCGGCTGATAGCACCCTGTGAGGGCTCCATCTCAGGGTTACGAGTGAAAACCGTTCAACGGCTCAAATTGCGGACGAGGGTATGATACCACAACGGTATAGGAGATACAAGAACCAAGGGGACTTTAAGGTAGTAGTTGGTTTATGCAACCGATGAGGGCTAATCTCCCCCTACGTGATGGGAGCGCGTAGATAGTATGACAAATGTTGATTTATCAAGACAACATCGCATATGCAGTCCTAGTTAGCAGGATTACCAACTACACACAAACTTGCAAAGTTAGAATGGTGTGTTAAATGGCCAAATACCCCTTATGATCATCTATGTAAATATGTATAATTTAGAAACAAAATTACCCCAGGTGTGTACCGAAATCTTACACTGTTATAGCAACAGTCAACCTCGAAAATTCTGGGGGAGACAAAATTTTGACTAAAGAAACCCTAGCCATAAGAAACAATACGAAACAAATAGAAATCTATATTGCTACCTATAATATAAGGACTCTGAACAACAAACAGGTAATAAATTAACATATTTTGGGACTAGGCAAAACACACTTAAAAAGAGTAAACTGCAATACTCTAAAATCAGGACACATACTATTTTACAAAAACGAAGAACTATCCTCAATTGATGGAACGGCTCTAATAATATCCAGGAAATATGCGAACAAATATCTAACAATATCAGAAAAAGAAATGTATGTTACATTGAAATTAAGTAACAAATATAAACTAAAGATCACACAGACATATACACCTGCAAAAGACAATCCGGATGAAAAATTTGATATGTTCTACGACATAACAATGGCACTAAAAGAATCAAAATTACAGTGCACGGTGATAAGTGCATAGGTGCATAGGTGATTGGAACTCAAAATATATTTATCGGAAAATTTGGACTAAGAGATAAGAACAACAGAGGAAACAAATTATTAAACTATCTTCACAAAAACCAATTACATCCGATGAACACCTTTTTCGAAAAACTACAGTAAAGGAAATGGATAAGTCTAAATGGAGTGATGAAAAATAAAATAGATTGCAAAGAGTGTATAAAACAAAATGAAGGAAGATACCAAGTAGAAATAACTAAAAAATTAAAACACCTGGATAACCGAGAACATCTAAGTTTAGATCAACAAGCAGAAAAGATAACAGAAATCAAGAAAAACATCTTTAAAAATAGTTTCTCCGAGGTAAAAATTCCCAGTAAAACCTAAGAAAATAAGTAAAAATACTGAAAAACTAATAATAAAAAGGAGAAATTTGTTAAGTTACAGTAAAATATAATGAATTAAACAAAAGAGTTAAAAAAGAGATTAGAAAAGACATACGAAAATATAACACAGAGTTAATACAACAGACATGAGAAGACAATATGAACATGAAGGTGCTAAAAACAAAAATATCTAAATGCAAGACCAAAATATACCAACTAAGAAACAAGAATGACAAACTACTTACTAGAAGGGAAGATATTAAAAAGAGAACAGAGGAAATTTATAAAGCCCTATTCAAAACCGAAGATGACAGATTACTCGAATATGTACCTCAATTACAAGGGATGATTTAGAATGTTAACTCAGAAGACTTCTCCCAAATAGAAAATGACAAAATAGAAATGGCACTGCCAAAAAAAATAAACAAACCCCAGAAGAAGACAGTATAACTGTAGATATAATCAAAAAAGAAGGTCCTCAACTTTTAAAAAATATAAACGAGCTTCTAAACCGGTGACTTAGGGAAGAGAGGATACCTAAAACATGGCACAACGCACATCTGTGCTTCGGCATCTGTATAAGTTACTTACCAAAATAATAGCCAACCGCCTTATAAACAAATTTGAACTGTATCAATCACTAGAACAATCAGGCTTCAGAAAAGGGTTTAGCACCATGGATCATATTCAAACTATACGTAACATCATTGAAAAGTGTACAGAATACAACGTCCCATAACTTTAGCCTTCATTGACTACGAGAAGGCGTTTGATTCTGTAGAAATAACAGCAATAATAAACGCAATGAACAACGCCGGACCAAATTCCCGCTACACCAATTTAATTAAAAATATTTACAACAACGCGACCTTAACAATTAAAATAAGTAAAGATATCTCCACGGATAAAATCTCACCCAAGCTGTTTAACCTCGGAACGGAAGATGTTTTTAAAAATCTACATTGGGATAATCGAGAAATTAATATAGAAGGCAAAAGATTCACCCACCTAAGATACGGGGACGATGTAGTTCTCATTGCAAAAAGAGCTACAGAATATGATAGAGGAATTGGTGGTAGAGTCGGAGAAAGTCTCACTAAGAGTAAACTTATCAAAAACAAAACAAAAAAGGTTACTGAGAATGTATATCTAGGGCACACAATTAAATTGTAAAGGGACATCACGGTGAAGAAATAAACAGAAGACTAAAACTAGAATAGGCAGATTTCGGACGACTTTCATACGTACAAAAGTCAGATATCCCAAATGGTCTAAAACTTGAAGTATATTATAAATGTATCACACCGGTATTAACTTATGCATTAGAAACCATGACGTTGACAAAGAACTCGGCGAATAAATTGAGGGTAGCACAACGAGGCATGGAGCGTGCAATGTTAGAGGTAAGCCTCAGAAATAAAATTAAAAATGAAGAATTAAGAAGAAGAACTGGAGTCGAAGATGTAATAAAGATAATTAGTCACAATAAATGGAATTGGGCGGGGCACGATGCCAGACAATCACACGACGACTGGGCGAACATTATAATTAACTGGAGACCCAATACTACGAAACGAAGTGTAGGAAGACCTCTAAAACGATAGGCGGGCGATATAGTGGAAGTAACTGGAAAAAAAATGGTAGAGGTTAACAAAGCAAAACGTCAAATGAACAATTAAAACAGAAGTCCATATCCAGAAGTGAATTACATAAAAGGTTGTAGAAAAAGAAGATGATGATGATGTAATATTCTAACGAATGTAAACTAATATGTAAAAAATAATTCAAGCATATTGAATATAAAAAAATTATAACATTTACAGTCTAATAATAAATAAATCAATATTATCTCCTGCTATAGTGACCCAAATGACATAGACAAACTATTATTGAACTCGTAATAGTTGAGGATTGTTCATCCCTTGATATTCATAAAAAATAGTTGTTTAGTGGATGGAAATATTGTTAAGTGATGAGCAAGGAAAAAAATCAGCTACGAACTTATCTTTAAAACAAAAATGTATTGCTGAAACTGTTAGGATGTCACTTCTATGAGCAAATGCTTGATGTATTTTCCAGCAGGATGAAGAACATTGTTCAGTGTTGGCCTAGATGTGTGAACAGAGGTAATTATTTAAATAGAAAAATAATGAGACTCTTTAGCACTAGAGAACATTCCAAGCATATAGAAAGTGCGTAACTTATGCTTCTACTTTATATAAAGTTATTGTGAAAAAAGCAACACTTTTTAAAACACTGTGATAGTATGTATCTGTATTACTATAAAATGCAAAAAATGGACTTTGTTTACTACATGTGATAGTTAATAATATTATTATTTAGATAACAATGATTAACCAATATTAATTTCTAGTTATATAATACACTTAAAGGTTTGCATATTATATCAGGCGACATATAAAATAATTCATTTATAAAAAAATTGTATACTTAATTTTTTGAGAAATAAACATTAACAAAGCAATTGCCTTTTTCTGCCCATAAAAGATTTTAACGGAAACGGCGGCAATTTTCTTCTAATTAAAACAAAATTTTACTTCTGTAAGTTGTTCTTGTAGACTAATCATTACAAAATAGAAACATACGCTAAAGAATTTTCAAGAAATTTACTGTTGCAAAAGATACCTACTTACAACGCTACTATTTAGTAAACTAGGGCATATTATTCATCTGATTAGAAATTTTTTAATTTGTTTCCTTGAGTTATTTAGATGTAATTATAAAAAAATCTAATTATGTCTTTTTTAATTAATATATAGAAAACTAGTATCAAGTGGTCGGTTTCGCCTTTACTAGTTAATTGAAAATTCGTAACAATTAAAAACCAAACGACGACTACATGTTTCAGGTTACGCTTCTTGACTTCGGAAGGATTATAGAAATCAAAATAACCGGAAATCGCTGCCTGACGCGCTCATCCAATTTTCAGCAACATGAGCCGGCATTTTTCGTTTTCAACCCTTTTACAAATTCCAGCAACTTCATTATCAAATTGCTCCCCTTGGGAAGGAAAGTAGAGAAACGTGGAAGCGGGAAGTCAGCACAAGGATACCTTAAGTTCAGTAGAAATCCAGGCGTTATAAATTCAGTAAAGGAAGAGAAATATCTTTTTCATTACTTTTATTTATAGAATTTTTTGCGAAAATATATATATAATGTTAGACTAACACCAGTGCAGTATATTTATATATAATTGCCTTTTATTACAATGTTTTTGTTTTTATAAAGAAATGCAATTTAGTTGTACCTATTAATAATGTAAAATTAATATTTAATTTACAGAAAGCATATAGTGTTCCAAGTCAATAAAACAGTAGTGCTCAAGTTATATATCAATTCTTCTATTTTACTTTTGAAAAGGGTAGTTAAAAACTTAAACTACTCAGAGACATGCACCCAGCGAGGAGGGGGTAAAAGGACAAATAGAAACTTGCAGACGAGCTGAACACGGAAAATGAGTAAGAATTGTTTAGAAAGGCACTACTTAAAAACTAATTGTTTCGATAAATTGACAATGTTTGATCTATATTTTTTTGGTTCTTTGATAAAAAGAGATTGAGAACCACTAGTAGTGTAAAGTTGGGGATAACTGTACCACTGATTATTATTAATTTAAAAAGGTGGACATCTTTATCTGATTTATTTTGACTGTTAGTTTCTCTATAATTAATTCTTTTTAAAAATGCATCTTTTTATAAGCTAAAAATTTTTCAGTAAGTATAATATGTAAAACTGTTTCTTTTTTACTACAAATACATACATATATAGTCTCTTTACTAAAAACATCTATTGCATGCATACGCTTCGTAGATATGGCTGATAATCGGCAGTGTCACTAGTCTAATCTGTTATCTTTCTAGTCATAACAATATTTTTTTAGTCTAGTTTTTTAATAGCCTAGTCATTTGAAACAGTTTAAAGATTTTAGTGGGTTTTAAATATCTAATTACTCAACTAAAGTCAAACTAGATATGTTACCAGTACCTCGTGATTACGATCCTTACTCTTCTCTTACTAGTCCGACTTAGGCCAGTTCGAGTCTTACTAAAATGCTTGGATGTATGTTATACCACAGAATTGAGCTATATAAGTGCATGTTAGTAGGAATAACAAACTCTTAATCCCTGCAGTTACTAATAAGTGTGCCCCAGCAAAGAAAAAAGGGGAATTGCGATATTAACAACTCCAAAAACTAGTTTAGAACTACTTGAAGTGGTTTTTGATCCGTTATTTATAAGTGCATTAGATTTATCATTTTGTAGTTTCTCCTTTTAATTCAACACTCATATAAGAGTGTCTTCAAGAATTATAAGACATATCTAGTCCAATTTGGAATTAACATGGCAGCTAGCTAAAAATTTCATAACAAACTGACTATCGTAACTACAGCTATTTTTAATAATAGTTGCGATAGACTATAAAAAGTTTTAAAAGTACAATGTTTATATTTCTCATAATAAAATATAAATATTGAGATATACATTATGTTAAGCCCAATCATGATTAGATACATTATTAATCCATTCTTTTTAAGTATGATTAATGCGATGCTTAAAATACTCTATCAGTACAACTAGAAAGCTTAATGTTTCGATGGTTTGTAATCTGTGAATATTTTTGTAAGTTCTGTAAAAGTAACCATATTAAAGCTAATTTCTAACAAAGTAAGCTAACATAGTAACATTTTTACTACTTTATACTTTATAACGTTCCATATATTTATGTTATCTATTTACAGAGAACTGTATATTGCTATAAACGTACAAAATATGCAAGCTTAAATATTTTTGCCAAATGTTAGCTTGAACTAAAAAATTCTTCTGTTCTTTAAAAGTAGATGAACTTACCTATTAATCTTAAGTAAATATTTATAAAACAATAACCTATATTGTACATAAACTAAAGTATAATAAAACATGGGGCCGGCGAAGAGATTGCTCTGTAAGCAATTACAAAACGAACTTAAAAAGACCTTTCGAATATCTCGAAAATTATTCGACATAGAATTTTTTCGACGTCATTTTCGAATTCAGCGTAAAATTTTCTATAAGAATCCATTTTCAAATTTTAAAAAATTTTAAATTTTGTGACGGATCGACAGACCGACAGACAGACATATAGAATTCAGTAACGAACTTTTTAAGTTTGTTGAAAATACATACGTATGCATGTTAAACGTGGAGATAACCTTATGAGACTTATTCAGAATTTTTAAACTATATCTATTTGTAAGTTAGGTACAAAAATTTTTAAGAATGAGTTGCATTAACTTAATATAAATTTTATTCTAGAATACTATCAACTATGACATTTCAAACATTCGGCCGTCACTTATATCTAAAGAGGAAAATGTAAAAAGTAAATATAGTTTGTCGCACGTACAATGTATTTGTCTGTCAAATGTAATGCTGACAATTACAAAAACATTTCAAGAAAAACTTGAAAGAGAAACTCTATCGTCAACACAATTAGACTTAACGAAAATAAAGAATATATTATTAATAAGACCAATAATGTCAGTTTTCGTAACTTAATCTGTACTTGTCACTTAAAATCTAAACTTAATTTGCGCCTACTTTGCACCCTTGCTCAGATAAACAGCTTTCTTTGTCTTTTTGGACACAAGTTGCATTAGTAATATTTTAGACTAGATCTAAAAAAGAACACAAAAAATAGTTCTGTGTTCAGAAAAGGGGTTCAAATGTGGTAAAGCTTCTGACTTTTTAGGAGGAAAACAATCCAGAAGATCGATGCGTTGATTGACTGCCTATATTTTATATAGGGGTTAAATATTGAATACTACCAAACAATTTTTATGAAAAAGTTGAATTAGTATTTTAATGTTTGTCATTACTAAGTGTATTAAGTTTTTTATTTTTTTTAAGTAAATAGGAGGAATGTCATATTTAAATATGTCACTTTTAACACCCAGATGTAGTATGTGTAATTTTACATATGCGTATTGATCATCACTTACACCTAATACCATAATTTAATTCGGAAAATGCTTTTTATAAATTTTTCTAAACTTTTTAAAAGCTTCTTGTTAACTTAAAGCACACATTATCTTATTTTATAGAAAATTTTCAATAAACATTGCTCTGTGATGTTTTCATACTATTCTAGAAAAGTTACTCAATATTAATTTTCAATTTTCAGTTGTAGGTTATATAATAATAATGGTAAGCTTTAGACCCATCAGAACATAGCCTGCAAACTGAGAGGTTAAGGTTCTCATATGTTCGCTTTTTTTGCCCGGTCGTCGCGCACCATCTCTGATGCGTGACGATATGGCAAACACCGCGCTTTAGACGACCGCCATTATTACCCCTTGTTTGAGTGAACGCAGGTATTCAATTATTTATAGTGACTGAGTAGGCCATCCGCCAGGCATCAGAGAGCTCCGGGAATGGAACCCAGGTCCGTTCGTATCGCAGCCCGCTCCTCAACCGCTTGGAGCACTCTGGCGGTTTGTAGGTTATATATTAGTACACAAAACATTGTATTATTATAACAAGTGGGGCAGTCAAACTGCACGTTTATAAAAAGCTTGGTGGGTGTGTGAAAGGAAAGTAGGCAGTAACTTTCACATTCCACAGTTGGACGTTTAGTAACCATGCAGCGTAAATCTGTGAACAACGGGGTTTCTGTTCTCTAACAGTTACGTACAAGCACAACGCGCCTACATTTTCTTGTTCCAAGTAGGAAAATCACCTTTGTTTGGGCTAGTAACTTACGTACAACTGGTCAAACAATAAGAAGAAGAGGTGGTAGTTTAAGAACTGTTAGGACTCTCTAGAATGGAGAGGCTGTGCGAGTAGCGATTACTAGAAGCCCTCGAAGATCTGTTACGCGCCACAACGTTGCTCGGTTATTCGATTTCAAAAGTAAGGAGAATTTTGCATGATGACTTACACCTGCACCCGTATAAAATGTAAATAGTTTATGCTTTGAACCCCTAAGAGTATCATATTTGCGTTAGATTTTGTGAGCACATGTTACAGTTGCTTGAAGACTACCCATAGCTTATTGATAATCTATGGATGAGCGATTAAGCTTATTTTCACCTCAACGGATATGTCAATATCAAAAAATCAAAATGTTGTGAAAAGCCTCACCATTCGTCAAAAGTTACAGTCTAGTGTGCAATCTTTTTGATTGGAATAATTGGGCCGTACTTTTTTGAGAATAATGATGGTTATAGTAGTCACTATATTCAAATGCTGCAAAGCTTCTTTATAATAGAACTTCATCGATTTTCTGTGAATGAAAACACTCATCTCCAACAAGATGAAGCGACTAGTTACACCACCAAGGTGCCAATGAACTTTTTAAAAAACCTTTCCCTTTAAGATTGCCAAACCAAAACTTTTGTGAATATTTTTTATGTGGATATCTCAAGTCAAAGATTTTTTAGACTCGCCCAGCAGCTATAGTGAACTTAATAACACCGGTGCTACTACGACGTGTTAGTAAGAATTTCCGTATGAGATTAGGACTATTTGTACAAAATGATGGTCATCATCTATCTGAAGCAATATTCAAAATGTAAAACTTTTTTTCTTCATTTATTTTCCATTTAACATTTGTTGCAATAAATAAAAAAAATCGTTTGTTTTTTAATTGCTGTGCTGTTTTGTGATGTTTGACTGTCCCACCCTAAACATAACTAAGAGTGCCAACAACACTTCGCACACATCTTATGTTGTATTGTATGTTTATTTAATATCTAGATAAGGTAGACGAAACGTAGTTGAGAACCTATACTAAACAAAAATAGTGCTCACTGATTTGTCATTTTCTGCTCACTTTACATATTGCTTACTTTGTTGAGTCGATTAATCGTATACCTTTTAATAAAATTTGGAAAGTTCTGTTCATCTACTGACTTTTCTATTTAAGGAAATGCTATAAAAGTGACACTGTCTTTTCTTTTTCTTTTACTTTTATATAGGCTATTAGCTTGGTTCTGACCACACATTTCGTGTAGTACTATGAGCCAAGTTGGGCGTACCCAGGATAGATGTCTAATCTGTTTTTAAGTATCTAATTTCAACGTAAAAAACGAAGAAAAACATCGTTTCGCTTTTTTGGTGTAACTAGCAATATTTCATGTTTTTTGTTTAATACAGAAGAATTTGCTAATCGTAAAATTAACATTTGTCACAGTAGGTATATTTAAAATTAAATGTGTTGTCTTTTTCTGTTTATCGTATTATTTTAGGCATGCATATATGTGATGTATGTACAAAAACTTTTTAGTTAAGTTCAGAATCTAATAAAAATTTATTTTATATGTATATTGCATTAAAGATAAAAAAGGAAACTTGCATGTTATCTATTATTGATTTTGGATGAATATCTTATTGCATTAGAATAAATGTATTATTCAAGCTGTTGCTGGTTAACAATGAGTTATGTAATTTATAATAAAACTATTTTCTTATGCGATTTAAATGAAATTTCGCACACGCATTAATTTAGCCGTTATCTCAACTAACTTTGTAATTAAACAAATTCTGTCAATTTTTTCTTAAACTTTTATAATTATCGCAGTACTTGCCAGATTTATATTAAATTTGGAGGTAATGTATATATAGATACAGTACAAAAATGAAACCCAGGTAAGAGTGGTGAGATATGACGAGTACTTTTAATTCCTACGCTTAACTCTAATTACATTTCTATTAGATTTACATCAAATTTATCCACATCTTGGGAGCTTTGCTACAAGTTGCAGTTACTTTTGGTGGATACAAAATTCATACAAACGTGCATGTTATATGATGATTATGCAATGCAATATTTATAACGCACATTTTTATTTTTAATTACTAAAATAAATTAAAAATTTTTAAAAATACCTTTTATAACAAATCAAATTAAAACAATACAAATTTCGCAAAGAACCAACAGGATAACTGTAATATAATACAACATAATTAAAATTTCCAAAAGCTAGAAGCTATGAATACGTACACTTTCTTTTCTTATAATTTGTTAATTATCAGTTAATGTTTTTTGAAAATAGAAATGACGATGCAGCTTTTCTAATAATTTTAATCTTCGTATTTATATTCTAGAATATAAATAAACAGTTTTTTATTTACTTTTCTTTAAATTTTTTATAACACTTATACTTTCTAATATGTTGATTATTGCTGCTATTATTTTATTTTATATTACAAATACTTCTATAACCTAATATTATTTAAAAATCTTGCATTTAATTCATATCGTAAATTCAATTTAAAAATTAACATTTCAAATAATGTTTATTTTTTTACTTGCTGCGGTCATTCGATGCACAAATAAATGAAATATCGACCGCATTATGTATTTACTAATGGTCTCTCGTTTCTGCATTCATCAAAGGTAAGAAGTCTAATGGATGGGCGTTTGAGTGGCATAGAAGCAGCATGTCAGCAAAACACGAGAATTCAGTTCGTTAGCGTCTTATGCGAACAATGCAGACACGTAAAACTTTAATGAATGAAATGATAATTCAGCGTAATAAGCAGGGAACGTTTTGGGCGCAGAACTGCCTTTTCCAAACACATTGCGTTAGATGCCTGGCAACCGTGAACGGTTTGGTATCGAAACATCGATCATGTACCGCCGCTCAAATTGTTGCGGGTTGCCGCTGCAGATGCCATTCTATATGTTGCCTGGCTAATGAGGCCGGTTTTAAGTTTTACGGGTCATAAAACGCTTTAGTTTTAGTTGTGATAGTTACGAGCTGCACCAGGTGCGCGAGGGAGGTTATGGCGCACCGCCAGGTTCTTTATTTAATAAGAAATCCGATCGTCCGGCTGTTTTTTAACTATTCCTCCGGGAAATTTTAGTATAATGGAATATTAAACCGCTTAGCGGTTATACATACAAACCTCTGTTGGCGTTCCCTCACCTGCTGAGGGAGCGGAAAATGCTCCTGCATCCTAAAATTTAACTAGGATTACGCGCCCAATAAAATCCACATTACACAGCTTGTTAAAGGCCGTAACCTCACATTAGAAAGCATCGCCAGCTTTATTATCTGACCGAGTTTATGGCTACTTTTATTCGGCATTATAAACCTATATTTTATTAACATACCTCACAGAGACATTAAAGCCGAATATCGTAAAAATTGCAAATTAAAATAGCACAGTTAACAACGGCTGTAAAGGCTTATATTTTGGTTTGGACGAAAGCAAAATTCAAGTTCGAGGTGATTCCGCCGAACGCAGCGGAAGTCTTTATTAAATAATAAAACTGAATGTCTGCGCAAAATTAGCTCAAGACTAATTAAAAATCCCCAGTACAGCAAAACGCCCCTGATAAATCAACACTAGTCCTTGTTAGTGAGAAACCGGAGCTCAGACTTGATTATTCCTAGTTTATTCTTATTTTGCAAAGGGAGGCGAGCTTTTTATTGTAATTTACTTAGAACACGAACAATAAATTAAATTTATTCCGACGGACTCGAGCTCGCATTTTTGCCCGAGATTAACGCGCTAAGGAGGCTAATTGTATGCTCGGGGTGTTCGTCCTGCAGTTCCGCGCAACTTCAACTCGCGCAATTTCTATGCTAAATGCACTTGCATTGCCACGCCGGTCTGCGTCCTTGGACAGGCCATTTCTCGCTTAGCTTGTGTTTTCTCGTTGGTAAATGCGTTGTTTATCCCTAGGGAACTCATAAAAGTGATCCAATCATCTCCCACATCGTCAGCCGCTACCGGTAGACTGAGTGAAACGTGCTGACCCCTAACTTCCACCTAAATTTGTTAGTGTTCGCGTCCGCGTCGAACTCCGTGCATAAAACATGAACTTGAGCAAATTATGAATATGTTCTAATATCCAGCTCAAAATATAGCTGGCACATCGATCGCGTTTTACCGTTCTATTGGTGTTTTTGGTGGCGTGATTGATTTGCAAAAATGTCCTCACAAGATGTACCACTACACGGTCGGTTTTTTCGTTAGCATCACATTGGTTTAATGTGTTAAGGTAATTTAATATATATATTCACTTGTTAAACATAGAAGAAAAATCAACAATTAAATACTCTTATTCGCATTTAACAATGCGCAAATTGGACAAACTGGTGATTGGTGCATATAATTTACCTGCGAGGAAGCTTGGAGTGTTATCTTGTTAACCTTCAATAGCCCCAGACCGTCCAATTAGGAGAGGGTAACGGAGCGCGTAGAGGAGCTTAGGATGAGATATGAATGGGGCCACTTGCAATCTGAGTCCCAATATCTTATAATAGCCAGAATACGGAGCTGTTTTTTCGACATTTTATGAATATTTAGAGTCGCTGCATCGTAGTTCGCAAAGAACACCTTCTCACCAAACGGTGAATTCATTACGGGCCCTATAAATACCTGCACCAATATTGACTGCACGGGAGAAATAGAAAATCGGCCTTATTTATTCATTGCAGTAGCCCTGCTATAAAGTATAACTGACCCTTGGCCGGAATTTTATAACTGTTCGTTTGCTCAGTCCACCTACTTATTTACAACTCCAGCCACGGCGGGCACGCGAATTTCAAATTTTCTATAATAAACCTAGAATAAGCGTTATTTACTACAAAATTAGTTTGCCCAAATCTTGGCCGCGGTTATTTATAAGCCGAGCCGGTGCGAGCGCAAGAAGAAAATTAATAATCAATTGAACCTACCTAGGAGTTCTGCAATGGCTGGAAGGAGCGTAAGCACAACTGCCAAAACTTCGACCGCAAGACGCGCGCGTCTGTCGGCCATGGGAATAAGCGTTGACCTCGTGCCGATGCCGCATGCCGACTAACGACGCCGCCGCCACGACGCTCCATGCCAATAATGCATGATGAAAACGCCTGCGTAGTGTTAAAATCAACCGTTTTATTAAATACACGCAATTTTTCTACGGCGACTGTTTGAGCAGCGATCCATTCAATTAACGTCGACTTCATTCCTCATCGATGTAACTGGACGCAGCCGTTTCCTCGCCCCACAAAACACACCTTAGAACTTCCCACATAGTCTTTTTTACCTTCAGCGCCTTGCAGGTGAAGCGTTGATGAACAGGCGAGCAAAAAGAAAGCGCCGCGGCAGCTTGTCAGGCGATTACAAGATCGTAATTTACGCCAGAATATTTAGCACTTCCTGTTAATGCTCCATTTACACCTCGGTTATTTATAACTTAAATTGTACGTGTGGAAAGGTATTTGAAATTCTGATTTACCAAGTTAAAATGTATTCAAAAGAAGTTTTCCGTCTGCTGCTTTACATGTATTAAAGGTGCTCTCTGTCCCATTCTTGATAATTTCACAGTTCTGTAACAATGACGTATTGCAATAAAACCTTATAATTCTTAACCCTTACGTTATGTACACTTAATTATTAATATTTTGGTAATTCTTTAATTTAATAATACTACGTATTATTTTTCCCTGCACTGTTATACCACCTTAGAAAAAACCTTTATGATGTTATTTTGATATTCTTCGAATTCTTAATTAAATCTGTGTTTAGTGTCTTTATTACTTTTGCTGTTGCTATTGTAACTATTAAATGTCACATAAACTGCTATTGCTTTTTGTATGAGAGTATTTGTGTTACCACGATCATTCGTTCTATTAGTTTTTTTCTCAAATACTGCAAAGTAAATTTTATGTCAACGCATATTAAACTAAAAAACTACACATTATAATATCAATTATGGTTTGTTTACCAAAGGTTACTTAAAGTATTAAACACCAATACAGATCTTAAAGTTTTATTTAACAATTGATAACTTAATAATCAATTTAAAATTACATGGTAAGTCTTAGTGTTCTACATTTGACATTAAATTGTAATAAATGATGTTGCTGATTTAATTAAAAACAAAATTCTAAGAAAAAGAATTATTATTATGATTATGAAAAACGAAAAGAAGTTATGATTCGTAAATAAAATAGGTAACGTTACCAACCTATCTACGCGTACACCACGCAAGTCAGAAAAATGAAAAAGTAAGAAGTAACATAAAATATTTTAAGAGTTTAAAACGTAGGTTTTTGTCTAATAGTAAAGAAAATTAAAACAAAAATTAGTTCAAGAGTACTAACGATATTTAAAAATTATTACTAAGCTATATGCGCAAAGGGCAAACAAAAAAATAACTTTAAATTAGACAACACAATCAAAACAAAGATAAATAAAACGTTCAAATTAATAGTACTGGATTGTCCCACTGACAAAGGTGCAAAAAATTTAATTTTTATATTTTTTTGTTTCTTTGTGCTTATAGTATTGTAACAACGTTCGTGTTTGTATTCCAGATAAATTTGCAAAACAGAGCTTCGAGTTTTGATCCGCTATTGGTGGAAACGGGAACTTTCAACAAGATCATTCGGAAGCAACTCAAAGTGAAGCACGCCTCAAAGTTTCGCAACACGCAAATCATGACCTTGCCGAAACGATCTTTACGCGGAACTGCCGAAAAATTTTGACCTTTTGTAACTCACTTCTTCTGTCGATTGTGATTGGCCGAAAAACCCACTTCTCGTCCGACGTCACAATTCACTTCCCAAGTTGGTCGTTCAATGAATTGTTGAGCAGTTGCCGGCAAATCTCAACTCTTATGGCGGTTTGTGCTTCGGTGAGTTCGTGCGGATGTTGGCGGATATTTTTGTCAACAAAATCAAGTTTAATGAAGATGCTGATGAATCATTGATTTGCCAACTCCAAGTTCAGTGTCCAAATCTCAAGTGGTTGATGAAGGTTTAGCGTCGGCCAGAACTTCGGCAAATACTTATGTGTATCACTTTCTCTTAAATGAAAATTTTTGGAAAATCTTGTTTTGGTTTACGGCAATAGCAAGAAGGCAACGTCGGCTGAGTAATTTATTTCTTGTGTGAAAAATATTAACGTTAACTTGACCCAACGTATGATACAAAAATCAAATATAATTGACTCCTAGCAAGTTACCCAAATTTTTATTTTGTGTTGTATGCCATTAATGAGCGTCCTGCGTATGACACCACAGGTTAAAATACTATATTTTTTCCAACTCAATTACAATTTTCATGTACAGTTAAATAACAAGTTTCTTCTCAAAGTAAACTAAGCTATTTATCTACCGAATGACCCCGCTCTCTGCCGCGCGTTCTGCCCATGACTCCGCACTGCAACGCCCAGTTCTACGCAGCGTGCTCTGCACATAAATGCTACATTTACTTTTCCCTAATTTTAAAACCACTTTTAACTACCCAGAACAAAACAAAATTCAATTAGAAAAACAACATGGTTTATGATGACTCAGTTGAAGGTGATGGTACGGGTGTTTTTGGCTCCAGTTGAAGCCGCACATCTGGATTTTAAATTTCCGGTGCGTTTGGGCTTAACGAGTGGGTTCCAAGATTTGGTTGATGTAACTCTTAAACTTGAAGCCGTTGCGCACCACAAGGTAGATAACAGGACCCAGAGCTTTTATCACGCTGCCCAATGACCTCTTTGGCTGGGGCTTAGAAAATGTTTGAACTCACAATTTTGTTTAATGTCTAGAGACAGGTTTTTCATAATCCTTGATCTGCTGTTGTCAAGTTGTGGTGAATGCAATCCATTGGCGTCTTCCATTTCCTGTCTTGCAAAAGTTCAGCTGGTGAGACTCCTGTTGTAACATGAGACGTGATACGGTAGGAAAATAGAAAGTGCTGTAACTTGAACTACATATCTCCGGTGACGTACCTCATGGCGTTTTTGAAGGTTTGGACGAACTTTTCAGTTTTACCGTTGGACCAGGGATGATGATACGCGGAACTAGTAGTATGGTGAATACAGTTCTTTTGCAAAAGATTCAAAACTTAAAAGCAAATTGTCTTTCACTGTCTGTGACAATCTGGTGCCGAATTTCAAAATAACACATTACTTTGCGAAAGCAATGAACGATTGTTGCTGCTGTAGTAACGGTGTTTATGTTGATCACTTTAGGCCACTAGGAATGAGCATCCACGATAATAAGACACATATTTCCATGGACAAAACTTGCAAAATTTATGTGGGTTCGTTACGATGGTTTGCGAGAAAACTCCCATAAATAAAAAAAAACAGATGTTAGATTGTTTCGATTTTTGCAACACTACTGACACGCTTTATCCACGTTTTCAATGTTACTGTAGATCTGTGGCCACTAAACGTGTTGGAGAGTCAGAGACTTTATCCGGACGCTACCGTTATTACAATGAAGCTCTGATAATAGCTTTTGACAAAGTTTACTAGGGATTATAGTTTTTATACCTCGCATTATTTCCCTTTGCAAAATTTATAATTCCTTTTTACGCAGGTAGAATAAATACAGTCGTTAGTTTTGGACATAAACTCTGGCCAACCAGACTGGATAAAGATGTAGATAGCTGACAGCTCATTGTTTTTCGACGTTGCAATGGTAATGCTTTTGGTGTTTATCGGAGGAACGTATTAAAAAAGGAAGAAAACGAGCTTTCAAAGCTCAAGCGAAATTTTGAATTTCAATCCGTCAGTTCTGCCAGAAGGATATGAGAACAGGTCATCATACTTCTTTAAGAAAGACTCTATTGTGAAGCTGTTGCTGCTTGCTGTAGTCTTCTTACTGTCGTAGAAAAAAGCTTAAATGTCCACATCAAATCACGACCGAATAAAGACTCGTGTTTTACCAGTGGAAAGCGGCGTGTGATTTTCACTCCATTGTACTTGCACAAGAGATCTTTGATAGCGTTGAAAGTTTTTCCTAAGTATGTAAGTGTGGAAGGTGCACTTGGACGGGTATAATTTTGGAGCTTTAAACAGCGTGCTCTGCATACGGATACTATATATTGTTTTCAAGTATCATGTAATATATATATTTAAAAAAATAAAAGCTAATTCGTGTTTATTTCTTTTAAAGTAGCTACTTCTTCGCCATCTTGAAAATAGCCAATTTTCATTGAAAAAGTCATATTATTTATGTTTATACTGTTATATAGAAAGAAGAAATAAACGTGGAAGATCACACGTTCTTCCACTTGTTCATATAATTTAAAAAATAGAAAACTACAGTGCAAGAATACTTTTGTATGTGCTACTTTAGCTGGATGTGGACAAACTCAGAGTCTGAAACAAGCGATAAATTCTTCAGAAGCAGATGACTGGCACAAAGCGATGAAAAAAGAAATGAAGTCAAAAAGTCAACAAAACGTAAACGTTAGTCGAGTTTCTGCTAGCAAGAAGACCAGTGTTATGCAAGTAGTTGTTTATCCTGAAAACAAGTCGATTAAATGATTTAAAATCTAGATGAGTCTTCTTCTTCTTCTTCTAATAGGCTATTAGCCTGTTTCTAACTACACATTTCGTGTAGTACTATGAGCCATGTTGGGCGTACCCCGGGCAGGTGGCTAGTCTGACCCGTTAGAAGAAGGAGAATTTACTTTACGACCGCCAAAGGTGTTTGTATGATGGCCGGAGAGCACTCGAACCCAGGGCCCGCCGCGCGTTAGTCTGGCAGGCCGAAGCCTTTACATCGCGGCTGTCGCGCTCTCTCGATGAGTCATGCGTAGTTTTACTTAAAGATAAATTTTTATTAGTGGCCAAATAAGACTTAGTTTAAACATGTTACGGCTTATGACAAATATGCTTATGATATTATAACAATTCGACCTAAAAACTCTCTTTTTCACAGTGAACTCGGAGAAGAAATGTACATAAAATAATCAGCGGTATTCCATAATCTAGTTTGGAAACTAGACATCGATTTATGGTATCAATCAAGCTCTAAGTCCGTTTTCTTCAAAAATAAGTTATTAAATTAATAAAAAAATGCATACCTATACAATGCGACACTTACATAAAACTTTATCCTTCTATCTTGAATAATTAATTAATGCGAGTGTAATTTGGTAACATTCTACTTTCAAAATAAAGAAAATATTTTGCAATGAAATAAGTTGTTTTATTTTCTTAATTCTTAAGTTCCTTTTTTACAGGTATGAGTGAGATGAAGAAAAAATTCAGACAATATAGTGTTGATTATTTAATTTAATTTAATTTAATTTAATTTAATATTGCTTTACCTATGTGCCTTCTATGCAATAAAATTTGTTATACGAATTAATAAAACTTTTAAACTTAATGAAAATTTGAAAAAATTTATAGTAGCAAAAAAAAAGATTGAACTTTATTGAAACAGGTAAAGAAAAATATTTGAAAACAATGTAATTGCGAAAACTCTTAGTGACAACATTTGAGCGAAATGATCAGCGACTGCTTGCTTCTTATAACATTTCTTTACTGATTGCAAAGTCCGGAAAGCCGTACACTAATGTTGAAAAACTTATTCTACTAACTGTTAGTGAGGTAATTATGCACCATGCTGCATAAAGCAGCATTCAATTCGTAGAAAAAGTTTTATGTGAGTACTTAAAAGTATCTAAATGCTTTATACAGCATGACGAGTCAACTTGTCCAGAAAACATTGCTTTACTTTTAGCTTATGTGAGATTTATAAAAGAAAACATTTTCCAAGAATTGCTATTTGATAAATGGAAACTGATAGAGAAAATGAAACAATATTTAATTAATTAAAACGATTGTTCGATCTTAAAGCTATAACCTCGAAGTAATATTCTCTCTGTTGCTACTGACGGTGGTGACGACAACGAGGCTTTCTGGCATTCTTAAAACAAGCCATACTGAATGAATTATCTGTAAATTGAGTCACTTATCGACATTTAGTCGTCAAAAATGTTAGTGAACGGTTGAATGGCTGACTAGATTATGTCATTAAAGTAACTAATAAAAGAAAAAAATGCCTTAAATGAGAGATAATTTGCTCAACTTTGTTTGAAAAATGTTAAAGATTATGAACGTTTACTACTTAACATGGAAATTTGTTAGATATCTAAATTGCATGTTTAAATAGATTTTATGCTTTATTGATTTACTATTGGAATTCCTAAAAAGTAAAAACAGTGCAGCCCAATTTAATTAATTTCAAAAATAACATAGCTTACACAGTACAACACATGATTTTGGGACTCAATTCTGAAAATTGCACGTGAAAGTAGCCCCAAAAATAAGAACTTCTGCATCATTCGTTTTGTCAAGTTGACTGCATTAATAATTTAATGGCCATACGAATTTTTTTGCTCCAGGTGGATTTGTATCACTTTTTCTATATTTTAACACAGTTATATCTCGGTATACCGTACGGAATACCTCTTTTCTGTCTGAAGCAAAATTGTAGATATTGAATAGGAGAAAAAAAAGCGGAACAAACCTACCCGAAAAAAGTGCATCCAGTGCCTTAAAAATCGCAAAAATGCCCATTTTCCCCGTTTTTCACCTTTTTTGCTCAATAAGTGGATTGCAAATCCACAAATATGCTGTTTTTTTTCTTTATAAACTTTATTTTGCATGAAAATAAAAATTCCGATTCATATTACAGCTATTCTTACACCATCCTCGTTGAAGTTGACGCTTGTGGTTCTGATGATCTTGTTTTCTTCGTAGGTTGTTCATATTCATGTTCTGAGTCTGCATCATCATCCGAGTTAGACATAATATTCAAGGGCATGTTTTCTTCAGTGTGTCCACCAATTTCAGTGTCATCTTCATCTTCGGTGCTTTCATCTTCAAACTGCATAATTTTAGAACTCCACCAACAAACCTCCGCAAGCAATGCATCTAATTTTTTGCCTTTGAATCGCTTTTCCATTGGCATGGTCACCTGGTGGAACCTCTCTCCTTGTTCGTCCGATTCCTGAGGTAATTGTGCCAAAAAGGTATCAAGGTGGAAATGCATGAAATGTAATTTTAACGTCATGGATGCATTGATTTTTTCAAAATAATACAGCAACTTGTCCACTCGTGTCTGTATGTCATCTCGCTGTACACGGTTCTTTCCTAAAACGCCTTCAATGACTTGTTTCAATGCGTCCCATGCACATAGGTGGTTATAATGGTTCGAAAGCATATTTGTGAAAGATTCGCTTTTCATTAATTTTCGTATATCCGGTCCATTCAGAGTACCTGTTTGAAAAAAAAAGCATTTGCGAAAAAATTATTGGTAATGCGAATATATCGAAGTGAACAAATTTAGTTATGACAATATTTAAATACAGACAACAATACGTACCTTTTCTAATTTTAGCTTCACTGAGTTTTGGAAAGATGTATTTCAAACAGTCATTGGCGTCCTCAATATCTTTGACTACCACTTCAACGAATATCCCAGCTATTCCTAACTTCATGTGGAGCGATGGCAACAAAATATCATCTACATCCTTTATCAAAGGTTCATTACGTAATTTTAATTGTTTCTCGAGCTCGGGAGTTCTTGCTTTCCAATCTTTACATCCAAATTACAAAGAAAGCAGAAGCATTTTGGAAAACCGCCCTTTAATATAATGCCCTGTATTATGTTGATAACCTTTAGATCACAACAAATCTTCCATTTGTGTACATTGTATTCGATTTTCTCCAAAATTTCGCCCAATGTTTCATACGTTTCCTTCATAGTTGTGCTGAATCCCAATGGAATGGACGTTTTTTTGTTTGTTTTGTGCAACAGCACAGCCTTTAAACTTGAAACTGAACCGTCGATGAATAAACGGAAGTCGCCAACGATATAATCCACTCCCATATTTTTCACTAAACCTGAGATATCAGGGCAGTAAGTGAACGTATTTGCTTCGTCGACGGAATAAAATTTCTGAAAATCAGCTTGGCGTTTTCGGTATGATGTTGCGCTGACATTTTGCTCTGTCAGTTTTTTACGCTTCAAAAATGATGTCAAAATTCTGAATTTTTTTGTGATAGTCCCATCTTAGCCGAAATGTAATCCATTTTGATTTGTGTTACCGGTTGTGGTGCATTATTTTCAATATCGGGTGTCCAATCTGCATCATTCACATTGGTCGGATTGGTGAAAACGGTTTCGGCTTGCAGGGACACAGTATCCAGACTCGGAGTTTTAGGTGGATCGGTAACAACAGCGCGTTGTACTGGAAGTGTCGCAGTAAAAGCGGAAATGTATACTTTTGTTTTCAATTTTTTTCTGTTCAATCCATAACCGGATGCATACAGCATGCGTAGCACCTGGATTCATCATGTCCAGTTAGGTCTTGCACCCAAATTACTGGCTTCATAAAAGAAAACTGTACACCTTTTCCATGCATCCACATTATAAGGGTATTATAACAACTTTTGCACACTGTGTTCGGCGTAAAATTTGCACCACTTAAATCTGTTTCATCAAAATATTGACAATACGCTGTTTTGAATTCCTCAGTAAACAAGTTTTTTCGACCGTTTGCCTATTTTTGGGACGATATGACCACAAACGTAACAAAAATCATCAAATTTTGGGCACTTGTTATTTTCCATATTGAAATATTCAGTGTTCTTCTGGTTTTAAAATGTAATTCATTCTGAACAAAAGGGTTGTTTTTTCCACAGCCATTAAATTACTAATGCAGCCAACTTGACAAAACGAATGATGCAAAAGTTCTTGATTTTTGGGGCTACTTTCACGTGCAATTCTCAGAATTGAGTCCCAAATCAATGAGCTGAAAAATGTTGTACTGTGTTATAAGACTGATTTATTAGCCAAATTTAATGAAATCAATTTGAAGCTGCAAGGCGATAAATTAAATTTAATTTAAAGTGAATGTATAATATTTGTGTGTTGAAAAACTTTTTCTGTACAAAAAAAAATTGAGACCAGAGGAATGCTTTCAGTTTTAAAATTGCAAACACGAGGTAAAGGTTTGCTTATTTATTGTCAATACTTAACGGCTCTTTATTTTGATCCTCATCAAAGATTTGAAGACATTCTTCACTTGGTTAACCCCGATTGGGCGTGGGACTCTTTTGTAGGTAAACCGACAAACTCAGATAAATCCATACCAATCAATACGGGAACAATTTATTAAATTGTCTATAAATGAGGAACTGAAACCAATGTTTAAACAAGGTTACCACAAATTCTGGTTCAAAAACAGGTACTAATATTGTATTCTGCACTTATTATCATCATCATGAAAAAAGAAACCGCCTGAAAATTAGTGTTCCTGGAAACTTACAAATGTTACTCATAAGCATAGAGCCGAACATAAATAATCTCATATAATCTCATCAGGTTTATAAATCTCATTAAAAAAATAATATGTTTTGTATTTTAAAGCAAAGGTTATAATATTTAATAGATATTAAAATTTTTATTTATATTTTATTTTTACGCCACCGTTTACCATTTAAGGCATCAAAGTTAAATTTGTAATTTTTTTTATTGTGCAGTTATGTACAGTTATTTTACTTGGGGGTTTATGGTCGAGTTTTTGCTATAACAAGGGGTCCATGAGCATAATAAGTTTGGGAACCACTGAACTACAAAAAGAGATACAATATCAAATGCTAGAGAAGCACCTGAAATGGATCTAATTACTGTGAAAATGGTGAAAGGATTACCCAGAAAAGGTATGGTACCGATCACATACCGTTCAATGCAATATATTGAATATAGTATTGACTAGACCAACTAAAACTAGCAGAAATAATTTTAATTAACAAACTTAGAAATGATTTTAGAAACATTATATCTTAAAGGCCCATTATTTTGCTTTGAATCAGTTTATAAACTTCTAAAAGAATTATTGCTTAAAAGAACTGACTCCGATTTTACATGTCACGAGTGAATTTCCATTATCAATTTCACTTTAGACAAAATCATTCTACAACTTAATAGTGTCACCTTATTACACATTTCATCAATAGAGCCTGGGAAAATAAAGAATACTGTCCAGCAATATTCTTACAAGGGAAGGTTACCGTGTGTCAATCCTATAATTAAATAAAAAGGTGTTTTTTGTGCTTGGGGTATGTAGTCTTTTTGTGCGTCAGTGCGTTTTTTTCTGACATTGGACGTTACCACTTTAAGGCCGGGTTAACACCCGGCCCCGTATGTGTGTCAATGACAGACATTGCACTCATGACACTGGCGAAAAGACACGAGGGTCATAGGGCGATAGGGGTTCACACATTGCATTTTGGATGACATTGTTCGGGGTTCGTTAGGATAGATTAGGTTGGGCTGGATTGGGTTAGGTTAAGTTAGATTGTAGGTTGTGGGTTATCTAGCGTATTCTCATGGTTTTTTCTTTGTAGGTATTTCAAAAATGCTCAACCCAAAACACATTTGGATCGAAGTGCGGCAATAGAAGAAGAGAAGGAGATTGCACGAATGTTGTTTGCAAAGTTTCAAAAGCAACTGGTTCATCCAGTTGAGATAGATTTCTGCGACTATTTGAATTATCAACGTGAATAGTCAGAAAACAAAGACAACGAGCTTTCAGATTCTGACAATGTATGATTCATAAACTGGACCAAAAAACCAAATCCTATTCGATCAATGTTTCGATGAGAAATGCAACCAGCTAACTATACCTCCAAAAACGACTAGAATGGTTCAGACATTGGATGTATACTTTTTCAGATAACTCAAGATTTTGGTGAAAGCAATGTATGATTTTGTGATACTCAACACTTTGTCTAATTTGAACTTACACAGAAGACTCAGTATATTTGCAATGCACTCGTTTGCATTTAATCAGTTACAGTCACCGGTGTTTAAAAAGCCATGGACAAATGTTGGATATAGTGATGAAGAGAAGCACCCTCGTGGGTGAACACGTTGCCATAATAGGAAACCAGATTGTGCAACCTGGTTTTAGTTTCTCTGTTGGTTAAATAAACTGTTGTGTACTACTACAGAGTAATAGTAATCCTCTATTTTCCCTTAGTAGTTAGTATGAACCAATTTTTGTGCTACATAGATATTTCTATAGTTGTCTGATTTTTATTCTTTTTTATTTTTTAACAATTCCTTTTATTTTCTGTAAGTACACATAAATTGCATTAAAAAATCCAGAGTTTCTGAAAGCTTCTTTAAAAGTGTTGTTTTTAAGATCTTTAATCATAATTAGAGAGTACCCAAAAATACCATTTTTTTATGTTTATTATCATTAGCGGTCACCGCAATGTATAAATGTAACTTATTCACTTAGAATGTTATGATATACCTTTCATCCCTTTTTTTATTGATTTTCATAAAGTAGCGAAAATTTTTTTTTAAATCATTTTTTATACATTCTTTTATACATTTACTAATGTAACTGAAATGCTGTATCTTCAGGACTGCCTTATTTATTTATTTATGATTTATTTTCTTTAGACGAATTTTGTAAATCTAATTTTATACTTTATGCAATCTTCGCTTCTACTGTAGCAATTAACCTTTAATACGAAAGTTTACAGTAATAAAATGCAATAACTTATTTTCTGCTTATACGGATTTTTAATGTAAGCAAAGTGTTAAGATAATAGTATTTAATATTTATTTATTACATATCACATTTTAATGGGATTACAAATTTTGTTTTAATTTATTATTAATTTGTATTTAGTTGTATAAATATTATATAATTATTTACTGAATGAAGTAAATAATTTTTTTGTCTCAGTAAATTGCAAATTCAGTTTATATAAGTGGCTGTTAAAATTATATTTTACTTTCCAACAAGAAATATTTACAAGGCTACGGTGTCGGCACGACTTAAAACATAAGAAAAAAAACTAATACACCAGTTTTATACTTGTCACGCGCATAATGAATCTACTGTGTTGTATCATATTAATACTACTTTTAGGTAGATTTTGAGGAAACACCTTTTCTAAAAAAATTTTTAAAACCACCTCACTTTAACAACTTTATTTTGTTGTATGCTGAGTTATATGTCATAAGTACAGGATATGTTTTTAAGAACTTTACCTTTAAACGTAATTTAATTTTTAAATATAAACACGCAATGTTTTCAACAAGAACTTTTTTATGTCTGTTATTTATTGCAGCTTTTCCTGTAATCGCTTTTTTGCTTCCTTTTGGTATATTTTTAAACCACATCTGTTATGTTAACCTATAATGCACATTCTAGCAAATTTCTTGTTTTCGCACCTCTCATTTTAATAATTTCCTTGGCTGTTGAGCTTAAAAACATATCTGTAGTAGGCTTCAAGTTTTCCTGTTATCTAAATATTTAATTTACTACTTGCAACTTTTAAACTTTCCTTCGTAGAACATTTTGAGCCTCCAAAGATTAATTTTTGGCAAAATACCCGAAAGGTATACTTGCAGGTAACTAAAAGTTTGGCACTTGCGCCACATTTCTATTTCTCCGGCAAGAAACTTATGTTGCAGCAATTTCAAGTTTTGCGAGTTTGATTTACTTACGCTAAGTACAGTAGATCACTTTCATTGAAATTATCAAAGTGAGAGCTCGTCAGTGAATGTACATAAGGAAACATGAGTTTTGTGTACTTAAAGCAAAGCTGGTTACTATTTGTGCTTTATAGGCGCAAGGCATACATATGTTATTATAAACAGTACGTAAGAAATATCACACATGTAAGTAAAATACAAACTATATAAGATGGTTTCGGTTATATATGTATTTTACTTGTAAGTACAAATACGCCTCCAATTAAAATTTACAAACGCGCCATGTCTTGAAGCAATACGTGTTAATTCCGTCTACACTCCTCTTATGCTTTCACGGTCGCGACATAATTCAAGACATTTACACTATTCATGAATTCCACATGTAAATTTAGATGATCTTATTTGTTCGGTTGCCGTAAGATGTGCTTGCTGCTTTAATTACACATCTTTATTTACAAAGTCACTAACTTAATTTATCCCCCACTTCGATTACGTATTTAACACTGAAACGGCAACAATTTTGTATTGGACTATATATTTAGGGTATCCAATACAAAACTGTTGCCGCTTTAAAATTGAAAAGAGATATAACGGAATGCAAAAGTAAAATAATACAATAATCACAATGAATCAATGTATAGTACTTGTAACCCAAAAATAACAATACATTATTCGGATTCAAAATAAAACATGACAATATACGCTTTTAAAATCAAATACAAACAACATACATAAGAAAACAGTACCAAATTATATAATAAGTTAATATTTTGAAATTTCGTAATACAAGTTGTAACTTTGAACTTAAAAGTTTTTTATTTATTTTTGAATCTGAATAATATTTATTACTTGCCCTAAATACCACATATGTGCAACAAGTGGAATAGATCATAATTTATTAGTAATATCTTTTTAGAGGGATGTGTTTTACCCACTTTTATATTAGCCTTACTTTTTTATTGATTTAATATTTGTAATCTCTTCTCTAGGATCAATAAGGAAATTATATATTAACGTATAATTACATAAGGGGAGAAGTAGTTTATTAAGTACACTCCGAAAATAAAAGTTTTATTAAAATCCCTGTTTCAGATCCGTTGGTCGTCTCCTCTACAGTCTTCTGAGTGCTGTAAAGGGATTTTGTAGTCGATTAACTTCTGCATTTGTATGTTTAGAAAAAAGGTGAAAGTAATTAATGCTAAGCTTGCCAATTATTTCTTCAACTGTTGGTATGCTTCATGGGTTTTTTTTGCTAATGTACTATGGTGCATTAATATACGTAATATTTTCTACCCACTAAATGATTTTGATATAGGAAGGTTTGGCGCAGCTCCACAGTTGAATACCATAAGTTTAGATTTTCTATTAATATAGATATTTTTTAATGTAATGTGTGACTTCCAAGTTAATTTAAAATTCACTGTTAGCCCCAAGTATGTATTTTACTTTGATTTGCACTGATAGTGCAACGTTGTTTATTCTGACATTTGGGCAGTCATCGTATCTTGTTTTGAACGTTATTTGTCTAAATTTTGTTGTGTTTACTTTTGTCTGACATATTTAACCACTATTCTAGGCTATTCAAGTGGGTTTTAAGATGGTTTGATAATTGCTGGACGTCTTTATTAATCACCAATATAGCAGTATCGTCAGGGAACGTTTGCAATTGTAGCGTTAATAGTAGTCAGAATGACTGCTGTATACACAAGAGTAAGAAACGGTCCTAGGACGCTACCTGTGGTATACCAGATTTGACGCTGTCGACTATAGGGTTGGTAGAATTGAACACAGTTGATAAATGACGTTCGGTAAGCTAATAATATAGATGAAGTAGTTGTTTTAGTTTATATAGTAGACCCTGATGCCAGACTATCAAAAATGTGTTCTATGTCTAAGAATTCTGCAGTTCAGACATCCTTTTCTTTTAGATTGATTGTGATCTTATTTACAACTTTGGCACGGGTGAATCGTAGAATGTTTCTTGTAAAAACCGAATTGGTGTGTTGGTAATAACTCGTCTAAGTTGATGTCTGTTTCAAACTTATTAATCTGTAAGGGGAAGAACAATTGGATGATTTTCCAAGTTTTGGGACAAAAACTTTTGTGAAAAATTTCCTCTTTATAGGAAAGTAGGATAATCTTATCATGATATTAAAAATGGTAGTTAGAAACACTATTGCCTTTCCTCATAATAATATGTCGATTTGGTTTTTAAATTCTGTACGTGAAAATGGTGTCATTGGAAAGGTTATTGGACAACCTGCATCTAAAAAGTTATGGATAATTAATTCATTGTTGGCAATCGTGTTTGCGTTAGCTTGTAAAGCATTGAACGTTTTTAATAGATGTTCTGTAAATATATTGGATTTTTCTTGGTCCGTTCTTGCCCAGCTTCCATCCTGCCTCCTTATTAGTGGTATGTTAATTGTTGGTTTCTTATATTTTTTTATTGCTTTTTATATTAAGTAATCATCTTTTAATAGCCTACTTATGTATGATTCGAATGCGGAGTTCCTTAAATCTTCAAATATAAATTTTAGTTACCAAGTTTTTTTTGGAGCACTTACAGGCACTGCAGCCTCAAGGGCTTATTATACCCACTAATATGTACTTATTCTAGGACATTCACATCCACGCATGGGTTAAGCGAGACTCGAACACGCACGCGCCGGCTAGAGGACAGAGGCAACTGCTTGAACCTGCTTAGCCACCGAGTCCCATAGTTGTCATGTTAGCCTGTTGAATATGTTTTTATCTATAGGATTACAAGTCTACATCTTGGACGTTTCGTTTTTGGAGTCAATTCACTCATGTGTACAAGTGAATTTATATTATCTTGGTGGTTTTAAATATTCGTGTACTTCTTTTAGCAGCTTTTTGAATTATGGTTGTGAGAATTTGAACAACATTATCAAAGATCCTTATATGTTTTTAGACGAATGTTTAAATCTAGGTTCTCGTCAAAATTGTTTTTTTATAAACAGTCCAATATGTTTTAGTAGACCCCACTTTTGGTATAACTGATTTTATAATAACATGAGTCATCATCATCATCATCACACATCTATTGACTACAAGACATAGGCCTCCCTTAAATTCAAGGGGAGGATTTGGCAATTAAACGCTACGCTTGCCGGGCGGGTTGGCGAGTGGATAGGATGTATGGAGTGTGTAGACTGTGGGTAGGATTAAGGTTGGGACACAATTTTTTCCCAGTGTTAGGAGATAGAGAAAAATCGAGGTTTACGTGGGCAGAGTTGCTTCCCTGAAGTAGATCTATTTTGTATCGGTATCACAGGGAGTATCTACCCGCTACCCATATAATATGAGTACTACGTGGATATCTATCGCGAAAAATAGCAAAAGCAAATATTCAATTAAAAATATTTTTCATGGCAATCAATATGTTGGTGTATATGCTGGCACCAATTTTTATAGCATTTTTTCCATAACAAATCAGGTATCTCCAAAACTTAGATTTTGGATGCATTAACCGCCTCTTCCGTTATTGAAAATCATTGTTCACGCAGTTTTTTCTTCACGCGTGGGAGCAAAAAAAATGTTAGTTGTCAAACTAGGACTGTACGGCAGATGATCCATCAATTCAACGTTTTGAGTGCTTAAAAAGCCAGTTGTTTGCTTCGATTTTTGCGAGCTTGCATTGCCATGGTGGAGAATGATCCAGCGTTGCGCGTTGGTTTTTTTTATTTCTCCGAAAACTTTTGGTATGTTATGGTTGGTTATGCACCATTCGGAATTGATCGTTTTATGACGGTTGTACCATGTCCAGATTTTACAAAAGAAAAGCAGGTGACCATTTGCTTCGAAGTGCTTCGAGTGCAAACGTCCCATACAGTAGACAGCCGTTTTATTTTGTTCTTATAAATCCAATATTGGTCACCTGTGACGTTGTTATAAACGGTTTTTGAATCACCGCGATTGTATTTCTTAAAAAATTCTTTCTAACAATCGACATGAGTCTGTTTTTGAGCGATTGTTGACATATACGGGATTCAACGCGCACGCAGCTTTTTCACGATTCATACAATATCGAATGTATGCTAGTCATACTAATACCTAAAGATGTCTGAATGTCACAGTCGTCGCACGCCATCGACGTTTGCTGAACCAACGATGTACAGTGGCTTTGTATGGGGCTTTATCATAAAAAGTCGACGTGAGTTAATCGACGAACTGTTATTGAGATAATCCACGTTGAAAACTGTATTAACATTAACGCACAAAAATGTTTACAAGTTAATTCTATTTTTTGGCCTAAAGAAAATCTTTAACTTAATGAAAACAAAATTAATAACCTCCATATGACAAAACATTTTGAGTATGTATGCCATCAAAAATGAAAAATTTTATAATGCACACAAAGGGTTGCTAATTTACAATAAATATTAAGCAGATTACCGGAGAATGATCAGATGATAAATTCCAGATAGATTCGATGTGAAAGTAATTGTGAGTTATGCCACTAACTACACAAAAGTCAAGTAGGTCTGGAATTTTCTTGGGATCGGTAGGTCAATATATTGGTTGATAAGTACATATGAACAGTTGGTATTTGTGATCGGGCATAAGAGGTTTCTTTCTTTTGGTGTTACGCATCTGGACTTCCAATCTGTATGCTTCTCATTCCAGTCAACGCCAGCTATAAAACAATTTTTTAGTAGATTAAATATTGTTTCATACTCTTCCGTGGTGATTGTATATCTGAGGTGACTGTAGAGCACAGCTATAGTAAGATATCTTGGTTTAGTGTTAACGTGAATTACTTGTACTTACAGTTTATCTGTTTAATATTGGGAAAGCTCATAGTGTGATATAGTATTACGTTTTAAGATTGCCGCCCCTGATGAGTGGTGTAAAATATTCTATAAGATGGTATTTTAAAAACAATTTTGTCAGTAGAGTGCATCTTAGAGATTAGCATTATATTAATTTTGTGTATTTTTAGAAATTATGTTATTTTAATTTTGTGGTTCAACAAGCCCTGAGGGTTTCAAAGGGCAATCCGCAATGATTATATATTTATTATTTAACTAATTCACCAATATCCACAAGCGTAGTTTTATTAACTCTGTTAGTTCTTGTGTAATAGCGTTTTGTTTTTTTTAATATCTTGCCATTAATGGATAATATTCGTTGTATCGCCTACTTCACTATCTTCTTCTATAAAAGAATAATCAGGTTGGTCTGGGGCAGGTTCAATTTCTTGTATCTCAGTTTGTAAATTGTTGGCAAAGTTTTCCGGTTACTGTAGAAAGTTTATTGGCTGATTTTCTCATTGAATGTGGTATCATTGGAGTTTTACACATTGCTGACATCAGTATGGTTGGAATTGATTTTAATTGATTTTAAATATTTTATGTTTGCACCGTCTTCTAATACTAGTCGGGTTTGGGTTAGTAAAACCATTCATTTTGAATAGTATTGATAATTCTCATCTAAGCATCAAAAACTAAGAATTAAATTAAAATAAAAATCTATAATAAAAAGTAAAATTTCCATGAATAACTCAAGAAAATGTAAATTGGAATAGGCTACAATTGCTGCAGCGTTGATAACGCAAGCACGGGATGGGTAATAGGTACGTCCGTTTTTCTTTAATGTGCGTGGATTAGCACAAGCGTCCACTTACTTTCACGTTCGTAAAGCAAATTTTTAGTTGTATCGTATTTATATATCATTTGAAACAAATGAAGTACAGTAGATTCTTGTAAAAAATTTTATTATTTAATTATGTCGTACGTCTAATAAATATGTTTCTGCAGTTGTGTTTAAAAAACTCATATTTGAACTACATAAAATTTTAGGTAATATTTTAACTACAAATAAAAAGTAATCACGCATTAAGAATTGACTATACAACATAGTTATGATGAAAATAATGTCTAAATAGTATTTTATATTTCCTACGTCAGCAATAGAGACACTGGGCGAAAATGGGCAGTACATGTAACGGAAACAAAAATCGCCGATTGCTTTACTGCAAGAGCGAGCGAAGATAATTTTTATTATTCTTGTATAGAAATAGTGGCGTACAGAAAGAGAAGAATGTAGCACTACTACTACTACTCCTGGACACAGCAAAACGTGTTATGTAAAGCTGATGATCACAAGCTCAATGAACGATGCAAGAAGAAGTGGCTTCCCATCCACATCATGGTTCATGCAGAACGTGGTGACAGTAAAAAAAATATTTATCCGCATCCCTTGGTAACATCTGTTTGTTATATTAATTTTTGTGTTGCTTTTATTTGCCCTGCTTTATGCTACGAAATTTGACCGCGTTTACTATTATGAAAATAAAATTGTCTTTTGCCTTCGTTTTTGTTGGAAAATTACTTTTAATGTATATTTGCTGTTTTGCTGTTCAAACAATTTAATATGAAACGAAAAGACTGGTACTCTGTACTACCTAATTTAACCACTTACTAATAATAAATTATGAAAAATTCTATTCTACTACAAATAATAATAATTTATAGCACATAAGAACTATGAGTAATCCGTCAATATGTAGAAACGATTTTTCAGATTGTGAAAAAACCGTGGTCTCTGAAAGAATTATAATTTCTTTAATCTTTAGAATTGATAAACAAAAATGACTTGCCGCAAGCTATGTTAAGCATTGTAGAAATACATTATTTAATATTCTGTTCGTGGTTTCGTTTTGCTCAAGGCGGTTTCCAGTTCATAATAGAAAATATATATGTTCGACATAATAAGTTATTTTTTCTTAAAAGTTCTTATTAAAAATATATTGTTTTAAGTAGCACAAAAGCATTTAACTATTTCATTTACTTGCTCTTGAGTGTACAAGAATTAAATTTTACTAAGCAATAAAGAATATGTACATTAAATACTTTTAGTGTATTAATTTTAGCTATTTAACAAAGTACCTAAACAAACTTCTTTGCACCTGGTGAGCACAACAATATATTTTTATATACACCTTTTTAAAAAAAAAGTATTTAGCTATTTTTTAATTTTTGCCTATGCACGTTTTAGATAATTTTGTAGAAGTGTACTATCTACTGGAATTGCCATAATGTGAAGATTTCTCAAAAAATTCGCTATAGTTTTTGTTTCTTGGTTCAAGCAGAAAAATCGCGTTTAAGAGTTTTGGGACTAACAGCTGGTAAGCTATGTCGGGTAAACCGCCAGACCCAGTTTATTTGCTTTTTATCTTTTACAGAGTGCTAACTGCTTGCGAAGTTGACAGTTGTTTGAGCATCACTTCATAAGGAAATATTCATAGCAGTATCAATCATTGCTATACACAACCGAGTTACGAAATGCTTACGTAAAGGATATATTATCGAAAGAACAAGTATTCAGATGGGTTTCAGTGTTCTAAGAAGAAGAAGATGATGTCGAGGATTAACAACCCACAATTTCAAAGTTCATTTTAACGGCTATTTCAGGATCTTTGTGTTTCATCAGAATGGCTTTATCATCCGCAAATGTTGCTGTTAGAGATTGTGTGTTGGTGGGTACATCAGCTGTATAGAGCAGGTATAACATAGGTCCTAAGACACTGCCTTGTGGGACTCCAGAACGTGGCGGATACAGTTCACTTAGTTGTTGTCCGTATTTAACCTGAAAGAGTCTATCCTCTAGATAGGATTTCAATATAATAAAATATGGATGAGGCAGTGTATGTTTCAATTTATAAAGGAGGCCATCATGCCACACTTTATCAAAAGCTTTGCTGTCATCCAGGAACACCGTGCAGTATTGCTTCTCTTCGAATGATTGGTTGATATAGTCAACAACTCGATGAACCTGCTGAATGGTGGAATGCTCATATCTAAAGCCAAACTGATGATTAGGTATAAGATTTAGCTCCTCTATGATAGATGTTAGTCTATTGGCAAGCAGCTTTTCAAAGAGTTTACTTATAATCGGCAAGAGACTGATTGGTCTGTAAGAATCAGTTAGGTTTGGTGTTTTCCCTGGCTTAAGAATCATAATTACTTGGGAGACTTTCCATTGTGCCGGGAAGTAACCTATTCTCAAAATTGCGTTGTAAATAGTAGTTAACATTACGAAACCTTTGCGGGGGAGTTTTTTAATTATTTGCTCCGTTACTAAATCAAAGCCTGGAGCTTTATTTGGGTGAAGATTTGTGTTGATGATTTCGCGAACTTCTTTTACCGTGAACAGTTTTGGCATTGGCGACATTTGAAAGGGGGCCTCTAGATATTCCCGGATTTCAGAATCTTCTTCAGGCGTTACTGCTGATGGTAGTGGCTGGAAGACTTTTTCTAAATGTTGTGCCAGTAGTTCAGCTTTCTCAGAGTCAGTGCGTGCCCAGCTGTTATCTGCTTTACGCAATGGGGGAATTGGATCATTCTGGCGTTTTATCCGTTTAGTCGCTTTCCATAGGGATGACACGTCAGGTGTGGCTTCCCAGGCCGCCTCTTGAATTAATTGGGTAAGGTAGGCTACTGCTGACTCAATGTCTTCGCTATTTTTAAGCGGAATTTTCATGTTTAGTTTATCATGAATCAGGGATCTAAAGTAGCACCAATCTGTTCTCTTATTAAATAACTGCAGTGCTTTTTCTTTTTCAATTACAGTGGCGCTGACTGTAGCTAAAACTGGGGTATGATCTGATGATAGATCGGAACATGAAGAAATGTCTAAATATCCTGGAGCGATGCCTTTAGTTACGAAAAAGTCCAAGAGATCTGGAATTTTATTTACATCGCTTGGCCAATAGGTTGGTTCATAAGTAGAAAGGTGATTAAGATGTAAGTCCTGCATAACTTGACTAAGTATTCTACCACGTCCTGGAGCAGTGATGCGTGAGCCCCAGAGCACGTTTTTCGCATTGTAGTCCCCACCTGCCATGAATCTGCTACCTAAGGATCGGAAGAGCTCAATGAATCCTTCTTTGGTAGTAGGGTAGTTGGGGCAATATACTGCCGAAAGTGCGAGCGGACCGAGCCAGTCCTCGAAAACTATACTTGTAGCTTGTAGAAAGTTAATGCCTTGTTTAATCAATATTGCCGTACCTCCCCTAGCTTATCTGTTAGAGTCCGGCTGTTCAGTGGAGTATATACAATAATTTTGGATTTTAAACTGGCTTGTTTGTGAGAAATGGGTTTCCGAGATTAACATTATGTCGATCGTATGGAGCTTGAGGAAGATTTCCAGTTCATGTTTGTGGTTTGGAAGGCCATTGGCATTCCAGAGGGCTATTTTATATGCTGGGGCCATTTTTGTTTTTAATTAGTTCTTCTCTTAAAAGCGCTATTTGTTTTGTTAACTCAATTATAGTTTGTTGTTGAGCTTGTATCGTTTGTTGCATTGCTGCAATAATGGAGGTTAGGTCACCTGCTTGTTGTTCTGTTGTGTTATTGTTTGAATGTATTGATTGTGTACTTATTGTAGGATGATGTTTAGATAATCTGAATGATTTGTCTAGATTTTGTGGTACGTATATGTTATTTTGCTCATTGCTAAGCTCTTGTATTTGAGAATGACTAGATTGTTGAGGTTGATGTGGTTGAGATTGGTGTACTTTATTAGATTGGTGCTGGGCCTGTTGAGGCTGCAGTTTGATTTGAATGGGTCCGGTTGTCTGTTGACAATTATAACTTGATTCGGAAATATTCTGTTTATGATATCTACATAGACCTTACAGCCTTTGTAATTAGCTGGATGTACACCACCGCATACACACATTTTGCCGGTTTACCATCTTTTTTATTTTTAGGACAGGTGCGGTAGTCATGCAGCTGCGCACGCATCTGGCTGGTCTGGTACATCGGTTTTTCGTGTGTCCGTAACATTGACAATTCTTACATTGTGGAATCTGGACTTTCTTTATGGGTTCTTCGAATGTTACTAGCGCATTTCCTATGTGTTTAATATTGAAGATTTCTTTGTTATTTAGATTACGTTTAACATCGATGAAGAAGGTATTTTTCTTCTGCTTTGTTTCTCTGTTTATGACGTTCATGATGTTTACCACCTCGTAACCCTTTTTCATTAATTCTTCCTTTATTGAGTTAACATCCGTAGAGAAATGCATATATTTTAATACAATTCTGAAAGTTTTTTCCTCATCTAATGAGTAGGTATGTCTAGCTACTTTATTTTGATCAAGGACATCTCTGAGTTTCTTATAAATCTTCAACGCTTTCGGTTTGCAATTTAACCTTATTTCCTTGCATTATCTGATAGAAGTAGTTCTTTTTGTCGATGTGGCTATTTGCAAGATTTAGCAATGGGTTTATTGCTGTTACATAATGTAGTATGAAGGGGGAAACTTGTGGAGTGTTTACTTTGTTATCTTATTTACTGCTTGATGAGGCTTCTTCGTTTGTGTTCGAGAGAGTTTCATATCTGTTAGTGACAGCTGTTTGTAAAATTACTTGCTTTGTTTTTTGTGAGGAAGGATTGTTATTTTTCGTTTTCCTGTTACGTGTTCTAACTTCTTGGAAGTCATTAAGCGTTATGACTTCAGATTTGTCACTGTTGACCGACATGATGTCTTCATTGAGATTGGAGTTCGTGAAGTTGTGTTCAGTAAGTAATTCATTGACATTGTTGGATTAAACGTTTGTATATTGTTAAATGACGTACCTGTAATTCTTGGTATACGAAGCATTTCAATGTAGGTTAAATTTTGTGGTTGTGTGTTTGTTAGATAGTGAGATGGTGCTTCCTGTTGATATGGCTGAGGTGTGAATATTTGCTGGGGGTTTTGCCAGTGAATTATTTGCTGGGGCAGCTGATATTGAGGCTGCCACTGCATTTGCGTTTGTGGATTATAAAACATGCGAACATCACTATTATTTGTTGTTTGTTGCGGAAGCTGGGTGTTTGGATATATAGGAGCTCCCGAATTTGTGTTGTACATGTTGAATGTTTGTATGGGTTTAGAAAGTTTTGTTATTACCTGATTAACAGCTGTGTATATGATTTACAGCTGAACACAGCAGATAACAACGGCACGGACCTGATACCGCGCTTAATTTCTGTAGGTTATCGCACTCTGGGCACACACTTCCGTACTCTTGCTGGACGAAAGTAAAAGATGCCCTGGGTGAAGGCCCTGATTACTGGCCGGAGAGGCCCGGCCCGCAGGTGCCGCTGACTCCGCTGAAGCCCGTCCCGCTGGTGCCGCTAAAGCCCGGCCCGCTGTATTGACTCGCAGGACCGTACAGGAACAGAACTCGTGCCAAACTATTTTGAATATTATTCATAATTCTCATCTAACCATCAAAAACTAAGAATTATATTAAAATAAAAATCTATAATACAAAGTAAAATTTCCATGAATAGCTCAAGAAAATATAAATTGGAATAGGCTACAATTGCTGCAGCGTTGATAACGCACACACGGGATGGGTCATAGGTACGTCCGTTTTTCTTTAATGCACGTGGAGTAGCGCAAGCGTCCACTTACTTTCACGTTCGTAAAGCGAATTTTTAGTTGTATCCTATTTATATATCATTTCAAACAAATGAAGTGCAGTAGATTCTTGTAAAAAATTTTATTATTTAATTATGTCGTACGTCTAATAAATATGTTTCTGCAATTGTGTTTAAAAAACTCATATTTTAACTACATAAAATTTTAGGTAATATTTTAAATACAAATAAAAAGTAATCACGCATTAAGAATTGACTATACAACATAGTTATGATGAAAATAATGTCTAAATAGTATTTTATATTTCCCACGTCAGCAATAGAGATACTGGCCGAAAATGGGCAGTACATGTAACAGAAACAAAAATCTCCGATTGCTTTACTGCAAGAGCGAGCTAAGATAATTTTTATTATTCTTGTATAGAAATAGTGGCGCACAGAAAGAGAAGAATGTAGCACTACTACTACTACTCCTGGACACAGCAAAACGTGTTATGTAAAGCTGATGATCACAAGCTCAATGAACGATGCAAGAAGAAGTGGCTTCCCATACACATCATGGTTCATGCAGAACATGGTGACAATAAAAAAAATATTTACCCCCAGCCCTTGGTAACATCTATTTGTTATATTTATTTTTGTGTTGCTTTTATTTGCTCTGCTTTATGCTACGAAATTTGACCGCGTTTACTATTATAAAAATAAAATTGTCTTTCGTCTTCGTTTTTGTTGGAAAATTACATTTAATGTATATTTGCTACTTTGCTGTTCAAACAATTTAATATGAAACGAAAAGGCTAGTACTCTGTACTACCTAATTTAACCACTTACTAATAATAAATTATGAAAAATTCTATTCTACTACAAATAATAATAATTTATAGCACATTATAAGAACTATAAGTAATCCGTCAATATGTAGAAACGATTTTTCAGATTGTGAAAAAACCGTGGTCTCTGAAAGAATTATAATTTCTTTAATCTTTAGAATTGATAAACAAAAATGACTTGCCGCAAGCTATGTTAAGCATTGTAGAAATACATTATTTAATATTCTGTTCGTGGTTTCGTTTTGCTCAAGGCGGTTTCCAGTTCATAATAGAAAATATAAAATTATGTTCGACATAATAAGTTATTTTTTCTTAAAACTTCTTATTAAAAATATATTGTTTTAAGTAGCACAAAAGCATTTAACTATTTCATTTACTTGCTCTTGAGCGTACAAAAATTTAATTTTACTAAGCAATAAAGAATATGTACATTAAATACTTTAGTGTATTAATTTTAGCTATTTAACAAAGTACCTAAACAAACTTCTTTGCACCTGGTGAGCACAACAATATATTTTATATACACCTTTTAAAAAAGTATTTAGCTATTTTTTAATTTTGCCTATGCACGTTTTAGATAATTTTGTAGAAGTGTACTATCTACTGGAATTGCCATAATGTGAAGATTTCTCAAAAATTCGCTATAGTTTTTGTTTCTTGGTTCAAGCAGAAAAATCGCGTTTAAGAGTTTTGGGACTAACAGCTGGTAAGCTATGTCGGGTAAACCGCCAGACCCAGTTTATTTGCTTTTTATCTTTTACAGAGTGCTAACTGCTTGCGAAGTTGACAGTTGTTTGAGCATCACTTCATAAGGAAATATTCATAGCAGTATCAATCATTGCTATACACAACCGAGTTACGAAATGCTTACGTAAAGGATATATTATCGAAAGAACAAGTATTCAGATGGGTTTCAGTGTTCTAAGAAGAAGAAGATGACGTCGAGGATTAACAACCCACAATTTCAAAGTTCATTTTAGATAGATGGAATAGATGCACAAGTGTGTGCTAAATTGATTCCCAAGATTTTGACTGACAAACAGAAGAAAAACCTTGTGACGATTTCTTATGAGCTTAAATGGAGCCTGAAAGAAGACTGTTAAAATTGTGCAGGCTGTTGTGATTAATAGTTTAAAAGAGATTTTATTGAAAACGATGTAGTGGTGATCAAAAATGCTATTTTAATAAATATTAAGTATATATACATAAACATATATGCACTTAAACTACTTTTATGGAATTATAATTTTCTGGACTTTTATGTATGTGCACTTGCGTGTGTATGTACTTGTATATCTATGGCATATAGCCGTTTTAATAGACATAAAAACTGCCGTAATTATTGGATTTGGTTGGTGGTTGCACAATTTTATTAGACCAATGTCTTCACTAAGTTCGTCAATATATAAAATCAGTTAGAGGCGGGAGGAAACGACCTTTAAATATTTTTGATTTTTTTGTGACTTTTACAGTTTTTACCAGGTAAATAAAAATAGCACGTATATTCTTTAGATATATACCTAGCTACAATTCAAAAATAGAGGGGATCGATTGGGAATGGGGGACGTAAGTATAAATATTTTGATTTAACTCATGTTGCATAATTATTTCTTATCAGAATTAAGAAAACATAACATTAACCTCAAAGCAGTTTGATTTCAGCAAGATGGGACGACTTGACATACATCAAGAGGAGCAATGGATTTTTAAGACAATATTTTATTAGACGCATGATATCATTGTGTGAAAATGTGGAGTGACCTGCTCGGTCACCAGACCTGTGAACAAATTTACATTAAGTAGCTAAATTACAAAATTTATATATCTGTTGGCGGCTTTTTTCTAATAATTAACATATTTTAATATAATAATTATTAATTAAAAGTAGGCCACGCATAGTTAAAATTATGTTATATAAATGATTTAATCATTCGACATAATAGTAGAGTATCTAATAAAGCTCACCTCAAAATTAAACTCGTTTGATTAAAAAACATGTGCTTAATATTTCTTTTTTAATTATTGGTGTTGTAGAAGCTCACTGTATACAACCTTTTTTGTTCTTAGCCGAAGGTAATTGTTTTCTTGACCTTGCTGTTTTTTATGCTTGCTTTTCCAAGCTACTTTCTTATAATCGCAGCACTAAGAGACTAAATAATGTTTGTAAATGTCGTGGTAGCGAGCTCGAGAAAAGTTCTCGGTGTCTAAGCGACCCAATTTTTGGTTTTTATGTTATATTTGTTCTCTTCTAATTAACTTGTGATTTTGTAGTTCTTTGAAGAGCCCATTAAGAATATCTAGTATAATGCGCGATTTCAACTTTCAAGACTTATCATGTTCATTTAGAAAGTAAATTTTTAAACGTCTCTGTACAATAAATTACATTCTTTTGAATATTGTTACTATGTAATAAGTGGCATTTCAAACTCCTTTTACAAATTGGCAATTTATAAAACTAGACCAAAAATATAAATTAATTTCTTAAACATCTACCATGTCATTGTCGGTGGATATGTTAGAATTACGCAAAACCTCTACAAATACTTTATTAATAGATCTGTCCTCGATTTAAACATAAAATATAATCATAAATCAGGACTATCACTAGATATCAAAAATATTTATAAACATATTTTGTGGGTGTGATTCTCTTCATTTTAGATTTTTTTGAGAATATAGATATGAAATATATCGGCTAATTTCCATATAAGTTTACAGAAAATCAAAAAAAAAATTATAAAAATTAAAAACATCTTTGTGTAATATTACAGTTGAATATAATAGTTACAGGATTTGTTGTACGTCACATACCTAGTGTTCAATAAAAATTGCGCATTTTTTATTTCCAGTTTTGCTACATATTCTTTTTACAAAATTGGCTTAAAGAAACACATCTGTTTATAATGGTTTTACTATTTTCATCAGATGCATTAATTTATTTTAAATGTTTAAAAAAAATTAACCCAGAAACTTTTCTATATGAATTGCAGTTCGGCCATAAAGTAATATAAAATTAGAAAGATTGTATGGTTCAATAAATTAAGATCAATCTGTTTAGTGCATTGCGTAAACAAATTGAAACAATAAACCAAAATCTCTTTTCAAAAACAGATTTGTTTACAGATGTTACACATTTTGTGGTATTTCGAAAGTCGTGTGATTACAGATCTTTAATATGTTTAATTGGAATACACGTAATAATTATTTATATGAACACCAGTTTACCCTTGTAAAGTGCATCTTCTCATGTAGTCCAAATAATAAAGGCTAAAATCTAGAAACTTAATGTACTTGTGCTTCTGTCTTACCTTGATTCATCAGATTGCTACTTATTTCTCCCAATGGCTCAATTTTAAAATATCGGGAAAATTGCAACATGGTATAAGCATATGATACAACAATTTTTGGAAAACATAAGTACAGACTATACATTACAATGGACTGCATTTTCATATAATATTATATCTAAATACGTTGAGATGACGTAATGGTCAGTTTTGATGTTGTTTCCCATTTACCAATATTCGCCACACCTGCTACTCTTAAAAACAACTTACATTTTAGAAGATGAAACAGTGATATTTCTATGAGTTCCACATTTTTACCTACCATATCAAACCTTTTTATAATCGACTTTGACATAAAATTCCTTGCTTCCTTTTCCTTGAAAGATACTTTTTGGATAAAATACGTTGATAATACTTTTGATATCTGGCCTTTTAAACAAGATACGCTTTCTCAGTTTATTTTCCTAATTAAATAAGCTTTACACCAAACATTATATTTACAATAAAAATCAAACAAGACAATTCTCTCCTTTCTATCATATTGCATATAGCAAACCTATACATTCATTTTCCAAAATCTATTTTTTCCTAGAGTTTTAAAGCTTTCCAGTAGTAAAAACCGACAAACTGAAATTAATGCCATTACAAAATGACCCGCATACTAAAAAAATAAAATACATGAACGGATTTTACAACTGACAACAAAATATCTGACTTCATTTCCTCAGCTAAAGACCGTTATCTCCACGAATCCCAAGGAGTTTACGAAATACCTCATGGTGACTACGAAAGAAAGCCAAAGAAACAAACAAATATAAAGCCACCTATACAAACTATCTTTGGCCGTAATGAAGGGTGACACTTCTTCATTACTTGCCAAACATCATAAAGATTAATTTTTCTTAATTCAAAACACTCGCTCCCATTGCCTAGCAGCAGAATCATGAATACGTTAGCGCTCCAAGCGTTTATCCATCATTTGAAAATCGTTAATTATGCCAGGTCAACACTTACATAACTCATACAAACTACAAACTTTCCCCAATCCAATGCGTTTCCTAAAAAGCATCTTCTCGCCAAACTTCCTCTTTTGATTCAATAAATAGCTACGTAAAGTAGACAAAACATTATTCTTCCATGACCTATAATACTTGTGGAGTAGAGAACTAACCCAGTCTCTCTTAATAATGACATGTAAGTGCTTGCTAAAAAATTAATAGGTTACTGTAAAAGTTATTCATTTATTAACTTCACAACTACATTCTAGTTTCCTACTAATTATTAATTATAAGACTTTGCTCATCTGTTTATTATGTGATTACATTTGAATTAAAAGCAATATTTGACAAAGTTACTGGCAATATACATATAGTACGATTTTGGGTCAGTACTTTTAATACGATTTGTAAAAAACTGTCTGGGCGTGAGATTTTAAATAATCTTCGAGTATACTGCACAAACACAGGCACGCACTAGGTTGCTTGTCAAAGCTAAATAAGTGGCATTTCACACTCTGTCGATTAACGACCGCCATTGATGTTCGAAGGCTACCGCTTCGGCGCTGGCTATCTCTGCACTAATGCCTAAATGCATTTCATCATAATATGGCATGAAAAGCAATGCCTTTATACCACTATTAAATAAAAAATTTCGTATACAAAAAGGACGCCTGCTCCAAAATTGAAAATTAAACTTTTGCGTTTTTTGTAAATATTTCTGTGATCGAATAAAGTTGTACTGCGAAGAAATTAAACGTCTCGAAAATATTGCAGAAACTCGCTCTTGACGGAATCAAGTTCAGTTTCAGTACAATATGCGGCCACACAGCTCAGCAAAAATTGTTAGATCCTGACAGGAAAATTTTGATCTACCCGCCATACAGCCACCAATTTTTTTAACAGATTGCCATATTTTTAAAATACTAAGCAATACTTTATAAACGCAGAAATTTAATGATGTGATAGATAAGTTATTCTAATGTTAGTAGAAGGTCATTGATGACTAAGAAACATGTTTCATTTAAAATTGTTTGACATCTTCACGAAAAATAAGTTAAAAAAGTCTTCTACTACAAAGAGGCGTCTCCTTGGAGATTGGCTAGTTCTTCGCTGTTGTACTACACTAATTTCCCGAAGATAAATCGTTCTAATATTCGGCTAAATAGCTAATTTTGCTGCAAAGAACAACATGAAAAATAATGCTACCTATTTAGTAGTTGCGAGACAATACACGTACTGCTGTTAACAGTAGGTGTGACCAAGATGGAGTGGAGAGGAAAATGCTAACTGTCTGCCATTAATTAGCTATTAATGGACACTAATAATCAAAACTATAAGCTTAGCATAACACATAACATTACAAAAAGTAATATTCAGTCAATCCCTCTAATCGACACATTAAACAAAAATAATTGTAACCTATTTAAGTGGCTGATCGGAATAACAGTTCTACGATATTTAATTCTGCAAAAATTCTTTTGGTTTTTATAAACTACAAGTGCACCCAATCCACAAATATTCAGTGCAGATGCAGCGCTCTCATCAATGATATTTTTTTGCTCTCTTGTTAGTTATGGTACAGACTGATTATTTTCATCATTGTCATCATCTTTGTCTAATTTTCGATGCTTTCGATTTTCTACCAATTATAACAATCTAGCAGATTTATTTTAATTGTAATATGATTATTTATTTTTAAATGCTGTTATCTACTGAACCTTTTAGAATCACATACATTTTGCACTATTATCTGTATTCAACCGAGTTGTGAATGTATAAATAAAATTATCTATTTTATGGTTTTCTAAGCATAAACATGATTTATTTGTTATAAATATAGGTGTTTAAGCTATTGTTGTATACATCTTCTACATTTTATAACAAATAAGTTTTGACATAAACGAATTTTTAAGATACTGTATATTAATATAATAAAAATAAGTACCGGCCCTAGAAGGATTATTGCTCCTTTAAATTTTTTTTCTATTTGTAAAACCTTTTTCTAGAAAATTATCAAATTTTTAATATCAAAATAATACATAATCTCAGAATAAGGAGAGTTTTATGAATTAACATAGAGAAGCTAACGCTTTACAAGTTCTTTCCGACTTTTCCGAAAGATTAAAAGTTTAAATGTTAGCAAAGCTACAATTATTGAAAATTTTGTAAACGTGCATATATTCTACGCTCTTTAGCAATGTAATCTCTCCAGTACTTTATTTAAAAAATATTGTGCAAAATAGTACGTTTACCGCAATATGATGTATAAGAGAAATTAAAGTTATGATTCATAAAAAAACATGACATTTGATGTCTTCTACATTTTTTAACTATAACAATACATCTACGAGAGCAACTCAAAAGAAATCTCCGTTTGCACATATGCGAGAAAAAGACATAGATAGCAATGTCCGTCCTGTAGCTCTGTACACAGTAGGCAGTGCAAAGTAGTAGACGATGATTGTGTTGCGGTTTTGTTTGTCCGCTAGAGCAATTGAAAATAAACAATGGCATAAAAAGCTCACTAAATGTGAATTATGGAGTCCGTCAGTTCACGATATCTAAACTCTCTGAACACTTGCTCCAACTTTCTCAGACTGTCTTATACGAGACACTGATAAAAAAATTGTTTCAAAATTCTTTCCTAAATTGTACCAAATGGATTTTATTTTGGACTTTCTCTCCCATTATGCTGAAGAAAATGAATTTCTGAACAGGATTGTAGCCGGCGATAAGACGTGAGTGTTACACCCTAACAGTGCGATTCAACATGCTATTACAAGGTGGCTTTATTATATATTTTTTTTATTATATTTATTATATTAACATAAATAGTAAGTTATTATCAAAACATTTGCACAAGTTCTATTAATGTATTGCAAACGAAAAGAAATACAAGCGAAATTGTTTTCTAAAAAATTACTTCCAAAACTACAATAATTCGCTTTATCAAGCATAAAAAGGTATTTTGTTAAAATACTATTCAATATCTGTTAAAAAAAGTACAATAATAATTAAAATCAACAACTAATTACTAAAAAAGTTAGGTAGCAACAAATTTCTACTAAAATTATGTCAAAAATGTAATTATTGCCAATGTAGCATAGTCGGAACACTAAGAAACAGTATGTATGTAACTACATGCTTAATTTTTGTATTTATACGAGGATGAATAAAAAAGTAGCTAAAATTTTGTTTTTTAATTAAGAAAAAACTAGCAGAGTGCCGGAAAGAAAATTTCCACTTGTCCACCGCTTTCTTAAGAACGGCCATCTGTTGTTGAAATTACTCATCAGATCGAAATAGGCTACGCTGGCGGTCACTTAATCATTACTGTCAATATTGGATTTTGTAATGTGTCTGCAAAGTGGATTCCTTAACTGGCTTTATACTGCTGCTGGACAGAAAACTGAGTATTTGTCCTATACTGTACTAGAATGCTCTCTCTTACAGTCCGAACTCATGTGACTATCAATTGTTTAGATCGTTTACAAAGATTTGAGGACGATTTTGCTATCACAGCCACATTTATTTTACTACAGTGGACTATCCATCCATTGCAAAAATGCGCCAGAACGAAATGTCAGAAAATTTCTGGAGAAATAACTTTGCATGTATGTATTTGTATTGAGCTTCAATAAATAAAAAATTAAATTCAGTTTATATTTGACCCACCTACTGTTAAATTAACATAAAACAATATTATACGAATATAATTTTCTTTATGAGTTAAGTGTAAACGTTTTATAAAATCTGTCATTATAAAAGATTTTTAATAAAAATTTGTTACGTTGTTTATCTTACACTAAAACAATAAATAATTTCTAATATTAGAATTTTCTTTGTATATTAATTTTGTATTAACATATTAAGTTGTGAAAGTAATTCTCATTCCCTAAATCTATACAAATTTACCAATCTCCACCAATTATGGTAAGCTGTATATAATATAACTTTGAATAAAGACTGAAAGCAATAGAAGCAAGGCGCCGCATTACATTTTCGGACAATTCTCCTCCCACAATTCGATCCCAGACATTTCGCCCCCGAACATTTTGCCCCCGTGTCTTAATTATTTACCGAATAGAACACAATAGAAAGTATTACTGATCATTTTCTTCTAAATGTCGGTAACGCCAGTTAGAAGTAATTAGACATTCAAAACACTTTTATTTGCAATAAGAGATTAGCGAGTCTTAATTGCCGCACAGTTTTCGTGGTTTCTTATGCCATTATTATTAGTGTTAAGTGGCGTGGGCGCTTCTAAATAATTTTGAACAACAAGATTTGTAAATTCGGAAAAGGGTCGCAAAAAGTTGGTGTGTGAAGATAATTTTGTGTATGTATTTTCTAAAAAGACTGCAAATGGTGACCATTGTATTTGAGTTTGTGCAAGAAGAGGGAAATGGAAAGGTCGTGTTTGGATAACAAGAGTAATAACGATAAGATGATCGTTGGTTTTATTTGTCTAAATTTGAATTTTTTTTAGGAGATTCCGCGAATGTTAGTCGTACTGTCGTTACACACAATCACGTTGCCTATACCACAAGACAGGGTACTTTAGAGGTCCTCCGCACTTTAAAAGAAAGAGCAACTAATACCGAAGAAACGCCACAAAAAATTATGGCCACGTGCTTAGAAAATGTCTATAACAATATTATATGCGAGTTACCCAGGAAAGACACTATGAAACTAATGGTTCGGAATGAAACCGGCATTTCTGCAATTCCAGTGGGTGCTGAGCATTTGTTAATTCCACAAGAATATTGTACGATTACCATTAATGGTGAAGAACATCAGTTTCTAAGGTATGACTCGGAAGAAACTATGTTACCTGATAGAATGCTTATTTTTTAGATAACGGCAAATTTAAATATTTTAGTGATAAGTGGTATGCAGTTGTATACTCTATATGTGCAGTACGTCGAAACCATAATACCAATTGTTTACGCTTTACTGTTAAACAAAACAAAGGACACTTACATAAAGTTCTTAGAAGAATTACGAAATATTTGTCCCACCTAGCAGCTCAATTACTGCTCGACTTTAAAATGGTTGCAATAGAAGCTTTTAAAACAATTTTTCCCGAAATCCAAATATATGGATATATTATTCATCTGCCACAAAATGTATGGAGAAAAGTTCAGTCTGAGGAACTACAAGTAAACTATTAAAGAAATCATGAATTTGCATGATGGATATGAATAATGACTGCTCTTGCGTTTGTACCACCGGCAAGTGGAGCAAAAGTTTTCGATATTTTTGTAAAGGACAACAATTTTCCTCCAGAAGCCCAGACAGTTGTAACCTACTTTGAAGACAACTGCATTGGTCGCCGTGGGCGTAGACAAAGACGTCCGACCAAATTTTCTATTGATCTTTGGAATACGCACAATCGAACTGTTGAAAATACGTTTTGCACCAACAATCATGTAGAAGGCTGGCATCGACACTTTAACTGAGTTTGTGATGCTTCCACAAATATATTTAAATTTATAAACGCCTTAAAAAAGGTGCAAGTCCTGAATAACTTTTAAATAAACCAATTTCTAGCGGGCGGACCTGCTTACGCACAAAATAAAAAATATGCCACTCTATTGCAACGTTTGCAAAATATAGGATTACTAAAGTAGCGATACTTTAGATTTTTTATCAAGAATTGCGCATAATATTGCATTGTAATTTATTTAATAGATGCACTTGTTTGTGTAAGTATATTGTATTGTGTTAAACTTTTATTGTACAATAAAAATTTGTTTTTCTGAATTATTTAAATTTTAAACAAGAACTGTTGTAGTATAGGGACTGATATACAAGATAATTATAACACGGGCGCGAAATGCCCGGATGCGAAATGTCCGAAAGCGAAACGTCCGGGGCAAAATGTCCGGAGGCGAATTGTTCATGGGGGGAATTGTCCAGTGGCGAAATGTCCGGGGGCGAATTGTGGGGCGCGAATTGTCCTAAAAACGCCGCATTAATGCGTGTATTGTATAGGTACCATTAATAAATGCATAATATAATTTTGATTCATTTATTTCCAAAATGACAATTTTCACTTCAAAAATGAGCTCCACTTGGAAATACCCTTAATCATTAATCTTTAATCAAGAACTAAAAACAAAATTTGTCCCAGCGTGAACTTTACTAAGTGCGTTCAAGTTACCTCCAATTTTTTTTCTTATAAACTAATCACACGAAACTGTAAAACTTGTGTCACTTCGAGACGTAATCTCTTTGCAGCCGTACACATTTTTCACAACGTCGACGCCATGATTCAATGGCTGCTGCAAACGCTTCTTTAGGAGTCATCTTTGACCACTGGAAAATTGCTAATGCAATAGCGGCACGATTAGTGAATTTGCGATCACGGATAGTGTCTTTTATCGTTGACAACAGCCAAAAGTCGTTAGATACCAGGGCAGGTGAGTAAGTAGCACGAAAAATCACTTCAAAGTTGTCAGTATTCGTAGCACTCACCATGAAGACACTTTTCGTATTTTCAGGTCATCGTGCAGGATTGTGTACACAGATCCCACGGAAATGCAAACTTTTGAGGCGATATGTTCCACACTCATTTAGCGATCCTCCAAAACAAGTTTCTCCAGTGGCTTGATCATGTCGTCAAACCGGCTGGTGCGAAGCCGAGATCGTCTTGGTTTGTTGTCACACGACGTTCTGCCTTCTTTGAATTCTCGCACCCACAAAAGCACATTAAACGCATCCATAACACCATTATCACATGTCTCACTTAACAGGGGATTAATTTCAATCGGTGTCCAAGCAAATCGAAACGAATAATTACACGCTGTTCTTGTAATGAAAACGTCGCCGCTGCCGCTAGCGTCCTGTGCGCCATGCAGTGCTGCCATCTCTGTCACGCAGTCACAAAGAGTGGGAGCGTATTTTAAAACAAACTGCATGTTTCTATCTGTTCTCAGTTTTTAAAATAAAATTCGGAGGTGTTACAACTTAAATGCACCTCGCATAACTTTTTTTAGGAGGACCTATATATTCAGCCGTCCACTTTAGATCAGACGCTATTTTGCTTGGTGGTCCACATTTTCCCCCTACCCTTCATATCTAAGAGGAAGGGGTTACAATCTCTCTCGATAGGAGCTTTGTTAATAACCTGCTCTCCGCAAAATGACGTTTGGACAATGCAATATTACGCGTTATCCGTAATACTCGATAAAATTTAGCTCTACCTTCTGTAAAGCTCAAATATAACACCTATCTATTATTACATTTTTTGAATATCAAATAACACCTTGTCAGGACAGGAGTTAACAATAAAACAATTTCTTTGCAGTTAATACCAAAATACCATCCAACGTTGATAAGTTACTTAAGTACTCGCAGTAGGTCGTTGATACCTATGGATATATTTCGCTTAAAATTTTTCGAGATTTTGAGAAAAATAAAAAGTAAAAACCCACAAAGAATGAAACTACTTTCAGAGCAACGCAGTATATTATATAATTTATTCCTTACACATTTGTTACGTTCCTCCAGAGAATATATTCACAGTTATAAATGTTGCCATATATTAAGATCATTAAAAAATTACGTTTTTTCTAATTATTGCATTTTGTAATTTGTGGAAAATCCTGACGAAACGGAATTTTGAACATTTTCGGAATATGCAAAAAAATCATTTCAGTACATCTCTTCATTTCAAAACAACAAAACCTTGCATGTTAGTATTATCTACTCTTTCATACTATTTCAATTTACAATCACTACACAGAGATGTACTGTAAGAAACTTTAACGCTTTGCTAATAAAATTTTATGCTCGCATGTTACTTGTGATACTCGATAAAAATCTGGCTCCACTCTTTATGCAGCTCAAATCTTACACCAATGGATTATTTTCTTCTTTGCGCATTAATCTACGCCCTCCAAAGACTAAAGTTTAATAACAAACAGAAAAACAACAAAAAGAACAGAACAAATTATATAAAATATTGTTGGTTTAGAGTATAAAGTCATAATCTAAACCAACAATATTTTATAAAAAAGGCTAAGGTAATCTATATCATCACGAAGGTCTTGACAGAGGCGTGTGTCTGCTTACCAAGATCTTCTGCAACACATTGAAGAAGACTCCGGCTTTTGGAACAACGTAATCACGGGAGACGAAACTTAGATATTTGAATATAAACCGAAAACAAAACGGCAAAGTTCCAAAACTGCTGTATACCTTGTCCAAAAAAAGTATTGTCGCAATATCTTAAATAAATCTATTTTTCCAAAAAATTTTCTTATACTTCTTATACCCTGTTTGTGTTAGTGATGTGGTGCTGATGAAATATTGAGAGTCAAAGTTTTCATTGTTTGAGTAAATAATTACTTTAATAAACCATTGTATTTTTGTGACAAATAACATATTGTTTTCTTGAACGATATAGTCCGTTTATGCATTCCAAAATTTTATTGTAATCTTCTCTTTAAGTTTGTTGGCGTCTCTCAAACGAGGAAAATGTTATATTTCTTGAAGATACAATCAAAAACATTTTCGTTATTTTTAACGTCCTTCATGATGTTGCTTGAATTTAAGTAGCTGGAAAAATTCATACACGGAAATGATCGCGATCTCGAACACACAGTTTAACAAGTAGCATTCCTTTTGGACGTTGAATTTCGTTTTGCAACACACAAACTTAATGTGTTAAACGTTCCTATTCATACAGTTGATGTTGATTTTGAATAGAAATAACAGCCGTTTGTTTGACATAACATTTCTTAGTTTGGTTACATATATTTCCAACGCTCATTTTGTCGTTTCGTTCTTTGAGCTTTTTATGTTGTTGAGGAGTCTAAGAATATGGTTGAATTACCAGTGTTCTAATCTAGTAAAGATATTGTAATCGACTTTATTAGTCAAAGTTCTTTTTATCATCGGTTGTAATGTTCCCTTAATAAGATTGTAACAGTACTTTTACTTCTCATTGTTTCGAGTGTTACTAAGTCGTTACTGGTACAAAGATTATTTTTTTCTAAATTGCCATTTAAACTAATCTGTGACTTTATTACTGGGCTGTTAAAAGCCCACAATTGCTAAAGCAATCCAAGGCTGAAATATTGAATTCTGTTTCTGTCTCTTCGTATTTATCGTTGACACTGATATCGGTACTCTTTTTTATTTTCTTTTGGTATCCTTGATAACAACCATCATAAATAATTTAGTATCGCCAACGCTTTGTCTTTCCCGACCATCTTTAGAATTGGAATTCAAATCACACCATTCAACATATTCACTTTGACTTGAGATTTGCTTAAATTCCTATCACATCTGATATTTTTTTCACAGACCAATATGGATTTAGACTTATGTTTACATTAATTGAGACCTAGGGTTAAGGGATAATTTGTTGAGTAAGGAAACAGAAAATAATGTTTGATACAAATAGTATATTGTTAATTCATACTTGGACACTTAGTGCACCAAATATAAACAAATCAAAATTCAAAACTTACCTTTAATGTATAAACAAGGCATTGTAGAGCATTGGTTTGGCAAGCGTCTAAAACCAGCGCTCACAGTGAGCTATAGATACTCTAACTAATTCACAGCTTTCCAAATCAATGCTTCGTAAGAGTGAATATGCACACTTGCTTTCTGTATTTGCTCTTACACTGTACTCTGACTTGAGTAGACGCTATCTTATATAATAAGCTTTTTGATTAATCTATTTATTATATAAAACCTTAAAGATTGCTTTTTTGTATCTATTTTTGAGGAGGTTTTTGTGGCTTTATGTTGACTTCCATTTCAGTGAGTGATACATTGTTAACAAGTTTTAATTTAGCGCTATAAGAGGCGTCTACTATATTTACCCGCCAGAGGATGTTCAAGAGATTATGACTAGTGTTCCAAGTTTTATTAGTGTGCCCGAAACTGTTATGATTAAAGAAACAGAAAGAAAATAATATTACATTTTTTAATTTATTTTGGCAGTTCTAGTCAATAGGTCATGAACCGCAGAAAACAGTTCAAACAATTTTTTAAGTTGGTATATTGCACCTTGTCTGTTAAAAGGTGTCTAGTGATCACCATTAGCCAATAGTCCTATAATTTTAAAAACGATAAATAGTAAAATGTTTACAATTAGTAAGCTAGTTGTTCTTAGTGTGCAATAAGTATTACACATCTTCGTTTTGTGCCTGGGCAGATTTGCATTTTTTTACTTTAATGACCCCTACCTTCCAAACCATCTTTGGTCGCTTAACGAAGTTTTTCTAAAGTCACACCACCTATCTAATACATTAATAATTCAGTTTAAAATATCAATGGGGGATGATCATAAATGAGCCTTAAAATCTTGCAGATACGGATGTTTGTTTAAAATATTTATTTTTGTATAATTATATACACTTGCAATCGTTATCAATCCATTTCGACTTATCTTATTACCAGTTACAAAAAAATTGAAATCTCAGCCTTAAACACTAACTATTATTATATTGTTTTTTCGTTCTACTTGGAACTAACTAATGCTACATAATGTATATGCATAATAACACCAAATAATTAGTTTACAGTGCTTTCACACAGATTAGATTAAACACTGAGAACGCGTTTGAAATTGGTTAGGTAGTATTCAATTTATTTTTATCACGTAGTTGGTTATTTTTGCGGTTTATTTGCTATAACTGGAATTTCCTGCAAACCGTAAAAGTTATGCTGCTATTTAAATAATCATGAGATTGTGGAGTTATTTTATGCGGGTGGCGTGATACATACCTACTATTTTACCTCTAGCGTCAGCAAACTATTAAGAGTTTTGAAGTTTTAATTCAAACAAAAATATACAACATATATATATATATATATATATATATATATATATATATATATATATGCAAGAACAAATTGTTAAAATTAGCAAAAAAAAATTTAAAACTTTATATATTTATAATTATTGAATTATTGTTATTTTTATAGAACTCTATTTCCAAATATGTACCTCTTTTAATTTAAAACACAGATGGTTGATAGTATTTTAAATTTTATATATTTTTTGAGTAAGTAGTCTTGATTGTATTAGTAGTAACATTTATTTGCTTTATACACACTTTGTAACAGAGAAATACTTTTATATAACTTCAATTGTTTTTTAATTTTTTAATGGCAGTTCATTCAGTTATAACAAAATCACAATTTATTTAATAATGAGAGTACACTAATATCTTAGTAGAATTAAATAACCTGGCGATTATTAGAAAAGAATTACTAATTTCCGCTAGTTACGAATTGCAGCCATACGCTTATGAAAGTGTTACAGCTTCTACTTTCTAAATTCAATTTATTCCAATAGATTACCTAGGGTCAATGGTATGCGCAGATTTTTATTGTGTTTGCTCACGAACCTCAGAATTATTATTTTTAGAAGGTGACATTGCCTATTGATTTTAATAAGCATTCGAATTAACTTTAATTTTAGTACAGTAAAAACTATTTTCGAAAGAAGGTGAATGTAATGTTATTAACCTTTTGTGAATGATATATTTTATCAGAAATCATATTTCTTCTAAGTTAAGTGATAATTTCTTGTCATAAAATTATTTAATAATAAAGAAAATAGTAAGTATTTTTAAATATAGGCAAAATGATTATTTTATACATATATGTATATTGCTTATCACTTTCGGGTTAGTTTAGTATCAAAACTTTGTGATATAAAGGTTAGATTTTTTTCTAATTCACATATACCCGGTACTTTAACTATTTTAAAGTAATACGTGATGCAACGTGTAACATTAAATATGTACATGAAAAAAACTACCTGAACTGTATTTACGCCCAGTTTCACAAAGGTACATAAAAATCAATCAACGTTTAAATTACCAAGAAATTCTAAGTGTTACAAAAACCATTTTATAATAGATCGATAGTAGTTGACAAATAAATTGACAAATTGGGTAGTAATAATGTGTCTAACAGTCTGTTAATAGGTATTTCGATTGCACAAAGTACCCTTGCATTGTAATAGTCGGATAAATATCATTTGGTAATTTATAGAGTCAATTCCTAAAAAAGCACCTATTAAGGTATCTTTGTAAACCTTGTAAACATTTTTTAAAATTAAATATCTATCTGTAATCTGCAATTAATAAATATAATAAGCAAAATGTATGATAAAGCGTAATCAAAATGACAATGTAAGGGTATGAGAGTGACATTCAGATGAATACAACTCATTGGTTACTTGCTAAGACGCATCAGATATGAACTAATAATAACAATTCTACAAAAATCTGTGAGAAATCTAAACGTTTAAATCTTTTCAGTCTATAGGTCCCGTTTAGAGCAACATCAGGTGTTTGTGTAGAAAGATAATCTGTTTAAGTATTTTTGTACTGTATTTATTAATTTCGACTCTCACTGCATTCACGTCTAAGTCGTTTAAGAGACACAATTTCTTAAAACACAATATTCAATGCCTACTGAATATTGTGAAGCACTGAAAGTTCTGAAACTGCTCTAGTACTTGGAGGGTGGAGTTTACTCCTCATAGTCAAAAACTATACGTCCATATTGGTTTCAATGCTACTTTATATAGAACAATTTATTAGAAAATTTGATCTACGACCAAGTCACCTGTAGTAATCAGTTTTTTATTTAGGTGCATTATATTTTACATCCTCGACATGAGTCAATGGTGTGTTATTCAAAAAGATAGGGAGATATTCTTTGGCATTTGGTAGGTTTAACTTCGTTGATCGTAATCCTTAATTTTGTTATTTCGTATAGATGTAGTTGTAGGACTATGACTGTTACTGTTAGATCTTGGCGTTTGCTAGCACAATATTGTCATCAACAAAGTTTGTGGTAATGGAGTGCATACATGTCAGATAATCTACTGCAAACAGTTCGGGTGTTACTTGCCCATATTTTACTTGGAAGTATCTGTCTTCTAAAAATAATTTAAGGATAGTGAAGTAGCCGTATGGTATTGATAACTTGACTTTGTACAAGAGGGCTTTGTGCCGTAATTTGTCGAAAACTTGAATGTCATATAAATCCTAGTTGACAGAACTGTTTATTTTAAAAGATTTTATTGATGACACCCGCATACTTGTGTACTTGTTTGATTGTAAACTTTTTTTCTAAACCCAAACTGGTGATTCTGTATTAGACGCGGGTCTTTTAGATGTGATCTGAACTTTTTACAAGTAATTTCGCCAATAGTTTGCTCATGATAGATAATATACTAATGGATCTATAAGAAAAAAACTCGTTTTAAGGTTTGTCCGGTTTTAGAATAAAGATAATCTGTGCGACTTTCCACTAAGCGAAAAATATCTTAATCTCGGCACTGCATTATGTATAATTATTGGTATAACTATTCATTTATGTAGGGGTATTTTAAGGAGATTATTCGTGGCGAGGATGTACCTCAGGGATTTTTTAGGGCTTAAGTTATTTTAGATTGTGTCTTTAATTTCGCTAAGCGTGAATAGATTTAGAAGTGAAAACACTTGGTAGGATGTTTTTAGTGCGTCTATTACCTCTCATTCCTTGCTTCGAATTATTGTTAAAGGTATAGGTTAAAATTGTTTTAAAGTCATCAGAAAATCTTGGCATTTTTTTTTAATCCAAAGTTGTCTAGGATCCGACCACCTTTTAAATTAGAGAAATAAGCTGTCGTTAGCTTTTTATATTTTTAATCGCTGTCCAGGGAAAATAGCCGGAATTAGCTGTAGCACTAAGATTTTTTGAATTATCTTGATAGGAGTTATTCCTTAGCTTTTATTAGTTTTATGAGATGTAAAGTGACTTGTTCTACAATTTTTTATCTTGGGTATAGTGTTCTTTTTAATCTTCTTGTTTCAGCACTTTTTTTATCAGCAACGGACATTATCTCTTTCTTCTTTTGTATGCAATTTTTGGGGTAGCTTTCCAAACGGGTTTTAGATCAATTTAGTAAATTTACAGAATGCTGATTCTAGGTCTACCTGTGGTTTTAGCGAAATTCTTAGGTCTAACTGGTTGTCCAGTAATGTCCTTAAATAGTCCCAGGCGGTTTTTTTGTTAAATAATTTTATTGATATGTTCGTTTTGATGATGAAAGTGCTTATTATAGTTCCGAGTACAAGTCTTAACATAAAGTCATGGATAGGTAGCCAGCTGCAATTCCTTTTGTGAGGAAGAAGTCAAGCAGGTCCCGTCTTTTCCACCAGTCCGTGACCCAATAAGTAGATTTGTATATAGACAACTGTCTGAAATGTAGTTTTGTACAACTTTCTAATTAGTTTTCATCTACCGGATGGCAAAAATTTGGAGCACTACAGAGTGCGTTTCAAATTATAGTCTCATTTGATCAAAAATATTTTACCTAAAGAGCTGAGAATATCAACGAACCCTCTTTTTTAGCGAGGTAGTTTGATGGACTAGACAGCTGTAATTCTTAGCGATCCTTACCAGTCTTTTATCTTGATACTCGTGACTTGCATAAAGTCTTCTTTAAATTCCAGTAGTTGGTTTTTGATATGCCCTCGGATCAGGATGGTAGAGTCACCTCTAGGAAATCTTTTAGTTTTAAGGTGGTTTGTCGTGCAAAAAGTATTATTTAGTGTTTTGGGAAGTTCTTATTTCAGAAGTAAGTTTTGGAAACAAGAAGTACGTCTATTACTTAATTCTGAAACAGTACTTTAATGTTAAGGATGGCATTTGTGTTTCACAACGCTATTCTAAATATTTGAGCCATTTTTATTATTTTGGTAATCTCTCTTATTTGTGTCGTAAGATCGTTTATGGTCTGTTTCTGTGCTTGAATAGTTTGTTACATTTCTAGTTACAATTGCTGTTAGAAAAGTAGTTTGTTGATTAGTAGAATGTGGTAAGTTACTTCACCCCGCTTAGCGCTTGTACGTAAGAAATTCCAATTTGTCTCTGTCTAATTTTAGGTTCGTTTAGGTAGTAGTATATTTTGTTTTGAACGAATATAACTGTATTTGCATTCAATGTCGTCGTCTTTAGTGGGATGCCGATATTTAGATGTTTTGTATTGGATGGAAGGTAGGTTGTTTATTTTGAAATGCGCTAAAGTGGAAACAATTAGGAGATCGTCTGTTTGACATGTCAAGATAAACTGTACAGACTTTGTAGTTTGATAGATGGTCGCCTTAAGAAACGATACCTTTGGCTGACTTGTTGTCATTTTTATTTTTGGAGTAGGACTGGTCGTTGTGTAGTTTAGCGCATTTTACAAAACATACTAGTTTCGTGCAGCAATTTTTTTGACCATAACACTGACAGTTCTTTTATTGTTTTTTTGGTTCTTTTTGGTCCTTCAAATATGACCTTAGCGTTTCCTATACGTTTACTGTTAAAAATATCGTTGGTTTTGTTTTTATATCAATAAAAAATAGATTATTCTTTTGTTTTCGTGTCCTTTTTGTTTTAGGAAATGTTTAATAAATTACTCGGTGATACAATTATGTAAATTTCTTGATACTAGTTGATATACTTTAGTATATACAAACTTGACCTTAGATCGAATAAGCGTAATGTTTTTACGTCTATGCACTTTAACTTCAAATTAGGAGAAAAGAGCTAGACCTAAGCTGCAGGCTACTAGCGGAGTCATAGGTGGCGGATAGTGAAATACCTTTAGACATAAAGGTTAGCTGCGATATAAGCTAAAGCACCTAGTTCTAGACAAATACAAAGTCCCCGACCAAGCAGCAAACCAAATGATTACCGGTATAAGCAATCTCCCTTCTGTCAGCCAACAGGCTCGGGCGAGCTGACAGAAGGTAAGGCAACTTCTTGTCCTTGGTTTAAGAAATTGGTTCAAAAGGCGAATAAACCAACAGTTCAACGGCAAAGGCCGTTAAATCATCATGGCTAGCAAAGACAAAACTCTAAACCTTACTGATCATGGGAGTTCGGATGCCAAGATCCGACAGAGGAGGACGACCACAAAAATGCAAGGCCGTCTCGGTAAAAACCATACGCACGACATCAATATGATCCAGATTTATGCCCCGACGACTGACAAGGACTACGAAGAAATTGATACATTCTACCACCAATTAGAAGAGGTGCTAAAAGCTATGAAGAGTGAAGACACTACGATACTCTTAGGGAATTTTAAAGCAAAATTTGGAAAAAATGGAGTTGGTAATTTGATCGGTAAATATGGATTAGGCGTAAAAAACAAAAGAAGCGATAGATTAATTGAATTCTGCTAAGAAAGGAATTTGGTCGTTACTGACACCTAGTAGCGACTGCCCAAAAAAGTATCTATATATATAAATATCCCCTAGAAATAATAAATATCATGTAATTAAGAACCACATAAATTATATACCTATAAATGACAGCTACAGAAACTCCGTAGCATTTGTAAAGACATATCACAGTGTTGATATAGGATCGGATTATTACCCGTTAGTATTATACTAAGGTTGAAAAAGATTAAGCAAAAAGTTCAATACCAAAAACTAACACTAGAATGTTGAAAATTGATAATATTAGAAATGAAGTTAAGAAGAGTATTAAAGAAAATATAGAAGTGACAATATTACTAAATCAAATGTAGATGTCAATGAGAAATGTAAGATTATAAAACAAACAATACTGACTTCATAACAAAAACAACTTAAATATGAAAAACATAATGCATCAAAAGAATGGAAGACTGAGGAAATTTTAATCTCATGAAAGAGGAAATAAATCAAAAAGGAAAAGATGGAATTAAATACAGAGCTATCAATAAAAGTATTAGAAATAAGATAAAAAAACTTATGGAACAATGATGCAAGGAAATACAAGAATTACAAGGACACATAATCTTAGATATTCCATCAGCACTAAGACGGTAGGAAGAATACATCAAAGAACTGTTGTTCGATGAAAGAGACGACAGCTACCAAAGAGAAACATTGTCATCTGGTTAAGAATTATTATTGAAGAAATTGAGTATGCTATTAAGACTACCAAAGGTAATAAAGCAGCTGGATTAGATTAAATACAGGTGGAATTGTTAAAATTAATAGAAAAACAAAATTTGAACTGAAGGATTTGTACAAAACTATTTACGACATATGTATCATACCAGATGAATGGCTCCGTTCAACGTTTGTAGCAATCCCAAAAAAAAGAGAACCTAAAGGAATGTTCAGAACACTAAACATTAAGCCTTATGAGCCACACATTAAAGGTGTTCTTGAAAATAATATACAAAAGAATATATAAAAAGCTCGAGAAAAGTATTGGAGAAGCCCAGTTCGGGTTCAGAAATGGAATGGAAACCAGAGAAGCGCTTTACGCTATGAATATATTAATACAAAGAAGCCTTAGACTACACTTATGCTTCATTGATTACAAAAAGGGTTTTAACAAGTACGCCATCATAAGCTAATCCACATATATAAAGAGAAATGCATTGATGGCAAAATAATAAATCTCATTCAAACATCGTACTGTAATCAAAAAGCAACAATTAGAGTAGAAGCAGAAGTGTCAAACGAAATAAATATCTCTAAAGAAGTTCGGCAAGGGTGTAACCTGTCTCCGATACTATTTAACTTATACTTGGAGGAAATATTTTGTCGAGTACTTGCCAATACTTCAGCCGGAATAGTAAACAATGGAAAAAGTGCAAATAATGTCAAGTATGCAGATGATACCATAATTATCACAATCAGTAAGAAAGACCTACAAGATTTCATAGAACGCATTAGTGCTTACAATAATAAAATAAATCTCAAGAAAACAAAATATATAGTTATAAACAAAGAACCAACTAATCCTCAACAACAACTGGTAATTAACAACACCGTGACTGAACGCGTAAAGAAGTATTAGAGAATAAATGAAGGTAACGAACACATCATGGAAGTAAACAGACGGATAAAGATTACAAAAGCAACTTTCATAAAAATGAGACCACTATTATCAAATAAATACCTTAATATAGAGCTAGAGTACGTACATTACAATGCTATATCCTTCAACTGTTGCAGGTGTGGGAGTGAGACGTAAACACTGAAAACCAAAACATAAAAAAATCGACTCGTTTGGGCTATGGGTATATTGATTTTAAAGATACCATAAACCGATAAGATTACTAACCGTGAAGTACTGCAACCAATTGGAAAATAAACAGAGCTCCCATTTATCATACAAAAAAAGAAAACTGGAATACTTAGGACACATTATGAAAAGGTCCGAAGTATGAGATATTGCGTAATTGATACAGGGAAAGATAAATGGAAAAATCTATAGGCGGAAGACGTTCTTTTTGGCTGGGAAATTTCCAGGAGTGATTTAATTGCACTTTAGTAGATCTATTCAGAGCCGTACAGCCTTGATGGTCGCCAACCTTTGTAGAGAGAAGGCATTCTAAGAAGAGCAGAAAATAACAAAAAAAAACATTTTAAGAAAATTTTACAATTTTTTTACACAGTTGCGTAAAAATGTATTTGTGTATTGTATTTATTAGAAATATATTGTTTTTTAATGTTTTATTTAAGTTTGCTGTATTTCTATAGATATTACTAACACTTCTAATATTGTCTTGCTTGAAACAAAAGGCAGCTGACCTAAGAAGAATATAAACTTCTTCAATTTTCTTTATATTTACCGATTTTGCTTTAATACACATTGAATTAAGACTGAAAGATCACATTAACCTGAGTATTAATATAAAATATAAAATTAATTACCTAAAAATATTTAATAATTAATATAATGTAATACAATTATCTAGAAACAATTTTTTATTTAATTTCTCACCTATGACCTTTGGATTTCTAAAAGTAAATTTTGTTACTTACATTTAGGAAATATTCATTAGAAATTGTTTTGGTGACGTAATTGCATATGTAAACAAATCTGGGTTATGTTTGGGTTGTATAATTTGTCAAAGTCTATTGATTTTTGTTATTTTTCCTGCCAAATTTGTATAGAAATATTTGAGTATTTAGTTTCCATAGTTAAATATTTTGCTAGCCAATCGAGAATTGAATAGCTGCACGAACCTTTTTGTGCAACGCGTTCAATTCCTAACGGATTATTAATTTTAATCTATTGTCAGGAGACGATAGCATTGGCGAGCGTTTATGCAATAGGGAATTAACTTTTTGCAAACGTATAATTTATAACAATTTATATAAGTCAATTTAAAATGAAACAAATAGAAATACATTATAACTATTTTGTCACATAAGCTATTATTTTAAAATTACAGTAAAACAACAACTAGCTTATTTGTAATATAAATGTTTTTGATGAAGCTTTTAAATAACAAATTAAATCGGTAGTTTTGCATCCCAACTAATAATGTAAATGTAGGTTATAGCTATTATATTTTAAAATAAAAATGAGACGTTGATTTGAAAGTACAGAATTTTTTACTGATTGTAATAGAGAAGTACCTTTTGAGTTATACCACATCATGTAACATTCACTATATTAACCTTTATAACTAATAATTTTATGCTAATTTTGTAAAACCTTTGAAGAAAGTATAACTAAAATTAAAATTTTCATTTTTTTGGGTATATATGATGTTTCTGAATTTTTGTGAAATGTTTAATAAGACTTTTAGCATATTACGTAAATAGTATTTTAGTATTTAATGTAGTTCAGCAATTTTACAGTTGAAATCCTTATAATGTAAGATGTTATCTTACATGTAAAAATCTTCTATTTCAAAAACTTTCTATTATAGTGGTAACAATTCTATAATCCCTTAGAATTTTAGAATACTATTCATAGAATTAAAAATAACAACTTGTAACAACAAATAGCTAGTAATAGTATCAGTGAACTAGTTAAGCAGTTTCGAAAATAAGTTTGTTTTTAATTTAAAATAAATAACACAAACCTACAAAATTTAGATTGTGTCATGTTTCTTCTTATAATTTATTTATTTTTTTGCTTACGTTAAGCATTCTTATAGTTAAACAGTTAAGGGGTCTAAAAAGGAGAAAGCGAGAGGGTCGTTGACCCCTTAATTTCTAATTAAAATTGACACAAAATTAGCCTAAATATTTATTCTCGTGCATCTTTAAATTAATTTGTTTAATTAATTTTTATGAGATACGTTATGCCTTTGGAAACCAGTCCCCTCTTTACCCACCGTTAATGACGAAGTATGTAAAATACTTACAATTTTATTCCATGTATCGAAGTTTCTTTGGACAGCTCATGCTCTGCTTCGCGCTTTTTTTTTTCATGTTCTCTATGGGGTTCATCTTGCTGTAACATCCAACCATAGTCCCCCATCATCGTAATAGCCTATTTTTCTTGATACCTCCTTTCTCTTTCTTTGATATCTTACTCATCTCTTCTCTAACACCACTCAGATTTTCAGGAATATAGTCCAAATGTAAATTTAGGAAGTGAACTTTCAAGCTCATAGAATAGCCTAAATTGTTGTACTTCTGCAGCATGGTCTCAACGATTGATTTTAAAGTTCATTCCTTCTTATTGGCCAGAAACTTGTAGGTACGTCTTTAAAGTTCCCCAAGTTTCTTTTTTCGCAACCATTTGTTTCTCAAAATTACCATCTTTCAGAAGTTTTCTAATATGAGGACCGGTAAAAACATCTTTTAATGTGGCGGTTGATAAAGTTAAAGTTTGTCACAGATATATTTAGAACATTTGCTTTCTTTAGGTAAGGCTTTGATAAATTGATTCATCAAGCCTAACTTGATATGCAGAGGTAGAAGGAGAACTTTATTTGGTTCTATGAGAGCTTTTTGGGGCACATTTTGGTTCCAGGTTCTAATGAAGCTCTTATTGACCAATCTTTCTGACTCTGATATTCAATTCACACAAAATATAAGAAACTTTGTATACCCTCATAGCTGTCCTGGGAGCATGGATATTATTTTAAGATCACCGCAAGTAATCTGTTTATGATTGTCGTATTTCATTTTATCTAGAGCAAATTTCACATTTTTGTAACACTCTTTAAATAGACAGAATGTCCGACTGGTATTACCGCATACGTATTCCCATTGTGAAGAAAGACAACTCTGAAACTTTTTTGAACAAATCTATAAATAGTCTCCAATGGGCACTTTCGTACGAAATGTTGAATTGAGTCAAAAGTCCACATACATCAGTACCGAAGATGAATCTCGCTTCTTTCGAGAAATAAGGAAAAAGATCCTTTTCTCTCTACCTGAACCAGAAAAATCAGGTGTCAGCGGCTAGCAGGTTCTTGTCTTTAAACCTTAAACCAAGCAATTTAATTTTTTGTTAGATATGTCTCGAACCAGCTATTTTCAGATTCGTATATCTTAATGTTATCTTTATTTCCATTTATTTCAGATAAATTTTTTGATAAAATTGACACTGCTACGTCTAGAGCATAAGAACTTGGCGTAAAGCAGATGGCATACTTGCATAGATGATTTTTTTTTATTCTTCAAATTAAAACGTGAACACTAGTCAAACAAAAGTAACAATCATTGCTGCGATTTTGTGGCTCTCGCCACACAATTGGAACTCTAAATCTGAACACTTCTTCTTCACCTTTCGACCACCGTCTAAGTCTTTCAACACATGTACAGCAAACGTAGTGGGATGCCCAAGTTTTATCTTAATCTCCAATTTTTCACTTCACAGTACGCGAGGTGCACTTGTCGAACAAAATTTAATGTTTTCTTTTTTTGCCTTTCCACCTATAACTCATCACAATTTTAACAAAAAGAATCTACGAATTTTTACAGACTCTTGGACCCATTTAGAAAACGGAAAGTTTATTTTATAGCCTAAAATAAATTTTACACTGAAAAAAACGCGTTTTATCACGGAGGAGGAAAGAAAACTCGATTTACACACTGAATGGTTGAAACAGCACTGACATTAATTATCAAAAACTAAAAAACGTAACCATTGTAGGCTTGTGTAATCCAACTTGGAAGACCAATTTATGGCAAAAACGTCGGAAGTGTGATTCGTCTGAAATTTATAAAGCAAAGAATTGTTTAAATAAACTACTATATTACTGATGAGACACACTGCCAATAAATGAAAAGTGACAGTCTTAAAAAATTAATTACAATTTTACAAGAAACAACAATAAACGCACAGCTACAATGCAGAAGTTTAATTAGAACACTAAAAGGAGAATTGCAAAAAATAATTAAGAGAAGAAGAAGTAAGGGAACATATTTGGTATGTTCTTAAAAAGAATAAAGACAAATACGAATATTTTATAAGTTTCCCAAAAAAAAACATTTTAGAAGTTTTATAAAATGATTAAAGAAAAGAACGGAAAAGCGCTCCAAAAGTTTGAGGAAAAAATTGTAGAATTAGAGATAAAGATGAAGTCATACTTAAAGACTACAGAAATTATCTGTGACGGCTTGCGAGTTGCTAAAATCAGTTTGATTACTGATAGTTGCCAAAAGAGTCACAGATTTGTACAGAAAGCAATCAAAATTCATTAGGTTTTTTACATCTTGAAAGTGTAATCTGACGAAAACTTGGAATAACGTCGATGATACTAAATTAGGATCCAATTGTTAGTACCACAGAGCAGTGCTTAAAATTGTATATCATCTGGGATACTAGAAAAGATGTTGTAGAAATTTCAGGAACAGTAAAGTAGACTTAAAAGCACTTTGTAATTGTAGAAAAGCAGTTTTGTCGGTGTGAGAAAAGCTCCTGTAAGATGTGAATCAACATTTCTGGTTCATCTTTAACAACACATACGCAATAGCAAATTAAGAGTCATCCACCACAGTTCAGCAGCACTTTAGTTGGGAAACCCTTGAAAATATATTTAGATCAAAAATACAATTTTACATTTACACTTTTCTAGGGCGTATGGGAACAGCTAGGAATTAATAAAATTTAAAAATTCCTTTACATCATTAGTTGTACAAAAAGGTAAAAGTAGTGCACCATACTATGGGTAAATACCTTTCAAATATATACAAATTTCAACATGACTGGGAATGACACATCCACTTACTTGTTATCACATTAATCTATTGTTTATAAAATTACTAGATAGGATTTAGTGTACAATGATATTTGAAGGAGTGATCCGATTGTCATATCAACTTTAAGGCAGACAATCAAAAAATTATGTTATCAGAGACAATTACGTGCGTATATCGATTAAAGGCGAAACAACATGATATCAAAGCTTAACTTGCTTCTACAATGAGCAGACAAAAATATACATAGACGGTAATATATTTTGGTAAATTTAGTTTTAACGTGGTATTTGATATTAATTACTGTACCAAATAAAGCAATGGGCAATATATAGATCTAGTTATCTATTTTGTAAAACTTAATAACAACTTTACTTTATTAGTAGAATAAAGTTAATGAAGGTTTGATAATCATAATAAAAAGAAAAAATCACTGCCAAAGCAATATTTAAACGTTGTTTGAATCTTTAAATAAGGAATAGTAATCATTTTTATGCGAATATGTTCGAATCAGTGGGCGTGGTAACGAATTTTATTATTTTATAGGTATTAATGACATGGGATGCAGTGTAGAGCCCACTTTTAACCAGATGCCCTTGCAAACTATTAACATTTGTGTGATTTATTTCCAATGCCAGAGAGATCATAGAGCAATTTAAAAATATTTCGTCTTGGAGGATTTAGCACATAAGGCCAACAGCGTCTTTAACTAGAATCATAAGAGTATTTGCGTAAATTTATCTTCCAAAGCTAATACATTACTTCGTGTTACAATCAAATACAAGCCTATCAAAAAGAGACACTTGCATAACTTATTCATATTAAAGCCTGTTTATTTAGATAAACTGTTCTCATGCAAATACCTTTTATAATATATTTTGGGAGACTTTTTATGAAATAATTAATAGAACCTTTAAAATAAAGCTAATGTCGAATAATACTAATAAATATAAGAATTTTATAGGGAGAGACTCAAGTTCAATAAAAAAAAACTTGCGTTACTGTTAGATCTTCTGGGAAATGTTTAACAATTAAAATCGAAAGAGCTATTATGAAAAATAAAAAAAATTATATTGAATTCAAACAACTACTCAAAAGCAGGTTGACAAATCATAAATAGAAAATGAGGAGGATGATACAAGATAATAGTAATTTTTCAGATGATTTTTTAAATGATTTTCTTATTAATGAGCCTGAAAAAGAGTTTTAAATAAGAATATATACATAGATTGATACCTGATAAAAAAATATGTAATAAAATTATTTTTGAATTAAGTAGATAATTTTTAATAAATCAAACGTCAGGTATTATTACGATTCTTAGCATTAATTTAATTAAAACAGGAAATATTCCACCCTCTGGGTCACAATATAAATTGTTCATTTGCGACTGGTTGTTTCCTTAATTTATTAAAGCTAAGTAAAATTATATCAATTCATAAAACAAGTAGTCATGACAACTTTTGAAATTTCGGGCCTATTAGTACCTCGCCTGCAAAGTGCAAGATATAGTTTTTAGGGAGCGTTCATTGACTTTCTTGGCTTGTAACGAGACCCTCGTTCCAACTCAATATAAATCTTAGTACAAATAATGTGTTCGAGGAAATCTTAAAAGTAATATTTTTCGGATTTCAACTAACCACGAGGGTAATTCCAAAAATTTGACCGGAATGCACTTCAGCGACGATGACGAGATGAAAGAAACAGTTCAACGCTTCCTGAGCGATACGGCGACGAGCTGGTATAACATAGTCATACAAAAACTGCCACAACCCCTACAAAAATGCATTTAACGAATTATCGATTGTGTAGACAACTAGAAGAATATTCAAACTTTAAAATGAAATATAAATTATTGAATATATATTTTTTTCTATTTCTAAAAGATAGGGTTACTCTCGAATATAAAGCTGGTAACGTGTAATCTCAGTCGGGTCTTCAATATCTTCTACCAGAAAATTGTATGTTATAGTGTATGTAGTAACGTTTTGGATTTTTGTACTTCCTTTCTGGAAGGTAGAAAGCAGTTTATACCGCTCAGAGAGATTCTTTCGCAAGAACGTGTGGTTAATTGAGGGGTACCTCAGCGTACAATACTGGGACCAATTTTCTTTATTTAATTTGTAAATTATTTGAAAGTGAGCATAATCGATAATATCTATCTGACGACTTTCACGTTTTAGACAACGGTGTGACTTAAACCTCCACTGGAATCTATCAAATTAAATATCAAGTCAACGTCAAACTGGTTTGAGACTAACAAACTGAAGTTGACTGAAGTAAAGGCTCGGTCAATCGTGTTTGAATTAAAATATTGTAAAGTAATAGGGCTTTAGTTCAATAATCCACATATATGTAAGGTTTATATTAAATGTCTATAAACTATACCTTTTTTATATTAAGATAAAGTGTTGACATTTATTGTTTAGAATGGGTTGCAGTATTCTATGGAATTAAATTCTGGAATGACAAAAATACTCTTTTAAATTCTTAAAACAACTAAACGAGCATTAAAATTACATTCAAAGTCAGATAAACTAATCACTCATCATCATCATCATCATCTGCCCAATTCAGTCCTTTGTTGGACGTAGGCCTCTCCAAGCATCTTCCATTGGTCCCTGTTTTTCGCCTTCTGCATCCAATTGTAATATGCTACTCTTTTGATGTCGTCAGTCCACCTGAGGGGGGGCCTGCCTCAATGCCTTTTGCCTATTCTTGGTCTCCATTGCAGCATGCTCTTCGTCCATCTTTCATCTTCTAGTCTGGCAATATGTCCGGCCCACTGCCATTTCCCTTTAAATATATGTTCTATTACATCTTTTACTTTTGTTTTATTTCGAATCCATATATTTGTCATCCTATCTCTTAGACTGATTCCCAGCATTGCCCGCTCCATTCCTCACTGCGCTACCCTCAGTTTTTGTATATTTTTTATCGTTGACGTCCGTGTCTCTGCTGCGTAGGTTAAAACAGGGAGTATATTCTGGTTGTATAACTTAGTCTTTAGTGTTTGGTCTATGTTACTTTTAAATATTTCTTTCCATCTACCGAATGCGGCCCAACCAAGTTTTATTCGCCTTTCTATTTCTTTTGTTTGATTATCCGATTGTAGTGAGATATATTGTCCAAGGTATATATAACTTCCTACTTGTTCTAAAGTTTCCCCATCAATCTGTATATCAACTATCTCATCTACTAGATCGTTTATCATTATTTTAGTTTTCCCTCTGTTCATTTTTAATCCTATATCTTTGGCCTTTTCGTTTAGGTCTGTTATCATTTCTTCTAATTCTTCTGCATTGTCCGATATGAGCACGACGTCATCAGCAAATCGTAGATGGTTCAATCCTTTCCCATCTACTCTTATTCCTATATATTCCCAAGCGCATTTTTAAACACATTTTCTAAACATAGGGTAAATAATTTTGAGAGATAGTGTCTCCCTGTCTTACTCCTCGTTCTACATTTATCGGATTGGTAGTACTTTGCAATTTGATGTACAGGTAGCGTTTGTATATATATATTTTATTAATTCCGTGTATCTGTAATCTACGCGGCTGTTCTATAGAGATTGTATTATGGCCCAGTGTTCAACCGAATCGAATGACTTTTCAAAATCTATGAAGGCAAGACATAATGGTAAGTTATATTCTTTTGATTTTCTATTAAATTTCGCATAACTTGTAGATGGTCTTGGGTACTATAGCCGCTACGAAATCCTGCTTGTTCTGGTGGTTGGTAGTTTCTAATTTGTTAACCAGTCTATTCGTAATGATCTTTGTCAGCAATTTATACATTTGTGGTAATAGACTGATTGGTCTATAATTTTCAATCTATGTTTGTCGCCTTTTTGAATAGTAATATTACAACTGCGTTATCCCATTCTTTAGGTATTTTCCTTCTTGCAGGCATTGGTTTAATAGTACTTTTAGTTCTTGTAATATCGACTGTCCCCTTCTTTTAGCATTTCTGGGAGTATCTCATCTTCGCCTGGTGCCTTATTTCTTTTGTCTGTCTTAAAGCTTTTTCTATTTCGTATATTTCAATATCAGGAATGTCTTCTGAATTTACATTTAGTATTTTCCTTTCTATATCTTTTATATTTGTACCAGTTTTTGTGCTATATAGACATTTGTAGAACTGTTCCGTTTTTGCGTTATTTTATTTTGGTCTATAATTAAGGCTCCATTTGCGTCTCTTAGCGATGTCATGATTGTATCCCCCAGTCTTCTTTCTTTCTGCCATTGTTTTGTTTCTCCTCCATTAATCAGTGCTTCTTCAATTTTTAGTTCATGCCATGCTTTTAAATCTTTTTCATCTCTCTTATTTCTTTGCTTATTTCTTTTAGAGGCTCTATATTTTCTTCCCGGTTGATTGCCAATTTCCTTCTTTCTTCCATTAGCTTCTTTGTATTATCGCTTATTTTGATGTCTCTTAGTTTTGATGTTTTTATTCTAGACGAGGCTTCTTTAAGTGCCGTTGTTATTTTCTTATTTCTTTCTTCTAAGTTGTCTTCCGTTACTATATTTACTTCTTTTAATTTTTTGTTTAATTAGTTTTCGTATATTTCCTTGTTTGCTACTATATGTTTTCCCCCTGTCCAGTTTTTAGATTTCTGTATAGCTTTATATCTATTGTTTTTGTTATTGATAACAATTTTACTTCTTATTAACCTATGATCAGTTCCGGTATTTATTTTTTTCACTACCGATACGTCTTGCACTATGTTTTTGTGTGAGGATAAGATGAAATCTATTTCGTTCTTGGTTTGTCCATCCGGACTAATTCACGTCCATTTATTTTGTAATTTCTTCTTAAAGAAGGTATTCATTGCATAAATTTGCTGTTGTCCCATATAGTTTATTAACATATCCCCCCTTTCATTTCGTACTCCTATCCCGTAGTCTCCTATATATTCTTCTCCTTCTTCTTGTTTTGGTCCTAACTTGGCGTTGAAATCCCTTATTATTAGTAACTGTTTTGTATAGTTTTCAGCAATACAGGTATTTATTTCCTCATAAAGTTGTTCTACCTCTTTGTCCTCATAGTCGCTAGTGGGTGCGTACACTTGTATTATTTTTAAGTTGCACTTCTCTGATATCTTTAGTATTATGTATATTATTCGAGGACTAATCGCCTTAAAATGTGTTACTATTCCTATTATTTTCTTGTTTATTAGGAACCCTACGCCTCCTTGACTTATGTCTTCGTGTCCTTTATAGAATAGTATGTGTCCCGATTTAAGTTTCAAACAATGTTCTCCTTTCCTTCTTATTTCACTTATTCCAATTATGTCCCATTTTATTTCTTTTAACTGTTCTTCTAACTCTGTTAGTCTAACTTCTCCTAATAGTGATCTTGTATTATATGTGCATACAAATAAGGCTTTTTTCTTTTTCGTCTTGTGGCAGCCTATCCGAACCCAGATATTCTTACCACCCTCTATCTCCTCCCTGCTCTGCCCGCTGCCTTGGCAAGGAGTTTGGAGACGGCTGGGGACTGAGGGCCTTCTTCTTCTACGTCTTATTGTTATGATGTTGGAGGAATCTAGCCTAATACACCTTGCTGGCCAGGCATCTTGGTGTATACATTTTATACCTTCTGTCAGGATTATGTTCAGCCGCTCCTTTGGAGTACAGACGCTGTTTTGTAACCGCCTACTATAGGTCAGACGTTACTCCTCGTTTGGTCCGCGGGGTGCATTCTGCACCTACTCTACATATCTGTAGAGCCTTCCCCTATCCGCCACCCGGGGACGCGCCATGTTGGAGTCGAGATCCTCCATCCGGCTTCACACACACAGTATGTGTCAACCCCTACTCGATTCAGAGACGACCTGTATGTGATTTACACCGGACATGGACTAATCACTACAGACATTTATATATATAAATAAATAAATCACTACAGACATTTATTTTCTCTTTTGGGGGTAATATCTAGAAAAAGATTTTGATATTTTAAAACAATATATTAAAATCACTCTCATTAGACTGCTAAATAGGAGTCATAGCAATATGTTTTAAATTCATGAGATAATTTTGCTATAATAAAATCTCAAAATTTGAGAAATCTTAAAAATTATTTTTTAACGGCAATGACGCGTATTACTCAGACAATGAAAAATAAGAAGCATTTGTTGCATACCTAGAACATGTCTTCACGCCGTTATCTATCTGTAATCCTACACACAGTCTCCACATAATTAATCACATTGAACGAAATCTTTCAGTCATAATCGAAATTATTCGTTCCACATCTCCAAGGAAAATAGCACAAAGCATAAGTGCCCTGCCCATGCAAAAATTACCGGACCGTAATCTTATATTTAATACGATTTTAAAACACCTGACCAAAAAATGTCTGACACATCTAGCCTCAATGTTAAATACATGCGTCCGCGTTGGTACTTTCCCCGCAACTGGAAACACGCGCACATCCTTATGTTCGCCAAGCAAACAAAGGAGACATTAAGAACTATCGACCAATGAGCCTACTTACTACACTCTCCAAGATCTTAGAAAAAATTATTTACATTAGATTACTAGAATTCGTCGAAACCCAAAACATAGTACCACCACTTCAATTTGGCTTCAAGAGAGGACACTCAACTTATCATCAGCTCCAGCGAATTACTGAAATAATAGAAATACTACATTACAGCCCACTTTTTGGATGCTGCTCAGGCCTTCTATAAGATGTGTATCAAAGGCCTGAAGAAAAAGCTCCTTAATATAAATGCTTGCAACTATTTGTTAGCAAATATCTTCTCATTTCTAAAAGATAAAACCTTTGCGGTTAAGATCAACTCTTGTATATCTGAGACTAAACAAGTGCATCCTGGAGTCCCAAGGCAGCATATTAGGACCTCTGCTGTTTAAGATCTACACATCCGATCTCCCGGTAACCACAGCATCCATAGCTGCATTTGCAGGCGACACAGCAATTATCACTCAAAATGCCGATCTACAAGAGGCTGCATATCAATTACAAAAATCCGCAGACAAGATCACTAACTGGTTTAAAAGTTGGAATATTCAAATTAACCCCACGGAATTTCAGACTAAAATCTTTACTTTAAGGAAAATAGCTACCGTATCTAATATCATCATTGATGATCTCATACAATGAAATCCAACGGACTCGGCAGTCAAATATCTCGGAGTATACTAGGACACGCGTCTAACCTGGAGCTTTCATCTCAATGACAAGCTATTACAGGGCAACAATAGATTAAGACAACTTTATCCACTGATTAATCGCAAGTCAACATTGAAGCCTGAATGCACCATCTTAATGTACAAAACGCTACTACGCCCATTCCTTCTCTATGCCTGTCCAGTCTGGTGTACTACATCCCAAACGAACATCAATAAATTACAATGAATCCAAAACAAAGTTTTACAAATAGCAGTGAATGCGCCGTTGTATATTCGTAACAACCAGTTGCACTACGAGCTAGGTGTATATCATCTGAACAAGTTCATTCATCAAACCACTAAACAGTTTTTACAAAACGCGAGAACATGTGGTGGTGTGCTTCACTGCAACTTGTGCCAGTTGAACATACATGGTAGATTAAAACGAAGACTACCACAGAATCTAGTAGCCTCTGACGAAAATAGTGATTAACGCAATAACTTTCCTAGGTTTTCAATTACTGTCAACTTCTCATACTTAATCAACTATTAATTGCAACATTTATTATTGTAATTATTGTAAACAAGACGTTATGAATAGTCTTGCCAAGCCAGTTATTGTAATTGTTAGTTTATATTACATATGTCATGTATAACAATTTCCTTTGTTGATCTGGCAATAACTTGTAAATAAAAAAATAGTTTTTAAAAGTAGTCAAATTGTTTTTAATAAATTATCCAATTTACTCAGTAAACAATTATTCTGTTTCTCTATATTACAATGTAATACAGTTATTTTTATGTTGCAGTATAAATTAACATTACAATCAATTTTTTAATTTTTTTTATTACGACTTGTGTTAATTTTTTGTTATTTTTTGGTACGTTTTATAATGTTTATTTTATTATTAAATTTATTTAAAAATTGTTTCAATACGAGAAGCTACTAGCTGGCGTATTAGTGATACATTTAAACTATTTGAATTGGCATACATCTACGGTTTAAATATTGTTGAAAGCAAAGTTTAATGTTTTGTGGCCTGTAAAAATAATAAATTGTTGTTTTTTGAGGGCGCGCTTAAAATGTTCGATGATGTTGTAAATTGCAACCACCTATATTTATCTTCCAGAGATGGTCTTCTTATAAGCAATCTCAGAAAATAAAATATATCAACTATTCGGAGTTTTCGAGGTCGAGTGAGCTAATTTTGTCTTGATTACAAAAATTTTCTCCGAATTAATAAAAGCATTATTGGCATTGTAGATCATGTTATAGGTCCATTGATTTTTCTTTTTCATGTGATACTCTGACATCACATAGGTTTACAATATAGCAAGTACCAAATAAATTTCATAATTTACGCTTAATTTTAAGTTTCTAAATTACTTTTCACGATATTTTATGCACTTTTCTAACTGTTAAAGCCAGTTTTCTTTATAGATTCGAATTTCTCACAAACACGGGCACATTTTTATCTTTATTTTTTATTTAGCATCTTTTCGAAACAGTTAAAGGTGGAATACCCAAAAAAAAAAAAAAAACAACTAATCTTTTCCATTTACAAGTGAGTTAGCCAGAATAGTATGAATTGCTGTCCGAACACTTTTTATTCATTTAAGCATCTTAGTATTATAAATACATAGATCTAACCTAAACGACACTTTTTGATCAATGACCTTTACTGTTAGAAATAGAGCTTTTCTGAAAAGAAGTTTTTACTAAAGCACTTACAACTTATGCGCTATAGAGCACCCCGATAAATAATGTCTATATTTGATGTATTTAAAATTTAACAGGAAAGGTCCGTAAACAATAATGTGTTCTGTTTTTTGTGTAATTTAAATCACAGACGAAAAAGTAGGACAGTTCTATTTGTATGTATATTCCTTGATAGCAGAAATAATGTGAAGTGCGAGAATTTGTAATATCCATTAAATTTACATTTTAGAAAATAGTTTTTATTGTTTATAAATATTTAGAAAAAGAGAATATTATATCAACAAATCCGTCAAAGAATGAAAAAGAGGATGAAAAAATGCAGAATATTATTAGCCTTTTTTTTATTATTGAAATCCCAATTTATTTACAATCTGCACAAGTTGCATTTAGTAAATTCTGTGATAAATTATTTGGACCTGTAGAAGCATCACCAGTAGGATGCTTCTGTACAATTGTCATCTAGATGAGTTTTGAGTTTTTGGGTATAAAAGTAAACTTATAAACTAGATCTTAAAACTAAAATAAAACTAACGCAATACTTAATATTGATTAAGTAGAGGATCTAGTAGGGAAATCATGTGGTATATATTTTTGGAGTTTTCGATTGCGATTTTGGGGAACTATAAGATCCATTACTAATGTGTTTGGGGTGTGCACTAAGACGGTCACTGTATTTAGCACTGAAACGGCTGACTTCTTCTTTCACTGAAGGCATATGAAGATCGTTACGGATAGCCGTGTTTGACACGAACCAGGGCGCGTTCACAATCATGCGCAGCACTTTAGATTGGAAGCGTTCTAGTATTTCTAAGTTAGAGTTGGCAGATGTACCCCAAAGTTGAATCCCGTAGCTCCATACGGGTTTGAGAATTACCTTGTATAAAAGGAGTTTATTGTTAATGATAACTTCGACTTACGGTCCAGTAGCCAATACATCTTAGTTAAAATTAATCCCAGCTTCTTACGCTTATTGAAGATATGCTTGCGCCATGTTAGCCTTCTGTCAAGATGTAACCCAAGGTACTTTACTCCTTCTTTTTGCGGTAAAGGATTGTTCTTTATCTGAACCGGGGAACACGTATCTCTGCGCAGGGTAAAGGTTAATTGAGTTGACTTAGACTCGTTTATTTTGATTCTACAGCTTGTTAACCATTTGTCAATCGCAATTAAATTGGTTTGAAGTTTTTGTGAGGCTGCGACTGGGTCTCTGTCAGTAGCGAGAACCGCGGTGTCATCCGCAAATGTAGCTGTTGTGATTTCTGGTGTTGTCGGGAGGTCTGCTGTGTATAAGAGATAGAGCAATGGTCCGAAAACACTGTCTTGGGGTACACCAGCGTTGATCGGAAGAAGATTTGTGGTTCCAGTTTCATATTTAACCAGAAAGTACCGATTAAGGAGATATGATTGCAGGATTAGAAAGTAGTTTAGGGGGAGGAGTGTTCTTAGTTTGCATAGGAGTCCCGTATGCTACACTTTATCAAATGCCTGTGATTTATCTAGGAACGCAGCAGAGCAGTAGTGATTGTCTTCAAAGGCTTGATTGATTGTTTGAACTACCCGATGGATTTGTTCAGTTGTTGAGTGTAACTTTTGGAAACCAAACTGGTGGGATGGTAGTAGCTCTTTGTCATCAATAATTGGGATTAGTCTTTGTACTAAGAGCTTTTCGAAAACTTTAGCTACTATAGACAGAAGGCTTATCGGTCGATAGGACTTTGGGTCATTGGAGGGTTTATTAGGCTTTGCGATGAGTATAATCTGTGCCACTTTCCATTGGGATGGAAAATAACCATTCTGAAGGACTGCATTATAACACTGAGTTAAGTACTGTGTATCGATGGCAGGTAGCTCTTTGAGTATTTTACCATTTATTAAATCATACCCGGAGCCTTTTTAGGGTTGAGTGTGCTAATGACTTCATGAACTTCAGCAGCTTTGAATTTTTTAATAGGCGGTTCAAGTTGGTACGCTTGAAACAGTGTTTGAGTGAGGTTGTCTTCTTCTTGGGCGAGATTTTCTGAAGGATGTGGCTGGAACACATATGTTAAGTGTACAGCAAATACGTTTGCCATCTCCTTACCCAGCTGCCCTAGAGGTTACGAATGGGCGGAGAGAATCTTTTTATTTGTTTTAGTTTCCTTGTTGTCTTCCACAGGGAAAAATCGGTAGCTTCCGTGGGTGATAAGTCTTTAAGGAATGTTTCGATACAATCGCTTTTGTTTTTATTAAGGAGATCTTGTAGCTCTCGAGTTGCTCTGTTGAGTAGTAGTTTGCTTTCAGGTGTACGCAGCCTTTGCCAGTTTCTTCGAAATATTCTTTTATCTAAAATTTATTGTTTAATAATTGAGGGACAATCAGGAATTGTGACTGTATCGGGTATAATTGGCGTGGCCTTCAACATGCCCGCTGAATGACATCATTGAATAATTTGACTGCAGCCTCTATGTTCCAATTTGTACGGTTATTGCTTCATTTAGGGGTTGTTTCTTTTTTTGAGTGGTTTAGTGGTAAGGGTGATCAAGATTGGGGAATGGTCAGAGGAAAGTTTGAAACAGGATTTTATATTGGCAAGACTTTGATGAATTCCTTTGTTATGCAGAAGTCCACCAAATCAGAAAATTTGTTTGGGTCCGTGGGCCAATATGTGGGCTCTCCCGTGGATAGGTGCCGCAAGTTATTGTGTTCAAGAGTTTTGTTTAGTTTGCGTCCCCTTGTTGTAATTCTGGAACCCCAGTCAGTGTGCTTAACATTGTAATCGGCACCCGCAATGAATCGTTGTCCAAGGGTTTTGAAATAGTTTGGAAATTGTTCTTCTTTAACAGCATGTTTAGAGGGGAAATACGCCGCCGAGAGGTTGAGGGGTCCTGTTAGATCCTCAATTGACACACTTGTTGCTTAGAGAAAATCGCTACTGTGGCATTCTAGTTGATGGTGCTTGATTGTGTTTCTGATTATTATGGCAGACCCGTCACGAGCTGTTCTCGCCGGATAGTTCGTGGTATAAACCGCATAATTTGGGATTTTGATAAAGCTCTGATCAGTAAGATGTGTTTCCGAAATAAGTAACACATCAATGTTGTGACTAGTAATAAATAGTTTTAATTCTTCAAGGTGCTGTGATACGCCGTTGGCGTTCCATTGGGTAAGCTGTAAGTGTCTGTCCAATATTTAATTTTTGCAAGGACTGCTGTTAATAGGTTTAATACTGTTCTTATTTGTTTTGATAGCTTTAACATTATGTATTTTAATTCTTGTATGTCGTTTTCTTGTTGGTTTAGATGGCTAGTATTTGTTGTTTGTGTGAGATTTACAGCAGGTTCAGAGTTTTGTTTTTGTACTGCAGCTATTTGTGAATACGATAGTCCTGGCTGTATTTGTTGGTATTGTCTAATTTATGGGGGTGGTATGTGCTGTTTTTGTCGAAGGGTTGGAAAATGTTTACTTTGTAACTGTTTATATATAGTACATCCTTTGTAATTCGCAGGATGGTTTCCTTTACTCAGGACGCAGCGGACATCGCGGGATTTTTATTTTCTTTGACATTGTTCCGTGCCTGCACATTTTACACATCTAGCGGGTAGCTTGTGTGTCCGTAACGCTAACAACGTACACACTTTTTGCCCTTGGGGGTTCAAACTTGATTTTGCATTGCTGGAAGTATTCTACCTCAAAAATGCTTTTATTGTTAGGGGATGGTTTAAGCTCGACATAAAATATTGGGAGAGGCAATTTAGTTTTAAATTGCTTTATATTACAAATGTTTGTGAACTCGTGCCCTAATTTTTCAATTTCACCTTTGATATCTTTATATGGAGTGGTGTAGATAGTTTAGCACCACTTTATAATTTCTCTCTTCTTTTAGTTTATAAGTGTGAAATTCTGTACCCTTTTCAGTCAGAGTCAGTATTTGTTATTATTCTGTAATATTCAGATGTTTTGGGCTGAATTTTTACTTGATTATTGGCTAGAGCTTTAACGTCATATTTTTGTTTGGCTTTTTCTTCTAGCAGTGGTATTAGCGGTGCAATAGTTAGTACACGATTTACAAAAATGGGGGGAGGTTTTGAGATTTTCTCGTTAGTGTTATCAGCGCTTGATTCATGTTGTGCATCGTCAGATTGGAGTACCGATTTGATGTTGAGGGTGGACTAAGCCAATATTCGCTCTTTTTAGGGTGTTTATTTTTGATTTCCGCTTCATCTAGATTTCTATTTCTTTTCTAGGAAACTGTGGTTCAGTTATTAGTATTTTCTGGTGGCTGCGGGGGTGCGTTGGAATGAGTGTTTTGTTATGTTTGATAAGAGGTTTGCGGATAAAATGTTTGAGTTTGTTGCGTTTGAAGTGGAAAATTACCTGGTGTTTGATGGAATTGGCTGTAGACGATCTGGGTTTGGTCCGGTGTCAATACTGATGGTTGCATTAGTGGTGGTATTTGGGGGGGGTTAAATTTAAAATTTAGAAATATGTGTAGCAATAAATAAAGCCCGATTTCACGGGTTATCGCGCAGCCAACACTTGCACTTTTAACCGCAAGGTACGTCTTTCCTATTCGAAAATAAAATAGGAACTATTATTAGCCTGAAAGATACGATGTTAGTTCCAAAAAAAAATGTTTAATAAAGAATTTATAAAATATATGCTATAGAGCATGCCAATAAATAGTGCCAACCTTTAATATATTTTAATAAACAAGCATGTAGTACCGGTCAAATATTTTTGGTATTTTCTGTGTTGATATTTTTTTTAAATTTTTGAACAATGTATTAATACATAAATAGATAAAACACCCATTGATAATTGCGTGCATATTACTGTAATCAGTGAAAACTACCACTTTATTTACTTTTGAAGAACTCGTATTTCGTGTCGTTTACGAGTTTTTTTGCACTATTTTGCATTTTTTAAATAGTAATAGTGGTGTCAGGTATATGTAAATAGTTTGGCTCTTGCAACATATCCCCAGAAATCCAGAAGGTGATTTCCAATGGTCACACTTAAGGTCGAACTCTCCGTGAGCTTGAAGCACAGTTCAATCTTTACAAGAGCACCGTTTTCCATTTCCTAAAGTGCTCAAGGCTGGTCGTCTTAAAGCTACCTCGAGACACTTCAAGAGGAACGTCATCCGCATGTCCCTCGACAAATCTGCCTCACAGCAGCCAATATTTCTCACCAAGTGTGTAACCCTCTGGACTAGAAACCATTTGCTTGTAATATCAAACGTCATCTACAGCAATCTGGACTTAATGTACATCGTCCGGTCAAGAAGCTGATTATTTCGGAAAAACCAGAAAGGCGCACGTGGAATGGGAGCAGGTACGCAAGAATTGGACGAGGAAAGAGTGGGAAAATGTGCTCTGGAGTGACCAAAGCAAATACATGTTATTCATAATAGACGGGATTCAGTGAATTCGTTCCCAAGGCACACGTTTTGATCCTAAGTACCAGATTCCTACGATAAAGCACGGAGGCAAAAGTGTCATGGTCTAAGGTTGTGTCTCTGGTCTTGCCATAGGTCGTCTCCGGAGAATCCACGGCACTATGAATCGCTATCTGTGAGGGATTTATTTTCCAACAGAACAATCATTCCAAACATCGTTGGCAACATGCCCCAGACAGGCCCATCCATTTGACCGACCTAAGTATTGTTGAGGATTCCTGGGCAGAGATGGAGCGTTGTTTGATTGTCAAAACTGCTAAAATGCAGATAAAAAGTGCGCCCAACTCAAGGAGGAATAAAAAAACATCTCCTCCTTCGTCCCTACTTCAATGGACTCCATACCTCGCAAGTGCCACTGGTTATGCTACTAAGTATTAGACTGTTTTTATTCACTTTTAATTGATTCCCGGTGATTTAGAGTTATTCCGGTGTTTTTGTTTAATGTTTCTTTCGTTGCTGTATTTTTATTATTTTTTGCTGTGCTAATAAAGTTTTTTTAGTTGAATTTTGTTTAGTTTTTTCGAAAAATTTGTTAACGAGCCATGGGAATTACCTTAAGATTCTCTAAAAATTTCAGCCGAAAATAGAAATAAACGAAAAAATTATCATAAAAATACTAGAGATTAATATATTTTTAACCGGTACTGTACTCTTACATTTAAAGGCAGTAAAATAACAGCCTGGCTTAGATAGTATCAAATTAAACATAATAATTCAAATAGCAAAATAAATTGAATGTTAACTTAAAAAATCGAAGCTAATTTATTTGTAAATAAATAATTGTGAATTCAGAATTATTTACAATTCACCTTAAATTATTAATGACTTTATCATTACCAGAAAATGATTTACTTTATATTTTTGGAATATTTATTAAGTTATTCTAATTTTGATCATTTACATTGAAATTGCTAAAACAAAAATTAAAAAAATAAAAGAATATTAAAATTTTAAAACAACATGGCATAAGAAATAAAAGTTTAGGAAATTAAAAGAGAAAGAATTTTATCTCCAAATAAAAAATGTAGGAATACTGCAAGCGGTATACTACGAAATAAGAAATCTAAAAAGCATTATGGTCTCTAAACCAGACGATCAATAGTACGTATGTTTCCCGACATACGTATTAAAAATTCCATTAATCAAAAATAATTGACAAAATAAATTTACTTTTTAAAATAGTCTGTTATGATCTATCTTTCATATTAATCTTTTGTTCATTTCTTGTGTTTCACATGCTTTGTTCTTAGCAGCACTAAATCCTAAGTAACCCATTAATTGCTATATCTAGTAGTCTAATGACAAAAATTCTATAGACAAAATAAGGCAAGAGTTTAACTGCATAAAGTTTCCAAATTCTGTCTTTGTTCTTTGGTCAGTATCCTGTTGTAGTAAACCTGGTTTCTGTTTAGAAAATCAAAGTATCATTAGCTATGTACATTCGTTTAAGTTAAAAATAACAAAGTTGTGTAGAGGTGGTGTGACCACCATCGATAAATTCAAAGTTTACGTAATCTTCGAAAATTTACTAACATCATAACATGGATTTGTGTCATGGTTAGTAATGGCTTTTCATGTGTGCATTGAATACAATTATTGCTTACGCATATTTATATATGGAAAAACTGCGCACTTCTTGTCACATTTAACAGTTCGTTTGATAAAGCGATTCTCATGCGATACAAATTAACAATCATTTTTACCTTTCCATATGTGACAAACTGGCGATAGTTCAATCATTTTCACACTTCAATTTCTGTTATTAATTTACGTGTATTTGTAACCTGAGTAGTTGGAATAGCTTGAGATCTAATCTACTAATTTGCCATACTAAATAGGTCTTCCTAAGAATGAATTATAAGAGTCGTAATCTCCACGTTTAATTTTTTAATTATTCTTTTGCGTAGCTGAGAGTGCAACCCCTTTAGCAAAGCTAATATCTTTTGTGCCTTTGTCGCTTTACAACCAAATTGAAATTTATGTATTAAGATGTCTTACTATTTCCAAGATTTTTATAATACAAACAATACAGGTAATCTGCATTGTTAACTTATGGTAAACAACTAGCATTTTTACAAGTGTCACAATCAAAATGATTAATTATTGTTTGTTTCCTTTAAAAAAAATAACAAAACTGAAAGTAATGGTAATACATAATTTATGACACACTTTACATATCCAAACGAACTAATCCAGAATCTGTTTCTCTCTTAGAATTTGTGTAACGTTTTATCAACCGAATATAATTTTAAATGAAGGTTCTGCGCCAATTGGGTCTAATAAAATTTGTTTTAATTTAAAATTTAAATAAAAAAATAAAAATTGCTATATGAAACAGTAATTTATTTAATTCATAATAAATTTCATAATTTCTTTTGATATATATTTAGCACTGTATATAAAATTGTTTTTGTGACTAATTCAGGTAAAACCACTTTTAAAAGTATTAATAAAGAAATTTAATAAACGCCGCTTTGCTATAATGAAGGTTTTTGCACAATGAATACGCATAAATTAATTCATGTAAAAATAAGCTGTAGTATTTGCAGCCCTAATTGACCTTCTGCATGCTATATTTGCACATGTGGGTGCATTAAGATAGAGATCACTGCAGAAATAAACAAACCGTTTGGAAATAGCACGACTACTTTATTTTCACTTATCGCAGCATTTACTTGTTAGCGTATAAATATGCAAGAAGATGCAGATATTACCCGCGCATTACAATTCATATCACATGTAAGTGAGACGCAGTCGGCGTTTCAAGCGACGTTTACCATGGTAGGGCGCGAAAAATTAACTGCTCCTGATTAAATGCAGCTTTAAGCAGCAAATGATTTATGAAAAGCAAACAGCGCGTTAACTCGAGGTAACTGCAGCAACCAACGAGTCCTGTATGCATGCTAAGGTAAACTTGTAATTGGAAAAGTTTTCATATGTCAATAAACAAAGACCATTCGTGACGGTTTCCATAACCGAAGTGAACGAGCTGAACAAAAGCAAGTCTGGGGTAATTTGTAGACCACTAATGAGGCGGCTATCGGTGCTCTTAGACGATCATATCGATATAAAAGTAATGTGCAGGCAATAAAACCCTAAAACCCTATTTACATACCCGGCAAAGCATAAAACACATGCGTGCAAGAAATTTAGGGCTCATGTATTTTAAAGGCGATGTCTTTGCAAATCTGGCGAACTTGTAGTGCAGACTTCGGCGTAAGTACGGCAAAAGTTTTGCAAAATATGTTCGATATTGATGTGGAGTTCGCGAGATTGTTACGGAACTTAAATATTCCAGCGTATATGTTCGTGATTTTGCGCTACACGCCATTCGTCTTAATGATACCTCACCGGGCCGCCGGCGACACTAATGTGGCTTAAACATGTATATTCGGGCATTCGTTTTACGTATATATTCTCATTTAAAAGCACTAAGTATTAATAAACAAGCAAATTTAGGTTTTCAGTCTCAATTCTTCTTCCGTTTGTTGATTATGCATAATGGATATTTAAAAATATGCCCCAACATGCGTTAAGCTCACTCAAATTAGACATTCACGTGCACACCTGAAATTTTCATGGCGCTAGAATCACACATCCATTCATGCAAATATAATTCTTGCTTTAATTGTGACAACAAAAAATGGTGTTAACGGCTTTATTTAAGCATAGCGATACAAATTATAAAGAAATGCGTGCATGTATGAATAGGGATTGATTGGTGTGATTATACTCCTAAACAATAAAAATTAATTAATATAAAAATGCTTGATAAATATTTTTAATTTAACTTATAAAATTTTAAAGTTATAAGCGAGTATTAATAAAATAATTAGAAGACAAAGACAAAAATTATTTTACTTGTTTACTATAGTATGTTTATTACATCAGTTATAAAACAGTTTAAGGTCAACAATAAAATATCAGAGTTTATATCTCGCTAATGTGATGACAAATACTGTCAGTACCTATTTGAACGGGGAACAGCAATTACGGTTTTGACTACTCAATGCATATTTATTTTTGTGTTGCATCTAATGTATTTTGATAAAATCTCTAGTTAATTCTTAGAGTTATATTTAGCTAAAACCACATAATGCTTAATTTTTTTTTAATATTATAAATTTGTTGCAATATTTATCGCTGTTAGTTTTCTTAATGGTACTCAAATTGAAGATAAGTCAGTATTAAAGCATTATAGTAATAAAAAACTAACTTTTCAATCTTAATCTGATATAAATAATTTAAAAAAGCAAAGTAACTCGTGTTTTAAAAGTCGAAATAAAAGTTTTTTATCATGACAATATAAGCATTAATGATAAATTAAATCATAAAAGCCGGTCATATATAACTTCATAACTTTTAAAACGTTAAGACTACCATCAACTACGGCTTGTGCATCGAAGCTAAGCAGACGTGTTGCGAGAGCTACCTATATCTGCGCTTTCGCAGCGATAAAAACTGCAGCTTTAGGCCGACGGATCACTCGGCGGACGATTTATCGTACAGCGACCTTCAGGTCAAATTCCTGACTGATAACAGCAATCAAATCAGCAAACCAAAACAACAAAATCTGTAAGTGAATGTTATTACACCACCGCACTCAAGCATAGAAGCTCATGGAAACCTAACTGCATCTACTGCATATCTAAAAATGCCAATAAAAAAAAGCACTAAGGTAAGCACTCTCAATATTAAATCTTATGTAGCAGTCAACCGTTTAACAATTTTCCATTAATAAATACAATGCAGTCGCATTTTACGCAATAATCAGCCTATCAAAATACTGGTGAATTATGGGAACATGTCAACAGAAAACGAGGTAGAAATTAAGAACAGGAGAAGCTAACACTTTCAAAAAGAATAACTACTAGCTTGGACTCTGTAATACACTTGACACTCTCACAGATGAAAATATGGATTAAAACACACAAAGCTCCGAACCTAAATCACCACCATCTTCATTTTGGGCGTAGTAAAACATACAACCGCTAATTCACTTACTCAATAAATCAGCTAAAGACAAATACACAATAAAGACATTATCTAATAACCAAGTCAAGGTACAACCATCACTACCACTAAGGTAAGGTGAGGTAGAAGTAGTGATACAACACAAAATCAATGTAAAAAAGGCTTAGGTTATGATCTCATCTCTGGAGAAATACTCTAAAAATTATGCTTCAAGTGCTTTAAAGTATTAGTAAAAATATTTAATGCTGTTTTCGGACTTGAATATTTTTCATGCTACTAGAAAATAGCACAGGTTATAAACCTGTAAAAACCTGGTAAAAATCCAAATGAGGTTACGTTATACCGACCCATAAGTCGCTTCATAGTGCTATCAAAAATTGTTGAAAACCAAATACTTAAACGACTAGTCATAATCATATATGAAAATAGACTCACACCTCAGCACCAATTTTATTTCAGAAAAAAGCAAAAAACCACGGAAAAACCCACCGCATCGTTAAATAAATCCTAAATGATTTGGAAAAAAGAGGATACTGCTCGGCTGTCCTCGTTGATATAAGGCAAGCATTTGATAAAATCTGACAACTTAGACTAACGCACAAACTTACCCTCACATCCATTCTATTTACTCCTGAAATCCTACCAATAAACCTACACAGATCTCTATCCAGTGCAATCCGGAGTACCACAAATAGGTATTTTGAAGCCCCCACTATACTCCCTTTATACAGCAGATTCGTACCCGACAATCTTAATTTCACATTATGATCACAATTCTGCGTCCAAGAACCTGCATGTACATCTAAATTTTGGTGCAAATAAATATTTCTCTTATATAGCCAGCAATAAATAGAACAATAGTTCAGATACAGAGTTGTCTAAGTAAATTCAGAAAATAAATAAATAATTAAAAGAACTTTAAAATACAAAATAATTAAACTTGTTAAATGAAACCGAGCACAATTAAAGTAAATGGTATTGAGAGTCATATTATACAAATATAGCCTCCATCAACGGCCACGATTCAGAGGACCAGTGGTAATATTAATTGTTGCCTTGTAGCTTGGAGCAGAGTTTTTCTGGAACTTTCCTGGTACTTCCCACGGCGGTTACCTCTTGTACTCAGGGCTAGAAAACTGTCTCCAGCACATCGATATAGCTGCCAACGATTATTTTTAAGCCTTCCTCAAAAATGTTGGGCGTTATGTCACTTATCTTGCGTCTCACTAACCCCGGCAACAGAATAAAAGCTGAAAACTTTGTATGCACAACGGTAGGTACTTCAAAGGCATTTTGACAGATAAAGCGATTCACCTTTCTGTACTAGATAAAGTTTTTTTTGTCCGAAAAGAATCTTGGAAAAACAGCGCTATCTTGCTTGACATCATTCAGCAGTGCTTGGGTTTTTAACTACATATCTATCTTGTCTTTCTCAGTCAACAATTGGTAATTCCCTAATATAAACTAACCATCGACCTCGCCAAGCCCATTTATTTTACCAGATCAGTCATCCTCCATCATCTCTTTCAATTCGCGAACGAATTAATCAATTACCTTGCGATCATATCACTCTGTCAGCAATCCTCCTTCTAGTGGTTAAATTTCGTTTACTTTTTGGCTAAGTCGTAAGCTTGAGTTCTTTTATAGGCAAACTATGCTATAACTTCTGTCGGAAATTTTCCGGCGCAAAGGAATTCGAATATAGCGGCTCTGGGGTCGTGTTTGTGGCTTATTTTTTCAACAATAATATGTTGTTAATTATATAAAATTAACTTATCGTATAACCTGAAAAGGAATTACGTATGCGCATAAGACCTCTAGCCTCTAGATTTTACTACAGTACAACCTAACAATATTTCGAATTTACCTTGACGACTTTGTGTATTACCACATATATAACAAAATTAACCATCTTACCAACCAGCTGCACCCATTTTAAACTAGATGATCAAAAAAACCAAAATAAATAATCCGAAATATATGAAACGTGCATAGAGGCTACAGGTAGTAAACCAAGACCATAATGTGATTAATGCTGTCAACCGATTTTAGGCACTATCTGGAGCAGAAAACGAAAACGCAGCAAGCAATAAATCTGCTAATAAAGAAATAAAATTTTCCCATCACCACTAGTTTTTGTTGTCGATATCGTAAATATAAAACCTCTAACAAATGAATTAAATAATAACGTTAGATTTAAGAATATTATTAGCAAAAACCGAGCCGTGGTGGTTTAGTGAATAGGTCGCTAGACTACGAATCCAAAAGTTGCGAGTTCAAATCCCGCTCTCGCCAATTCAATCACTGGCATTTTTACGGCCCAGCTCGACGCAGGCTACAATAAATGAGTATCTGGGGCTCAAACTCTGGGGTAATAATGGGCGGTCGGTACGTAGCACTAGCCACGTTACTACCCTTGTGTACCGTAAGCTCTAGATTGTAGCAGACCTATCCTATTACGACCCCATAGGCCTTTGTGGCCTGTTACGGGGAACTATTATTATTAGCAAAAACCAAGTAAAAATCATACCAAAAAAAGCAGAAAACTATCGACTTTTAATAATCACACAAAGTGATTTAAAAATACAATATTATACATATTAGCTGAAGAAAGGACGAAATTTCAGTCGTGATTAAAAATCTACATTACTCAATTAATGGCAATAATCTAAAGACAGAAATAGAAATGTACGGTTATATAATTTTAAATGTAGTATCACTAAATAATCTCTGTTTATATTTTTTAATGAGTTAGCTCCAAACAAATCAAACAAAAATATTTATGAAACCAAATACTTGCAACAAATCAACCCACCTCACCAAAAAAGAGAAACTCCTCAATGTAAAAATTGTCAGTGCTATGGATACACTAATAAATCCTGCATACTACAGTCTAGGTGTGTGTAATTCGGTGGTACAAAAATCCTACGTAAAGCTTAAAACAGTTCGGGCCAAGGTCATTCTTTGTAATAAAACATATTTAACGAACTACAAATAATGTCCACAATAAAATATTAAAGGGCAGATTTTCAACATTTTGTACCTACAAACCAACTCAAAACCAACCAGAGACAATAAACTGAACAAATATTATGTTATTACCTTTTTTATTTATAATAAATAGAAATTAACTTCTCAACAATCTATAACATCATACATTGAGTATATCGTATAATTTTCTAACCACTATAAATTCATTTTTTTTTTTAAATAGCACTTTTGTGCCTGCCATTAAAACTAGTCTATAAATTCATTAGAAAAATAGTTAAGCAAATAGCACATCAAGGTCAATAAAGTAAAATTTGCCCCTGTTACCTTCATTCTTAAAAATGACACATTCATACAACGTGAGCAATGTGCGACTGCCTCAATAAGAATACTTAAAATTCATCTAGATGTTAGGTTATCATAGACTAATACAGGGTTGTATCCAGAAGTAGTAGGACTGTTTTTTTTTCGCGAGCGCGGAGCGATGGACGGGGGACTGCAAGGCCGGATGTTATGGAGGGGAGCCTTGGGAACAGGTTTTGACCTGCGGCAGTCGCCTGCGTGCGTTAGTTGAGTGTGGACCACTGTTTTAGTGACCTCCTGTTGTGACGCCTCGTTGTCAGTGCGATGGAGCGAAATTTGGAGCAGAGGTATGCGATCAAGTTTTGCTACAAATACGACCCGGAAACAAAACATCAGAGCGAAGAGTGGCACACTGCACAATCACCCCTTAAAAAGAAGGCCAGAATGTCGAAATCGAAAGTGAAATTGATGTTGATTGCATTTTTTGACCGTCGTAGCATTGTCCATAAGGAGTTTGTACCTCCTGGACAGACTGTAAATGCAAGATTTTACGGCTGCAAAAAGTGGAAGCTCCACCATGACAACGCGCCCTGTCACGACGCGTGGATTGTGAGGGATCTCCTGGTAAAATACGGCGTTTCCACGTTGCCGCACCTCCCTACAGCTCTGATGTGGCACCGCCGGACTTCTTCCTGTTCCCCCGGATCCAGAGGCAGCTCAAGGGGTATCGTTTCAACTCGGTGGAAGCAGTCCAAGCGGCAACGACAAGGGCGCCGCTGAACAGCATTCCGGAGGACGACTTCCAGAAGGCCTTCGCGACTTGGAAGGCTCTCTACCAGAAGTGTGTGGATGCCCAAGAGGCCTATTTTGTATTAAGTTGATGTACCAAAATGTTCAATAATTTTTTTTAAAAATTAGTCCTACTACTTTTGGATACCACCCTGTACATTTTTACTAAGCACAAACTTAAAATTTACTAGACTGCAGTGGTTAATTGGAAGAATTTGTAACTCGCCCTGGAGAACAAACTGCTAATTTATACATTAATATTAAAACTCATATGGGTAAAATATAGAAAGTACCTCAAACTTGGAAATACTGCAACGTTTACAGTCAAAATTATTAACAATAAGAACTCTACGAACCCTTCATAGTACGTGAAAAATAAAGCACCGCACCATGGTTTACATATAAAAACGATGAAAAATAAACTAAAGTGCAATAGTAAACAGTTTCATCTTCACAAATACCACGTTGGCAGTAAATTTCCTGGATAACAGTGCCGCAATAACCAATCTAAAAAATTATCTCTTCTTGTCTTAACAAACAGATTTTAGTTGTATTATTTTAATCTCTATGTTGTCCTGCTATGTTAGATTAAGTATAATTAATCCTGAATCCATCGCTCGGGAAACATTTTTTTATTTTATTAAGATCAGCCAATTCATTATTGTTTGCTTAAATAAATTCTTATAATCTATGTTACTTAGAATTAGTAGCCAATGAAAATCATGTGTAATAAAACTTATTTTAAATTAATATGTACTGTAGACAATTTCTTGCTACAATTGTAACTAGTTACAAAATTTCTGTTCTGCTTCACTGATAAAAATTAAAATCTTTATTTGAAACGGACAAAACCATATTTAAATAATTTTGTATGTAAATAAATTAAGACTGTAACCAATTTCATGTTTTCTGTCACTGTGTATTTATTAGAATAGAGCAATGATAAAGCTTGTTGCGCGAAATACAACTATAGACAATGAGATCTAACGAGAAAGTAAATGAACGCTGGCCGATATAGAAAAAATAGAAAAGACGTTCCAGAAATTAAATCTTAAACAAATAGATGGTAAACTAGAGTACCTTGTCTCGCAAATGACGGCAGTGAAGCAAAAAAATACCGACTTGAAGATACAGGTCACACAGGAAGAGAGCAGAATAGACCAGTTGGACAGAAAGATCAGAAAATAATTTAGTGTTTTAGGGTATAGTATATTATGAAAATGGAAAAAATATAGAAACAGACCAGGAAATATTAAAGACAATACAAAAGTTAGACCTCCCAATTAATTCAGAAATTGATATTAGTGAAGTAAGAAGAACGGGAAAAACAAGACCAATACTATTAAAATTAATTAAAAGTAACAACAAAATAGAGCTTCTGAAGAGCACAAAAAGCCAGAAAGAAACAGAAATATGAATTGGTAAAGATTACCCGACAAAAATACGAGAAAAACGGAAGCTATTAATTCTGCAACTGAAAGCAAAAAGAAGAAAAGTGCAGGTAAGATATAATAAATCAATAGTTACTAATGAAGCATATAAGTTATTAAACGTAGATTAGGGCAAAGGGAAATAAAAACACGAGGAACATGGAACGTCAAATAGAAACTACAAAAAAGCAGTGAAAGAAACGTCGCCGGAAAGTACTGCTATTACGGATCAGATAAAAATATAACAAAACCGACAAAACAAAAAACAGGTAGATACAGATAAAGAAAGGAATAAAGATGACGGACATGGCAATGGACAGGACTACAGCCCAAAAGTATTAACCAATCAAATAAATAGACGCAAAAGAAACAATAGAAACAATACAGGAGAGGAATGAAAATAATAAAAATAGATGCTTGAAACCTTAGAGGCATTAACAAAAAAGGAGCATTAAAAATATTGTAAAGAAAATAAAAATATATATTCGATGAAAATCACTGCAGGGAACACTAATAAAAAGAAATGGCTTACAAGTTATAGATAATTACACACTATTCGGAAGCAGAAGTCAAAGTGGATTTTCTGATAAGTCCAAGGATAAAACAAGAAATAAAGTATTTTTAAGAAACATCAAATTGCATAAAAAAAGAACATATCTATAATAAATATCCATGCACCTTCTGAAGAAAAACAGGAAAAGATAAAAGACATGTATTATGAGATACTAGAGGGTAAAATAGACAGTATACCAAACAAAAAGATCGTAATAGTAATAGGTGATCCAAATGCCAAGCTCTGAATAAAAGACATTTATAAGAAGGTAGCAGAAGGAAAAGCAAACACACAGATACCATTGATAACCGATAATTAATACCGATAATGAACCAAGGATCCGAATTAGATTCGAACCATTTGCTTGTGTGAGTATAAATAAAATTGAAAAGGACGGAAATAATAGAAGAAAATGAAGGAAAGTAAGAAAGAGAGAAAGACATAATATAAGTACGCTCCAAAATGAGGAGGTAGCAAATATAAGAGGGATATAGATGACATATTTAGCAAAGAGGAAAAAGTGGTAGATGACACTAAAAAGAGATGGAGAAGGTTAGAATCAACAATCAAACACGCAATAAAAAGAAACATCTCAAAACAAAAAAATTAGAAATAATGTTTAGGCAAAAAAATATTACAAGCACCATCAAAAACACTTTACCTAATATATATTAGGCACAGAAATGTAAGGGACATTCGAATCGGTTATCAAAATAATGTGCCATTCATTAAAGATGAAAAAGGCAATTTATGGGAAGGTGATAAAGAAAAACTAGAAAAGCGGAAACACTACCTTGAGGAAATACTAAATGTAGGATCGAAACAAAACCAAGACGAACAAAATATGCTGAAGAATAAAAAACAGCGGAAAATCTCACATACAATAAAAAATATAACAAATAAAATAAAAAATAATAAAAAGGAAAAAGAAAATAATTGTTGAGAATTTGAATTATGGTGGAGATATTATGCAGAAGCAAATTCTAGATATGTAACCAAAATATGGTAAATGGAGACAATGCCAGAGGCAATGAATAAAGCAGTAATTTTGTCAATATATAAAAAAAACAATGAGACAGAATGTAAAAATTGCAGATGAATTGCACTGCAAGATATTACATATAACATATAATATGGCCACCCTAATAAAACAAGAATTAAAAAAATTTATGCTAAAACAATACTGGGAGATTACCAAGAAGGCTTCGTGAAAAACAGACTAAGTCTTCATGTTAAAACAGACTTTATACGCCTGTTATGAATATAACGTTTTATATCATAACATAAATAGGAAATGAACGCGTTAAAGGAATTGAAATCCCATCAAAATTAGTTAGATTAGTAAGAATGACATTACAAAACACAATCACAGCAGTTAAATATAATACAAAACTTGGCGATAAATTAATATTAATAAAAAAGCCGGGGCAACCCGTTATCATACATATTATTTAATTTAGCTCTAGAAATAATAATTAGAAACAGTGAAATAAATAAAAAAGGAACTTTATTTATTAAAAGTCACTAGTCACAGGTGATGTGGTGTTACTGGCAAGAAGCGGGAAAAAACTCCAGGAAGTCGCAAGACAGCTAATAAAATATGCAATAAACATGGTCTTTAATTCAATATAGACAAATCAAAATCATGGCACTCAAGAACAAAAAAGTAACCTTAGAAAACAAAATTGTAGCATTAAAAAACTAAATGGAAACAAACATGCTTTATAATTTGAAGAAATAGAAAGCTATATGTATTTGGGAGTCACGATACTTAACATTTAAGTTAATTTAAGTTAGTGCTAAAGTCAACATTAATCTATGGATGCGACACTTGGGTTATGAATCAGAAAAACCAACTGAAGATAGAAACAATAAAGAGAAAAATATTTAAAAGAATATTTGGCGGAAAAGATACAGTACAAGGATGGAAAAGAAGAATACACACAAAATTATATAAATTATATGGAGAAAAGTCGTTGAATAAATTCGTAAAAAATAAAAGATTACAATAGCTAGGTCATCTAAAAAGAATGGACGGCGGAAGAAATGTTAAAGATGTGGCTTGGAGGGTACCAGAAAAGATGATAATAAGCAGTGAAGCAAGACCTGATAAAAAACAGATTAGACACTAGAGAGAACTGGCAAAAGATAGGAAAATGTAGAAACAAATTACACTGTTCTAGACTGTGGCTGTGTATATATATATATAGACACAAACGCACGCGCGCACACACGCCCACACGTACACATATTCAGAGGTGTAATTTAAATCGATTTGTGTTCTTGAATTTTAAATACCGATATGTTTTTTTGACAATCAAATGACTTTTAATAAGCCCTGAAAGCTATAAATAATAAAAAAAAACTCTTCACCGGTAGAGCCTACGTAACATTTATTCAAAAATTTATTTTCATTTCTTGCAGTTTAGAGTAAAAAGGTGACTACTTTACAGTAGAAAATATAATATCCAGGCGTCTACTCTTAACGTAACACTTTTTGTTTTGCCGACGAACGTAAAGCCTTAGCTAGTAGAGTCAGAAAACATTCAAATGCAATAAAAATATATCTTTATATATTAATTTTAAAAAAATGTGTTATTTATCATAGACAATCATCCAAATGCTCCAAATATATTTTTACGCGGTTCTAAAGCTCCTCAAGGAATTGAAATTAATTTAATTGCCATAATACAATCTTTTTTAGACATTTCAAAAGTATAATTATCCTTACAGCAACATTGTAAACCCTTTAACAAACCTTCATGTATGTTAATTTCACACCGGAACAGAACACTTATATCAACTCTCGGAGTACACTGAAATTCTCAAAGGACGCTTTATTGACGTTTTGCTTCTTTTTAGACTTTGTTTACTCAAGAATGTTCAAACTCAAATAGAAAGACAATATTTATTTGGTTCTTATCCGACATTGGTATTTTAGCAAATGAAATTGCAGGTCTATGCGCAAAGAAGCAATTTTCTTAACATTCGAATTGACTTAATTATACTAAACAGAAAATATAAAATAATGCCGATAATATTCGACATTACTTAATTTCAAGGTCCAGAAAACTAAAAACAATTAATCCGTTAATTATAGCCTAAAAGCATCTTGTAAACAAAGTTAGCGTACTCATATATTAGCACAAATTGTTCTAATACGTACGAAAACATAATGGTAACTACAATAGATATGTATTTTAATCATTTTAAAGACAACATAACAAAACGCAAGTCATCAAGTAAATGTCCAATAGCGCATCAAAATAATAAAACTATTAAATAGAGAAAAATTTTCTTCAGCGTTTCAATTTATTGTAAAACTAATATTTTTCATTGATGATGTTCTAATAGAAACAAAATGAATAATGTTTCACTCGCCGACTCGTGGCTTATGTAACTTATAAAATAAGTAATTTTAATTTCAGTAATTTTAAATTTGACTTAAATACATGTAAAAATAGCTTTAAATTATGGTATATTTACTATTAAATAAAACGATGCCAAGGGCAAAATATTATATGAAAATAACTTGCAGTAACTTCTTTGTGGTAGTTACAAACTATTTTAATTTTAATTACTATGGTGTATATTGATAATTGACTTTTAAATATTATCTTGTATGTATGAACTTCAATTATTAATTTCTTTCCTAATCCAGTCCGTGACAGAAAGCGTAAGATGCAATATGAGAATCAAACAAGGAGACTCTAAGTTTTATCCCTTTTAATTTTGTTATAGATAAAATTATTAGTAAAGTAAGAAAATTAGCTGTGGAAAAATGGCGTACAGAAACACCTCTAGAGTATGGTACGCAGACGATGCAGTCTTATTTTGGGAATCTGAGAACGACGACGACAAAAACCTTTAAAATGAAAGTTTTGGATAACAATAAGAAGGAAATGGCTGGATTAGAACAACGGTGGCCGCAACGAAGTGAAATAACAAATTATGAAAGGTACACAAGTCTTTGCTTATTTAAGAAATAAAATGTGGTAGAAGAAGAATTTCAATATTGATAGTAAGATAAAAATTAATAAGGTCAGGCTGGGTACGACCTATAGAGTAGAAACCCGCATCTACACTAGTGATGTTGTGTGCCAATAAAATGTTACGAGTAATACTACAGGAAACGAGACAAGTCAGAATTAGAAACGAGGGCGTTAGGGATGGTTATGACATCATGGATATAGACCACTTTGTAAGAAACAAAGTAAAATTCAATAAATCCATAAACAAAACCAAATAACAACATACTTATTATTAATAGCATAAAATAATAAACCATGTGTCACAAAGCGACAGGGTACGCCATAAGGAGACAATCGAAAAGCTAAATTTAGCATCAGTGAAAATTTTATGATTAATGCACAAAGCAAAAAAAAGCGTAACTTGTAATAGTACTGTTCCATACAGAATATGCTCTGGCTATTATACTATTTTTTATTCGTTAAATATAAAATTACATATTTGTATAAATACTTTGTGAAGAGATATTTTACAATATATTTTTTAACCTAGATATCTTGTATTTTTTAAACTTTTTGAAATTTTTTATCAAGAAATAGTAGCGCTAAAGTTTTATAACAGATTGTCATAATACAAGAAATAAAATCTAAACCTTTGTCATGAATTTTTTGAAATTTAGGTAACAACTGCACTGAGGTTGTGCACAATCTCTATGATCTGTTATCTACTAAGCTATGTTTCAATAGTCCAATAGATTTTTATCAATATTTTTAAATGTATTCTGTAATACAATAACATTCTGTCCACCTTGGCGTAGAATAACGCAAAATGTTGGTATGTCACCAACAGTTCCTTATAAATAATATTTTGTGCTATTATTCTGTACTTTAACTTTTTAATTTACTTGGAAAAATTCCCTCTATGGGATATAATTGCGTATTTTTTATTTAAGAAAATTGAATAAATTAAAAAATGAATTTATGCTTAATAACAAGCCTAATTTAAAAAAGTTGTTATTCTCTAGAAGAGTCACGGGGAAAACTATTAAAGGGTAGTTACTGGAAGTTTGCGACTATTCTTGGAGGTTCGATGCGGATGGACAAGAAAACTCCTGCAACTTGCTCAACGTATAAATAACGCTTAAAAGGTCGTTACGCTTAAACAGAGTTTGCGTTAATTAAACCACTGTAAAGATCAATAACGCCTGTATAATGACCAATAATTGTTAGTTGATATAAATAATCTGACTTATTTCAACTGAAAATACTATTTCAATAAAGTATCGTGACGCAACCAGTTGACACACGAACTGATAGTATGGAAGCTAAAAAGTAAGATACAAAAAAAAATTGAAGGTAATAAAACAGAATTTGTGTTATAGGAAAACTTGCGACAGATTCTGAGAGACAGAAATTAAATCGGTAATACGCGTCTGTTCAAAATTATGAATTAAAAGTTTTAATGCAAAGCATAAGAAATCAAATCGAGAAAGAGTTTAGAAACTTATGAAAATTTAAAAAAACATTTAGAAATTTAAGAAAAGCTAAAGAGACTTACAGGATATTAATATGTGTTTGCAAAAATTATTCAAAAATTTTAGATAGAAAAACAAGAGTTGACGATGTGCTCAAACAATCATACCTGAAGCATGTGAACAACCTTCCAGAACTCTGTGCTGAAAGTTATAGAATTTTCAAAAGACAGTTAAAACAAACACTTTCAAAAAGGAAACGATCTATAAGTTTTAGCAGTACCTTAGAAGAAAAATTGCAAGAAATATGCATACATGTAAATGAATACTAAAGGTTAAGGGATGAAATAAAATTAAACAAAAAAGAACTTTCCAAAAATTTTGTAAACAAGTGATTTATAGAAAATGACAAACTAGAACTCCTTTATAGGGTTTAAAAGAATTGAGACAATTATTTATGATAGCACGCGCTACATCAGCACAAAAGTTATCAGGGCTCGTTTCAAATAATTAATACTGGGACGGCTTTTAGAGAAAATTACGCTTTCTTATAATATAAAGATTTAGGCTACTGGAAGGTTAATAGTCTACTTTAAAAAATCGAGCGCGTTATCGCTCTGCTAAGTGTGAGTTGAATCTATTCTGCTAGCTGGTCCAGAGTTTTTCTGGTAATTAAGGCTCACTAACAAAAAGGTGCAATTCAAAGATTTTATAGTATATTCTAAAACATTATATTGATACGGCGCTTCAACTATTCGCTTATTTTATATAAAAATGAATATGAGTTACTTCCTTGCACTCAACTTTTCACCAAAACACTGTAAGTGCTGACTAAACCTGGAAAGCTTGCAAGGCATAGCGAAGTGGCGAAGCAGTCACCCAAATTTGAGAACCCTCTAGTTAGGTCACTAACACTGACCTTTGACCAACAGTTTAAAAATCACTAGCAAACAAGCCTTTTTGGTCACCTGTCGATTGGTGAAAACAGAATTTGGAAATTCCCAGCCGTTCTCGAGTTTTTGCTCAGACGGACGGACGGACGGACGAACGGACAGACAGACAGATGGACAACGTGAAGTTAGTAAGTGACTCCGCTTCGCTTCGCCACTTAATAATTGTCCCTTTACAGTCTTGGTACTAAATAAAACATTTATTTAAGCAATTTAACGTATACTTATTGCATTTGTCCTTTACTGTAAGCATTTCTTCATCCATAAGTAGAACTTCTCAATGACTCAAATATACATCTAACGCCAATTGATTTAAAGTTTTAAATATGCTTCTTTTTTCTTGTAATATGATAAAAATAACGCAATTTTCTTTATTACTTTGCTCTTTATTTTTGTAACAGTAAGATACAGTAGCAATAATACTGAATCATCAATACTTTTTTAACAGCTATATAATGCTGTCAAGAGAGACTTTTACATTTAATATTATAAATTTATTGGTTAACTAAATACAGCAAACCAAGTGGTTAACCATTAATATCATCAAATCTAAAATTTTCTAATATGTATTTATGAAAAAAAAATTCGATAATATAAATGCTTTTTTACTTTGACTCTTCACTATTACCACGGTTATATTAGATTTGTTTTTAATTTTACTATGTATTTATATACTTTCTGTATGATTACCTTTCAAATTTTCGTGCACATAACAGTCATAAGAGATTCTAAGTGGGGGTGAAGCACAACATAAAATGCATTATCCAATTAACATCACCTAGCTTCTCCTACTCAATTCTGATTTACTTTCAAGGTGGCGAACCTCGGTACCTGAGAAATTTTGTGTGAGGTCTGGTTATTAACCCACATAATTGGTGGGGTAGAGGCTGATAAAAACAGAAGAAATAATCCTTTGAAAAGGGGGTTGGTTGGGGTCTTTCTTTATCGTAAAAAAGCTCTACTACAAAAATAATACACCAGCCTCGGAATGGACAAATGGCAAAAAGACGAATAAAACAAAGAAATATGTATATATTTATTGAGTTATATTGAGCCATTTAAAAAATAACAAAACACAACTTAGACACAAATTTGCTATAAAAAATTAGGAGACCTGGCATAATGCAAAGAAAAACACATACCTTATTCTAGAGCAGATAACAACATTGAAAACATAAGCTAAAAATTGGATTTCTAGTTAGCAAAAGGTACTGTCTAAAATAATAAACTTTGAAGCGTTTAATGACCGATTATCCTCACATACAAGAATTCCACATTTAGTAATAATGGTGACAGACTAATAGGTTTTGCGTTTGGAGATTATATAAGGACGAGCATTCTCTGGTCACAAAAGCATCCGTAAACCCACTAGGATTTCGTCAGATGAAAACCCAAAAACCAAATAAATCACGCTTTAACGGATAAAAGGCGCATCAGAAATCTGAATGTTAGAAACTTAAGAGGAGCAGATACAGATCCCGATCACTTTGTAATTATAGTAAAGGCAAGAAATGTAGTTTTTGTATTTTATAAAATTAAAGGAGAAATACAAAATAAAGGAACATTCGCAAACTTAATGACGAAGAAATAAAAATAAAGTAGAAAAAACAATCTCCACAGAGTTAGGACAAGAAGACTTACCGGCAAGAAATATAAAGCACAGTAGATAGGAAACTATAAAACATTGTAAGGAAAAAATAAAAAATGTAATAATTGAACCACCAGTAAGTATTATAGAAGAAAAAAGAAGACTAGCTAAATAAGAGTGATTGGTGTAGATCTGTAACAATAAAAAGACATGCAGCTTGAACAAAAATGCTCCAACAAATAACATATTCCATTATATCCAAGACAGAAGAAAAGTAAATGAAACAGAAACACAATGAATAATATCATATACAAAAAAAAATACTACGTACATATATAAAACAGTAAACGAAAGCATAAAGGAATTTCAATCTAGAAATATATGACAAAAATTAAATAAAAATAAAAGAATCAACAAAGCATTCTAAAAAACTGTATAATAACAAAAATGACATTTAATCCAATTTGAACAATAAAGACAATCTACCCAAAGATAGTGAAGAAGAGAAAGATAAAACTGCAGAAGAATGTGAAACCACTGTAATGAAACCTACAATAAAAAAGTACGTAAAGCTATAGAAAAACTTAAGTAACTTTTAAATTTGAGGGAATGTTAGTAGAGTTAGTCCAAGAGGAAACTATAAAATAATAAAAAAAATTCGTAGAATATTTATAACGATATACAGAGTTTAAACGATTCCAAGTAATTTGAAAATTAATATTGTCTGTCCTATTTACAAGAAAGCAATTATAATTAATTTCACTTGCAAATAATATAATAGGCAATGTTGGGGGCCAATCATGCTTTTTCCATTTTAGTTTAAATATGGGTTTTACTTACCCTCTCTAAAAATGCCTGCATTACCGGGTAAGATAACTTTTAAATTAATCCTTAAAATGTTCTCACCTGCGTCATTACAGGGAACAGACGCAATAGTTGTCACGTTCCTTGCTTCGCAAGGTTAATTCTATATTTGAGTATTAAAATTCAAGTGTAACAATCCGCTTCGGCTAGTTCACCCGCTCTGTACAGGATCTACCAGCCAGCTGTAAAACCGCATTTTTGTTTAACCTGCTTACGCCCTGGATGTGCATTTGACAAATCCGTTCTTCTGTCTGTTCTTCTCTCAACCTAAAATCCAACAACCAAAGAAAGAACGTTTTCAATGAGTCGGTAAAGAACGCAAGCAACCAGTCTATATTGTACCTTTTTTTAGTCAAAGAGTCCGATTGTGGGGAATTTGGGAATACCATTAAGGAAAACCTGTGGCCAGAGACGAGGAAGCCTCCTGTCCTGTCGTTGGCTTTGTTGCCCGACCGTCTACCTTGCCGGACCACCAGCATTCTTGCCCAACATCTCGTTGGAAATAAGATCAAGAATAATGTTAGGGAACAGGACAATACATGCAATAGATCTTCACTAATAAGACTAGTTCTCTGTTGTGGTCGTGAAACGTGGACTTTGAGGACTAAAAATCAAGAATTATTAAATCGATTTACATAAAATATTAAGAAAATTATGATAAAACCTGGCACCAAGCAAAGAATTCTGAGCTACAAGAGATGCAAAATGGACCTCAATTATTATACTACCAAAGTCTAAATATTGAAGAGATTCAAGTGTGGCAAATGTGAGAGGGCAGATACTCAGAAAAGGTATGAAAAGACAACAAAGGCACAAATGGAAGAAAACCACCAGGAAAACCACATCGAAGATAAATTGACAATATTATAAACGACCTAAAACATATGAAAACTGGAAAGACTTTATTCAAGATATAAAAAAAATGGAGGCAGGTTATGAAAGAGATCAACGCCCACGACGGGCTGTAATACAACAGTGTATGTGTTTATGCACACATTAAATAGTACTTACCCTAAAATTTACTTAAATCTTATTATAAATCTGTAAAAAATAATAATTTTTAAAATTAGATATCCTAATATTTGATTTTCAAAAATATATAGTTGCTTTATTTTGAGAATAAATTGTCTTAGTATAAACATTTAATTCCAATGCTTAAAATTCAATATTTTTATTAATTTATAAAATATTTAACTTTAAAATAGTTTTATCCACATAGCGTTGGATGCTTTAAAACTAAACTTGAAATGACCCGGTTTCTATTCAATTTGTGCTTTAAAGGAACTATGAGCTGCCAAAATCATTAAATAGGCATTTACGTAACACGCAATCATTGCAAATGTTTTTGCCGCACAAAAAGCAAAAAGAAGTTTATTCAAAGAAATATTAATACGAACTGAAGCTAATGAAAAATTTTTTAATAAAACCCCCTACGCGTATTGGATATACTTGGCATTAAACATGACATTTTAATGTGCACTAAGCCCGTCAACCTTTTTGTGTTTAATATTCGGTTTTGTATCTAAAATACATCTAAATTAATGAGTTTATCCAGCAAAACTGCCCATCTAAGAAGCAGCGCTGTTTTTTGTCCGTAGTTTGGGCCGGAAGTAACTAGGAGCAGCGATTGAATACCGCAACCCGCTGTTTAATATTGTACGCGGCTAATATCACAGCGATGAGCGGATTAGACCCGGGACGTACCGTCGGGATTAGCCGACATTAGCATTATTGTGAGGTAGATGTGACGTCCATGTTAATCTGTTATTTTTCCGTGTTCCGCTTTACATGCTGTCTGCACAGGCCGCTTTGCCACGACTTAATCTGTCGTCAATCAATTACGCAGAAACAACGCGGCAGCGGCTGTCCATTTTAAATATTTGAATGGGCCCATTTAAATTTTTATTTTTACGTTTACTGGCAGAAAAAAGAATGTAAATAATGAGTCGCATCCGTTTTAATTGTAGGAGGAATAATAAAAATTCTCCTTCTGTTTAAAACACACAAATATTATTGTACGAAGCTTTTGTTTTAATCTGATATAACAAATGCAGTTACACTTTATTTGAGATACAAATAAAAATTCCGTAATCTGTTATTACCAAACTGCCAAATTTAGATAAACCTCTTATTAATTTAACGTTCACTTCTATTTTAGTAAATAAAGCAAAAAGTGGATGTTATTTAAAAAATTTAAAAATAATTTGAAATAGAACTTATTTGATTAAAACGCAGAAAATTCGTAAAAATAAAACCATAATTTGGCAATATAAATAATTAACCAGGTTAGTGTAACTGATCGTTACAGTATTCATTCTTTTCAACATTATAACATACATATGCATCTATCGAATTAGATTTCAATCATACGCTTCTATAAGTATTGAAATTTGAATGTTGTTAAAACATTAAAGGTATTTTGATTTTCACAGGAAGCAATGGGGATTTATTATGGAGCTCGCTGTAATATATTTTCTTTAAAGAATATTTGCATAAACCATGTTGGATGTGTGACCCTATCATTTCATTCTCGTACGGATCACTAAAAATAATGAGTAAATGTATTAGAATTAACCAATATCATTTTGTTACATCAAACGAAAATACGAAAAAACGAACATATCCTACCACTAAGAAAACTTAGAGGAATGTAGCTTATGGGCTACCACAAAAAGGCAAGTCTCTTTTGCAGATCATGTCACGTCAACCTATTAAAGAGTATCATAAAGCTGAGGCTACTGCCTCGAACACATCTTCAGATGATGTAAAATAGAACCGACTTTCCCGAAGGAAATAGCGAAAAGATTAAATAAAACAAACTCCAGAAAATTTCCTGGGTGCGGTTTCATAAATGGAGAAATATTGAAGCCATTTTTCATGAAAGGAAATGTCCATTTTCACCATGAATCTGTATAACGCCACATCATTCGCTGGATTTCCTGATTTCAGCTCATGACAACTTCTGCGATCTTTCAGCATAGTACTTAAACTGAAATGAAGCGTTAATTAAATTTGTTAGTTACCAACCAAGACCGCAAAAGTTATCATAAGCCTTAAACCCGAAAACGAAATAAACAATATGGCGCCATACAGACCTATCTTTCTACCAGTTATATTTAAATTACATTTTGTTTCTACAAAAATTGATAAATAGTATCATCAATTTGAATTTAGGAATAAATATTCAAAGTTGGTCAGATTCATCGAATTACCAACGTTATCAAAGGGCGTTTAGAGAAAATAATATTTCCTTAGCTATATTGTTTGGCATAGTTTAAGTGACATCTCAGATTGGAACTAAAGACAGATAAATGGCTACCCAAAGACTACAACCTACGCTAAATTAAGATCTATCACAGCTGATGTACCAAATAGCAGTCTGCTGTACTTATTTTACACTTGCATAATACCTCAAACTACTAACACCTTTATTACTATATTTGCAGGCGATACAGATAATTCTCAACTGGTAATGATAAGTTAGAAACTAACAAAAACTTACAATAGCTGATAAATAGGGATGAAAAGCTGAGGCATAATACTCAATGAGAACAAATTTATCCACTTTAACTGCACATATTGCAAGACCTAACAGTTACCATTGACTATTCACATACATGTTACTGAAGTAAAAAGAACACATTAAAAATAAAAGGAGGAATAAAACATCAAATTTAAAAAGCTATATTTGCTAATAGGCAGAAGATTTCCCATATGAACTCACAAGTTAATGTTATACAAGCATATGTTAAAATCTATTTAGGTATATCGGTGACAACTATGGGTCTGTGCTAATGACAGTAATATATAAATTATACAACGTTTTCTAAATAAGATGCTAAGAAGCAAAGTAAACGCTTCCTGGTAGGTCAAAAAAAATCATGTACGTTGAGACCTAAGGATGCAAATTGTAACTCATGAGATTGAACCATTTCCTAAGAAGCACAAAGACCGGTTTCATAACCTTACCAACACTGAAGCAATTTAATTGCTGGATCAGATTGAGATAGTATAACGACTCTAAAATAGTAAATCTTCTGAGTGAGGTGCAGAGCAAGGCACAGTGCGCGTATTGTAATTCTCATATGATAAAAATTTGAGTGATATCATTGGAATAAAATCTGAGAAATTAACTGACTTAAGATTGTTTAAAATAGAATTGCTTGTTAATCTATATCTTAGACTAGTTGTACTCTAATTGACTGTTATGGGGCGTTTAAAAAATATATTAGTCGAAGCTTAAGTTTAAAAATCTACTTTTTTACAGTATACCTAGGTACACAATTTTTGGAAGAACAAAAAGCACCTGAAATTAAAAATCACAGGTGTCACTCAAGAACCAACGTGACTAAGAAATATATTTACATTGTTTACTGTCTTTTCATAAATATTGCCTCCAATTAATAATTACTAAAATTGCTTATAATATCTAAATAAACAACGGAAATGATCAGGCAATACAAAATATTATCTTGATTCACAAAAACAATTGACGATTTTTCTGACTTTACTAGTATTTACAGATTTACCACTTTAAAATTATCATTTGTTTGGACTACTAAAAAAGGCATTTAGATCACAGAAATTTGATAAGGATATTGCTGTTGAAGTGTTCGTCTGTGGTTGGTTGGAGTCACAACCAACTTCACTTCTCCATAACGTGATTGAAAATTACCTATCCATTAGTATAAAAAATGATGTGGTTATGTACAAAATAAATGTAAGAGTTTTTATCTTCAATAAATTTTAAAAAAATAGCTCCGGTTCATATTTGATAGACCCACGTATTATTTCAGACAGTGGCAACGGTCTATTTTTCCCTGTGTGTTCGTACTATATTTATACTATAATAAATGTAAAAAGTAAATACAAAAAGTCAGTATATAAAATCAGCATGTCAAACATCATTTTTATTGTAGATAGGTCATCAACAAAGAAGGATCAACTTTTGTTCAAACATCCAAACAAAACGGACATGTTTTGCTTCTTATACCTCTAGCAGTGATCACACTGATTAAAGTTGGTTACATTATTGCTTATTTTTTATTTGAGTTCTAACTTTAGTTTCGTAGCGTAGGGGCATACTCGATGCTCTGAGGTTCTCGAAATATCAAGAGTTACCCAGACTAAGTAATAAGTGATTTGTTCACAAAGCTAAAAGCTAAACATATCAGTACCTCCTGCGCTCTAGCCATTGCTAATCTTCCTAAAATTTACTTTAATTTTGGTTGGGTTGTCGTACAAGGTCCAGTGGCTATTGCCGTTTGAGTATTGTAATGTCTGGTTGGTTAACCAGCTGATCGATGAATTGGTTAGGATGTCCTGTATCTGTACTTGGTCGAGAGCTTCTTGATTTCGCTATTTACATAGGGTATCATTTCTTACATACCATGGAGCATGGGTTAGCATGCGGAAGGTCTTGGATTGAAATCTATGAAGAATGTTTGTATGCGACACCTTTGTGCTTCCCCAAAGTTAAACTGCGTAGGTCCATGTTAGATTCAGAATGGCTTTATACAATAAGGTTTTGTTTGATAAAGAGAGTTGTGAATATTGTTCAAGTAACCATGTCATTTGTTGATTTTTATGTGTAGCTGTTTTTTTTTTTGGTTTTAATATGCGACATCTAAGTGAGCTTTTAACCGTGGTGCATGCCAAGGTATTTCACTTTATTTTCAAAAGGGATTGGGGTATTATTAATTCTGATTTGCGCACAATCAGCACGTTTTGTGGTGAAAGTTACTTGTGCTGATTTGTCGGTATTTACCGTAATTCTCCTCTTATAGAACCAGTTTTGTAGCAAGTCAAGATGTTGTTGGAGATGTATGCTAGTTCAGGAGACTTATTGACTCTGAAAAGATGCCCGTGTTGTCCGAAAATATCACAAGTACAGTATGGTCTGTGGTTGGAGCATCTGATGTGTAAAGCGAGTATAGCAACGGTCCTGCGGAACTCCAGACTTGATTTGATAGATATTTGATATTGCGTGGTTTATTTTGACTTGATATGTTCTGTCTGAGAGGAATTCTGATTGGGAAGGTGCAATTTAAGTTTGCATAACAAGTCGCTATGCAAAAAAAATCTTGTTTTATGTCAAGGAAGACTCTTGCGCACAAACTCTTGTTCTTCGGGCTTTTCATTATGTGTGTAATAATTCGGTGATTTTGGTGTATGGTAGATCGGCCTTCACGGAATTCAAATTAGTGCGATGGAATGAGTTGATCTGATCTACAATTTCTATAAGGCGCTTGAATACGAGTCATTCAAGGATTTTGAAAAGGAGGGGTAGGAGGCTTATTGGTCTTTGGAATTGTGGGTGAGTATGCGGTTGAAGTTGAAGGGTTGAAGTATGCTATTGTATATTGTGGTGAGCGGTACGATGGCTTTTCTAGGAAGGTATTTTAACAGTTCGCCAACAATTAGGTTATATCCTAGGGCTTTCCGCACTTGATTGGCAGCGATAGTTGGCAAGTAGCATCAAGATAGGATTTAATATCTCTTTCGTCAACATTATCTTCTGGTTGTGGTGTTGTAAAGACGTAAATTAGGTGTTTTGAAAAAGTGTTGATTTTATTAGTATCGGATCTCGCCCAGGTATCATTAGCCGCTTAATTTTTTTGTTGGCTTCCATATAGTATTGCTACCAGAAAAAGCTTAGTAACGTATTTCCGCTAGAGCATTTTGTAGTTCATGCGTGTATGTTATATTTTTTTAAGCTCCTTATATATAAAAATAAGTGCAAGCAGCAGTTAAAACTAGTCTATTCATTCAAGTGAGCGTTTTAACATAAATTTGAAAAGAACAAGAAAAACTTTAATTCATTCTTAGAATTAATGTTAGCTTAAATTAAAATTCATTGGGTTTAAATTGTTTTAAGCGTTTTTGTTTATCGGATTTATTCATCACGGTATTCACTAGTTGATTGGGATGCACTGATAGTCTGTCTTTATATCTGTAGGCAGATCCTTCTATTTCTTCTTTTATAGTCGGCATACACAAATCATTTAAGATCACTTTATTTGATACCTACTACGGGGCACTGGTACTTTTAACAAAATTCTGTAGACCCTTTCTTTTTCAGATGGTAAGTATGGTGTACTATATTCTCGGTTTTAAGGTGAGTCGTAAGTTACCTATATTTATCTAAAGTTAGGGCGTTAACTTTGACTATGTCACTGGCCAGGGCTGTTGCATAATATTGCTCTTGCTCAATAACGTCAAAAATTTCATTAATTATCTGATTATAATTGTTAACTCTATATATGTATAAAGGTGAAGTTTTTGGGATTTTTGGAGGTAGATTCCTAAGGCCTGGCCCACGGTTTCTGTTTTTACTTTTTATTTGAGAAAGTACTTCATATCTGTTAGAAGTCGAGATTTGGCTAGAGTATTGTGTATTGAGTGTAGTCTGGGAGTTTCTACTCCTTTTCTTAGCAACCAGCTGTGTTTCGAGTTTGATGGATTATTTTAATTTGTTTGGCTGCGTTTTCGTCACGTTCCTTTTTGTCTTTGCTTGTATCAGTATTTTAATATCTGTCGACATTTGGAAATTTACATGCTTATTGACTTGTTTACACCGCCTGAGGGTATGTATTTGCATAAGAATTTATTATAAAAGAGGGATATTAAGAATTGATTTGTATTATATAGAATGATCGTGGCCTGGCGGTTCGAAACCACATCTCTCTCCGGTTGGAAACCCCGATTAACGGCTTACATATAAAAGTATATGTATGATTATTTGTAGATAGGAATTAAATTAAAGTTAAAATTTATAATAAAAAGTAAAATTTTCAAAACCTGTCCAAAAAATTTTTTCTTCGAAGCAGGAGGGTCAGCGTACATATGTACTTACTCTCACGATCCCAAAGCGAATGGATGTTAAAAATGAATACGATAAATAGAATAAAATGTTTTGAAATGTGAATATACACAAGAATGCTGAAAATTTCGTGGACCGATCATGGGTCAAGTAAACAGACTTACCTGCAAAGTATCAAGTGTTGCAACTAATTGTGAAAGAAAAAATTGAAGACCCTAGAGAAATTTGAAGAAACCGGATGTCGTAGATAAAGAATATAAGAGATTCGGCAGGTTTGAAAACTGTAGTGCAAATTTGTCTCAGAACAGAGAACTGTGAAGTATGGGGTACACTCATTGCCAACGTCTCGAAGACTGGACATGGCATTTAAAAAAAAAGAAGAAAGCAATTGCCAAAGTAAAATTCTTAAAACGATCAGGTAAGGATTTGAGCAAAAATTACTAAACTACACTATACTGTACTAAAAAGAAATGGATAGAAAAATAAAAATTTGGACCTACAAACGCAAATACCACAGTTTTGAAATAGTATTGTCTGGAATAAATCATTCAACTGACGTGGAAGATATAAGAGAGAATATTAAAGATGATGGACAGAAAGCACAATACATCAGCAATATAAAACAGACAAGTATCAAAGACCAGTTGCCCACCCAAAAATTTATCATTACTCTATTTACAGTGCACATCACTACGATTGTACATCACATGCAAGTACTGCTGTCATAATATTCAGGCAATAAGTGTAAAAGTAAAATAGTGGCTAGAAACCTCGACTTCTGCGGTATATTGCTCATTTAGAGGTGTCGTAAACTAAGAGTAATTTGAAATCAAATTATTGCAACAGGAGAGTATAATACTAAGTAACGGCTCTGGGAGACCAGAGTGGTAGTATATAAAAAAGGAGAACTGCTAAAAACAACAAACGAAAATAATATTTTTAATTTACCAATCTATCAACTAACAGATATCAACAAATTACCTAATCTTATTGATTTCTCTGCAGTGAAAAGTATACCCCGAAAACTTAATCAAACTTAAATCTATTACGACACCATTCTATTATTATAATTACGCTTAGTACTCAGTTACTTAATTACTACAAACAGTATACAATATAGTGACTAACAAAAAAAAAATTGAAGAATATTAGTTGAAAAAGACACGTTCGAATACCGCTCACTTGAATAATTAACTACAACCATTTAGTAAGATGCATAGCAAGCAATCCCTGTTTCATTATAACTTGATAAATAGGAGGCTTATACATTTTAATACAAATTGCTGAGGAGCGCAGATTTAAGATAATATGGACAAATTATAAACATCAGGTAATAAAAATAGGGTAAATTCAGCAAGAAGAGACTTAAAAGTACTCTTACGTAACATGGGGGAGCAGATTATTTAACCACATCGTCTTTCACTAAGGCAACGCTTTATTTGCTCTGGAGATTAAGAAAGAAACTTGAGCAGTCATAACAATATATTGATATTACTCTGTTCATGCCACCAAATGGAAGCTGAGCAAATGGAGACTGTGTTTACCAACTATTTAAAAGACATGTTTATAACATATGCAGATGAAATTATTTCAAAAAGAAAAAACTACAGCTATGAATACGAAGGTGCAACTAAACACATTAAGGAAAATTATGCTTACAGAATAGAATAGAAAAAATTATCTGCTTGTGGTTTAGTCATTAAAAAAATTGCTTTAATTCACATATATATTTAATTTTAAGAACAGGGTTATTTCCTAACCATTGAAAAGTCGCACAGGCTATACCAAATTTAAAACCTAGTAACCGCTCAAGGAGGCATATTTTTCAACCTATCATTCTCTACCTGTTGAATTTAAAGAGCCACACATTTGTTATCGAGCAAGTGCGCAAATTAATTGAACTAATCCGCATTGGTTAAAAAAACAAGAGATTTTTTAGTGGTATTTTTTAGATATTACGCAATCCTTTAATTAAGTGAGACGCATAAAGCTCTTGTACAAAATTAAATTTAATTTACCTCACACCTATTACAGTATCTTACAATGATATTTCACAAATAGACACTTTTTCGTAAAACTAAAAAGAAATACACGTCATTTCTTCAGATCAATTTATGAATACCTCAGAAAAGCGTGTAAGGGTCAACGCTATACTGACTATATCCTTTTGATCTTCTTACTACAAATCTGACAGTAACAGCTATTGTAGCATCCTGGATATAACATTTCGTTACTTAGAATGCTACATAAATAAAATATAAACCTGCCAAAAAACAACTCATTAGAGCTAATGAAACCAAATCAAGATATGTGACCACTTTATGTAAGAAAACTTGTCTTTTACTTTCCTTTAACAACCAACTTTTACAAATAGATGTGAAGTATCTAGGCATTCATTTTGACTGACGGCTTATCTGGAAACAAATATCTGAAACCAAAGAAACGATCTAGATATAGGATGTACTTGTTAATAGGTCGCCACTTTCAATTATCTCTAAAGTGCAAAGTACTTCCATATAAATCAATATTGAAGCTTGTGTGAGCCTAAAAATTTAATGTACAGTATGTACTAAACGAAGCTATCTATCAAGATCTGCATATATCTACCCTTACCACAAAAATTACAAAACTTAGCACAAGATATTATGATAGGTTGCCCCTTCACTCTAATATAATGACAGCGGACTTTTTATGAAGTAAAGAGAGAACACGTAGACTTAGGAGATTTAAACTAATGAAATTATCAAACAAATTCTCTTAGATATAGTTCAAACTTGCCTCTCTTTATAACAATTATAACTTATTTACTTACCATTATATTTCTCAAAACGATTGTGTTACTAGGTACTACCAGACATGAATGGATGATAAAAGTCATATATTTTGGACACCTTGATGTGCTCTACCTATCCACTGATTTTGGTGGCAAGCGCAGGAGGCGCCGAGGCGGGTTTTCTTGTTTAGTTCTCGTACACCCTTCTATTTCTAAAAATAGCTCGAAGATATATAGAATTGAAATACCAAAAAATATAAAAATATTTCGTTTACCATTATATAGCATCTAAAAGACAAAATATTTTTGTAAAAAAGTTTTCTTTAGAATTAGCTGCGTAGAAACTTCTCTTTTAATTCGTACTGGAAATTAATTTAAAAATATTTTTATAATTTTTTCAATCACTTCTTACTAGTAAAAAAGAATGTTTTAGATCCGCCTTCCCATCTTTTTGCCAACTTCATGTTTTATTTATCTCCACACCATGAACTGCATTGCGGATTAACATATAGCTATAATCATCACTGACTTAAAGTGAACAAATAACAATGTACTTCTTTTTCTTCTTCGTATCCTCTTGAGAAGATTTGAGAGGTTTTGATTCCCTTGAGAAATTGGAATTGGTTGGGCTTTCCCCAATTTTGAACAGAAATGAATAAATAATGATGGGGTGGGATTACGAGTTAAGATGCGGTTCTTTCCTTAATGTAAAATGGTAGAGAACAAAGGCTTGCGTGGGCAGGGTATCGTAGAGGAATACCTACCCGCTACTATAATATATTTACTTATCCACAATTCGCCTATTTCTAACGGAGTATTCTTTGCACATTGTTTAGGACAAAATTTTACGTATTCCATAGAGAAAAAATTAATATTTTATAAATGCATATATAAATAATTTAGATATTACCGATGTTGTAAATATAACTTCAAAAATACTCATAAACCACTATATTAGGCAGATAATTCAGTAGTTCATACACTCTTCTAATATTGTTATAGGTAGATGTTTAAGTTACAAATTAAATAAACTGTGTGTAAATTAAATATGGAGGTAATACTATAAAGAGAAATGTTAGCTAGCCGATGCCTATGCGATAACACAGGTATAGTTTTATTAAGGTACCGCAGATATTTTTAAATTTATTCAACATAAAATCAAAAAATGCTGTTTGCAAAAAAGCCGTTTATATTTTTGTTTTATTATTAGTTGTATCACAGAAAAGCGTAGCTTATTTAAATATTCTATTAGCTTTCGTATGTTGGCACGAGTGAGCAGACGCAAAATGTGTATCTGTATTTTATATGAGACGTTAACTTCGCCGCCTTGCTAGCAAGTGCTGTTATACGCTTCGCTCGGCAGTATGAAGAGAAAACATGATAAATTTTTATTGCTTGCTAATTTTTTTACATTTTACGCTAAAAATATGAAATTTATAATATAAATTACTCTAAAGCAGGATCTTGTTTGCAAAATCGAGTGTATAGTCATTATAAATACCTTTAAAATTATTTTTCGATATTTTGATGAGATAATTTATTTAAAAAATGAAGCACTATTTATATCTGCTTTAATAAAAAGTTTAAATAGAAAAGATTATTAGATAAAATAGCACATCATAACATTTGCAGAGATTCACGTAAGAGGTAAAGATTCTAAATAAATTTGAAATATGTTATATTAATTTAATTAATCAAAATCATAGTAACTGTTCTTTCTCTTATTTATAGTTATTTAAAGTTCATAGCACCATCAAAATTATTTTTTTAAGTACGAGGTCTGGCAGCGGCCCCCCGAAGAGCCCAACTCCGACATGCTTGAGCCCCTTCGCATAGTAGTTTTTAAAAATAATAAAAACACGATTAAAAAGCTCTGTTTGACATAATTGGCGTACGCCGTTGCAATGACAACGCATTTACGTATACCCAGTTAGAGTTGAACTTTGACCTTTGACCTTTGACCTGTGTGACAGCACTCATAATTTTTTTTATATATATGTGCTTTATTACCCGCTCTCAAACGAAAATTTTCTATCGCTTGCGGTTCCGGAAATATATTACCTCGGTCGCGGCTGTCGCCGGGCCGAAATTTGTCCTTCGGAGGCGCTCGGGTCGGCACGGAAAGGATTTGACCTTTGACCTGTGTGACAGCAGCAGCAGCACTCATAATTTTTTTTATATATATAATTAGTAGCTTTCTTATATTTCTTTATCTAGTAAACCATGAATGTTTCGTAGAACATTTTGAGCACCATAAGTTATGAGGTAGCACTGGAAACAACCAAAACGGCTTTAGAATTTATGTTTAGCAATAATCTAGAAGTAGTTAACAAAGGTAATGGACCAAACTTCCTAATTTCTTCAAAAAAGGAAAATCTAAACATTACTGTAGGTACATCGCAAATTTACAAGACGATCAAAAGTTAGCTCATTTAATACGTGCCAACACTGTCAGGTTACAGACATATTAGATTTAATATAAATTGAATTAAGTCCAAACCAATTACCTATGGAAATGTTTTAAACACTTGAGCTCTTGCCAGATGCATATTTTATGTCACTGGGTACATTCCAAATGTCAAATCAGGTTAGGGTTTATTTATACCCAGGCTAAAATTTTCTAACCCATTAATCTGGCATCATTTATTTGTTTTTAAATCGTAGAAAGTATAATTAACAGACGTATGAGGGACAATGTTATAAGGAATTTTTCTCCACAACAATACCAATTTGCATATCAAACAGGTAAATTTTGTGAATTAACCTTACACGAATAAACTATAAGACCACATAGAGCAATAAACATTCAAAAAGTTGTTCTTGGAGCATCACTATACCTAGAAGGTGCCTTTGACTCAATTATGAGAGCACTGAATGAGCGTAGCGCATACTAATCTCTAATGCAATAGATCAAAGCCGCTTTAAAAAATAATAAAAATTTAGAAAATAAGAGATACTACCAAGAAGGCTGTCGTCACCAAGGCATGTCCTCAAGGGGACATACTCAGCCTTTTCGCTGAGCTACTAATAAAAAAGAAGTTCTAAAGAGTTCTATTAGACTTGATGCAACTTGAAAACCATGGAGAAATAATGTTTAAGAGAAGGTCTGTGGAAATCTAAAAAAGATTTAGGGTTTGAAAGAACTACAAATCAGCAAACTGTCAAATCTATTTGGAAAGAAGTCAAATATCCAAGCGACACCCTAAACACCAAACTGTCTTTCAATCCTTCTTTTCAAAAGTTTACTAACAAAGTTGAAAGTGTCTTAAGGATATGTAGAAGAACAATAGGCAAAAGTTAAAATCTGAAATCAAAAATGGTTTTGTAGGTACACAAAGAAGCGCCAATATTAAAAATCACATGCTTCTATCCTCTGGTGAAATAAAACTAGAAACAGAGTGTTAATTAAGAAATTGAATAAACTACAAAAGCTTGCCTACGCAGGAATAACTAACAATGCCAAATCTTTCTTCACTTCACTAAGTCATGGAATCCTAAACATTGGCAAAATATATAAACTATAAGTAAGTGATTACCGGAAAGCGCACCGTAGAACAGAAACCAACGCCAAAATCGTAAACATACTGGGGAAAACTGCATAATTAATATGCAATCCAATAAAATCAACACTGTTTGAGACATCTAAGCATTTTTAGAGTACCTGAGAAGAGTGATGAAGAAAGAAAATGGGAGCTGATTTAAAGACAATGGTATGGTATACAGATGGCTAAAAAATAGAGCACAGATCTGGATCGGAGTGTTTCGAACAAGAATTAGTTTAAAACTTGGTCAGCTTACTTTAGCTTTCAAGTTGGAATAACAACTGTAACCACATATGCAAAAATATGGTTAAGAGTAAACAGGCTAATCTCTATCTTAAAAAAATAGTCAAGCAACATTAAAGGGTTTAAAACATACTTAAATAGATTCCAAAGTCGTGCTTAATTATAGAAAGACACAGGTGATTGATCAAGCGCAATAGAGTTTGATTAGAATGGGTTCCAAGACACAAAGTTTAAGAATGTAAAGACCAACTTTTGAACGAAGGCTAATCGTTACTAATCAGAGATTTCTTATCTAACTCCAAAAAGAATTACCGGAAACCTACTGAAAAAAAGATAAAACATATTGTGAACAAAAACAGTAATACAGATAATCTAAAGTGTTAATGATGTCACTATTCAGTAAGATAACAAAGAAAATGCTAAAGCTAATCTGGAACCAACTAAAGAGTATAAAAGGACATTGTAGTCATAGAAAGCATTTTAACAACACTTTTCGTCTTACATGAGTGTTCCTCAGGGCGGAAAGATCTAAGCACTTTAGAGCTCCGTATGTATAATAGGTAGTTTCACATATCAATTATAGCCTGAAATTCTTTAGAAATACAAGTCTGATGGAGTAAATTACCTTGTAGTCCGTAACAAGCTCAGAGCTTCAGTACAGTTGGTGAATACTACAACCAGAATGAATAATAAAATTAAAGATTTACTAAATATCTTTTATAATTAGACGTCTTAAATATCTAATTTTTGGGATAAAGCATTAAAAATTATAAAAGACTTTATTGCAATATAATAATAGTACTAAATATGAAGAAGACGAATAAGTTTTACACAGCTTTTACAACAATCATTTTTTAGCCATTTTACTTTGGCAATTTAAACCTATAATAAAGAATTAGTAATTAATTAAGAAAATTACTGTAATTATGATTAAAACTCGCAGAAAGTTTGCTACTTAAAAGACAATAATTTACATTCTTGTCGGTATTTTACACTGTTAGCAGCAATGTAATATAAATATTTAAAATTATTTATAAATAAAATTATATATTATATATTTCATCACAATTTTAATTACTACAAACAAATATTTTTTAATAATTAATTCGCATTTTGTAGCTACTTAAGAAATACAATATCAAAAAGTTTAAATAAAGTAATTTTAATTTAAATTATATGTTTGAGTTCTATTCTTAAAATATTGAGCCAATATTAATGGGTGAGCAGAAATTTTCCATCGTTTGTGTTTGATATTATGCACCAAAAACAAAAGAACAAACAAAACAGAGCTGTGTAAACTATATATTTAGCACAAATAAATATTAATAACAAAATAACATTAAAAATGAATAAAACAAAGAAATTAATAAAAGGCAATACAAAACTTGAGTAAGTAAATTAAATTAGATTAAACTACGATGCGCGGCAGGTCAGCTGTAAACTCTCCAAATTGCGGGAAAAAGTGCTATTGGGATCAAATTCACGACGGAACAATTAAAAGAGACTTACCACACGTAACGTTCTCTTGTAGCTTGGTGGCGGGTGTCAGCGTGCTTAGGTTTGGCGGTGTCAAACCCGGTGGTGGGTTCTTACTTGGCTAGATGTATTGGAGCACCACGTAAGAGTGCGAAACACACAAAAAAGGCAATCGACAACGCGCAATCAAAGCGCGCTGTCGGGATTGCACAAAACCTGGTCACCTCGGCTGGCGACCAGCTACGCTCTGTCTCTCAGAAAGGTTGAACTTGAAATGCTGGGTCGGTGGTAAAAATATTTTTTAGTTGTGAATAAGAGTGGGCAAGCGGACAAATCAAGGTGGCGGGTAGAGATGGGATTAGGACCAAAGGTGGTTTAGAGATGTGTACGAAAAAGTTTGACTATTTTGATATAATTTTACCAATATTAGTGCATGTTTGGTATTGTAAAATTGCGTGTTTTCTTGCGAACATTTGGATAAATAACACATGTATATTTGAATAAAACTTACGCGCTTACGATTCGAGATCAATTCAGAGAGTTTAAAGCTAGCACCGGAAATCCGACTCTCAAACAAGGAGTCGGCTGTCCAAAAGAAATTAATTGAAATACTGACACAAAAAAGCGATGATGTGTGTTTTCTGGTTGGCTCAGGGTATCGTGCATTGGGAGCTTTTGGAGCAGAGCCAAAACGTGAACTCAGAGGTCTACCGCCAGCAACTTTGATTAGTTAGTTGTTTTGAGTTGTTACTTGTTGAGAAATTCAAATAAACTTGCATAACAAGTCAAATGATGGATAATTATCATCAACCTAATAATAAAGTACAAACAGTTTGTATCCCTGCACTGTAACTCGGCAGCCCATAAAAGTAAATTGTAATACTTACGTGCTGGTTATTAAGTACATGTGGTGTGTAATCATCGCTTTTGAAATTATTGATCTTGTAGAACAGCGAATCTGCATCAAATTTTATGCGAAACTAAAACATTCGTACGCAGAAGCTATTTAAATGATTCAGAACGCATTTAGAAATAATGCAATGAGTGTATGTGATTTAAATATGGATGAAAATCTGCTAAAAGGGACCTACGTTCTGAACGCACAGAATCGAGCAGATTACCCGAAAATATTGAAAGTATAGGAACTACAATCAACAAGAAATGACAGTCCGAGTACTAAAAGATAAACGAAATATCATAATACGAAACGTTTTTCGGTAAAATTCGTTCGGCGACTATTGTTACCAGAGCAGAAAGGACATCATGCTGCAGTTGCTAATAACTTTTTTAAAAATGCTGTTACCGAACTTTCTCAAAGATGTCTACTTCTGGTTCTGGATAGTTATAGTTTCTAGTAATTCTAAATTGTCTGGATTATTGCAGAAGAAACAAAAAAAAATATTATGTCTGTCTCCACATAAAACACATGCCCTGCAACCTTCTGATAGAAGTAATTTTAAACAAAAAAATTTCTATTAATGAAGCAACAAATTACTACCATCCAAGTTTTGTAATTATTAAAAGTATTTAATGTAAATTACAAAATTGTTTTCCAAGACATGGAGCAAAGTAGCGACTATTGAAGAAGTATTAGCTTGCAGTCATTGCCAATAAAACAACACAAGATTATACTTCTGCAATATTTCTAGTGTAGAAAAGAAGCAATCATCTAATATCAGATGTTAATTTTGAGGACAATTTGGTCAAATGTTAATAAATAAAAATAATAAAATAAGAAAAGACAACGCCAACAAATTACTAAATCAAATGGACTCGATACTATGTAAAATTGTGTAATATTATTTCACAAAATAATGCCACCGAAACTTTATTTCTGACAAGTCTTTTTAATATTATATAACACATTAAATTCTATAATTAATATAACCCTAAGTTTAGTGCAATAATTTTGTCAATTCTGTGGTTATGGTTTCGTTTAGAGCACAGTTAAACTTTGAAAATTTTCGTATTTTTAATGTAAACAAGAATTTACTGAACACTCTAATAGAGATTATTTAATTAAGTAAGTGATTAATAAGTATGGTTTTTCTAGTACAATAATAATAATAACAACAAAAAATAATAAATTTTAGTCAGCTTTATATCCCAAAACTAAATTTTTAATAAAACCCATTAAATCAAAAATTGGCAAATATTTTTAAAGTTTATTGGCTATACAGGAAAATTGATCATATAAATTATTGTACTTTGCCGAAGACCAGTATAATAAAAAAATACTACTAAATATTACAGTAACATATACGCTATTAGCACTAATAAATATTTACCTAAATTTGATATCTGCCACTTTAACAATATATCAAATTTACTATGCTTTACAAAATACCAATAAAACTCGACTGCAATTCTACCGAATTTCAAATGTAAGATTCATACTTACACCTTCTTTCAAATAGACACTCCTGAAGTGAAATGCGGAGTCAGCAGTAAATCAACCGGAACAATTTAATGATTATTGGACTTCAATTATAAAAAATATGAAACTCTAGTGGAATTAATTTATTGCTTCAATTTGTGCAGACTACACTGTAAATCATAAATGTGATTTAGAGAGACATCAGACAATACGGGTATGTGGATGGAGCTGGACATAATTTCCTGTTTCCCGCAGTATATCCCGAGCTTCCTGTCGAACACAGGATTCGCAATGTGCTTCAATACACACATTTAATAAAATTCAGCGCGGTCCACTCTTGCGTTGTGTATTTTAATTGTTTTACGTTAATTCTTAGAGTAATTTAATTCAGGCGTATAACTGTCGAGATAACATTAGATAGCGTGAGCGGCATTTGTTAATTCGCCGTGTAATGAAATTCATAGGATAGCTTCATTCTCCACAAAAAAATTGTGTAATATGGAAAATGCAGTTTAGTTGTTGGTAATTATAAATCATGTAAATATATAGCAATAATAAGTCGTACAAATGCCAATTTTTGCAAAGATAAATTAAAACATTTTTTAAATTATCACTAGACGGTTATACTGGGACCAAATTTTTATATTTAAAAGACTAACTTAAATTAGATGCTGTTCAACGATTACTTACCACTTTTGCTTTGCAGTGTAGATTTTTAGGTAAAGGAATTCAAACGTAACTACAAGCAGATAAAAAATGAGCCATGTTCGGACTATTAAAAATAATTAATTAAATGTACTGAATGCTAAACATACGAAATTTAAAATAAAAATCCTCCATAAATAGATGTTTACAATAAATGTTTAATAATTAAAGATTTCCAAGAAAACAAACAAATTTTATCTTATCTTTTATCTTCAACTATCTAATTTAAATTTGCAAGTTTTCAATTTCTTAGCCATTACGAATACAAAGATTTCGTCACGCCACTATAATTAATAATTAGTAATATCATTTTCAGAATGTAAATTTTATATAACTATATTTGCAGATGTTTAAATGCTGTTTGCAGAGACAGTTTTTAATATGAAATTTTACATTTGATTACATATGAAAAATTTTTAATAGACGATTGCAAAACTTTACCGTATTCGATAAAAACGGTACAGAAGTTCAATTTCAGTAATCCCACAGGGTAATCCAAATTGAACTTAAGGTTTTCAATTGTAAGTCTATTGCATTCTATCAAAGGTGGAAGTTTGTATTTATATATTTGTTATCTAAACACATAGCAAAGTCATCATAACGTCGTATACCGTTGCAATTCGTGATCTAGTGCAAAAATTGAAAACAAGAGGTGTGGTTATTGACTGAGCAATATTAGCTATTAACACAACGGTTATTCAGACGATGATATTTTTCTATTAAGTGATAATATGCATGAAGAACAAAAAACGTTAATTCATAAACGTTCACAGTAACAACATCTTTTATACCGCACTAAGCAACACATTTTAACATAGGATCTGCATTTACAGGCGTATAAAATCCAGTCGACTCAACAAGCAATCAGAAACGCAGTATATTTGTAAACTGGATTTTAAAGCAAGCAAGTTGATGCTTATATTTGTAAAAAAAACTTTCTTGAGTAATGAAACTCATTTTTCACCAGGTGCTTTTGTGATTCATCAAAACAGTCGCATCTGGAGTACTGAGTAGTGTGTTGTTGAAAAAAAAACCAATTAATCGACAAAAATTTGATGGTTTGTGTGCATTATGGACTAGACGGACCATTACTGTCAATGGTGTACGCTATTACGAGATGCGAAATTATTTTCTTTCGATTAAACCAGTTATTTAGATTTTAATAACATGTGGTTTCGACAGAATGGAGTTACATTTCACACCACATTTTAAAACACTCACTTTACTTTAAACCGAATTTCCTTGTCATATTATTTTACAGAGGGGTGACATTAATTTGGCCATTGCGGTCTTGCGACCTCATCCCATTAGACTTTTTTCTTTGGGAGTATTTGAAAGAAAGGGTTTATGTCAACAAACCTTCCATGATTGCCTGGTTAAAAAAGAACATCAAGTGTAATGCTGAAATAGTGTCACATTTATGAAAAAGCATTATCAAAAAGATGCAAAATTGTGGAGGGCAATTGATTGACATCATATTTCTTACATAAATTGTACTTTACATTGATAGCAATAAAATTCGGATTATTCTAGTATTTTGTATTTTATTCAGGAAAAACATCCTGAAGATTGATTTGAATCAGCCTTTATAAAAATAAATAGTAAAAAAGACAGCCCGTAGTACCTGAACAAAACGGCTTGGAGCGTTTAATAAATATCGTAAATTTCTCTAAAATAGCATGATAATTTATTTTGCAACATCAAAGTGAATTGGGCTTACTCAGGAGGGATGCGTTGCTTATATTTTATAGGTTTTTGTAAAGCAAACCTTGTGAGAAAATTAAATCATATGCACTATATTTAAATAACTACCTAATCAATCAGATTAACGTAGAGTTGGACAAATGCTGCTGAGTATAGATGAGTGTAGATGCTGCCCACTGCAGATGTAGATTTTAAGATTCGTTTATTCGTTTTAACTCAAAGAATTAATTAATAATTATAATGTGCTATTTAGCTGTACACTAAAATATTCATTAAGTACTTATTACAATGGAATTATTTGTTTTAACATTAGCCGAACTGCTTTGCAATGCACTAGGATCACAACTTTGTTGACTGCCAGTAATCTTGACTGTACCTTACGCACCTTATGTATTATCTTTGAAAGAATATTTATAGCATGTTCCACATGAGTTTCTACTAAACCAATCCCCCATAACTGTAATTTCGTAAAACACAACTGGTTTACGAACACTTGGAGTATTAAAATGGCCAAACTTAGATTATTTCATCATAGCAAGTAGGTTAATTTTCATTACCGTTGATTTTTAATTGGATTATTTTAATGAAAACTTTATATAGCAGTTTTAATAGAAGGATACATCCTTTTTTTAGCTTGTAGAACTGAAGTAAACTAGTAAACTTAAAACCCTTCGCTTTAACCTCGATACCAATTACGTAACTATTATTGGTTTTGAACTAGAAATTGTGCATTAACCAAGCCTCATTTTCAAGCATAACACATGTTATAGTTTACCCAATGGTGGTTCAAACGGCTAATCAGTATATCACAAAAAGTGGGTAAATGTGTTAATTTTAGTTTCAATGATGTTCTTTTGAGAAGTGTTTATCCTTTGTTCGGTTAATTTGTTTTGTTGTTCCACCCAACTGGGGATGTAAATTGGTTGTCCTAATTTTAATCAATTCTAGCTGATATAAAATTGGATTCTTGATTTGAGTAACTCTCTAAGGGAAAGTCACAAAAATCGGTAAGATTTTATAAAGCTTCAACAACTTCAAACAATTTTTAATTCAATATGGTATATGCTTTTATCCAATTGATGAAGTCGTCCATGGCAAGAAATATATCTTTGTTGCTAATTCTAAAAATGGATTAGTAGCCGTTACCACTACTATTTCCATTGGACTGTCTACGTTGCATTTTTTCGTAGCTGCTTTTTTTTACAAAGGGGTCATTTTTAACACTACTAATTTACTCAACAAAATCATTTTTATACATTTTACAATCTTTTAGATTCCAAGGTATATTCCTAATAAATCATTATACTAACAGTACAGAATTTTGGACATTTCTTTTCAGTATTAATAATTACATCCTTTATCTAGTGGCATCAGCATTTTTAAAAGCTCTTTCCAGAAAACAATTTTTTATTTTCAAGTTATATGGTTGTGCCTAATATGCTGGCCATTTCTCATTACTTTTTACCTTGAGATCTTTAATCCCACAGTATCCCCATTTCTGGATTAATTTCTACTTCTTGCCGCGGCTTTTAGGGTAACCATCAATTATAATTTATTATAATTCTCGGCAATTTACAAGTTTTTTCGAGCACAATTTGATCTGCAAGATTTGCATTTATCTCTAATTTTTGTAATTTCTCTCCCAAATTCCTAATCAATACTAGCTTTATTTATTGTAATTTTTCCTTCTATTTCCTTCTGCAACTCCTAGAACGTTCTTCTACAATTACTTGTGTTCTTCTTTCAGACTTGATATAATTTTCCACTTTACCTTTAATTTAAGCAAGTTTTTTTTTCTCTTAAATGCTAAAATTGTTATAATGCCCTTTTGCATTTACTTGCTTATTATAATTTATTTCTAAACAACTACATTAATGCATTTTTTTGTAACTTTTCTTCAAACTCTGATTTTAAAAATTTAAATATGTTGGTTTCTTGCTTTCCTTGTTTAAATATTTGGTTTGAGCAATATTATAGTATGCGATTGTACTCTCGGCCGCAGACATATAAACATGTAAAAAATAAATAGATTGTGAAAGGTTTTCCTTGGGCTGTCTATGTGGCCTCGCGGTTAAGAATTTTCTTTGCTGTATTCGATGGGTATATGGCGGTGTTTAAAAGTGTATACTAGTGTGCTAAACAATACAATGGCTTGACCTCCAATGCGACAAAAAGCCATATCGGTCAATAATCTTAAAGTTATAGTTTGTGTACTAAACGTTACATAGAACAACTAATAGTGAACAAACGTAAACACGAAGCATGGTACTTTTGAAATTCCTTAACAACAGCAAAATCAATTTTTGTTCGGGAGTAGAAACCCGTGGAGCGAGTTAAAAGCACGTTCGAAAAACACGTGCGGCCACAACAAAATCATTTTTCCGAATGAACGCATTGACAGAAAACCCCATTCATCTTTCGTCTATATGTTGGCTAAGAGATTTCTGAGTAAAACTTCTTGGCTAGTCATTATTAGCAATAGAAATAAGATATGTCCAACAGCCAACAAATTGTAACAAAAGGAAATAAGGATACTTTTCCACCAAACAAAATTAAAAAAAAATATGGCAAATAATGTGCTGCCCGCTTACTTTGATGAAATATAAAAAACATCTCACTAGTCACTTCTTGACTCTACGAAAAATAGCAGCAGTAATTACAAGATCTTCTTAAAAAGGGTTGCTAAAATATGAAGAATAATCGGTCTTAAGAAAAGCAAGTCTCAGTGGTAGCAATCTGATTTCTAATAAATTGACTGAATGTAGCAAAACTACCATCCATTGTAATACGATTTCTTGGTTGTGGTAAGATGTAGATCACTGAAGAAGCCACTGCAGTAAGCATAAGAAATTGGATTACAGGGCAATGAAGAATTTTAGCTAAATGTATACTTATTTTAAACATCATCTGCTATTGTGATATGGGGATGCACATCTATCCAAAGAATTGGTGGACTACATATAATATTTGAGATAACGAATGCCACAAAGGGAAAGACATGTTTGGAGTATATTTTATTTTTCAGAACGATAATGTACGTTGTTATCTTGGATGACTAACGTAATTAACAGGACAGCTAAATTTCCAATATTAGATTTATAATAAATATATCAGAAAATAGAAAATAACGCATTTGAATCTCTCTCACCCACTCTCCTTCCCTCCTTCTCACCCTCTCACTCCCACCTCCTCTCTCGCGTTTCCTCTCTGTTTCGCTGTTTGACGCGAGATGTAATGCGTTGGGAAATGTTAGTTAGTTTTAAGGTAAGGATTGGCTATCGTTTCTTGCATTTAGATATTGGATATTTTTATTATTTGATATTAAATGTTTTTATTACACCATGAAATTAAACATGGAAATCGTACGAAGACATTTCCTTTCCTTTCTACACACACTTATAACAAAACAATTTTTTAACATGTTTAATTACACTCCATATAGAAAACCTATTTATATTTATTGCTACCTAATGCCAAATCCCACCGTCAACCTGTCCAAATCCATTCAGCTGTAAAATTTCTCATCAGATCCATCAGAATTTTTGACATAAAAAACCGACAAATAGAACTCAATATTATTAGTGTTAAATAAAAACACCAGTTCCCAATCCCAAGATCCGTCCGACAAACAAAAAGCGTTCTTGCCATGCATCAAAGCATTGCCCATAAAATAAGCTGCATTATGATTAAACAAAACCGCCGATTATAAATTAGCTGATTTTATTCTCTCAGCCAAAGGTAACTAACCCAATGAATCCTACGTAATTGAGAAAACTGACGCAACTTGTTTATTCTCCGGTTGTTAGACCGTGATAGGAGTTTGGAAACAACTGTGTCCACAACTGCGGCGGACACATTCAGAAGGAAATGTTTAAGTTATTATCCTGTGTGCTATTGTTCTTATGCTCATATGGATATAGTGGTGGAGGATATTTGTTGCCTCAACCGTGTTTGTTGCTGGCATAACCGGGCTGGTACTTGATATAAATTGATTTGTTGTAGGTAACATCTCAGCATTTGCTACACTACTATTTCACTGTAAGACGGTTTATTGTTTGCCACTTAAATGTGGTAAACTAAGATTTCTATTTATGTATTTCCATCGTTCTGTATAGCCTCCGGTAATGGTTTCTACAATTAGGCAAAGCATTTTATCTCATAGACTATCTAAAGCATATTCGGCAACAATTGACTTTTATTCTGATGATAATCGTATGACCCATAGTCCCAATGTAAATCTATTTACACTAACAGCAGTCTATCTTGTGGATTTCTTGTGTCTTTGACCGATCAAACAAAGCAAGTTCCTTATTTTAGTATATATATATATATCATCATATATATTACTGCGAGAACCCTAAGAGATAGAGTATATAGATGATGATCCCATAAAGGAAAACAAACGTCAGGAAAAATAAGAAGATATAATGTTCGGAAAAGTTTTCGCGGCCAAAGATAAATGAACAATTAGGTTCGCAAATTGAATAGCATTGATTTTGGAATATTCCCGACATTTTGAATACATTTCAATTGGGTTTTAGTTTTTTACTTAGGGTCTCAATCTGATTATCCCCAAGTCTATAATAAGACTAAAATTAAACACTTCTTTTGCCAGTTATTTCTTAAAAAATTCTAATAACCACCGCCTAATTTACCTTGCTATATTTTATTTCTATTGTTAACAATGACTAGCCGAGTTTTACTCACAGTCAGAGGGCTCTTAGCCAACTTGGGGTGGACGAAAGATGAATGTGGTTTTTTGTTAATGCGTACATTCGGAACAATGATTCTGCTATGGCTGCACGTGTTTTTCGGACGCATTTTTAACTCGCGCCACGGGTTTCTACTCCCCAACAAAAATTGACTTTGCTGTTGTTAAGGAATTTTAGAAGTACTGGTTCTGTAGTAGGAAGAAGAGAATAAAGGTCTATAAGCGAACGAACGTACAAAAAAAACATCGATGCAATAAGACGTCTTTGAGGTGATTAGCGCAGAAAATATAAAGTGGTTCTTCATTTGTCTAGTTGTACTAAACATGGAAAACGTGGCACAAGATCGTCCTTGAACAGGAAGTTTGCGAATGTGATTAATAAAATCGCCTAATAATACGTTGTTTTAGGAGGTGCGCCACTGTGTTAGTCACTTTCAATCAATATATGAATACGTTCGATTCCAACAGAACAGAATCACGTTTCACGCAACAAAAACTTAGCTCCAAGTACTGCGTGAGATGTTTTCCACCTATCCAATCTCTCAACGTGATGATGGTACTTATGGGACACCTTCCTATAAAGATATCTTAAGGCTAAGATTTACAAACACGACCTTAGGATTGTCTAAGCTCTATGAGCTGAGATCCTTTTTAATGATGATTAGTTTCGAAGTTTGTTGGAATTGCCTCGGGAGTACACTGCACCAATTACTAAAAAAGGTCATTATTAACGTAAACTGCTCAAATAATTCGCTGAAAGGGCCAATTGTATTGCGGGTGTTTATTATAAAATGATTAACAACATCTAAAATGATATGCAATAGTTGCAAGACAATTGACATACTGTTAAAATTGGTCAAATCGATAAAAAAGAGCAACTGCTAGCTGCCAATTTTTCATTGATGCTAATTTACATAAATTATTTACTGTTTCTTTTATAAGAAACATAAATAATTCTCGCTAATCACAAAAATAATGAATTATATAAAGCCGTACGTCGTCAATGTTCTTGTTTGCACCCTTGCGAGTCGAATCACGTTTTGATAAGCCTCGGATCAAATTACGCTATCCTCCAATTCTTAACACTCTCCAGCTGTTTGGCGGATTATTCGAGATATATCGTATATGTAAATGAGTTTCGGTCGAATTAGCAATCTTGACTTTTTTGCGAGCAGTTGTTTCATGTCGATACGTCCATAATTAGTTACCTAAAGTAATTCCTGAAACTTCTCTAAATTAGTTGAATTAATGTTTCTTTAATATTTTCTAAAGCAGGTTATAAAGCATATCAATTGTTTATTTCGTACAAAGATATTCAATATTCATTCTCTTTAATTTAGAACTTTTCTTAAGAGACCTAATAACTATTATTCTAACTAGCAAAATATTCTTCTTTTGCCAAACGCCTCTCTTAGACAAAGAGTTATCTAGAGACTTACCCTTATTGATTATTGATATCCGCCGCAGTTTTCCTTCTAGCACAGTTTTCTTGTTATATTCAAATCTCTCTAATGTTCTCTTTAGAATAGTTAATTTTAGTTTTTTCATGTAGATTTGTTTCTGCGTAGTGGTTATTTTTGTTTAATAATTCACCGACATGCCGGCTTTAATCTTTCGATAGCTGCTTCTTCACGGGAAGTCTGCTGCACTTGACTAGAAGTCGTTCCTTTCGCTGAGCCAAAGTCGACACCTTCGAACATTCCGGGGAAACCGGACTTCCTAGTCAGCCGCTACATTTAGCTTATGGAAAACCGCCGAAATTGCTGAAACTGGAGATAAGATATCTAGGGCGTTTTATTTACAAATAAAAATATGTCAATTTAAAGTTAAACAAAAGCTATGTTGCTAAAACATGCTCTGTTATTGTTATATAAATTAAAATTATTTATTGTAATTGTATAAAATAAGACTGCATTTTGATTGTCAATGCTACTGATACTTCATCAAATAGTAATTATTAATTAATTTTTTTAATTTTGTTTAAATTTTTTATGATAATGCTAGCTTACTTATTTTCTATTAGTGTATGACACTTTTTATGTTGGCAACATTTTTAAATAAAAATGATTATAAAACTAACTTAAATTTTTTCCTTTCTATTGAAGCACATAACAAATTCTCCTAATTTATTTCGAATCAAATAAACTATAACCTATTCTGACAACATCTTGTAAAGATCGTTTTGTAAGAAATCATTTATTTCAATATAACTAAGCAATAATTGCAATCATGGATAACATTATATAGCGTGTTTCAAAAAGAATCGTTTGATTTAATGTTTATATTACAAAAAATAATAAATATAGACATTTAAGATTAAAACTTGAGAATTTCCTTTTTCCCATAGTACCTTGTTCAATCAAAACGGATTAAAAATTGAATAGTTGTAATTTTTTCTAACCGGATTATTTTTTTTTGAACACGCTGTACACGACTTAAAAAACATTCATTATTTTTCTTTCTTTGATAAATCGTTGACATAATTTGTGCATTATTGCCCATAACATCTCGTATTTTCTATATTGTTCTCAAAAACTTATTAAAATGTCAGCTAGTTTGGAGTTTCTCTTCACAAAGATCAACAGCATTATAAGATAGCACTTTGGGTACTAATTATTTCTTTTAATTATTTTGAACTAACAGTACTATTAATATAATATTTCGCTCTAGCGTGTGCTGTAGGACCTTATTGAATTCGACATTCAACCCCTTGGAAATTAACAAAACGTTGAGCTTTAAAAATCAATGTTGCAACTTATTTTATTAAGGTATTTTATGGAGAGATTTATGTTATACCTCAAATGAAAGTGCAGTGAGGAAAATAACTTCGGTTATTGCAAATTATATTATTTAGTGTGCAGTTAGAAGCGTTTTTTCTTCTTCTTTAGTCTTTTTTTCTAATCAGATGATTGATTATAGATATAACCCTTCTCTAATTCTTGCCTTCATTAAAGACCAGCTTATCTAAAATCTTCCTATTCCTCAACCTTTTTCACATAGACCTCATTTTCGAACCTCTTTGTACTACCATTTTCCGTTTTCTAACCTCGCTTCATGTCCGGTTCATCTTTACTTAAACTTTACAGATTGTTTTGCTACATCAATAATTTTAATGTTACATTGTATCCTAAAAATTACAATCTGCAATCTAAAACTGAACAACTTATAGATGATCATTTATAACACTATTTATTGATATACCAGTCTTCACTCAAAAGATTATTATGCTAAATAAATACACTTATTTTATTATAAATGTTCTACTAAAACTTAACAATTTTAAATTTAATTTTGTTGCTTGACTTCGAACAAGTCAACAATAAATAATAATGCATTTTTTGCCCGCATAATAAATCAATACAAAAACTGTAAAGATTTCCATAATTTAATAATCTATCAAATACATTCGATATCTTAAAATATCCAGTTTTTAGAAAATTCAAAAAATATTTTTTTTGCAGAAGGTATATTATATACTACGTAGCCTTCACGACATTTATTACGTATTGGCAATTTTGTATCATACAGTTTGACATTCTTGGCGGCATATGTACGGAGAACGTTTTGTCATAAGGACGCTATTTGTTTTGTTTTCATTAAGTTAAAAATTTCCCCTCGACCAAAAAATTAAATTAACTCGTGAACATTTTCGGGCAAACATTTTTACGACTTTTCAACGTGGATTATCTCAACAAGCGCGTCGATCAACTCACTTTGACTTTTGGTACTGAAGCTCCGCACAGAGCCACTGCATATCGTTGGTTCAATGAATTTAATCATGGTCGTAGTAGGCGGATAAATTTACAAAATACCATCCAAAATTATTTATGGTGCTAGCAAACAACAATGCCATGCGCAAACTGATAAAGCAAGATTGTCATGTGATTTATTGCGAAATTCAAACATCTTTAGGCATTAACATGACTAGCATATATTTGATATTTCAGGAATATTTAACCGTGAAAAATCTATGTGCGCATAGGATCCCCGCATAAGGTAATGATCGTTTAAAATAAAAATGGTGTGGATTGGTCGAAATAAATGCTCAAAAAATACAATCACCGTGCCTCAAAAACCTCTTACAACATTGTTACACGTGACTAATCTTAGATTCATGCGAATCAGTCCGAAAGCAAAACAGCAGTACTCAGTGAGTCTTTCAAGATGAGTCAAATCCAATAAAAGTACTTTAAAGCAAATGGTCGCCTGTTCTTTTTTTTTTTTTGAAAAACAAGGCATGTTACGTCCGTAATTTTGCAGAATTTTGAAACAGTCAGTTCTGAATAGTACATAACTATTTGTTTCGAAAAAATAAGAAAAACCAACGCCCGACGCCGGATCATTCTCTACCACGGCAGTGAAAGTCATACATATTAACGCAAAAAGATTGGCTTTTTCAACACTTAAAACGTCGCATTGATGGTTCATTCGTTATATAGTCCTAATTTGGCTCCTAACGATTTCTTTTTGTTCCCACACGTAAAAAGAAAATTGCGTGGGTGATTTTCGGCACTGGAAGAGGCGATTGATGTTTCAAAAATACCTGATTCGCTATAAAAAATACTATATTGGTTTCAGCGTATGCAACAATGTATTCGCCGTCAGGGAGAATGTTTTGAAAACGATAAGAAAAATTCTAACATTAAACGTTTGTTTTTGTTAGTTTTTTTGCCGTGTAAAAAATTTAAGGTGCGAAAACAAAGATTTTTAGTTTAATTGCATTTGAGAGAATACGGCTCCAACATAGAATAAGATTAAAGTGACTTACTGGGGGAAAATAACAAACATAAAAGTGAAAAAGTGTGTGCAACGTAATCTAAAATAAAGGTAGTTTGAGGAACTATTGCAAGAAACAAAAGGTATCAGAATATTTTACAATATTAATTAGACCCAATCATCACAGCAAGTGTGCGCAGACAGTTTTGAAAAGTTGTCCTCGAATCTGGAAAGAAGCCTTTCTACCAGTGACGAAGCAGAAAAGTAAGCACAGGTAGAAACCGAAATTGGTGAATTATAAGGATGCGGGTAAACGGGAGACCCCACACCGTTTACCCATAAAACTACGGGTGGAGCTACCCTATCCCACATCCGTGGGTAACAGATGCCGCCTGTAGTAATGATGTGGGGTAGAGGTTCACGCAAGTGACCTCGCCGGCAACTCGTCAAACGAGGCAGGAGAACCTGCCAACACGAGTACTATCGACGGAGTATTTGTACATCGATTAGGCCCCAGGCCTAGGAGACGTTAGACCACATGACGTTATCCCGTTAAAACTGTTATGCAGGCCATCCGATCCTACACTTGTGGGTAAAGGACGCCGGTAGCAGTAGCGATATGTGGTAGAGGTTCGCCCAAGCGACCTCGACGGCTGCTCGTCCAACCTGGTGGAGGAAACTCTACCGACACGAGTGGGCTGCGTTTCACTCTACGACGCAGACTCGTAAAGGTGCTTGAGCCACCCTATCCCACAATAGTGTGGGTAACGGGCGCAACAAGTATCAACTGATGTAGAGTAGAGGCTCACGCAAGTGACCTCGACGGCCGCTCGTCCAACGTGGTAAAGGAAACTTTACCGACACGAGTGGGTAGTGCGTCTCACCCGTGGCGCGAGATACCCGTAAAACTGCTAGTGGAGCTACCCAATCCCACAATTGTGGGCAACGGATGCCGCTAGCTAGTAACAGAGGGTAGAGGTATCACGTGAGTGACCTCGACGGGTACTCGTCAAACGTGGTAAGGGGAACCTTACTGACACGAGGACTAAGGGGTAGCCAACTGGGGCGGCTTCCAGTTCTCATTGGTGTTGGACTCTTAGGTGGTGGCACCGCTTTAGGAACGGTGGGACTTGTTGACCTTTGTGAGCATGCCTAATGCGGGGAGGCTCGGCCTGCCCCACCGCCCGCCTACTATACCGGCCCAATTGTCGGTCTGGCGGGCGGAACTAACACCTCCGGTACTGACCTGGTGAAATAAAGAGCATGGTTCAGTATCTGAGCTTCCCAGCCTCGACTTGCACGTTTGTCCGGTGCATGCTTGGTGTGTCGGACCTTAAATTGGTCGTACTGTAAGGAGGGTAGAACCTCCCGGTTCGTGCTTGGAGATCTCGGCAATAAGGGTACTTGGTACTGCATCCGGCACCAGCAGGATAGTTCTGGGGCTCAACAGCCCCCAGACCCCTGTTGCGTCGAACTATGACTATGTTAGAAGGACAAAAAGAAAAGCAGGAGAAGTGGGAAAGAGAAATGTGTAAAAGTGTTCAAAACAAAATGAACAAATTAAAGTAAATGTTGTAAAACATAAACAGTAGTCTGACTGGGGAAATACCAATTTTAAAAGAAATATTTAAAGAGAAAGATCAAAAACGAGAAAAGGAAAGAAATATTTGACATCAAAAATATATCTAATAGAAACCAAACTAGAAAAATAAATAAATAAATGCATAGTATGGTAGTAAAGAAGCTGAAAATAAAAGAGGGCCAATAAGCTGAAAGATTAAAACAATTCATAAATATTAAACTGAAAATTTATATAAAAGTAAAACGGATTTAAACAATGAAAATAAGAGGCAACAAACAGATTACAGTTGTAAAAATACAAATATGAAAAATTTAAAAAGTAGTGACTAAGAAGAAAGGACTAAATAGTAACAATGTATATACTGAAAATTAGTTAGCAATAAAAGAAAAAAAATTAAGTGTCTTTGAGAAGCACTGTAAGAGAATAATGGATAAAAGAACATAAGGCAAAGGTGTAGTATAAGAATAGAGAGAACAAATACGATTGAAATTGTAGTCTAAAAAGAGTAGAGAAAGTCCGACAAAGTAGCTCCAGCATAAAACACTAATCTTCTTCTTAAAGTGCCTTTATTCATTATTGAATGTTGGCAACAATCGAGGCAAAATTTTGTCTATTTTTAGTGGCTCTTATCAACTCATGTGCACTCATATGGGTCCAATCTCTAATGTTCTTAAGCCAGAAGCATCTTCTGCGACCTCACCCTCTTCTGCCTTCAACTTTTCCTTCCATAATGAGCTGTAATGTATTGTATTTGTCATTCCGATATAAATGTCCAAGATAAGCGGTTTTTCTTTTTTTAATAGTTAATAGGAGTTCATTTCTTCTGTTCATTCGTCTCAGGACCTCTTCGTTTGTGATATGCTTCGTTTGTGATATAGCATTCTTCTAAACACCCGGTACTCAAAAGCTTGTATTCTCTTTTCTGTATTAGCCTTGAGCGTCCACGCTTCAGCACCATATAATAGTATTGAGTATATGTAGCACTGCACAAATTTGTATCTGGTTGTAAGATGAAGACTGCGGTTGGTAAGTAGTTTCTTGAGTTTTTGGAATGCTGATCTTGCTGTTTCTATTCTTATTTTTATTTCCATTTCTGGGTCTCCATTTTCTGTCAGCCAGCTTCCCAGGTATTTGAATTTTTGTACATTCTCTATTTGTCGATTATATATTATAAGTTGTGTTTGTGCTATTGGTGTTTTGCTGAAAATCATGTATTTTGTCTTTTTAGTATTTATCTTTAACCCTATTGCGTCTCCTTCACGGCTTACTACATCCATCAGCCGTTGTAGTCCTTCTAGGCTATGCGATATTATTGCGGTGTCGTCAGCGTACCTTATATTATTAAAAAGTTTACCGTTTATTTTTATTCCGTCTTCGGAGTTTTCTAGGACTTTGGAGTCTCTGAATAAAAATTAAATAATAGTGGTGAAAGGATGCTACCTTGCCTCACTCCTCTTTTATTTGAGGTAGCTTCCGTATTTTCATTATCTATTCTCACTGTGGCGTTTTGGTCACAGTATAGGTTTCTAATAGCTATTATGTCTTCTTTATCAAGTCCTTTCTCAGTCAATACTCTCAATAGTTCGTCGTGCTTTACACGGTCGAAGGCTTTTTCATAGTCGATGAAGCACACGTAGATATCTTTTTGTTGGTCACGGCATTTTTGTAACAGAACTGACAGGCTAAATAGCGCTTCTCTGGTACCAAACCCTCTTCTAAATCCAAATTGTCAGTCGCTCAGATCTATTTCACATTTCTGATATATCCTACGGTGTAAAATTTTTAGAAATAACTTGAGAACGTAGCTCATCAGGCTTATGAGTCGAAAATCATCGCATTTATTTGCGTTGGTTTTTTTGAGTATAGTAATAAACTCCGATGTCATCCAATCAGAAGGCATTTTCCCAGTTTGATAGATTGCATTAAAAAGATTAGTAAGTAATGTTATGTTTTCTTCATTTAGAAGTTTCAAAAATTCGTTATGTATCTGGTCTGGTCCAGCTGCTTTGCCGTTTTTAGAATTTCGTATTACGCTTGTTGTTTCACTTTGTAATATACTTGATGCATGCACCGTTGTTGTTATATGTTGTTTAGTTCTCACATCTTCAAAGGTCTGTTTTGTATATTCTTCCCATACTTGTTTTAGATCTTCTTTGCTTGTGATTAGTTGGTTGTCGTTATTTAACATTTTGTTGTAGTTATATTTCTTAGCCCCTCCTATAGTTTCATTGATCTTTTGTGTAGGCTAAAAATATCGTGTCTCTTTTCTAATTCTTCTATACCATAACATTTCTCATTTAGCCATAGTTCCTTCGCTTGCCTTATCTTCTTTTGTATTAGTTTATTTAGTTGTTTATATTGTTGTTGATTTTTGTTTTTGTATGTTCTTCTGTTGTCTATTAACGTTAATGTTTCTGATGTCGTCCATGGTTTTTTATTTTTGTTACGATTTTGTCCGGTTATGGTATTTTGTGTTTGTGATGGCTAGTTTTATTTTGTTCCAGATGGACTCGGTAATCTCTGTGCGGTCTGTATCATCTACATCAGTAATTATATTATTTATTAACTCGTGTATTCCACATTCTTTTATGTTTTCGTTTAGAATCTGAGCCAATTGCATGCAGTGGACTGGTTCTTTCAGTTTCTGTAAATCTATTTTCTTGTTATATCGCTTTCGTTTTTTGAGACGTATGTTAATGTTTCCTACAACAGGATTATGGTCTGAGCCTACATCACTTCCGGGATATGTTTTAACGCCTGTTAGTCCCTTTCTATATCTCTTGTTAATTAGAAGATAATCTATTTGATTTCGTATAATGTGTTCCGGGGTGTGTTGTGGAAATTTCCATGTATAGAAGCGCCTAGGTGGTAACTTGAACCACGTGTTCATTACGACCATGTTTTCTTCTTGACAAAATTGTATTAGTCGTTCTCCTCTTTCGTTTTGTTTGTTCTGTTTAATCTAGTCATTTCTTGGATTACGTTGTGCGTCTTCCCAGCCATATAAAGGCTCCTTACGTTCCATGTTCCAATTTTAGTGTTTTTTTTTCTGTTGTTTATCCACATACGGGTGGTGCCTATCTTGTTTTAACGTGGGGATTCTTAGCACCCCTTGGTTATTTAAAACCTGCCACGGAATAGGGGCCAAATTAGGGTTTTGTGTTGCCATGATTGTTGGAACTTGAGAAAGAAGCGCAGTAGTTTCTCCTTGCTTTCTGCGCCGCGGTGCTATGACCGGATAGCATTTACATAATGCTACGCCCATAGGTTTCCGATAATAAGACTTTAAGGAAAATAATCTTGCAGTAGCCCTATTTCGGTACTGACAATACCGCTGCCTGTTACTAATAAGGAAATAAATAAAAAACTACTATAAAGACGAAATAATTATACTGGTCAGCAATTAACGCTAAACTAACAAAAAATGAAATACTCACATAGACCATGAAACTTTTAAAATAGTAGATGACTTGATAAAATATAATATAGAAATATTAGGGATAAGCGAAGCAAAAATGCAAGATACAGGTGAAAAACTATTACATAAAAAATACACAATAGAATACTCTGCACCCTACACCAATTGGTAGAAGGATTCTTGATTAAATAAAGATACTCAGGAATAGAAGCTTCAAACAGAGCAAAACAAGCATTATAAATAATAATAAGTAGAGAAGTACTATGGACTATTATAGGGTAGGAGGCAACAAACTCAAAAACAATAAGAATAAATTAGCAAATACTTCTGTAGAAAAAGAAAAGTTTTATGAGAAGTAGAAAAATAATTAGTTGATAATAAGATTTGTACACAAAAACATACATAAATATACATAAGAGGGGGAGAATTATGAAATATTAAAATAATAATAAATTAAAATTATTCAAATAAGAGTAGATTATAGAACTTTTAGTAAGAATACAAAACTGAAGACAAAAACATAAGAGTATAAATAATAATGAAATCTGATAAGTGGAAAACAATGACAGAAGTGAAAAGTATGGCGAGAAATAGAAAAACATACAGTAAATAGATAGAACATTAGATGGCCTAGAGGCATAATGGGGCAAAGGAAAATAGAGGTACGGCTGAGAACATTTAGAGAGCTTGTTTGTGATAAATTATATTCATTATATAAATGTCATGCAAACCATCATAATAAATTATAATATAACCAGAGTCATAATTACTGAATATATATAAAAAATATCTTGTAATTAGAAACCATATTCATTCTTTTACCTACACTGTTTGTCACATTTACAACAGTAAATCTAAAAAATTAAACAATTTCAACTAAACGACACTAATATAATAAATGAAAATGTGTACAGTTATCATCTTTACCTATAAAGTTAGAAAAAATTGTGTTAATAAAAAAAAAAATTTGAAGTACTTCTGTGAACGTTGGACGTATGGATTTGTACATCAATATCATTCAATTGAATTTATATGTAAACATACTCAGTTTAAGCTTTAATTTTGCTAACAATACGCGTTTCTTTCGTAATTTAAAGCTAATATATAGAAACTGCCAATTCATCATTATATATAAGGGGTGTCCGATTTTAAAGGTACAGATGGTTGATATACAAAGAGTGCATACGCAATATCGCCATCATATGCATAACTAGACACGTGCATGCGTATAGTAGTAGAGTCTGGAAGGTTACTATGTTCAAGACTCAATTTAGCTTTTGGGGAAGCAAACACACATGGCGTATGCCATCGCAGAGTATTCCGAGTGTGAAGTGCGTGGATATCATATTTTTCCAAGCCGAAGGAGTTAATCGGGGCAAAATTTATTACAGATTAGAAGACGTTTAGAGCCTGAACGTTTTAAGCCGATAAGAAGTTAGTGTTTGGTGCAAAAAATTTAAAGATGAACGAACGGAGCTGAATGGTGATTCGAAAACAAAGAGGCAGACCAAGATCCTCACACACGGATTACAACTGCACAATTGTAAAAAATTTGACTAGAAAAGATTGTGCCATTAAGGTTTATAAAATTACTGAAATGACTGGAATTCCTAAGAGTCGTGTGCATGAAATCACATGCGACCTAAACTTCCGCAAAGTTTCGACTCACTGGGTGCCCAGCATGAAGAATCAAATGAGGGCTTTACTTTAACATCTCACCCGATACTAACAGGAAGGAGATTCTCTCATTGAAAGAATTATTACCAAAGATGAAACCTGGATTTATGAGTCTACCCCACAGACAAAACAACAGTCTATGATATGGAAACGTCCAGCTTCAAAGAAAATTTACAACTCCACCACCTGACGACAAAGGACGACGAAGGAAAAAAGCGGTACGATTACGCGAAAGAATTCAACTTATGCACTAAAACGCAAGACTACACAAGTCAAATTAATCCAAACTGTGGTTGACACAGCGGAATTTGGGAGTCCAGCAACATTTTTCTTATAGTCCAGATTTAGCCCCCTAGGATTATAATTTATTGGGATCTTTCAAGAAATTTTTGGCGAAAAAACACTTTGTAGATCAGATGAAATTGCAAGACACAGTTGTGGACTACTTCAAGCAACTCAACGAACAGCAATTCTGTGAAGGGATGTTCAAACTACTGTCAAGCTGGGACAAAGGCCTCAAAGTTTACGTAGATTGTGTGTAGTTTTTTATGGAATGTACTATAAATTTTCTTTAAATATACTTTAATTTAGGGCGCATACCTTTAATATTGGACAACCCTCGTATAATATCATACAACTGCATGAATAATATAGGACTGAAGACTTAAACTAAAACACACATACACATAGGTTTTACAATTACAAAACTGGTGATTTACCAAAGTTAGCCGATGTCGTAAATTAGTGTAAATATTACATAAGACTAAACGATTCGAATTACTGGTAATGAACGAAATTTAATCCTAAAAGCACAAACATAAAGAACATTTGTCATAATATACAAAATCCCGATTTACTGAAAAGCAAAATTAAAACGTTTACTTAATTGACGTAACGTATGTAACCAGTGGAATAAGTTTTAATTTTTTATTTAATCACAAGAAATTTTTACAGGTATACCTAAATTATTCTTATTTCAAATAGCTAAATAATTTATTACTACAAATAATTGAAAATATGGAACATTTATATCTTTACACCTAAATATTGAGAAGAGAATTTTGATTTGCTTTTAACGCCTAATGAATGCTTGTTTGAAGCGAATAGAAACGGCGTTTCGTAATTAATATCAGCAAATTGAAATAACCAATTAGAAGCAACAATAGCAGTTACTAAACCAGTGAGCACAAGAAAGGCGTTTTGGTGGTAAAGTACGCAACTGACAAAGTTAAACAAGTCCAATTTCTAGATTCCAATTAAGACGAATAAACGAGACACGAACGTAGAAGTACAAAAGCAATAAAGCAAAGGTAAATCCCGGCCTGATCCAGGCGCTGCGGTCACTAATGGTATCGTGTCCAGAACTCACGCGACTCGAGCCAATCACACCGACAGGAATTAACAGGGCCGCGGCAGGATCCTTCCTTCGTGCGGCTCGTCCATCAAACTTGCACCGAATTGTTAACGGGCTTTTTAAGTGACGAAGTTTGGAAAATGAATGCTAATTACATCACGGCAATTAAAGTGATTCTATCTCAGATTGATAACTTTATAATGGTTTGTTAGTCGTACAACTCGCAAGTAAAGGGGAGTTTTCAGGATAGCTTTAATTACAGTTAATGGCTGTTATAAGTTGTTACAAACTACTACATTCTGCAGAAGTTTTATGGAAAACCGCACTTCTTGTTCCTTCGCTCCTTTTTTATTTATAATTCGTTTCGGGCTAATAGGATTCTCATTAAGGTTTTTTTATTGCAGTTGTTAGTTCGCTCTCGAAATTTATGACGAAATATCAAGTGGAAAACCTGGGTCTAATTTTACACATACATACATACATACATACATATGTATATATATATGTATATATATATATATATATATATATTTTTTTTCTTTATTTTAGATTATGAATTAAACAAAATTTATTTTTTGATTGAATCAGGTTTTAAATTGAGTTTACATATTTTGCACATAAAGATCTGTGTGTTGAAATACCGAAGTTTGTAAGAATAATGTAGAAATTTACAGAAGTAGCAGTGCGAGTTCAACTTTTTTACATGCTTCTAAGTGCTATTGATGTATCAGTAAAAAAATGTTAATTTCTTTGTCCTATGTGCAACCAGAAATAGTTTTTTCTCTTAAATATTGTCACCAATTACTCGCGTTGCTGGTTTACTTTATTTCAATTTTTTTTTTCTGTGCTGTTAGAAGTAATATTTTTTTATGTATCTCATTTATTTGCAAACTGTATAAATACATTCAACAAATGGTGTGTATAATATATGTCAGACATGTAGAATACTTCAGTAACAATTAGTCCTAAGGCCAGTTTGACTTCTAGAAAAATAACAAATACTAAATCTTAATAACCAAACTAATCTACATAAGATTTATAACTTCCTGTTAGGGGGAGGATTGGTAAGATTTAACACAAAATTGTTTGGGTGCGCATTTATTCGGTCACTGTACTGGGCAGTATAGCGTTGGATTTTTATTTAACTGTATTTATTTTGAGGTCTTTCAGGATGGCTGTGTTCGGCACAAACCAGGGAGCGTTCACGATCGTCCGTAGTACTTTCGATCGGAATCACTCTAATATTGTTATGTTAGATTTAGGAGCGGTGCCCCAGAATTGGATACCGCATGCCCATACCGGTTTCATTGTGGATTTATACAGTAGAGTTTGGATTTGAGGCCCAACATTCAATATATTTTAGTGAATGTGATTTCTAATTCTTTCCTTTTTGCAAATATATGCTTGTGTCAAGTAAATCTTCTGTCGAGATCCAATCCAAGTTATTAAACTTAATTTTTTTAAGGTAGATGTTTATTGTTTAAACGGACCGGGGGACATGTACCTCGACGGGTGGTAAACGTTATATGGACAGACTTAGGCTCATCACTTTTATTCGCCATTTGTTTAACCATTGTTGGATTGGTGTTAGGTTTGCTTATAATTTCTGGGAGGCAATAGCAGGATCCCTGTCAGAAGCTAGAATTGCAGTATTGTCGGTAGATATTGTTGTTGTAGCTTCTGGGGTAGTTGGCAGATTTTCAGTGTATAGCAGATAGAGAAAGGGCCCAAGAGCCCTGCCTTGGAGTACTTTTACTCCAGCTTTTATTAAAAACAGTTTAGTGTACTCAGTTTCAAATTTTACCAGAAAGTGTCTATTGTCTAGGTAATATTCAAGATTAAGGAAATAATTCAGTGGGAGAAGACGTACTTTACAAAGGAACCGTTATGCCGTAACTTATCAAATGTCTGAGACATGTCAAGAAAAGCAGCTGAACAATGTTTTTGGTTTTCAAAAGCTTCATTAATTTTCGGAGCCAGTCAGTGCGCTGCTATATTGTGGAATGCCCGCGTCGGAAGCCAAACTGGTGGTTGGACACTAATTCGTTATCTTCAAAACAATAGGTAAAAGACTTGTTGGTCGGTAGGATTTTAGTTCATTTGGCGATTTCCTGGGTTTTAGAATTAGAATAATCTACGCAGTCTTCCACTGAAACGGAAAGTATGTTGTGTATAGGATTGCGTTGAATAATTTCGTGAGATATTTTAAAGAAACGCTAGGTAGTTCAAGATTTTTTCTGTAATTCAAACGTATCCGGTGGGCTTTTTAGGATTCAAAGAAAAAATTACTTCTTGGATGCCAGTAGTTTAAAATGTTAAAGTGGTAGACTTCAGTTTCTTGTTTGAGTTTGTTTTCTGGTTGATATGGTTGGAATACTTCCGCTAGGTGTTCCGCAAATGTATGTGCCTTTTCTTTATTGCTTCTAGCCCAAGCACCTTGCAGAGTTCTAATTATTGGTGAGTATTTTTTTAACTTGTTTTAGTTTTTTGTCACTTTCCATAACGAATAGTCATTAGCTTCTGTTGGTTGAAGACCTCGAAGTCAATTTTTTTCTACCAGACATCTAAACATATCCCAGTTAGTGTGTTTGTTGCTTAAGCGAGGCCGGCTATCCTTGTATATGGGGCTATCGGATAGTGTGATTAATACCGGGGAGTAGTTGGATAATGGATTTTGCTACAAGTAATTTTGGAGTGATACCTTTAATTAAATCTACTATATCGGGTATTTTATCTCTGTCTGAAGTCCAGTACCTGAGCTCACCCGTAGATGAGTGCTTTAAGGCCAGGTTCTCATCTAGCGACCCAAAAATGACACAATTTTCTAGAATTTTTTTCCATGGAAGGGAATGAGGGATTCAATGTTTTCAGTACTTATTTAATAGGTCTTAAAGTATGGGAAAACACTTTTTATATTGAAAAATAATGTAATAATTATTGTTTATTTGTACTGAAACGTGGCAGCCTCAAAAAAAAGTATCCAAGCGGGCGGCACTCTAGCGCTCGTTGCTATCATCTGAAATAGGAAATCCAAAAATTTTTATATTACATTTATTGGAGGATGAACCTATAAAACCAACAAAAAGTAAAAAATTGGAAAAAATTAGTTTCGTGTTTTCGCGCTCTTTTCCGTTCTTCAAAGTGCTGTACAAAACAAAATAATAATAAATATTATCATTTTTTAGGTTTGTCCTCCAATAAATTTGATCTACTTTAAAATACAAACAACAAAATAGCGATATATTCAGTAGTTTTGGAGGTAACGTGCCGCCCAGTTTGAAAAACGTGGTTTCGAGGAAAACGCGCTTAAAGTTTCGGTACACGAACGGCTTGTATTCGGAGCACATGGTCGACTAACACTACACGCTATAACCATTGATATTAGTATATATAGAAGCACGTATATAAAGTAATAGCATATATTGCGACATCTGGTGGCACTAGAGGTAGCTATACTTACCATGGTCGCCCATGGTATGGTCGTAAATGTGGGAAATTCAAAAATATTGCGGAAAACACGCGCTACGTTTTTGCTATAACTTTTTTAAAAAAAATAATTTCTTACAAATAGTTTTGGCAATTTATCCTTCTTCTTCTTCTTCCCGTGCTTTATCCGTTCCGGATGTTAGCTATCATCAATGCAATTTGTACTTTGTCTACTGCTTTCCGGAATAATTGTACCGTGGACATATCGAACCATTGCCGCAAGTTCTTTAGCCAAGATATTCTCCTCCTTCCTGGGCCTCTTCTTCCCATCACTTTTCCTTCTAAAATGAGTTGCAAGATTCTATATCTCTTTGTGTTTCTCATTATGTATCCTAGATATTCTAGCTTGCGAGATTTTGTTGTTATTAGGATTTCTGTTTTTTTATCAATTCGTTCCATAACTTCTTTGTTAGTGATATGCTCTGTCCATGGTATTCTCAAGATACGTCGGTAGGTCCACATTTCAAATGATTCCAGTTTCTTTTCTGATGCTTTTGTTAAAGTCCATGACTCAGCTCCGTATAGTAGCGTCGAGAAAAATATAGCATCTCAGGATTCTAATCTTGGTTTGCAGGCTTAGGTCTCTACCGATCAAAACTTTTTTCATTTGAATGAATGCGGCTCTTGCTTTTTCTATTCTTGTTCTTATTTCTGTCGAGTGGTCCCATTGTTCGTTTATATTGGTTCCCAGATATGTGTATTTGCTAGTTCTTTCTATCTCAGTATTATTAATATATAATGTTGCTGGTAGCGTAATGTTCTTAGTTATTGTCATGTATTTTGTCTTGCTTGTGTTGAGGGTGATTCCGTATTTCTCACATGTTATATGTATTCTTTCCATTAATAATTGTAGACCTTCTACGTTTCTTGCCAATATTACAGAGTCATCTGCGTATCTGATGTTGTTGATTAGTTCACCATTGATTAATATACCTTCATTCACATCATGTAATGCTTCTTTGAACATCTCTTCCGAGTAAATATTAAACATAGTCGGTGAAAGCACGCATCCTTGGCGAACCCTCTAAGGATTTGAATTCCTTCGGTGGTATTATCTTCTATTTTACATTTGCGTTTTGACTCCAGTATAGGTTGGCTATTATTCTAGTATTTTTGTCGTCTATCCCGGTTTTCTCTAATATTTTTAGTAGTTCATGATGTTTTACTTTGTCAAATGCTTTGCTGAAGTCTATAAAACATAAGTGTACGTCACAGTTTACGTCCCTACATCTTTGGATCAATACATTTAAGGCAAATAGTGCTTCTCTTGTTCCCAACGCATTTCTAAACCCGAATTAAGTTTCGGTCAATTTTGATTCGCATTGTTGATAGATCCTGGCGTGTATAATTTTCAAGAAGATCTTAAGGGCACAGTTCATCAGACTTATCGTTCTATAGTCTTCGCATTGTCTCGGTGTTGTTTTCTTTGGTATGGTTATAAAAGTCGACTTAGTCCAGTCCGTCGGGATCTCTCCAGTGTCGTATATTAGATTGAATAACCTAGTGAGTGCATTTATTCCATCTTCATTTAGGAGTTTTAAAATTTCAGTGGGTATCTCGTCTGGGCCCGTTGCTTTCCGGGGTTTCGCCTTTTCTATTGCTTTCTTAACTTCATCTTTTGTTACAGGAGGTCCGGTTTTAGCCTCTTTTATTTCGTGTTTTTCTGGACGGTCGTCTGCAAATAACTTTTCGATGTATTCTTTCCAGGTTTTTAATTTTTCGCTTATGTCTGTTATTTCCTGTCCTGTATTATCTATTAGTCTGTTCGTTGTTTTTCTTCTAAATATTCCAGCAGCTTCTTTTATTTTTCGATGCATTATTAAAGCTGTCGTGTTTGTTTTGTAGCTGTTCTATTTCTTGGCATTTATTTTTCAACCATTTTTCTTTTCCCTTTCTTATCTCACCTCGTATCTGTCGTTGTATCTCTCTGTATTTGTTCATATCTTTATTTTTCATTAATCTCCTTTCGTCCATTAATTTTAAAATGTCTTCTATCATCCACTCACTTTTCTTCTCTCTTCGTTTTTGTGGAACGTATTCTTTTATAATACTTTGCAGATTTTGTTCCACCTCTCTTCTATTACTTCCTTTGTTGAGTTGTTTTTGGTACCAGTGGTAGTATTATTTTCATTTTTAAATTTCTCCTCCAACGATTTTCGAACTTGTTCTTTAACATCTCCTTCACAAAGAGCCCTTATATTATGTTGTTTTTCATTAGTTTTTCTCGTAACCCTTTTAAGTTTTAGTTTACATTTACATATTACCGGATTGTGGTCTGATCCGACATCTGCTCCGGGATAAGTTTTTGTTGATTTTATGCAATTGCGGAAACGGTGATTAATAGTGATATAGTCAATTTGGTTTCGTATTATTTTTTCTTTCGTATCACCTGGAGCCTTCCATGTATATATTCTTCTGTGTGGGAGCTTGAACATGGTGTTCATCACTACAAGTTCTTCCTCTCGGCAAAACTGAATGAATCTATCTCCTCTTTCATTTCTAGATCCTAATCCGAACTGTCCAATTATGTTATCTTCTCTTTGACTTCCAACTTTCACGTTAAAATCCCCTATTATGAGAGTTATGTCATTAGATTTCGTATATTTTAAGACCTTTCTAAGCTGTTCATATAGATCTTCTATTTCTTCATCTTCGCTATTCGCAGTTGGAGCATACACTTGGATAACGTTTAAGTTAAATGGGTTAGCTTCTATTTGTATCATTATAATTCTATCTGAGTGCGCTATTACTTTTTTGACAGAGTCGTTAATTTCCTTAGTTACTATTATTCCTACACCATTATAGTGGTGGTCGTCATCGTTGCCAGAGTAGTACACAACATGATTCAATATATTACAATTTTCTGAACTCGGCCATCGCATTTAGCTGATCCCCATGATGTCTACCTTTAGTCTAGTTGTTTCTTGAACAATATTATGGATTCCCCCTCAAAAGCGCTTCTGACATTCCAGGTACCAATTCTAATAGTATTTGATTTCCTAAGCTTTTTCAGTTTGTTGGTGTCCTTGTTCACCATCACAGACCCGGAGATTCTTCGCACCCCTGCCTCATTGAAGAGGCGCCGGTACTCGGAGCCATTCTTGATTTTGTCTGTCATGATGTTTGATGATTGTTCTTGGGAATTAATGTGTTGGTTTCCCCTTGCCTTACACATCGCAGTTCAGTGGCCGATGGTGACATATTTTTGTCGTCGTCCATTGATGTCTACTATGAAGCAGTACTGGTATTCCTTATCTCCCCCTTCATGTAGTTATGAAAGCGCTGCTGCTCACTTTCATTATCACTAAAACCATTAAATCCAATATGTGGAAGTTGCTTTCTGTGACCCCTCACTTAGTTTCGCCTGTGTGTCGACACAGTTACCAGGGTGTGGCACTTGGAGCCATAAGTGAAAGTTGGGATCGCCGGAGGACCAATGCCCTAAAATGACTCTAAAGTCCGACAATCTCAGAACTAGAGGTACTACCCTTCGGCGACCCCTACACCCCAATTTATCCTACGGATAATTAACTATGAAAAAATGCAAAAAAATAAATCGATTTTTTTAAATTAATAAAGAATATACTGCAATTAAGGGGATATTATAGTCCAGCCGATCCAAAAAATCGATTTTTTTTATTTGGTATGTTCTTAGAGTTTGAGATCTTGAATTTGTGTCCGTAAAATATTACAATGAAATTCGTCAAATTGACCGAGGTATAAAAGTTTAGATTTAAATCTGTTTCGGAGGCTATGGTGTATGGTGAAAATTATGTATTTGAAAAAAAAAAAGAATGCGTTAGCTACGTACAAAAGCTTATGGTAAAAATAACAACAAAGGCATCGATAAAAAAGGAATAGGGAAATTGACAGATGCTATTATAAATGAATTAAGTACGTACTACGGTTTGGCAATACGAAGAAATCCAGGGTCAGTAGAAGAAAAATTTAAACTACTGAGGCGATCGACTTCTAATTTTTTACATATATAGTGTACATATTAGGCTATCGTTCGAACCTCCAACTTTTATATCTGTTTCCAATTACTATTTTTTTCGGACCGTGACAGGTAAAATTTTTTAGTAAAAATCGGAATGTTTTCTTTCAAGCGCCGCTATTTCGTCAGTTTTTTTTTAAATTATTTATTAGAGGTCAGAAGGATAACCCCATATATACAGAATAAAATAAAAGGAAAATTGTTTATTTTAGATAACAAGGACGGCGGCAATCACCACGCCCAATAGAAACAAAATTTCGCGACATAACCTGTGTGTTTATGTATATCTCGCACAGTTTGCTATAAAAAGCGATATAAAAATTTTAGGTGTTACCTTAAATATGAATAAATATGAACAGAAAACTTGAGAGCAGTAGGTTTCACCATTTTTGTACAATTAATTCCAAAATATTACACTATAAACGGGTATCTAGACTATAATACCCCCTTAAAATTAATTTATAAAAGGGAAACCCGCCACTAACATGGAAAGAGATATTATATAAAAATAAAACAATACGTAAATATGCATAAACGTCAAGGAGAAATTAAATTTAATATAAATGTAAACGTGAAAATATGGCTAAAATAATTTGAGGTAAAATAGCAAATAAAAATAAAAAAATGTAGTGTATTGTTAACGAACGGAAACATAGACCAGTTCGGAAAAATACCTCCTTTTGGTTATAACTACAGATACATGTAGATATAGAATCTTTATTATACACATTAGAAATACACATAAATGTCACGCAAGAGGCTCTTTGAATAAAGTCTTTTAAATTTCTTCTACATAAACTTTCCTTCCTGGAAATGAAGCCAACTTGTAAAAGCGTCTTGAATCGCAATACTAATTTCAAAGCTTTAGGAACATCACTAGCATTACTTCTTTGGTATCCAAAAATACTGTTGCTATAACTCTTCTGGCTGACAAAATTTGTTAAGCTTTTTTGTGTTTTTTTGTTGGGTAGGTGTGACATCAGTCTATTGCTTATTGTTTGCTTTCGGCGTTTACGTACATCACCCAGGTTTCGTCGCCAGTCACAATTCTGTTCAAAAATTGTTCTTCTTTCTAGACATTACGGGTGAAAAACCCCAAAGCAAAACCCATTTGACGTATTTTGTACTACTGAGACAAGCTTTGGGACCCAACAAACACAGAACTTGAGATATACCAAATTTCCTGTCACTGTCTTGTCAGAGAAAGTGTACAGAAAATTCATGTATCGTAAATCAACATATTTTACGGACCTTTTTGTCAATTTCCTGCACAAGTTTATTGCTGACTACAGATAGCCGGCCACTTCTTGCGTTGACGTACACGTTAGTACATTTATGCAATATTGACGTACGAAATCTTTACTCATCACGTTTGGTCTGTAAACATTACACAGTTTGCAATGAATTAAAATTGTCGAAACTTAGCTTGAATACAGAAATCGTATTACCGCACGCACTTTACATTTTCTTACATTACGTTACAAACTCTTTAGCAGAGTTTATTTTAAATTTGTCTAGAAGGCAAATAAACTGCAACATGACTTTTTTTAGTCACAATGTAGTTTTTTATTCAATTTGTTCTAGCATTTTATAACACTAATAAAAACATTTTCTGAAGATGTCCGCCGCAGTTATGGACGAAACTTCAAAAGTTTCTGAACTCTGACCACGGCTTAACAACATGAGAACTAACCACACGAAGTTGTCTGTTGTCATATATATATATATATATATATATATATATATATATATATATATATATATATATATATATATATATATTTAATATAATTAAAAGTTTAGCTGACATTGTTATATTATTTCCATCAAACAATTCATTAATTTCAACGGGTATTTGATTACGCCCAACCGCCTTGCCTGATTTTGCTGTTTGTATTATATATTCAACCTCAGACCGACTTATCTCTGATCCTTTCATATCGGTTTTATTTTTAGTAACTATTTCTGTTCAGTTGCTGTCAAAATGATTTGTGGCATAGTTTATTCATGTTCTTATTAAATAATTCTTATCCAGTATCAAATTCTTTTGTTTATTTTTGAGAGTATATGGAGTTCTTCTTTTATAATTAGCGGATACTTCTTGCGTACATTAAAATGTTTTATATTTATTTTTGAATCTATCAATATTTGTCTTTAACTATAATTTTGCATTTTCTTCTTTCGTCCATTAACATTAAAAATTATCTATTATCCACTGCTATTTTTTAATTGTTCTGCTTCTACTTAGAATGTCTTTGCTGTTTTTCATTATTTTCCCTTGTACCGCTTTTCATTTTTCTTGAATTTCTATGTTAATGCTTACATTCATTAGGTCTTAGTTGAGTTTATTATTTAACTTTTGCTTCATTTTCTCATTTTTCTGATTATTTGTATCTATCTTGTACGTTATTAATATTTGCTTTTTTCTGCAACATCACATTTATATTTGCTATCAGTAAAATCTGTGCCGGGATAAGTTTTAGCGCTCTTTATCCCATTTCTAAACCTTTTTGTTGATGATTATATACTTAATTTAATTTCTTACCATCTCGTTATTAGTATGCTGTAGTGCAGTCCATGTATATAACACTTAATTTTGTAGTTTACACCATGTATTGGTTATAACCATTTAATGTTCATGACAAAACCGAATTAGTCCATCGCCTCTATCTAATATCAGACCTTTACCGACTTTTACCTTAGTTTCCCACATTTATGAATATTTCTTATTTTTTTTATTGATTTTAGATTTGAATATAGTTTTTCATAAAATTCTTCAATTTTTCTTCACTTTTTAAACTTAAACTAATCTAATATTTATTAGGTTACCTTTAAGCTGTAACACTGCTATTTGTTCTGAAATGGTAGAAAACTAAATTAATAATTTTCTCCTTCTCGATGGTTATTATTGCTTTCTTCAAAATAGTATAGAGCTGTAGTTTGTGATTTATTTACACCAGATTCAGCCCAGCGGACTTCGCTTATGCCTAGTATTTTTAGTTTTCTTCTTTTAAATTCCGATATGGCGTTAATTATTTACCTGCTTTAAAATGTGTTTCCACGTTTCATGTTTCGGTTTTCTTTATTGTTGGTTTTAAATTTTGCTCAGGAATTTTTAGCATCCTATCCCATTTAAGTGGCACCAGACACTGGGGGCTGAGTCGTTGGTTGTATTTTTCGTAATAGCTATTCTCGAGAAAATAGTAAAATAGCTTTTCCTTACTTTTTTCACCACAGTACTTCAGCCGTATGGTCAAGTCTCAATCACACCTCAAGAAATCTGTCTACAGGCTATTTATGGTACTTCCAATTCAGCCCTATTTCATTACTAACAATTACTGCTATACTCTCTCATAATCTTTGAAAACTATTAATTGCATTACCTGCATGTTGCCTCCTTGCTAGTTTTGATCCTCTTCGGGTATCTTATTGTTCCGGTACCCGTTATATCAAACCGAGGTTTCACTATACATCACCTCGGGAGGGGCCCAGTCGGGATTAGCAACCCCTCCGAGACTAGAGATATTATATAAGAAAATTTTGCTTTGCTTTATAATGGAAAATAGGGTGGTAAATATAAAAGCGGCACAGGCTATTTTACAGATAGGAAACTAAACATGTAAACCTAAGAATTTGAAGCAATAAGCTATAGAATTTGTTTGCTGAAGCTTAAAAAGAACTGTCTAATATAACGCAGCATAAGAAGGAAGGAAGCAAGTATCTTACGAGTCTCACAAAAAACAATAGACAACTTGTCGAGAAAAGACACTTGGTTAAAGACCTGAATGCACAAGTATTGAGGGAAGAAGCATAAAAACTAACATTTGGAAGTTACAGCCTATCTTACGCTGTTTAAATGTTACGCTGTTTAAAACTGATAAATACGGTAGTATACAAAGAACTGGTAATAAGTAACGCTACTTTTTTGCATAAATATATAAACAAGAAAATTTGCAAGTCAAATAGTGGAATAACAGAAAATTAGTTAAATTTTATGCAAATCAATATAACAAACTGCGCAAATATAGTAGATGCGAAAACAACGAGAGGTACTGACTGCCACAATGACTATTTCCTGATCCTTGAAAATCTAAGACAAAGGATATCAAACCCCAAACCGGAACAAAAAGGGGAATAAAAGAGTATGTCTCAATTTTCAGAGGTATCTGTATTTTTAATCTAATATAGTAGGTTGCATAATTAGCAACACTTTTACATAAACTAGTGAAGTCGTTTATGCACATCTGTTGTTACTTTTAACACCTTAAATGTGAATTTTGTGTTTGATTTTTTCCACTTTTGTACGTACTTCTTGTATAAGTAAAATTTAATCTAACATTGCTGTCTATAAATTTTCAAACACACAATATGTCACCTTTTTGTTCTCTTATTTTTAATAGTTAAAAAAGGTAAATACTTTAACACATAATTTGCTATCCTAAAATTATTTTTACGTCTAAAATGGTTTTAACATTTATTAAAATACCTTCATTAATAGTAAACGGAAAGGGCGTAAACCCAAATTTTCAACTACAGAACGCTTTAACTAACACGAAGGATAAATAATTGTATAGCTTAGTTACGCATGGGTGATAGAATTGCGCTGTGCTTGTCGAATGAATCAAAAAACAAACTCGAGTTTTATTGAATAAAAAAAAATTAAAGAATTTGTTCGTTGCCAGGTTTAGCTAAAAATTGAACACATACTTTGATTTGGTCTGAAGTACTTGTTTTCAAAAACGCGCGCGTACGCACACACACAAACACACACACACGCACGCACACACACATCTGACATGAAACAGAGGAGATTGTACATCTGTCAACAATTTCTTTTGGGTTTTGAAAGAGGGTGATGGGTTCCTTAACAACATTGTTACTGGTAATGAAAACTGAGTTTACCATTTTGACCCAGAAAACAAGAGAGCATCAATGGAATTCCGCCACAAAGCATCAGCAACCAAAAAGTTTAAGACTATGCCATCAACAGGCAAATTCATGATCATGTTTTAGGATGTTCAAGGTGTGGTACATTTGGAATTCATGCCTAAAGGCATCACCATAATCCCTGCAAGGTTCTGTGAGACATTCGGAAAATTAAAAGCATGAATTTAAAGAGTTGGTCCACACATAGAACACCCTCTTTTTTAGCATGATCTGGTCCATTGGGTCATCAGATACGTGCGTCAGTGGACGACAGTTGGCAATGTTTTTGACTCCCTTTAACATTGTCAGGACAATTCGGTTTTTCAAGTATTTCTTGTGAAGCGTTCTCTTTAATATCCGCTTTACGAACTGCACTATCCGCTCCCATGCTTCTCCAAAGTGAAGCAACAACGATAATAAAAACTGGCATTTGATTTATTAAAACTTTTCTGGATAGGCAATCTTGTCCCACTCCACGGCTTTTTAAAAGGTTAGTGTCATTTTTGCTATAGATATGCCCTGGTCGTCCACGCTTGCCAGCAAAACGAAATAGTGCCATTATAGTCTCGTCGATGGAAAAGCGTGTACCATTTCCAAATAAATAGCATGAGTCACCGTGCAGGTTAAAATGCAAATCCAGCGTTTCTAATGGCGACCACTTTAACAGGTCAAACAGATCAACTCTGGTGTAATAAAACGGATGTTTGCCAACTATAATACTGTAGATTTTCCATCACTGGAATCATTGGCTTTGCCTTTGCAATTCTGCATTTACACACAACACGCCTTACTGCTGCTAGTCCCTCAAAAATCCAATACTTCTTTCGCAGATTTGCCAATAGTGTCATCTGTCCCTGATGTCCATTACTTACGCATTCACATTGAACTAAGACTTTCGTAAAATGATAACCAGCTGAAAGAATGGCCGGGCATTTTATCTCGACGGAAACATTTGCAGCTCCAATTCGGCTATTTAGTCTCAGCAATCTATTCTTCAGTAATGTTGAATGTTTCCACAGTATACTGCTTTCGACTAACTTTCTCCGCTTTAACTTACAATGTCGTTCAAGAACGCTTCTTCAATCACAATAACATTTTCCCGTGTCCCTGATCGTTAGATTCTAGACAAGAATAAAGATTTTCCCGAATAAATTTAGAAACTTCTTGTTCTATCTCCACGTTTCAGCAGGAAGAAACTTAACACCTTCTCTTATTTCCCAGGGTCGCCGTATGGAAATCCGTTGAACTTGCCTCAGTCAGAAGTATGCTGCTTTCTTGCGATTTCAAAAGTCGAGTGAATGATAAAAAAAATTTATTTGGACAATAGTAGAATGCGGGTAGGTAGAATCAAATTTGGCAGCAAACACATTCGACATTTAAATCTCGTTTTCTTCTTCAGCAATAGGTTTTTTTTATTATACTGGTCAAGTCTTTAGATCATATAACAGGAACGTTGGTTAGATATTATGACTTAGAATTCAGTAAAATTTCAGATTTCAGTTGTGTCAATTCATCAGCTACATTAAAATCCGTAGGTATCCACCTCCATTCTGACACGTTGGAAAACATGTGGATTTGGTTGATGCGGTTGGCTACAAGTTCTTTGTAGTGTAGTATTTCCGTCCGAATCCACAATCCGGCCAGTACGCCTTTTTACTAATTCACAAACGCAACATGCAGGACCGTAACTGTTAAAGACGTTTTCATTACTGCTGCTAGGAGCTCCAATCTCGAAATGATGAGCTTCTTGATCGATACAAATTTTTTGTCTTTGCGGCGGCAAAAGAAACACTTTTGCTGTGTTGAATGCGTTAACAGCAAATGGCATAAGTGGCTTCTTCGTTTGCATCCACCAGCGTGTGCAGTTGTATTGACGATGCCAAATAAATATGGTAGCCGTAACACTGCGATTTTAACATTCACTGTACCCTGCATCTCATTTTTTTCACCACAACATTTGACTCCAGCAGCTTAATTTTCTTCTCCAGCACTTTGCGGCTGTTGGACAATCACTTCTTCACATTAAATATACCCACAGTGTTTATCTTACAAATTTCTACACCCAGATTTATAGCTTCTTCTACGATCTGAGCGTCGGAGGGACAATCATTACAGTAGAAATCCCCTTTTGTGGCACGCACAATTTTGGTATATTCCGCTCAAATTCTTCCGCATTTCTATTCTTAAAACAGATCGCCGAAAAGGGAGATGAGCAGGCTACACAAAATTCCATAAAAAAACGCTGGCTATCGCGATCTTGCTCTCAAACTTCCACTCAGTGGAACATGTCCTAAATGTCCCCATTGATTGCGACGTAAAACCAATAGTTCATCAGGACACTGATTTTTACACGCTGCGTCAAACACAAGGCGCAGCTTTCCTGGTTTATTCCAGTTAAAAACTCCAAATTGAGGAATATAGAGCGTTAGATTAGTGGTTATGGTTTCTTTTTTAGAAGCCAGTGGAGTAATGTACCCTTGACTTTATACTCATCAAATTTAGCATGGTAAATTTTGAAGAAATTTTTATTTCTTTTTATTTTCCTTCATTAACTGTTCGTTGGAAAACAGCTGTTTCCGATCTACTTTCAGGTTAAAATGTTTACGCCAAAGCAATCCACATTCTCAAACAAGTCCAACACTCTTAGCCGTTTCTTGCAGAATTTACAAATAACAGCGATCCTCCACTAATCCCTCAACTGACTGCTAGTATGCTCCGTACGACGCCAAACTGAAATACTGTCTCAATAGTAAATTCAAGTTCGACTTCCTAGAGAAAGCATTGATGTGAGGAAAGTATCAAAAAATACAACCTACGACCTGCCAGTGCTCATCCAAGAGCAGCCCGTTTGGACACTGGCTTCTGTTCTCCTCTTTCCAGGATTTTGCAATGGGCAGTCAGGTGTGGATAATCCTCTTCTATTATCATATGTGGCACAATTCCGTTAAAACTACGCAGCTTGGCTCTTTGCAGATGTGGCCACCTTCTCTAGGCTTCAGCTGCCGCTTAGTGTATGGGCTCAATCCAAGTCCACTCATTGTCATTGCACCAACGACCTCGTGTCGCTGTGCATTCCTCCAGTTTCCAGAAATTTCAAATTTGCCTTTTTGAGTATTCTCGGGTCTCGCTCACGCGTTGCTTAGCTTCTTGCACGACTGAAGACTTCGACTTTTTCCTAGCTGCCCTCTGTGAAATGTGTAGAAGTAGATACCGCTGGAGTCACAGTCCCTTGAGTGATGTCCACCTTTCAAATACCAGAAACAGTAATCATTTTTTTTCACAATATCATTCCGCTTTTCGCGGCAACTTCTTAAACAAATAGCACATTTTAACTTCTGGTCTTTTTTTGCACTTTGTAGTAGCATGAATTCCAGACGCTCGTTGTCTTCGTTTTAGTGATCCAGTAGTGTCTTTATGTACACTGCTGGTTGCACCAAGATGGTGCCCAATGATAGCTTGTACTCAATTGAGTACCAAACGCTTTCAAGTTTACTTCCTCCACTGAATTAGACTTGATCCGTGAAAGTCACTCGAAGGAATACTAGACAGATAACTTGCTTGTCTAGTAAGCTTGTATTGTTGAGGGCACGCTTTTCTTTTAACGATTTTACCGTCTCGGTAAGATACTATATTCACTATCAGCGCACGAATTACAAGTTCATTTTTCCCGAAACTTTTCTCCAAAATTTTTATTGTTTGGGCTATGTTGTTAGGCTCGTTAAGTAGTCCAATTACTGTTTGTCGTGCTTCCCCTTATAGAGCTTTCTTAAGACAAATGGCATTCTGCGATAAATTTACTTTCCCATACGGGGTCATACTGTAGAATTCACTGTGTAAAATAAGCTAATTCTCAATTTTTCCATAAAAAGTTGGAAGTTTTAGTGGCTCCCACTCACGTTCATGTGGATTTTGAATAAGTTATAGGTGCTGCTGAAGTGCTTCCACAATCAAGTCATCCTTAGACTTAACGGCTACTGTTGGGCGTTGCCCTGGATTACGTTGTACGTATGCTGCAGGAAAATCCCAATATCATGGTGTGGCTAGAGTAGAAGAGGATGTTGTAACGATAACAATAGAGGAATATTTCCCCCGAAGAACTGCTGTTGATTTGATGGCTGTCTTTGAACATCTCCTAAGTGGATATTATGGATTTGACTGGACAATAAAAAATGTCATCATTTAATTCTAACTGCCGTTTACGCAACTCTGCTTCTCTGTCAGTTTACTTTTTCTTTCTTTCAAGCTCCTCTAGAAGCAAACTGCGTTCCATCTCCAACATTTTAATTTCTGTTCGCAGGTCCTTCTCTTTTTCAGTTTGCACACACGAGTTTAGCTTAATTGTAGCTAAATTGATCTTCTTCTGCATGGCTGCAACTGCCTCATTATACTGGTATTGTAGCTTAAACTTCTCCAAGTCAGCGTCCAAATCAGCTTGCTTCTTACGGTAAACACTGAAACTCATAGACGCGCTGTTTCTCCCACTAGACGCACGCTGCACACTTTCCAATTTGGAACTTGACTTCTGGCGTTGGGCTTTAGCATCTTTTTCTATTTTTGCCAACAGTTTCTTCAACGTATTCAACTCGTTGGCGTTGCTGCTGAGGATATGCGTAGCGTTTTAATGCTCCGGTCTTCTTCTGGAACAATGTCCTGATTCCTACTTTCAAAATACTCTGCGATGGGATCGATGCGTTTCAGAACCTTCTCACACTCTGCAACAATCTTCTCAACTTGGGTTATTCGCCTGATAAGTTTGCGTTTGGCATAATTTTTTTGTCTCCTTGCTGATGGCGGTGGTGTTGATGACACCTCCATCAGAACTCAAAAGAGCTTTGATGACGATGACGTAAAGCTGCAACTTATTGCTTGTAACGTGAAACTTCACTACTGGGCCGTAAGAATTCGGGTGTCTCCTTAAAATGATGTTCAATGTCGGTGGGAGTAAACTTTGTTTGTCTTTACATAAAATCTCGTGTTGAATGTAAGTATTTTGTAGGTATGTATACAAGAGTACAAACAAATACACATATAACGAAACACAACAAAGGTAATGTAATTGTTGTTAAAAATAAACATTGTCCCATTTCATTAAACAAGTGCGATAATAAATAGATAAAAGTTTCATATTAGGAACTATCTTGAAAACAAAAAGGTGCTACAACTTCTAAATAAACTAACCAACCAGATCTAAAAAATGATTATATTTGCTTTGTCAGATACATTTACGTGTTTTTTCTATTGTCATTTCTATGTAATAATATAGGTTTTCCTTTTTTTCGAATTACCAAAGAAATCAATCAACAAACTTAGAACTATATCAATCAAGGGTAAAGGAAACGCAGATGAGTTACAATGGCATATCTAAATTCTATGGCTGGTATAAATTGCTATAATTGAAATAATACCCTATGTAACAAACAATATGATAGTCGACAAAATGAGCTTAACATATGACCGCAAAGCTGCTATACTCGAATAATTTCCCGTCGACAGAAATTATTGCTCGAGTTGTAAAAACGCAGGTTACGATGTAGCCAATAAGTATAGGGAGTCTGGCCATTAGGATGAGGTAACCACTGACAGGTGAACTCAGAGCATATATGATCTCTAAAGTGATTAATTCGTCCGCAAATTGAAAAAAAAGATAGACCAGAATCTTGAGAGGAACATGACTGACCTAGCAAAAAGAAATAAACATGCTGAGGTCGACGGTCAGTCTAACAGTGCACCAGGACCTGTACTAAAAGTCTTTTCTTCTGAGGAGTCCACTGTTGAAGGCACAAGTTCTCCTGAACGTCATCAAGCACAACAGCGCTAGCGCTGGCTTCATGAAATTATTTTCGGACGAAAAGACTTCATCCAAGAGGGGAAGATAAATCGCCAAAATGACCGTAAAGATGTTTCTAGAGTGAAAGGGTTTCTATAGTTCTTTACTTCCTTGAGAAGGCTGTTAAGTCCTGGATGAAGAAAATGCTCGGAGAGCGGGAGTATGTTTTATAGCAAGACTTCGTTCCACAAAACAAGAGATAGCAACAATTTGTATTGTCAATGTTTTTCCAATGACAATATCTACTTGTGACGAAACTCCAGTCCCGACTGCAATTAACATGACTACTACGTGTGAGATGTGACCAAAACGGAGATTATTGAGAGAAATTATAACACAAATCACAGCTTAAGGCCCTCATAATAGTGGTAATGACACATATGTTCAAGGAAGTAGTTGTATTAGTTTGCAGTAGGTTTAGGTCCTGTCTCAAGAAGGTCGTGACCACTGATGGGAGATGCATTGAATAATATGAATCTTAATACTATTTACTTTATTTCATGTAAAAAAATCTATTTATATATTATTTTCATTGTTTATTTATCTTCAGGATTTATATTGTCAAACCTCTATATAACAATTTACATCTTTTTCTATAGGAATATAAAGAGTACTTTTTTACGCATTTTGTTTGGTGTACATTTCTAAACCCCCTTGTCCCGAATCCCATCTCTACCTGTAATTTTGATTCCCTCCACTACCTACCTTAGTCGCAACTAAGCGGGATTTTACCGCCTCCCGGCATTCCGATTCGAACCCTCGTAAGCGACGAAGCCGCCGGCCAGCCGACCAGGTGCTCTATTGCGCTGTGCTTGCACGCTGTCGCTGCCTTTTGTACGTTCTGCCCCGTCCGTGGTGCCCCAGTACATTTGGCCAAGGAAAACCCACCCCCGGGTTGAAGCCGCCAACAAAGCGCACGCCGAAATCTGCCGTCCAGGCTACCAGAGACCATTACTTGCGGTAAGCCTCGTTTTAGTTGGTCCGTCGTGCATTTGTTCCCAACAGCACTTTTTCCCCGCAGTCTGGAGAGTGCACAACTGACCTGCCGCCCACCACATTTGAAGTTATTTAATCATAGTTGCTTATTGTTTTTTCTCAATTTATTTGTTTTGCTTAATTGTTACTTTGTTATTAATTTCATTTTGCCTAACACATAGTTTACACAACTCTGTTTTGTTTTATTACCCGTTTTGCTTATCGAATTACTTAACTGTGCTTAATTATCAAACACATTTAATATATGCAAATTTGAGTTTACATATTTAAAAAATTTAATTTAGATGTATAGTTTATTTCTCATTCATTTAGGATGACAACAAGTTCTTGTTAGTTAAAGCAACAAAATTTGTTTTATATAAAGTACTTGCGTGTTGTAAAATGTTATGTACTACATGACACAACGTAAAACGCAGAAACAAGTTAGGGTTCCTCTTAAGCGCAACTAACAGAGAACGTCAAGCTACTGCTTAGTGCATAATTAAGTGGACACTAGTTAAACAATAACATTCAGTTTGCTTGCCGAAATCAATACCAATTTCATTTGCAACCCGGAAATAAGACGGATTCCTCAGGAGCTTAGCTGGGAGATTTAGCAAAGTCTCAAGGGATAATTTCTAACTTAGTTAAAAATTCGCTGATCCTGAAGAAGAGTTTGTCGGAATATTATGATGATGCCGCGGGAGTTTGAAACTTGGCGTGTAAGCTTATGTACTTTATTTCGCCCTTCTAATTGCAAGTTTTAGTGGAGTCAAAAACGTAGTTGCGCGCTCTAAAAATAATCGTGTTAAAAGGTAGCGCGCTAACTTCTAAGAAATTCATTGGCTCTTAATAGAAGATATTGCTCAGACGCTGAGACGAAAGTTAAATGAACATAACGTCTTCTTTTTGTAAAACAACATTTAAGAGTTAATTACGTAAATGCATGCTTTATGCTTTTAGATATCAATACTCAACAAACAGAACTGCTATAAAGACTTAATTTAATTTGTAGCAATAAACGTTATTGAATTATGGTAACAGGTAATTTAATTCAAAGTCTTTTAAAAGTTTTATTTAAATATTATCTTCAGCAAGTTGCTTTAAAAACCGTTAAATATTAAATGCTACTCAACCGCAGCCTTTTAACTAATAAGTAAGACTCGGTAAGCGGTAATTAATTAGATGTATTTTATTTTAATAACATAAACGATTCTGTAGTAGTATTAAATAATAAATTTTATTTTTATTATTAACGAGTAATGCATTTTTGTAAGAATTTACAAAATCATTATTGTTAATAGATTTGCTACAATTTAAGTACTGTGCAGCCATGCATTGTAATATTAAAAATCAATATAAGCTTGGCAAAACAAAAGAATAATGGAAGAATCCGCATCTTTCGCTATTGGGTTTCAGATTGAAAAAGGACTTCCGCAAATAATGAGTCTCCCTACTCAACGCGCTACGATGATATTTCTTGATGTGTTTTTGATTACGTAAGTTGCCAAATTTGAAGTGCTCGATACGATCGCTGCCATGTTCTTGGTCAAATCCCTAGAGTTTGGAAAGGTTTGATCTGATATACCTGTCTTGACTAAATTAGCAAATCAAATATGACACGATAAGGCACTCCTGGTATTACGAGTTCAGTGTTTCCTCGATTCCCCCAGATAATTTTAGTCTGTAATCGTTGTACTGCTTACTGAATAATCGAGTCGCTATACGTTGGCCAGCATTTTCGATTTAATTAACATTTTACACAGACGCGTCATGTCAAAGTTGCTTCTGCCTAATCAAGAATAATTAACTTATAAATGTTGCAGAATTTCGCAACACTCAACTGCAGGCCGATGATTCCCAAATTAAATCGGTTATTTTGTTTGCGTTGTCGAAACTTAATCGCATGTTAGGAGAAAATTGTTAGTTGCACAGTTTCCTTGTCGGCATTTATATAAAGAACTCGACAATAAAAGTTTCGCATCGATTTATCACGGCGCTATAAGCGTCGGTTCTCAGAATCGACATCAGGGAGTGTACCTTAACATGCAATGGTTTTATAATGACAGGTACTGCTGCTAGTTTACTTCCTAACTTGAAGTACATACGTATGTGTGTGTTACACCCACCAATTTTATGTGATTTTAAAGCACAAATTGTTTCGTAGAAATTCTTGACGCAAAAATAAATGCAGCGAAGAGGGTGGTTACGCTGATTCAAATTCTAAAACGTTAGTTGCTAGTTGCATTTCGTGCACCAATTTTTTGAACGCTTATTACATGACGGTAACTTTACAAAAATAGAATAATTGCACAATGCGGAATTATTTGACATTTTAAATTTATGTCTTTGCACACAAATTTGCAATTGCAATGCTGAGCAATTTTTATAATTTAAAATGTTATGTGCAGTCAAGATTAAAAAAAAACATTAAACAAATAAACAACAGATACTTTCTGTTTTTGTGTTTTTAATATCAATTATTTTAAATATTTAAAACCCATTTAAATTTTAATTTTTTTTAAATGAGACTGTAAATCAAAAGTAGTATTTATAATAACGGTAATTAATCCGTTAACACATATAATGTCGATATTTGACCTGTTTATTTATATTAACTGAATTTTTAACATAATTATACAAATATATTTGTATTTGGATAACTTTGGTTAATTAAAAAGCTATGATTTGTATGATATCCTATAAAGTAAAATATCATTAATAATTGTATGTTACTATAGTGTTTATAATTTGCAACTGATAAAATTTTATAAATTTATGATAGTACACCAATGAATAAATAAAATTTAAAAATGCAACTGCAAAAAATACAATATTTAGGGCTATGTCGTAAGCAGAAATTTAATATTTAACAATGCAATACTAAATTGCTTTAGTATAAAAGAGAAAAAAAGTTGACGTCTTTTAAACATAAGACTATAATTTTATTGCTGCGCAATCAAATTTCTATGGAATTACCTCATATTTTTCATTAAAAACGATTTTGGACATTAGTAACGCAATAAAATATAACATTTTCTAATATGTAAAAAATATTGTCACAAATACAAGTTTTCTAAGCTCTAGACAATTTTCTAAATTAAGCGTATCTAGGATCTAACTAAACATATGTTTAGTAACATATTGTTACCAATCCTTTTATTTTGAGTCGAGCACGAGCAGTGTAGTGAGGTCGTGTTATTACAGAAAACCGCTATTTTTACTTTTATCATCAACCATTGAAATATACACCGATTTTTACATAAAGTAAGTGAATTTACATTATTTATAGAGATATACTATTAGTAATCGAAGTGTCTACACCAGCGATGTTGAGCATACAAACAACTAATTCTACTAACAACAATGCAAAACATAAATCTGCCCTGCTAATTTTATCGGAAAATGTCCTAAAACGCTAATTTTAAAACTCAGATGACTTAATTAAAAAAACATACTACTTTCTCTCTCTCTCTCTCTCTCTCTCTTTCTCGATACAAAATACAGTTAATAAAATTATTCCGTCTGAAAGCCAGAACTGCAACAATAATAAGAAAACCACACAAGATACCATCATATTTTATACTCAATGCAAAGAATTACAAAGAAATAATAGCAGACTTCAAATAAATCATCGGAAATAGAGAATTTTTAACGTCCTGTAGCAACTAGTACCTAAAAATTAACTTGACACTCCACAACTTTTATCGGAAGTTAACAAAAGTCTATATGAACAAATTGGTCCAATTTCACACGTTTAAAAATCCCAACGACAAATCACTATCCGCAGTTGTCAAAAACATACGCATTTTATTATCAGAGAGAGGGAAGTTAGAAAAAAGCTATTGGTAAAAAATATAGCTCACTTTATCAACAGAGGTAAACGGCCTATATAAATTTATGTAGTTATTCTAACTGAATTATACAGCTAAATAAATCAATAATGTATTTATATATCATTCAGTCGTCACCGTTAAAGTAAGAAGAAACCGATAACACCCTACAATGTCACAAGTGGTAGAAATATGAGCACACATAAAATGATTGTGCAGCTAAACCACTCTATGCAAAGTGCAACAAAGGCTATCTAACTAATCTCTAAATAAAACCCTTAATAACCCCTCAAAGTATGTAAACCGTAGTGAAGACCACCTACAGCTAGCTACAAAAGATGCTCTTATCATATAAAACTTAAAAATAGCAGATGACAACAAAAAACCCAACAAACGTTAAAGATTTACAATCTATCATACTTCTAAGCCACACAACCTAAAAGAAACCAAAATCAATAAGCGAACCTCCAATTCTTCTTTTAACGGTGGAATCATACAACTTACTGAATTAATAACTACCTTAAAACCCTTTATTAAATCCTTTATAGACAAAATGTTAGAGTAAACAACCATCAAATCTATCGCCAAGGAAAGTTCTAGGTCAAATCTAATTCTAACGTCGTCTTTCCAAATTTTGGCCGAAACAATTATCTTCCTGGTCATACTTCTCAATACATGCTTAAGAATAATTTACTTCTCCAACAGCTAAAAACATGCCCATATATGTTTCCTAAATCTGAAAAAAACAAAATTGATTTTAACCCTTACAGACCTATAAGCCTTCTCCTAACCCTATCCAAGCTATTTAAAAGAGTTGTTCTTATACGTCTTAACCAAACACTGAACGAACATAACATTCTACTGCCCACTCAGTTTGGGTACTTTACAGGTCACTCTGCATTACAACAGTTGCAAAGAATTAAAAAATCATAGAGAAGGGTTACAAAGCTAGATACTACGCAACTCCAACTTTTTTAGACATTATCTAGGTTTTTGATAAGGTTTGGCTGGTTACTTGATTGGCATCATCTTTTCGTTTCTAGAGGACCGAATTAATACCACCATCTCACCTCCAAAGCAAGTACGCACAAAAGTATATAATTATGTAACATCTTCATACACGACTGGCCCAACTCACAACATAGCAATCTCGATTATTTGCTGATGATATCGTTATATTAACTCAAAATAAAAATCTATCCACGGTCATCATTTGTCTCCAAACAGACGTTGAGTAACTAGAATAGTAAATGATGTATATCACTTAACTTTGCAAGTGTACAACAGCTACAGTTTTTACCCTGAAACACATAAAAGAACATCACAGCATTCACATAACTGAAAAAGTCATTCCCTAGAATCCCAAACACCAGATTAACCTGGAGCACACATAGTAACTTTAAACTCCATCTTGAAGTACAATAAAAAAAGTTCTTTATGATTAAGATAACCCGAATAGTAATGCTATCTTTTAGAAATAGACCAAAAAAAACATATACTCACCAAAAAAGAAAATTAGTTTAAGACAATCATCAGAAGGAAAAGGTAGTGAATGAGTGTCAAAATTGTAACCCCAGCAGTGAGTTAATCGGCAACCCTAGTGTAAGTGTGCACCTAGCACTGAACGATCTTGTACCTTAATTAATTCAAACAAAATATATAGCTATATATAATTACAACCTAATGATACATAAGACTGTAAAGTATTAAGCTAATTAAGTGTTAATAAAAAAATAACTTAAGTTGTTAAAAAAAATAAAGAATTCTTACCAAAAGATGTCAAAGCATTTGTTAAAAGCCACAGCTATATTGTTTTAGTTGAGGTAATTCTAATCTTACTAGTATTTTTGACGTTATAAATTTTTAACTCCAAGCACGATAGGATTATTTGTTCTCAGAAATAAAAAAGTTAAAATTAACTTTTTGGCAAGGCAGTATTTCTGTTAATCAGAATGTATACTTTGTAATGCATACAGTTGTCTTCTGCTTACTAAAATTGCACTTGCATGTCGGGCTAGCTAACAGAATTTACAAAAACCACTGGTATAGCTTATACCTCCCGTTACATTTAATTTTGCGCCATCACAACTACGAGGGTCAATCAAATGTAAACGAGACTTATTTTTTAAAAAATATTTTATTTGAACTTGAAACAAAAGAGTAGCAGATTATTTTTCTACATAATCTTCTGATTTACAAACACATTTACCATACACGACGACCTCAAAATACCGTTTATACACGATGTCATCAGTGCTTACTCTATTAAACACAAAAATCGAAGCATAACCCACAACAACAAGCTAATCAGTGAACTGTTCAGACAACCATTGGAAAATAGAAGACTTAACAGAACATGGCCAGAAGACCTAGCTAGGTGAATCCAGAGAGCCGTCAATGGATGGCCCCTGATTCAAGTGAACTTCTTTCAACCTATTTACTTATTACTTTATTAAGTAGATTGTAAATTTGCATTAATCCAATAAAAAAAAAATGTTCCAACGTGTAGCTCATTTTGAAATGCCTTCCTCGTAGAATGAAGTTGGTCGTGTTTCCAGTCAATTGCGCTCATAGACCTCAACCTCCTCATCGCTGTCGAGTCTGTGCCCTCCCATGGCTTCCTTGAAAGGACCGAATAGGTGATAGTCGCAGGGCGATAGGTCAGGGCTGTAGGGAGGGTGTTAACTGTCTTCCAGCCCAATTTCTCCAATTTTTCTCTTGCAATTTCTGCTCAGTTATCAGAAGGCGAGGCACTCACCTTGCGCACACCTTACGAAACCCTAGCTCCTTTGTGATGATCGAAAAAGTGCTGCCATAACGTATTCCAATCTCAGATGCAATCTCGTCGATGGTCAGACGCCTGTCACCCTCAATAAATTGTTGAATGCGGACGATGTTTTCGTTGGTGATGCTGGTGCGAGGCCGGCGATTATGGCTCTCATTTTCAACATTCTCACGACTCTCCACGAACTTTTTGTGCTATGCGAACACTCTAGCTCGTGACAGTGTCTCTTTCTTGAACTGCGCAGTCAATCTCCACAGGATTTCAGCCGGTTTTACACCTTCCGTGGCGAGAAATTTAATGATAATACGCTGCGCAATTGACGACGGCACCTTCTGCTCATACATTATCACGACGGGTACTGACAGGAACGAACGAAATCGCCGGTCTGCTTCCCCCACTCCTGACATTCCTACCCAGCGAGATCTTTCGCGCGTTAATATTGCGCGCCCGAGATCAAAAGTCTCGTTTATATTTGATTCACTCTCGTATATAGCAGACAAATTAAATTATGTAATTAATCTTTTAAGACGTACACTAAGCTAAAAAGGGGTACCGTAAACAACATACAAGCTGACGATACATTCCAGAAAACGAATCAAAAGTTCTAATCAAAATCTAACGCATTTAATGCTATCCTAAACCTGAAAAAATGTTTCAAATACGAAATTCATAATTCTTCGTAATCTCAAGAACAGCATTAACATCATAAATTTAGTAGCAGGAAAATGTATTGCAGCCACACCAACACTGACGAAAAGAAGATTTACTCGAATATAATCTTATAACACAAATACTATGTAATATTAGCAAACTCTTTGTTATACCCACACATTAGACCTACCAGTAGTTGCGCACGTACTTTGTCACCCAATTGCGAAACATCCAACTACAACAGAAAGATCTAACTATCAGTTTTAATGTGAAGTCATTACCCACTATAGTTTTAATTAATATAATATATTATTTTCTAATGATGTACAGATAAGTATGCAATCGCCAATCGAAATTAATAATAATAATATACAAAGCCACAAGATACATCTGCATAAAATCAGTATACATAATTGCATATAATGATCATATGGGCAAGTCTACACTTAAAGTACGAGTCGAATGATTACTACTAGAATAAAAGTACGTCTACGTTTAAAGCAATCCAATAAATTGGACGTTATTAGACATGTCTTGGAAAATCACGACTATAAAGTAACTTTCAAAAATCACAAATTTTTTTCTAATAATACGGACTTTTGGCCAAGATTATTCAGGAAGGTAGTAAAAATCCATAATTTAAAAAAAATTGCAAAAAAGATTTTAGATGTTTGCTTTTAAAAGCAGCCTGCTAGACGAGCAGCTGCACAATAAGAAGTTAAAGCAACCAGATAGCAACAAATGCGGAAAAACATTGTCTGCAACGAACCAATTGATATTAGCAGCGATTCCCCACGACTAACTCTAACGTATGAGTATGACTACAAAAGCTAAAGCACTTGAGATAACAGCTTAATTCCAACAAAGTTTTATTCTTAAGATATTCGCCGCAGGTTTAGACAAAACGTTTAGGGTTTTAAAACTCAAAACATTAACTAGCAGCTAGAAAATAAACCAGATTTAACAAAACACCGGTTGTAAAAACCTTCCCATTTATTAGATTGGACTGTCTCCACTTCTAACTAAAAAACAAGGAGAAATTAAAAAGCAGATTATTTTCATTAAGTTATAATATAAATATAAAAAATAAGTACATAAACCACACAAAGGAGCATTTTAAAAATTAAGCACAGAATAATTTAAAGAAATTTCACACAAGCTTGACAATTTGATTTATTTCCTCTTTTCTTTTAACTCTACTTATAAAACTAAATATTCTTTATAAACTTCGCTGGCGTGCTCTCTTTCTAATATCATAGGTAATAATTATAAAACAATTTCGTTAATTTTTTAAATGACTAAAGTACAACTCTTATAATGTGACAAAATATTAATAATTTAAAATTTGCTTTAGAGTTAAATTTTTTATTAGTACTGGATAGCTCTTTTAAAAAAATTCTGTACGATTTTTATATGAAGATTATAAGTGGCTATGGAAAGTATAGTATTTATAACATAATTCTTAAAGTACCAACTGACAGCACCACTGCTCGTCTTGCCGGCAAGTGCTGTCGCGTCCGCCGTCATGCCAAAGTCATGATCTGGCTGCCGTCTCCGCCGGCACCGACTACTAACTTCTTCAAAATCCTTAGTAACCGCGAAAAATATGTAATACCCACCAATATCTGTTTCTCAGGACACCCCAACCCGTCCAGCAAGCACTCCCTAATGCTAATGAGTTTCTTCTGTCGTCCACAGTCAAAAAAACCTTATATGAGAACCAGATAGAATTTCTGAAGGATAAAAAAGCAGCGGATGAAATTTCTGTCCAACCCGCTATAACAAACGACCATCGGTGACTGAATGGCTTCCTAACGGAAACATGTATTAAGCACCATTATCATATGTCGTAGGCAAATAAAGTAGTGCGTACTGACATGAAAGGAGTCCTGAGATACGCAACACAGAAGAAGCTCAAGAGTGAACTTCTGGAGCACGACATCCTGTAAAAAGAATGAGGAAGGGCCACCAGCTCCTCCACACGTCGCTCATATTTATTAAGGTAAAACAGAACAACAGGGGGGAAACAATATTTAATCTACGAGACATCCTTGATTAAAATTGTTAGCCAGAGCTACCGTTGCTAGTTCTTTGAACATGTACAGAGCTGCTATCGCATTGTCCTAAGTGTGGTAATGATTACAACTATGTAGACTGTAAGAAGCCCCAGAAACGGTTTGCAGCGACATGCCGACTCCTGCCGAATAACGATCACAGCCCGTTCATCAGTCTGCCTGTTTATATTTTGTGATGAAAAAATACCACCAAAACAGGCGAGCGGGCTTTATGCGGGGCTTCTTCACGCTCGCAGTGATCCCTACCAAGAGCCCAAATGAGAAGAAAATTAAGAGCATTTTACAGCGCACAAGATTTAGATGTAAAGATTGATCAACGAAAATATGTCGAACCACCGCTTGGCTGGAACGGTTGCACTCCTGATATCTTATAGTAAAATACCAAAGGACATGTACATGTATATGTAGTAGGTCCCAAATCTGGGACCTACTTTTGATGATAGACCCCAAAACCGGTACCAAATGAGAGCACAGTTATCATTCATGATGCCGCTCAAAAGTTTGATATAATTAAGAGATTAAAACCGACTAGCCGTTGAAAACCAACATTAGTGTTGTAAACTTTTAGCTTTAGTGGGCAAGATAGTAAAGTCTAAAGGTAAAAAAAAATTAACAGCTGGTCTGGTGAATGTGATCTACATATCTTCGGATATGAAAACTGTAAGGCGGCATCGCTGGCTAAGCAACGATGGATACCGGTCGTATTAGGATATGTGGATGCAATATAATTGTAGATTGGCCTGATATACAGAAAAAATCCAATGAACACACCATGTTTAAGATTAAGTTCTCTATGTACGCAATTTGTCGCAAGACGTTTCTGAACCAAAACTAATGGAGACGTTTGAAAGTTTTAACAAAGTAGAGCGCGTTAAAAAAATTAAAAACTATGCGTTTATATAATAATACAATAGAGGCTAAAGAAGATCTTTATAGTAAGTATAGGAGGGTAGGGGATGTTCTCCTATTGAAGTATGTCTACCTAAACTTCCGTCCAATAAGAAAAAGAAATGAGAAATTTTACAGGCATGTGAAAGTAGAATGATGTAGTTGATGAAAATTAGAGAAGAAATTAAACCAGGAGATTGCGGTTGAAGTTGGAGTATAAATTGTAGTATAACCGTGTCTAGGTTTTTCTGTCCTTGTGGGCCAAAGCACAGTTTTGCTGAGAGACATATGTACTCCCGTCCTGCAGCCATCTTCTCTATCTAGAGTTTGACAGCTATCTCCAGTAAGTTAATATACGTGTTAACATTCACCTTCAAGCCTTTTTCTAAGATGTGAAGTGGTACGTAATGTCATCTCCTTCGCTGATTACAAGTGTCAGCACAATCAAACAGGCAAAAAAATGTGTGTGTTATGATAAGCATTTGCCAGATCCAACGTTCATTTTATCGATTTACCTTTTTGCTCTGGATAAAGCTTCTTTCATCCTAAAAAAATTATGGAAAGATAAGGTTGTGGGGCTAGGTATTGTTCAGCAGTGCTTAGGTCTTTAAATTACTCCTCATCTTGTTATTACAAGTCAACAATTGGCGATTCTTTAAAACAAAGACTTGTAGTACAGATCCTGATACACTAGTAAACTGACCGTAAACCTCATCACGCCTCTTTGTTTCGCCAGGACAGTTACGCTTCTCCCCGGACCTTGATCGATTTTCTCTTTCAATTTGCAAAAGAATACATTAATTCCCTTGGGATAAGATCACTTTCTCTGAGCTTCTCTGCCAGGAGTTACTTCCTCCTACTAGTCAGATATCCTATACTTCTTAGCTACGCCGTAAACTTGGGTGTTTTGTAGCCAAACAACGCAATAATTTGTGTCGGCGATTTTCGCTCGCAAAGGGAATCGAGTATAGTAGTGGTCGTTTTCTCGGCTTCAGGTTGTTGAATATGCGAACCTATTATGAGTTACCTAATAGGAGATTACGCATGTCTATAAGCCTTTTCGGATTTCCTACAATACAGCCCAAAAATTTGCAAATTTCTCTTGACGACCCTATAATACCGCTTTTATGAGTTAGATTAAAATTTTCCAAAACTTTAGGCATTTTGTTACATAATGTAAGATTGCCTAATTATGTAGCTTTTTACAATTCTACAGTAATTGTAAGTCATATTTCAATAATAACGCAGTTTGAACGCTAAGTTTATTTATAGTTTAAATATTATGAAAAGTGTACATAATGTTAAGGTATTTTGTGTGCTAAATAAAAAATTAAATTACACTATAAATTATACTATATTTTATTTTGCGGTATATGCAAAATGAAACTTTAAAAACCTTTAAGAATCACAAAAGAAAGCAAGCCAGCCAAAAATATATATGCAAAGGTGCAATTTAAGCAATATAAGGAAACAAAACGAACGAAATTGAAAAAGGTACCACAATTTACAAGAAAAAAATGTTCCAGAAATGTTTCCAGAAAACTTGAGTACGGGAATTGTTTTAAATTTGTGACAGCATATTTTTTAAAATAATGTTTAAAATATCTTTTTGGGCGTCATTGATAATTTTCTCCATGATGACAACAGGAAAAGCAGTGTATGGAAAATTATTTTTCGTTTAGGTTAATTTCAATTAAGAACCTACTCCTACGTTTTAGTTAGTATCATACTAAATCAAACACTTATGAATAAACACTAAAAAAAAAAACTAGCGGAAATTTACGATCTACAGCTTGCAGATAACTTTCTTAACAATTACAAAAAAAACTTTATTTATTTTAATATACAAGCAAATTACACATTTTAGAATCATTTTTATCTATATGAAACTCACAAGGTAATATCAGAAATATTACACATTAAATCGAAGTAAAAAATTTGGTAAATATGGAATATGTTTAAATTCAAGAGCAAAAACTTATTTTTTGGAAAATATGAACGCATATAAGGAGACGTCGATTTTGCACTACAAGTTGGAAAGAGAGATAATCAATTTTTTTAATTTAAATGGGTGGGGAAAAATTAGTCATAAGAACAACGTATAGTAAGTTTTTGACCGAAAATGAAAGCCTTATGTTAAATAATTCCTCATACCTACTGAATTAACTTTCTGTAACATTTACATATCTCCTTAAGTAAAATTATTATTAAAGGAAAGCTCTTTATATATTAACAAAAAATAAAATAGAAGTTAGAATTTTAATATTAATTCCAACGTAATCAACAGGTATACAATTGAGAAATTAGTTAGAATATCGGCAATATATAATAATTCTTTAATGCTAGTAATAGTTTCAACCACTTTTTTTTTATCGGGAAAAACATGAAATACAAATTTTGTCAGAAGTTAGACGCTCATATTTGTGTTCCATATTTAAAGGTGGCTGGGCTCAAATTTGATCTGATTTTAACTGTTTTATTACTACATGTATGATTGCCATCAATGATCCACTCTTTTAAACTTTTTTCGCCTTTGAGGTAGAAATATGTTTATCAGGCTTACCTAAAAAGAAGATGAAGTCATTATTAATGAAATTTAAGCACGATCATATTTGGCATTATTTTCAATAATAGAAAATTTACTTAAAATGATGTGCAGTTAAGATATAGACAACAATCGAGATTTCAAAACTACAATAATAACGTATACATTACATCTACATTAGTTTTAATATTAATTTCTATATCTTTTGAGAGAATTACAATGACAATAACTAATTCGAAACAAATACATAAATACTGTAGATGCGAACAAATCTTAATATTACATAATTTGCTCACTCTTTAAAAATAATTTTTACTTGTAAAAACACAAAGTTTTCGAATTACAGTTGTTTTTGTGCAATACGTTTCCTACGGCTGTTGATGGTAGTGGTTATTTTTAGTAGTAGTAAATATTTATTAATTAATTGATCCAAAAAATGTAACATATACCAATTAGGGTCAAATTAATCTTTACACTGAGTAGGCTGCAGACTAGGGCGCCAAGATTTGGGGGGCACAATATTTTGAGTTGCTTGAGTGAGCTCAATCATAAAAATTTTAAATAAGTTATAACTATTAAATTTTGTATTCGTACATTTATCATTCATCCACCCATAACACATTTTTAAAAACATTTATAATTATTATAACAAAAGTGACATATCTCAAAGAAATTGTTCAGGAACTTTTTAAAATGATCGGTCACCGTCTGCTGCATTTTTAGAGGCGTCCTTGATTTCATATTCCAAAATTTTCTGATTTGGTCTAGACCCATACGTTTGAATATAAAGCGAACACATAGGTGTTCGCAACAGTTGAATAAAAGACAAGCAGCAAGAAACAGTGGTCCAAATAAATTAGTGTTGTTATAGTAATCCTTGAGTGTTGCGTTAGTAATATTATAATTAAAAATTATTTTGAAACAATGCAGTCCCTGTATAAAGTTTAGTTTTTAGTTAAATCATCGTTCGCTTCACATGTTTTGTATCATAAAATCCAAACATTGAGTCGCAAAAGTATAACAGAATCGTTCCAAAGGGCGTTCAATACGCCAAGATGCTTTGATCAGAAAAATACCAAAACTATACATATTCTCATATAGTGTGTAGCAATCACAATAGATGCTAACCACTTCATCTACTTTAAGCCTAAATATTAGTGTATTAAACGTACAGCTACAAGAGGCTTTAAGCTCGAGTTGGTAGCCTACAATATCATTCTGGTTTTAAAAAAACTGAAAAACAGTATGGCACTGAAAAAATATTTTGTAATATTTACTTAATATAAAAAGTATATACAAAGTTAATGTTTGAAGAACGCGTCAAGCAAAATTAATCGGTTTAGTCAAAATTCCACGAAAAAGTATTTTGTGCGCCCTGCAAACACTATAGAGGAACAACGTTTCCAACTAATAATCATATAATAAACGATCATGACAACAATTCTGAACAGTAGTAGAAGTCAAGTTTTACAAAAAGGAGTCTGTAAAAAGGAACAAGCTTTATATTGGCAAAATGTTCTTTTTAGAATTTTTGCAGTTTTTTGACTATGTAGAACTGATTTTAAAATTCAATTCTGTAGTCGAACATGTAGCAAAATTTGAAAATAAATAACAACTTATATTGTGGACGGTCCAAGTTAAGATAGATATTATCTAAGAGATGGTAATTGCCAACTATTAGTCCATGATTGTGAAATCAATGCCAAATGTATCACACACAGACTGAGCTTTTGTGGTAAGCTACGAGCTACCTACGAAAATTCCTGTTAATCAATTTTAGACGTTTATTTCTAGTTGTCACAATAAAAGTAAATAGTTAGTGAATTACGTTATGTTGACCGTAGATTTTCTAGGTTAAAATAAAAGAGGTAATTCATCTGACCACAAACATCCTTTGTGCGGGCCACTCTTTACAAATAGTTGGCTTTACAGTTGCGGAAAGCAGCGGGTACTCTGTTGAATATTTTTTCAGGACAACAAGTGAAAAATCTTTTTAGTTCTTGCAATTTCATTTTTAAATTCAACTTCTCATAATTGAAAACTTTGTCGGCAATCCGATAGAGTACTTGTGCTCATCCAGTCAAGTATTATACAAATCGCACCGGGAGATTATATCCATGATAATTATCAGACTAAAGACCGACAGTTTGAAGCACATATAGGAAAACCATAAGTCTTAAAAGAATATTTATAGTATGTTTCTAGAACGATATTTTTGTAAAGTCTCGAAAAGTAAATAAGAAGTTTCAGAAAGAAAGTACAGATACAACGAAGGTTATTAGAAGCTTTTATAGACACTTTTGGAAACAAAGATGACTTTTTAAGGCTACAAAACATAGTAACATCAATGTGTGAAGTGGAGTTCTACTAAACATATATTATGAGAAAGAGGGACCAAAAGTTGTAGAAAAAACTAAAGTAAAAATTACGAGTTTTCTAGATCAAAATCTTTCGTGATAGAAACTATACAGAAATACCTAAGGTTTTGGATTTCTACACGAAATTACTCTGAATAAACTAAAAATGATAAAATTGTGGCATAAGGAAAATCAGGATTTTTCGAAAATTCGACCTTTACTTACTGCAATAAAGAACAATTTTTCAGCACTTAAGAGAATGAGAAACTTTTTAAGATCAACAGTAAAGCAAAAAAAAATATTTATTGAAAGCATAGATATTTAGTAATCTTAAAGTCAGAAAAAAAACGTATTTAAATAAAAATTTTTTGGGTGAAATAGAAATTTGTTTTTATTTTGCTTTATTGTTTTATCTAAAAGATCAACTTCTTTACAATTTTTTGATAACGTTACAAACGTGCAAAAATTTTATTAAAACCGGATGAAAAACTGTTAGCCTATGATGCCAAAAACCTTAACCAAGCCGAGTACAATAGTTATATCTTGCTTAACGAAAAGCGACTCCAAATTTTTTTTAATTTCAAGTAACTTTACCATTTTAATAAAAGAAACAGCTTAAACTAAAATATTCATTATAATTAAAAAATTAAATTACCTTAAGTCTTGTAGGGCTTATTGTTTTAATATTTAATTGGAGTATTTATTCCAAATCAGGAACAGAAATGCTAACGTGTCTGTAAAAATATTATGCACGTATTCTCTATACATGGTTTAAAATTTTGTATTGTTAAAAGTACATGGTTTTTACAATTAACTTTTTAATTTTTGTTTATTATAATGCAAAAATTTTAACATTACGATTCACCGATTTAAAACTAAATTTAAGATGGCCAAAACGTGAACACAGAAAGGCACGATACATAAAGGTCATAGGTCGTCAAATTACAGGATATCATTTTAGTTTTTACTGGCTGTGTTTTTATTTTCAACGGAATTGTTAGTAAATACAAATTATTTTAGTTTCCGTTCACTTACTTATTTTATAGTTCTTTAAAATGCATTCTGCAATCTAATTTCAATACAATATAAAGTTCAAAATAAATGCTCTTAATTCTTGCATGTACATTTACATATATGCATTTTCTTGTAGTTCAGATTTAATATTGTCTTACTTCTAGGGGAATTTTAAGGATAAGTTATAGATAAAGCAACATTTCTTACCCCATCTAAGAAAGAAAATTGGGCTGTAGTAATATAACGTATTTATGATTACGATATACTCCTTACTTGTGTGTAATATTTAAATAAAAATATTTGCTATCCTTAGCACTTAATAATATATTCGTTCAAACATAATAACGATTTTGTTAAAAGCAATTTTTAGGAAAGTATGTAATTAGCGTGTACGCTGCTCAGAATCGTAACAAACGCAATCGACAATCTGAAAAACTAAACCGTAAATTAGATTTCCCTATATTAATCTGTCAACTACAGAAAACGTTTTCTGAAAAACAGTGAGTGCAAACACAAAGAGCAATCTAAATGGTTTGTCTTTTTTGTCGACATGAAAGCATCATCTGTGATGCTCGCATAAGGCACGTAAATGTGGCAACACACATATCCAAAATTGTAATATTTAATTTTTGTTGCTTATTTACTACATCTTTAAAATGTCCGTTTTAAAAGTGAACCTGTACTTGGTTTGTTTGGAATGGTCTCTTTTATTTATGCTTAACGGTTTATATATCTATTATGAGTATAAACTAATTAAAAGGTTATTGTTCACTGCAATTTAAACAATAAATATATTACTTTAGCTGTTAGTAAATAAGCAAAAATTGTTTATAATTTGATACTTTACTATTATAATAAATTATAAATTATGAAACTTTTGTATTTACTTATAGTAATGTTTTGCATTGCTACTAAAACTTACTATACTATTGTTTTAACAAAAGGAAATTGTTTTTTTATTCCAATACAATGCGATATATAAATTCACCATACATTTGAGGTTAATACTAAAATTCGGTTTTGTTATTAATTTAAACAAAAGACTTTGAGATTTCAACGAGGTTATTTAATCAACAAATGTTGGTATGCCATGGAGATAGCAAACAAAAAGATATAATTAGATGTCTATAACAAAACTAACTGGTAAGACTAAACTTATGAAAAAAGAGTTTAAATAGATATTAATTTAAAAAATTTATTTTTATGTAAGTACTCTAGAAGTAGTTGAAAATTAGATCCAATAGAACTGGTATTTTGCAAATCATTAATTAGATACAACATATTTTAGATAAATACAAAAATTAAATATAATCAAGCCCAGGTTCGATCGTATATGGTATTTATTTTTAAATTCTTATAGAAAAATAAAGTGAGAAAACCAACAAACTAAAGAGAGCATTCTATATCAGAAGAAAACAATAAGACGAATAAATTAAAAAAGTGGTTTATATGCTTGCAAGTGTTATTATAAATAAGAGACTTCACATATAAATAGCACCGTTATATATTAATATAAATATTATTTAAAAGAATGACATGCTATCTAAAATAATTGGTACAACTTATAGAGGAAATTCAATAATCCTACAGTATAATAAATAATTTTAAACTATTTTATTTTACTAATTTGGTTTATGTACCAAACCAATCGAACTTGTTGATTACATTTACGTCGTATTTGAGCGCTAGTGATATCAAACTCGACAAAAACAAATATATAAAGTCGTAATGCCGATGCACGTGGCTGAAGCAATAACGTACAACTTGAAGGTCAAGGCGCTGTGTTATAGGTTAAAACATCATTTGGCATTACTAGTTATTAGTCAAGCTCTATAAATCATATAATGGCTTTCAATTAGATAAATTCACAGCTATGCAAGAAGTTTCTTAATTCGTACCCATTCAACCAAGTGAAAACTACTATCTTCAGTGTGTACAAGGTGCACCAGTAAATAATTGGCAATTAAACTTCAACATAACTAATATTATGCAAACACCAACAATAAATCTCTATTCAAAATAATACAGATTTATATCAACCGCTAACAATTTAATTTTTCTCGTACTCTGATTGCCAGAGAGCTGACAGTAGAAAATAAAACCGTAAAAATAATAAACACAGAACACAAACACAGTCTAAACATACAAAACCGACATAAAGTCTCAAAGAGCAAAGAGCAAGGAAACCTGTGTGCGGTGTTAAATTCATAAAACCGTTAACAAAACTACTAGAATATATAGCAAAAACAAATATACCGTAAAAATATTAAATAATGGTAAGATCAAAATCTTCCAAAAGTCTGAAAAATATACCGTTAAATACAGATTCTCTACCTAGCAATTTAAAAAGGAACAATGGTTTGGAGTAGTCCTCACAATATACATCATCAACCAACGTTAAGTTAATTATGGCCCCACCAGTAAGTTACGGTTGAAATTTTCAGATGTAAAACGTTTTATCGTAAGATTGGACAACACCATAACCTTAAAATATTAGTGATTTTGTATCAAAATCACATAATTTGTTTGTGCGTAAATGTTGAGTTGAGCCGAATAAGCGTCATTTGTGACAACTCTTTTTTAATTTGAAGAAATTTGCAATTGAGTCGCATCGATTGCTTGCAGAAGCATATGGCGAGGCTGCTTAAGTGAGAGAAGTTGTCAGTGGTTTCATAAGTTTAAGATCGGTGAGTTTGACGTCGAAGACAAAGGACATAGTAGTATTATTGAAGAAAGATTCCTACCAAACGCAAGAAGAACTTGCACTTACATTAGGAGTGACCCAACAAGCAATTTCACATCATTTAAAATCGTTGGGAATAATTCAAAAGCAAGGAAATTGGGTTCCATATAAACTGAAGCCGAGTAACGTTAAACTACGATTTTGCACATAAAATGCTGCTTGCCAAGCATAAACTAGAGGCTTTTTTGCTTCTTTGCTTTTTTACAATCTTACTAACTTTCATTCTGAAGAAGTTCTAATTTATCTACTTATTTTAAATGATATATAGCTTTGTTTACAACATTATGTAGGAACCTACGGTTATTATAGAGTGGCTAGTGATTAGCTAAAAAAATACTGCTGTAAAATAATTTGGATCAACACTCTTTATTATGCATTAGTTTAGTAAGTCTGATATATTCGCCAATTGGTTGGTTCGTCTGTAGTTATGAAGTGTTGCACATTATTGCTTTTAGCAGTTCTCTAGTTTCATTTGTGGTAAGTAATAATTTCCATTCTACATATTTCAAATTTTATTTGTTACTAGAAATAAACCAATTGTCCAACCTATTATTCAAAGTTTTTAATTAATGCTCACAATGTTCTTTATTTATTATGGTGCCTTGGAGATTAGTAGACTGTTGAGATCACTAATGGTTTATAGTCGATCACTACAAGAGCTTTAAAAAAAGATTTCAAATATCGTACTTACTGAATAAATGCCTTTTTAAAAATAAGGTAATAATGTGAAATTACCTACACTATAGTTATATACAAGCCTAAAAAGCAAACACTATATGTTACTTTTTATAGACTATTTAGTGTACTAAAAAACTCATGTTATAAAAACTGTGCCCAATCAATAGTTCTGGACAATCAACTTGTACCTAATCATTAAGTTGACTTTAGAAGAACCGTACTATAATTGAACAAGCGCATAGAATCATTAAGACATTGAAGACTGTTTTCAATATCACTCAAGCCTTTGATAAAGTTTGGCATCAGAGCTTTTTACTTAAAATCAAATGCGCATTGCTTTCTAGCTACTATAAATTATTGAAGTAGTACATAACTCACAAACATTTTCTTGTAAGATAATGAGCTTTTTGCACCACGTTTTTTATCTTCTTTGCCAGATAAACTACCTATTACAACAAAAAACTACAGTCGCCACATTTATCGACGATGCTGCCATACTTTCACCACATTTTGACTCTAATGTAGTATTTTTAAATCTCCAAGAGCATCTACAGAAGTAAGAACGAGAACAAATAATAGTGTATCAAGGTCAATGAGAGTAAATTAATACAGTCAACATTTGCTCTGCCGACTCCTATTAGTCGATAATAAACCAACTTTACAAAATGATAACGTCAAGTATTTCAAAGATAAATTTAGACCAATGAAGGACATGCCAGCAACACATATGAATAAAAAGAAAACAGTTAGACCTAAAAAATAAAACAAAAATGCATTGGCTTATTTCGAGAATATCGCAGCTCTTTACATAAAACCAAATATTGTTGTATAAAGCCATCATTAAACCGAACTTTGAAAAACTTCAGGCAAGTATAAACATTTTAAGACGTTTTTAGTCCAAACTCCTAAAGTTAATAGCAAATGCTCCTTGAATTGTTCTTAATCATGTTATACACTGAGACTTAGGTATCTCTTTAGCCACCGAAGAATTTTAGAAATAGAGTACGCATTACCGAGATCTTCTCTGTGCTCATCGAAATAAATCCTATCAGAGTCTAATGACAAAAACTTTAGATGTAAAAAATTTAAATCATTTAACCTACCAAATCAATGTGTGTTAAAGTACTGCTGAGTAGTGTTATTTGTGTTATTAACTTAGGACAGAACTTTAGTTTCTATTAGTGGAAATATTCTCTGGTTTGATTCTAGCGTAACTTCTAGTTGTTATAATACACATATACTATAAAATAATTTATTTAATGTCTTTACGAGAAGAATTGTAAATTAAAATAAAATTTATAATTTTATTTTTAAAGGAATAAATTATCATATGTAAAAAGCCTTTATCTTTGTATCTCCTTTTTTCTATTATTAATGCTAAAGCTCTTTTACTTAAGCAATATAATAGCAAGTTCATATTTTCGAATAGGTGATGGTGATTTTAAAGTTCGTACAACCATTACACTCACTTATTATTACGTTCACTTACGTGTGCATATTTTTGTGGAAATATGATGTATCTTGTTACTGTAATTCCTAAGGAACAGAGACTAGTCATTTTAAATCAATCTATGTGTGATTTTAGTACATCCTGTACATTATCCAGAATATATAAATATATAAAATAACCGACATTCCAGACTCTAACCGAAAAGTAGTGTAATACAAGCCGAATTTTGTAACCAGTGCCAGATAATAAAAAAAATGTCATTGAAAGTTAAAGTAAAAGTGAAAAGTTAAAATTTATTACAAAATCTGCAACTAATATTGCAAACGTAAAAATTACCAGTATGTTTAAATTTGTATAAATGCATTTAGATATATAAAACTCGTTATTGTCTTTTAAATGTTGGAAATAACCTGTTACAAATTCATTATTGGTACGCAACTAAAACCAAATATATAATAACAGTAACCATTATGAAACTGGCTAAAATAAATCTAATCAAAGTAATATTTTTATTATTATTATTATACATGCAGTTCAGATATGGGTTGTATCAGAAGCAGAAAACTAAAATATAGAAATCTTCGCATCGCTGTACATGAACAATGCTGCTGCATTCTTACTTTTTTTTTAATTATCTAATATTTTAAAACTACCATTGTACAATAAGAAAGCCTACGTGGTCTGTGGTTGAAGAGCGGGCTGCGGTGCGAACGGCCCCGGGATCCGTTCCCGGAGCTCACTAAAAATAATTGAATACCTGCGTTCACTTCGAACAAGGAGTAATAATAGCGGTTGTCTAGAGCATAATATTTGCCATATAACCCTGCATCAGAAATGGTGCGCTACCACCGGGCACAGTGGTAAACATATGACAGCCTTAACCTCTCAATTCGCAGGTTGCACAGAAGTAGGTGAAATTTTAATTTTATTAATAATAATATCTTTTTACTACTATTGCTACTACAAAAATTACATAATTTGTCTTTTGCAGAAGTTTATCACCATCAGTCTACCTTAATTCAACTCTTTAATAAAAAAAATTTTCGCTCCCTGGATACATATTTAATATGCACACACACACACATGCGCGCGCGCGCGCACGCACTCACGAACACGCACGCACGCACGCACGCACACACACACTAGCGGCGAAAAATAATGCAACTTTTCTTTTTTGGCCTGGAATTTTCTATGGATCATTTCCTGTCAGAGTTTTCTGCTGTTTTGGGTTATTCTCCATCTTCAAAGCCAACTCTCACTTTCTTTTGGCTAAGGAGCGGAAATTCTAGGTCATAACTCAAACATTATTTTGCTCAAGCCATTCCCGAACGTGCATGGACTTGTGTTTGAGGTCGTGATCATGCTGGACAACTCATCCGCATGGCATATTTTAGTGGGAGAATGTTGGCGTAGACAAATCGGTCCACTGCTCCATTGATATGGAACAACGGAACCACCTTGCGACCACCACCATACTTAACCGTGGGTGTCCAGCGCCGGGAATGGAATACAGTGCTCACTGTGGGGGGGTCGAACGAACGTTGCACCATCCTAACGAAACAAAAAACCTACTCTCGTCACTCCAAAAAATTTTCGACCAATCGGCGACAAACCAGTCTTTGTGTTGCCGTGCCCACTTCAGTGTGAGGGTCCGGTTCTTCTTGGAAATCAGAGACATTTTGACATCCCGGCGTCCGTGGAGTTTAACCTCAATAAGACATTATCTGTCAGTATGGACCAACAATTCCTCCCGTTCAGCGTTGCTCAATTCGATCTGAATCGCATTTGCCTTACAACTGGGATTCGCATTGGAGAGTCGGACAATCTTCTTGTCTGTACAAATAGACGAACTACTCGGGTGGCTGGACTTCGGTGCCGTTTAGAAATCACCTTGTGCTCAATGACGCAAGAAGATACTTAATACTGTAGATATTAGGACAGAAAAAGAACGGGCAACCTCAGACCCCTTCCGGCCGGAATTCACGGCGTCAAAGATTTTTTTCTTCGGCTTCTGGGTGTGATAGTGACCAGTAACCATCGTAACTGAAACCACACTATAAGGAATTATCAAAAAGTGCAAACAAACCACCTGCAGTAGAACGTGGAGGTGCCGAAAGTGAAGTTGGAATACTCTTGTCCAAGACATTTGGCCCGGGTTATAGCAAGTTACAAAGTGATGTGCGTAAGCGGACTTTGTAGTGTTTCGGAGATATACAAGCAACCCCAAACATTAAAACACAGATAGGAAATTATTCAGGAAAAAAGGATGGTTGCATTACTTTTGGCCACTAGTGTAGTAACCAAGTGATAATCTAGACATTCGTTAACTTTTTATTTAAATATTCAGACAAAATACTAATACCATATTTTATACATTGTCGCACCGAGGAGTGTAAAAAAGGAGACCAAAAAGCAAAAATGCCTGTTAGTATCAGTTGGTTTATATCTAGTCATATCTCAATACTATTACACAATTCTGACAGTAAATTCCACTTAATTAGAGAAGGTCACTCATTACATGTGTACAATGAGAGTTGAAAAGCAGAAAAAACAAATTTTTCAAAACTATTGTGCAATGGAAGATAATTGCATCACACAGTTTCCAAAACTGTCAAAGTTAAAGATGTCTAACAGTAGATTTACTGGCAACGAGACAATTGATAATCATCAAAGACCTGATTGGCCACACAAAACGAAAACAAAGAAACTGATCAAATAACAAAACCTTGTATTCGAAAAAATTATTTTGGCAAATAGTCGATGCTACATATCAAAAATGTCAATGACGTTATCTCTAAGAATAAACCGGCAAGCAGGAACAATTTTTTCACTTCATATTTAGAATTTTAAGAACCTCCAACCTTCAACTACACTCTCAAGCAAAACTTGTAAAAAGACAACTATTTATCAAGGATTGCCACATTTATTTTGTCAAGTTTAGTAAAGATGTTACGATAAATTTCAAATTTGTAGAAAAAAGTTTAATAAAATCATTGTTTCTTTGTGTTACTAACACATGTAATTCTTCTATAATAAAAAATGAAAATATAAAGAATGTATTAACATTTTATAGATATATTTGTAACTGGAAGTTAGGGATAATTTAAATAAAGCTTTGTTATATACAAAGCGTTATTCGACTTTTTCAAATGCTTCATTAAAATTCCACTTTTTCTACATAATGTAGGACCCTATTTCAAAAGAGCATTAATAAAGTGTGCTCTATAAAAAAGCCATATAAAATAAACAAATACGTTCGTTGTGTACCCTGAAAATTTTGTCATTATTTCTTTTTGTAAAATGTACCTCAACCTTTATATCTATAGTACGGTAGTATCGTTTATAACAAAAACTTTTGTAAGTAGCTTTGAATTATTATTTTAAGAGTTCAAAGATATGGGCAGATCTCAATAGTTGGTGAAGTTTTTTGGTGTTATAGTTTATAACACAAAATAAACAAAGATTATTTTTGCTTAAAATCATATTAGTCTAACATTACAACTATTTATGAAATTTCATTGTTTTCGCAGCACAGAATTTTTTTTAATTGGATTGGAATCGGCTAGATATTTTTAACTTTATTAAATTTTAAGCAAACAAATATCATATTAGTTTTGTAGAACAGAGTTAGAACATTTCTTTAACCATCGTTCTTTATCATTAAGACCCAATGTTTAATCTCAACCAACTAATTGATTAATTTTCACTCACTTTGCGATGTTTAATTAGATAAAATTCACATTTGAAATATCAAATGCTAATTACTTTTCTATTTATTAAATCTAATTTTTTTATTTTGAAATTGTAGAGGCATAATTGTGCTATATTTCCTACTATGCATCTTATTTAATAAAACAATTTTGAAAGAATATGCATTACAAATTATTGTCAATTTAGGCACACAACTATAATATATATTCTACGAAACACTGGATTATCTTCTTAGAACTGACCCTATTACAAAATTACCTTCACGATATTCTTGAATTCCTCTAATTATAGGTTTCTTATATTTTATTTACAGACTACCAATAATGTACCTCAATATAGTTCTGCGTACCCTCTGTTAGAAGATAGCAAAACCAAAGCAGCACTTCCTGTAGCCGTGGCTTTAGCTTTAGCAAACACCAGGATCAATATCTGTATCAGGTTCCATATTCGCTTGTTGCAACAGAAGAGGGCGCGAGAGTCAATATAAGGGTTTTGCATTATTTAGCTCAATTAAGTTATGCAATTTGGTTAATTGGTTTACTCGCACTAGATAAGTGATTATGGAACAATATTTCGTAATTAGGCGTAAATTTAGCCAAATTGGTTTTAAAGTTCGGGATAGAATTCAATTTTGGTTAATTAGCGTTTTATCAGTATCAAACAACATAAGATTGAATACAAAAATAAACTGGAGCATTCTATGTCGCCAGCTAAGTGTAATAAATTAGTTTTATCGAAAGTGTTTATTAATTGAAATTAAGAGTTGTTATAAATGGATAAAGATGTTAGGAAATATTTTTATCCCGTCAACAAAATTAAATAAATTTAGAAATAACTTATCTACAAAAAATTACGATTTTTATTGATATGATATATAAACAATAGCAGGTTTCATTTAATGTAATGTAAAACCAATAAATAATTAAATAACTAAATAATAAATAATCTATTGAACTACAACAAAAATTCATTTAAAATGTACTTTAAGTAATTATAAAGGCCTAGATTTCAGTACTAATGCATGCACGCACACTAACTGAACCCTTATTAAACTGCTTAGATTCTAATTTTAAAACAATTAAGAGCGAGAAGATGAGATAATGTGATTTCATCGCTGTTGTTAATTCTATAAATATTAATGGAGTAGGGAGCCGCTCCGACACATTTAGATAAATTATTTAATTTCATTAGCCTTCAAGTTTTCGTGTATGTACAAAACTGAATTTTGCAGGTAGTTTGTGTAGTGGTATTGAATAGGGAATTTATAAACTAATCTCCATACATCTTTGCTGAGCCTACACAATCTAATTTCGTTTTATTTGTTTTTGAATTTATAGCGAACTAATAAATTTATAATTAAATTGCTAAAAAGAATGCTTTTTATTATATCAGTTAATAGTAGAACTTTAAGCATAGCATTGCGCGGAGGTATTTAATTATGATTGTATTTGTAATTTAAATTAGATTCTAGAAGTCTATTGTATCGTTTTCTTTTTTCTAATTTTAACAAATATCAGGTACTTATTTATAAACTTAAGTGTACAATTTTTAATATTTTTAGACTAATGAAATAATGAGATTCTAAAAGTGTCATATGAAATAAAGGTTTTTGGTACCTTATCTAATTTTTATTCATAAAATTAAAATTATAGTGTGCTCAATATACCACTCATCTAATAAATTATTTAACTTAATATGTCTGGATTGTTTGAATACATTGTTTAACTTAAATACCCATCCTGCGTAAAATGAACTTATATATTATATAGAATTTTTAAAAATAAATCAAAATTGTAATTAAAAATAAAGTTTTTATTTAAAAATTGATTTTTTATAAATAACAACGCAGTAATTAATCAAAATGAATATTGCAAATTAAACTGCTTTAGAGAACACAAAGTTGTAAAACTATTTTTATAGAAAAATAAATTACTACGTAACTGTTTACTGAATGACGACTTGTAATCTGTGATTTTTTTATGCAAACGATATTTTAATTCAGCCGAGAGCTGAAGACCAATCTAATGTATACGTTTTGCTCTCCACAATCCAGTTTTTAATTATCTACCGTGTGGTAAGCGCCACCATTTTACTAGATAGGATGTAATCATCAGCAGAGTTTGGTTTTGTCACGAGCACTAAAAAAATACGTTCTAATATATCTTCACATTTTAAAGCATTGTCAATTCCATTTATAAAGGAAAACGCATCCAATTTCTTGAGCCTACGTATATCTCCAAACTACTAATCAATTTTAAGTAATCCTAATAGTACGCCTCTTGAGCAGTTCGCATCACGCATTTATGTCTATCTTGTTTATAATGCTACTTCTGAAACGTCGAATTTTGTCGCTTGTAGGCAATTTTAAATAAATTCTGTTTACTTCATTAACAATTATTTTGCTTTTGTGTTCAGAAAATGATAATTAGTTACAACTTTTGCCTTAATTTTGTAGTCACTTTGCTTTAACGAGTAAACTTTGTGATCAAATTTTATTGCCCTCTTATAAGATCTGATTAATATATCCTTTTGATATTGATAAAATTATTTCTGTAGCAAAAAAACGTTTATTTTTTAGCAAGTATATTTAAAATTTTTCTCATTAAGTTTACCGATCTTTTTGTATTTTAGTATTACATCTCGGACGCTCAATTATGAATAATTTAATTTTTGAAAGCTATATACAGGGATTATCAGCTCTTAAAAGATCTTGAAAAGGGTTTAAATTTTGCTGCCACTTCTAATCGTATCCCCACCGAACATATCATATTGCAGATAGAATCGTCTATTACCAAATTCCCCGAAAACACAGCCAAAGTTTTACGCACAGCCGTGTTACCCAAACGGAATTTCAAACCTTCAAACGACAAGTCCTCAAAGCCTAACGACAAGACAAAAACATGATTATCTTACCGGCAGACAAAGGTAATGCTACTGTTGCCCTTAACAATATAAACTAAATTGTCACAATGGACGATTTATTAAAATCACCAGACAGCTGATAAGTACCCAACAATACAACGAAAAGAAAACCAAGATCCTTATTAATAACTTGAATCTATCCTTTGATACTAAAAAATTCCTAGAGAGAAATCCTCAAGAATAATCAAATTGTACGGTCTTCCAAAAATCTACAAGAAAAATACGCCGCTACGACCTATTGTCAGTGCCTTTGGTTCACCCATACACAACTACTTAAAATTCTCAAATTAGTTTCCATTTATGAAATGACATAACAGTCAGTTTTGATGTTGCCTTCCCTTTACTAATATATCCGTTCCTGAGGCTTTGCAATATTTAGAAAAAAATTACTATCGGAAAAACGATACCCTCAAGTTTATTAATCATTACTTACCTAATAATAATTTTACTTTCCAAACAAATTCTACCACCAAACCTATAGGTTTCCCACTTTCACCTGACATAGCTAACTTATTTATGACCGGTTTCGAAATAAAATCATTTGCATTTTTACTATTAAAACCTACCTGTTAAATGAGATGTTTGTCATCTAACCTTATGGACATGTTACGATTTCAGAATTTTTTCCCCACCTTAATAAACTTCATACTAATATCAAGCTTACAATGAAAGTTGAACATAATAATTTGTTTTTTATTTTAGACACTCTCTTTCCTACGGCAGTTTCTATCGTACCGTCTATAGAAAGTCTACCCATATTAATCGTTATCTAAACGCATTATCACACCATGGCGCTGCTCAAATCTACTCAGTAGCAAAATCCCTAATTACCAGATCTCTCAAACTTTCTGACAGTAGAAACCTACTAAGTGAAATTAACACCATTACTAAAACTTTAATACAAAACGGATATTCTCAAAAATCTCTAACCCACACCATTAACAATATTAACCAAAATACCATTTCCGAAACCCATAACCTTCCCCATCAAACTAAAGCGTTTTTACCATACATCAAAGGCATTACTGACAGAACATGCCGCATACTGAGTAAACAAAATATACAAACGGCCTTTGCAACCAACAATAAAATAGCTGACTTTATCCGCTTAGTTCACAAATCCCAAAGTGTCTACGAAATACCTACGTAGACCAAACGAACAAACAAATATTTAATAATTTATACAAACATTCTTTAGCTTTACCAAAGGGTGATATTTTTTCTGCTTTGGCCAAGCATAACAAGGCAACCGAATATATAATAATTTTTCCAATTTCAAAACACTCACTTTCATCTGGGATACGGCCAGTAGAATTATTCGCGAAGCTATTGAAATAGAAAGGCACCCTTAATGCTTCAAAACTTCAGACGATGATCAACGCTTACCTGCTATTTGAAAACCGTTAGTTGCCGCACGTCATCACTTACGTAACCCGTTACAAGAAACGAAAATTCCCCAACCCAGTACATTTCTGCACAAACATATCCCCGCCAAACTTTCACTTTTGTTTCTATAAATTGTGAAGTAAGGCACACAAAACCCAGACTTTTTTTGACTCATAGTTCTTATTAGGGAAAAGAGAGATTGAGACCCTGAGCAAAAAAACTAAAACCTTTTAAAGTGGCATCACACTGAATGCCAAAACATCGGGAATTTTCCAATAATCAACGAGGTTCAACCCTTCCTGCGAACCAGCAGGTACTCGCCAACCCGTTTGGTTGGCGTGACAATTTAAATCAAAACCTTTTATAAGTTACCCACAGGTAACAGTGGTAACGAATTGAAAATAAATTGGACGAAGCCCAACCCCCGGAACAAGCGGGATTTAGGAAAGGATTCGGGACCGTAGACCACATCCAATCGGTCAGAGAAATTGTACAAAAAACTAGAGAATATAACATTGACGTAGTAATGGCTTTCGTGGACTATGAGAAGGCGTTCGACAGTATTGAACACTGGGCCGTAATAGACGCTCTACGAAGAGTAAGGATAGATCAACGTTACATAGCTTTAATTGAAGACCTGTACAAATCAAGCAGCTTCAAAGTACAGCTCCACGAATGTACGGATCCGATTGAAATAAAGAGAGAGTCAGACAGGAGACACTCTCACCCAAGCTTTTACAGCAGCACTCGAAGATATCTTCAAAACATTAATATGGGACCAAAAGGGCTTGAACATCGACGGAGAGAAGCTTTCGCACCTCCGATACGCAGACGATATAGTAGTGTTTGCCAACGACCTGGATGAACTACAAAACTGATCAGAGAACTAAATGAAGTATCAAAAACAGTCGGACTAAAAATAAACATAAACAAAACCAAAGTCATGGCAAACTTTAATTTAGGAAATAGAACAATAATGATAGAAAACTCTACAGTAGAACACGTTCAGGAATATATATATATATATTTGGGCCAGCGAATAACACCTAATAAAGATGTACAGGACGAGGAGGTGAATAGACGAATCAGATTGAGTTGGGCGGCATTTGGTAAACTAAAAGATGTATTTAAATCAAAAATACCCCAAATACTAAAAACTAAAGTATACAATGAATGTGTTTTGCCCGTAATTAGATATGCTTCAGAAACGTGGTCACTAACAAAAGCACTACTTCACAACTTGCAAGTAACCCAAAGGTCCATGGAAAGGGCAATGTTAGGTATAACTCTCAAAGATAGAAAGAGAAACGATTATATAAGAAGCCGAACGAAAGTACAAGATGTTATGCATAAGATCCTAAAACTAAAGTGGCAATGGGCGGGACATGTAATGCGAAGGCAAAACAACCGATGGACCAAGAAGTTAATAGAATGGAGACCCCGCACAGGACGCAGGAGTGTTGGAAGACCCAAAACTAGATGGAAGGACGACATTGTAAAAGTAGCGGGCAGAAACTGGATACAACAAACATATGACAGAGAAAATTGGAAAACATTGGGAGAGGCCTATATCCAACAATGGAGTATACAAATGGGCTGAAGAAGAGAGAGAGAAAGAGAGAACAGTGGGGCAGACGGAAAATCAATGTGTGCTAAAATAAACTTACCGTATCCACGTATAATGCCAAAATTGACAAAAGTTTGATTGGACTTGAAGAAGAGATAAAAGACAAAATCTGGAGTGCAATAAAAATGTAAATGCAGTAATGACAAATATGCATTAAATTACCCAGAGGTTATATGTTATCAGAATATGTCAGCTTTAAATAATCTAGGTGTGCATGCCCTTACTACTAAGAGAGCGATAAGGAATTCAAAATTGTTTATAAAAATATCTCAAAAATCATAACACCAAATAAAGCACATTTTTATGTTATCGTATATTTCAACGTTAAAATTGTTAAACGAAAAAAAAAATAAAACATAAATCAGAAATTTTTGAACAAATGAAAGACACCACAAACGATACGCCCTGATAAGCTATACAGAAAGCCGTAATTTTTATTATAAAGACGCACTTCAAAAAAAATAAACATGAAAGAATTAAAGAAGGAGCTAGAATAATTTTGTTATAACACCACACCATCACATAAAACAGACGGAACTGTAATTAATAAATTTTCCATTGGCAGTAACTATAGATGAGTTAAAGCAAAGATAACGATTAAATAAGAGACAAGAACTAAAATTATCAAAAAGTAAAGGTAATAACATTCATAGACCGATGCTCACAAACACAAAGACCAATATCAACAAGGGCTTAGCCGAAATCCATGGCAGAGTAACATAACAAAACAAGATTTAATGAATATTGTAAGTATAAAAATGTCTTAAAAATACACTAGGTAGTATCAAAACAAACATAACTACGAAAATACGAAAACTAATACACAAATGAACAAAATTAGCGATTCAAGAAAAAAGAGACTTTTGAATATACTCAGTTAAACAAATCTGTCAGACAGGTACGAATGGGCATTAACAGGTACGACGAAGATTTACTAAAACAAAGAATAGAAATGGTATAAAAGTTTCAAAGTCCTAAAAAGAAAAAAATAGAAACAACTTAAGCCTCAACACAAGAAATTATTTATACACTACAAGTAACTCAGCGATCCGTGGGAAGAGCAGTGTATTGAGCATCGCTATTAAGGACGAACAGACCTATGAATAAAAAAAGAAATGGAGGATATATTAGAAACAATTACAAGAACAAAATAGAGATGGACATATATATCTGATGAATTTTATTCACGGGTTGAACGGCGTGGTATTTTATTGGTAATGCCTCTGATGTATGGCAAGAACGTTTTTTATTTATAGGGAGGGTTTTAGTTTTCGGAAATTTTATTAATATTTTTGTTTATATAGAATGATGATTTATTGTAATACCAATTTTGTAATAGGTTAATGCTGATAGTTTTAAGTTTTACTTGGCGAGTTTTTATAGTGGAAAGTTTGATAAATCTGGAGATAAAGCATTTTATAACCCAATATATTTGGGCAGGGTGATGATGGAATTTAACCTTCAGGTATCGGTTAGTATAAATAGATTTTCTATATACAGTGTAATGAAAGCTGCCATTTCCAGAATTTTTTTATAAGAATGTATAAAAAAAGAAGAGAATTATTTTCTTCGGTTTCTATGGTAAGTTTGATATTCGTGTAAATTTGATTTAGGTGGGAATAGAATTTGGGAAGCGTATCTTGTCTGTAAGGCCAGATGATAAAAATATCATTGATATATCGTATCCAGTAGGTACGTTTAAGATGAAAGGGCCTTGTTTCGAAATCAGTTATAAAAAGATTTGTTATGACAGTAACATTTATTTCGAAAGATAAAGTAGATGTTGGATAAACAATGGTTAATTAAGGAGAGATATCGTTATGTATAAAGATGCTTTCAATAATTGTAAGGTATCAGGAATTGTAATATTGGTAAACAAAGAGGCGATATAAAAGCTGATTATGATATCATCTTTGCGTATGGGGAAGGTGTTACGTATTTCTAGGATAGTCGGAGTTTTGGGCTTAGATTATCTCTTGCTCTGCAAAGGTTTTTTTTTCTAGCAAACAGCAGATTTACAACTAGCCAAGTGGCTAACAAGCAAATATGATTGAAGAATTACAAAGACGAGACGGGAAACCGTCCAGTGACGGACCCCGATAAACTAAATATTAAAACTAGTTGGTAAGGTCAAATTTTTTGCATCGATTTATGCGTCTGGTAATATTGGCGTTATCAAGTAGGTTGCGTGCTAAATAATTGGGATGGTTGGATAATCTGGTAGCACAGTTTGATATGTTTCTGGTGATTTCGTCCTTGACCCAGGGCATTTTAAGGTCGTTATGAAGTGTTAGGTTGGATACAAACCATTCTGCGTTGGCTAAAGTACGGAGTGCTTTGTTTTGGAACCGTTGTATAACTGCAGTGTTCGACGGCTTTGCACAGCCCCACAGTTGGATGCCATAAGTCCACACTGGAATTAGCACTGTTTTATACACTAGCACTTTGTTAGTTAAAGATAAATGTGATCTTCGACCAAGGAGCATTTTCTTTATTTTGATGTCCAATTCCTTTTTCTTTTTAGCTATGTGGGTTTTCCATGAGTTTTCTGTCAAAGTGCATGACAAGGTATTTTGTTTCGTCCTGGATTGGGATTTGGATGCCATTTAGGAAGACGGGGGTAGCGTAGCAGTTCCGTGCTTTATGGTGAAAGTTATGGCAGTCGATTTTGCTTCATTTATTTTTTATGCGCCATTTGCAGAGCCATTCCTGCAGTGTGGTGAAGTAGAGTTGAAGTATGGCAGAGGCTTGATGTGGATCGCTATGTGATACTAATAATGCCGTATCATCCGCATATGTTGTAATGACAACCTGGTCTTGATGAGGGAGGTCTGCTGTATAAATTAAGTATAGGATAGGTCCTATGATGCTGCCCTGGGGAACTCCTGCTTTAATTTAATGGAAACTGGACAAGCTGTCACTGTGTTTAAGTTGAAAGTGCCTTTCACTTAAATATGATAGGATAAGAAAGTAGTATTGGAAGGGCAGTACTTTTTTGATTTTATACAATAGGCCAGGATGCTCAATGACATCTATAAGTCTATGTATCTGCTCTATGGTAGCATGTTTCTGTCTGAATTCGAACTGATGTTGTGGGTTAAGTTCATGATCTACAATTATGGGTAAAAATCTTTGTAGGATTAGTTTTTCTAGAACTTTTGAGAGTAATGGAAGTAAGGTTATCGGCCGGTAGGACGCGGCTTCGTGAGCGGGTTTACCCGGTTTAAGGATAAGAATGATTTGCCCAAATTTCCACTGGATTGGAAAATACTGCAATCGTAAAGTTGCATTGAATATATGCGTGAGAGCCATTATGGCTCGATGAGGTTGTTTTTCGGACTTTAGCAGTAATTAAATCGTAGCCCGTGCTTTAACGTTATGTAAATGTTTAATCACAAGTTTTATTTCAGCAGGTGTAACGTGTTGTATAAGTGGGCTTCATTGACAAGGAGCCGGTAGGTAGTCGAGAATCTCAGTTTCTTCTTCATGAGGGACTGCTATTGGGTGAGATTGAAAGATACCGGAGAGGTGGTTTGCGAACAGCTCGGCCTTCTCGTCATCTGTTCGAGCCCATGTGCCATCATCTTTACGAATCGGTGGTATATGCACTTTTGGACGTTTAAATTTGCTAGTAGCTTTCCATAGTGTGTACTCATCATGTGCAGATGGAGAAAGGTTGATTACATACTCTTTAAATGTTTCATTTTTCCAATCTTGGAGTGCCTGTTTGAGTTCTCGGGTTAGCCTATTTAGTCTGGTTTTGCCCGCAGGATGTTTGGTTGGTTGCCATATATTCCTAGCTCTCCTCTTCTCGGCAAGTTTGGATTTAATGTAAAAGGGATAGTTTTCAATAAGCTCTGCTTAGGGATGTTCGGTTGGCGTAAAAATGTGAGCTGCTTGATGTACGATATTGTTAAAGTGCTCCACGGCTAAGTCAACTTCGTCTGGTGTCTTTAGATTAGCTGGAATTTCTATATTGGCAGTGAGGTACTTTTTGTACATGTCCCAGTTCGTGTGTCTATTGTATAATGAGGGTTTCTTTTGATTGGTTATAACTGATGTGTTCAATGTGACGATTATGGAAGAATGATCAGAGAGAAGATCGTAGCAGGTTTCCACTTTACAGTAATTTGAGGAGATGCCTTTGGTGACAAAGAAGTCCACTGTGTCAGGAATCTTGTTTGGATCTGACGGCCAGTATGTGGGCTCACCATAGCCAATATGCCATAGTTTGTGTCTGCAGCGTCTTAAACAGTTCTCGGCCTTTGGTGGTAGTTAGTCTGGATCCCCAAAGTGGGTTTTTGGCGTTATAGTCCCCCTAGCAATAAATTTATTCCCTAATTTTTGAGAGAATGTTTCGTATTGGTGTTGTCGAATATTATGTCTGGGTGGACTCTATATGGCTGCAAACACTAGCGGACCGGTAATACTCTTGACTTTGAGGATGGTACCTTGTAAGTAGTGAGTGGAGAACTCTTCCATTATGTGGTGAGAGATTTTATTACTGATAATTATTGCTGAGCCAGAGTGGTCTGTACCGTATGGGTGATTTGTAGAGTATGTTGAATAATTATGGATATTTAAGTAACTGTATTCGGTGAAGTGGGTTTCTGAGATCAGTAGGATGTCGATTTTATGTTGTTAGAGAAAGAGCTCGACTTCAATGCGATGCTGGGCTAGTCCATTTGCATTCCATGATCCTATGCGTAAAGTATCCATTATTGCAATTTGTTGACTAACATGGTGAGCAGATTAAGCATCGTGCTGTTCTGGTTCATAAGCTGCGTGAACATTGTTTCAAATTTAGTTAAAAACTGAGGTAGTGAGATGTCATTGTTGCTGTTATCTTCGAGTTGGCTGTTCGTGCGGTGCTGTGATGCTGCTTGGGCATAACTTGCATTGTTTAAATTTGAGGTCTATGCATGCTGTGCAGTTATTGGTGTATTTGATGTCTTTACAATAGATGTTCTAGGAAAACTAGACGATTTACCTCTATTTATTTGTAGTTGCTGATACACTTGACAACCCTTATAGTTGGAGGGGTGTGGGCCTTGACACAGTGCACATCGCGCGGGAGTTTCCTTTGATTTCTTGCAGACAGTGCTATTGTGTTCTCCTCCACATTTTACACAGAGGAAGGGCTTGCTACAGTAAGTTTTGCTATGTCCATATGTCTTTCTGGGCGGTTCTAGTTTTCTATAGGAGTCAGCAATATTAGTATTTATTTTAATTGTGTTGTTTGAAAGTGCTTTAGTGCTGTATTGTTCCTGCTCTAAGACTTTTGTTAGATTTTCGATCATTTGGGCATAATTGGTAACAGCGTATAAGTATACAGGCGGGAGCTTGGGAATTTTTTGTGCGGAACTTTCACTAGAATCTTCTTGGGTCTCTTGTGTGCTACCGCTAGCTAGTACAGTAAATCGATTTTGAGTGTTTATTGCATTTTCTGGTTGTGTTCGTTCTGCTGTAATTCTTCTGCGTTTTTTGTATGGTTTTTTGTATTGTTGCCATTTGTGTTCGTTTTGATTTTCTGTTACTTCCTCTTCGGAGGAGTCATCGATATCTATTTGTTCTGTTGCTTCTGTTAATAGTTGCGGGTTTGGATTTTCATTAGGGATTGAGACAGAAGAGAAGAATTTTATATTAGTATAATTTTGTGGTGGTGGCAGAGGGTTCTGATGTTGAGGCGTCGGCATGACATTACTGGTTTGCGAGAGCGGCGCATAATTGAATTGAAGTGGTTGTTGATTTCCAAATTGAGGTTGTTGTGGATTATATAAAATTTGTGTCTGGGGTATATACATATTTGAGCCATTGTTGTACATATTTTGTATTTACAGAATTTGTGATGATGTTTGCGAGTTTTTAATCAGCAATTTTAAAAATGTAGTAAAAGCCTTTAACTTACACATTTGGTGTAAAACTCGGAAGAATTAAATATAAATCGCTGCAGGGTCAAGAGCGGGCAGTGGTGATAACTTAATCGGACACGATATAGCACATCCACTCGCGCTCGCTGTCTACAGCGTTCTGCTCTGCAAACGTTGAAGAAATTTGGCAAGGTACTTAGCTAGGTTATTGATGGGAAGACCGAAAGCACTAACGGTGGGGCGTAAAGGAAGGAATGTTCTTATAAATTTTTGGGAAACTACGATTTTGAAATTCTGGAGGATTTTTCTCTGGGTATAGATTTGAATTACTAATCAGGGTTTTGGTTTTCTTTTTCAGGTAGAGTTGTTAGATATATCCGATGATTTAGGTAAATTTTGCATTTTTTGTCTACGCAGAACAAATCCAATAACTAATACACATATACAATAAATAATTAACAAATTAAAAATAATAGTAACAAATGAAATTGGCTTATTATAAAAGAAGTTCTTTAAAAAACCTGTTTTGCATGCTATAAAATTGTCTGCTTTATGCTAAAAATAAATATTACATCGACTATTAAAAGTCTCTAGTTGCTCTTTATAAGACATAGCTTTCTTTTTTAAATTGAAACTAAATTAAGAATGACATTGAACAGTATGTATATTTTTTAAATAAAAACTTTAATAGACTTTGTAACGTACAAATTTAATGTTAGCGATATTGTGTTCTAAAAAATACCATACAAACAACTTATTTTAAATAAGCTGAAGTTCCTAAAGCAGACAAAGCTTTTCTTTTATGTGCCTCTGCCGTAGCTAGACCAGTTGCTTACTTTATGAATTTTACATTACATTAATATTCCAAGCTTTCATGCAAAATATAATAAAAGCAAGCGCTATTTACAGCTAAATGAAGCAAATATATTAATATAAGTTCAATTTCTTTTGGCTCCGGCATTCTAAAGTTTAATTACTAACGCTGTAATTGACATTATGCATTACATTTATAAACATGTTTTTTTTAACTGGAAATGCTAAATTTTATTTGTAACATATAACAAATTACATTATATAGTAGTAACATTTATAATTGTAATTTTAATTTTCAACGAACTTAAAAAGTTTGATAAATTATTAAATGCAAGAAAAATAATGCTTGAAAAATAATGAATAATTCAATAGATAAATTAAGTGTTAGTAAGGCAAATAAATATTTGTGGGTTATGTATACTTATACGTAACTATTACATATTAGAATAAATCTAAAAAGCAATGCACAAATAAAATAATTTTATTTATTCCACATTGAAAACTTAATATTTGTTTTTTTTTTGTTTTTCGAATACGAAAACTTTAATATCCAGTGTTTTGATGCATTATGTTGTTCGTTCTTGAGTTGTTAGACAGTCATCATAGTTTTCTTTGCATATAAACTTCTTAATAATGAGGAGTTTTGCATGCCTATGGAGTCACTCCACATATGATGATGTGTCACACAGCGCCAAAATAAACCGCAAGTCTCGATTTTGAATTAGCTGAAGCTTATTTATATGAGCATTTGCAACATATTCCCAGACAGGCACCGCATACATCAATACTGTCCTTGTAATGGTTTTGTAAAGTGCCATTCTGTTCTGTGGGGATAGTTTACTTCTACAGTATAGTAACTAGCCGAAAAATGCTCTCGCCACTTTGGCTTTCCTCAATATTTCTTTTATGTGAGAGCTTTAGGTAAGTTTTACATTTATGATAACGCCAAGATATTTGATCTTTGTCCTCTATAGGATGTTCGCCTGAATATTATGACTTTCTCTCCAAGTTGTTCTCGCGACAAACACAGCTGCAGTTTCGTCGGAATTGATTTTAACTCACCAACGGTCAAACTAATCTTCGCGGTTGTCGAGTTTTTGCGGAAGCCTCTTTACTGTCATGTTGGACCCAAATTAGTTACATGGCCTTGATGCAGGTGTTACAAAGAGTCGAAGACAGCACAAATCCTTGAGGTATTCCTGCGCGGAGTAGCTCACCTTGTCGAACTTAACCCGGAACCTTCTACCTGAGAGGATGGAGCGAATCAGCTGAACCATCGGTAGCAGAATGGATGCTGAGGCCATCTTGTAGACTAGCCCGTTGTATTACACCTTGCCTAAAGCCTTAGTCACGTCTAGGAATATAACACCGGCAATTTCTTGTTGCCTAGGCAGAAACCGAACTGACCCTCTAGGACCAGCTTTAGACGGTAGTTGTTAATTTTCTCCACTACTTTCCTCAGAGTTGCTAGCAAGCTGATAGGTCGATAATCCTGGGAAACCGTGACCCTTGTTCCTGGCTCTTAGCATTACGACATCTGCCATATTCTATTAGCCGAAGTATCGTAACATAAAAACAGCGTTGGCTAATTGTCACGTAGACAATAACTTTTGTTGGAAGAACTTTGAGGGCGTTAAAAATCCTATCTAGCCTAATAACTCTCCGTAGCTTTAGCGCGCTTATCACTTGAAGGATTTTTTCGATCATCACCAGTTCGATGAGTTTTTCGGTGTTTTGCTCTCGCAAACGTTAAACGATGCGAATAACCAAATAAGTGTAATCGAAATCGGAGACATGAAAGCAAAGATTCCATTGGCACTCTAAGCTGTCGACGAGCGCCTTTGAATTTACTGTAGTCGTGTTTTTCATGCCATCTCGTGGATAAAGTGTCATAAGAGGAAATTTATTGCTAAGGACCTTGACCATTTTCTAGAGTAAGTTGTCAGCCACATTAAAGGGTTGTCGGCGGCATGTGGGAACTTGCCGACGGTGGTCTTAACTTACACAACGATTCCAATTCTTCTCGTAAATCTACTACTTCAGTTTTCAAAGTAGGAGATCTCTTTCATCGCCGCCAGTGGTTTTGTTTGTGTAGAAATACACTTCTGGGTGGCGGATCGTCTTTAGAGTAATAATAAGGATCGATTCTATGGTTTGGCAGAAATTGACGTTGTCAGTTCTATCCAGGGTCCCCAGTGTCAGGAGAATCGCCCTGTAATTCGAATTCAGTTTTCCAGGTTGCCTAACGCGCGCTGCATAGTCTTAAGAATGACCAGATCTAGATCCTGTGGGACCGTGGTAAAAGGGTTCAATAGGGGCATTCACCATTATATCGCCTGGTTTGAATATACTTGTACAGTGTCAAGCCGTTCGGGTTGTTCACTGGACTGTTTCAAGAAGGGTGCTCTGTATTAAAATTTCCAGCCAGGCCATGTTATCTTAGTGATCTCTGGTCTGAAGGGTGGTTGACTATCGGGATCAGGGTGGGTAGTGCTTAGTAGACTGTTGTTCTTCCCTTGGCGATAAATCTTTGGTTTGACCGGTAACATATAATTTGCCAACTTAAATTCATTTTCGGATTTAAGACAAGTCTCTTTTATAAGGATAACGTCAAAATTATACCCGTTCGCTTAGTTTAGGAGTTTAGTTTTCCTTTTTAACCCATCGGCGTTACAAAATACCAACCTCACGTGACTTGGCCTAATGGTCTATCAAGAGAGGGGAATAAACAAAGCAATAACGTATGCATCAGAAGGTTTTGTAGAATTTTGTCGAAAATTGTGAAATGTCTGTAGAATCCTAGCTATAATCTCAGGGAGCTTTTTCATATAAAAATAGCTCTTATCTCTAGTTGCATCTAGCTCCTTGGCACTGCTGCTATTACCGTTGGTTAAGTTACTGTCCCGTGTGCTTTTGCTGATGATGGGAGGCCGTTGTTGGCGTTACCGGATTAGTTGTTTACGTAACTGGGCTAGCTATTGACATAATCGGGTCGTTGCGGGTATCGTCTCGGCACTTGCTAATTCCACTTAATTTTTACTATATGGCGGTAAAAGAAACAAGATTTAGGTAGAGTCGGTCATCTCTGTTAAATTTATTTTTAATTTATAAATTTTCTTTTCTTTCTGTATAATCACTGGTAAATAATTCCTATAATTAGACAAAAACTTGTGTTTTCCTGAATTATATTTTGCAGTTAGTATTTCCTAAGGCATGTTCACCAACAGATAATTTTTAGGGTTGGTTGAAGCGTATGTGCTCCTCTATTTTAGTGGTAATCTTACGACCCGTAGTCCCATTGTAGATCTTCCCACAGGAATAAGGCATTTAGGAAAGCCCTCGTCATCCTGTGGGTTTGTGTGTTTTTGTTTGGTTGAAACAAGTACCGCATTTAAATCGTTTTTACCTTGTTAGAGGAGACAGATTCCAAGCTGAAGACCAGCTTTACTTTTGTCATGTCCGTCGTCTGTCACGTCTTAAAACTTTTGATCAAGGCAGCTGCCAAGCTGAAGACCAGCTTCTATTTCTGTCATTTCTGACATCTGTCATGCCTTATAATTTTCGATCTGTGATAGACAGAGACATAATGTTTTCAGTATTCTAACTAAGGACCATAAGTCAAGTCCAGACGCCAAAAATCAGCCTGATCGGAAAATCTCGAGACCGGTTTGACCGCAAATTTGTTGGTTCCGGCCGCTAAATTTTTGCCGCTATTTACTTTCATTTGAATATAATTTACTGTCATTCGTTTCAATAAAATTTTTTTAAACCCTATAGTTTAGTTTCGTGCATAGAGTCCGCTCTGCTTTACCTGTAAAGCAATTTTTCGCTTGTGTTTGTTCATTTTTTATTCTGTCTGTGACTCTGTTAATACGTGGTAACAAAGCTTTACATACAGTGATCAATTTTCATTGTATTTTGCGTGCGTTTCTGTTAGATTTTGTTGTTTTCTATGTCTTCGTCATCGAATTATTTTTATATAAAGCTTGTTCAAAACGTTTTAGTTTCTTATCTAAGTACTGATGTTGAGATGTGCTTGATATACCAGTGTTAACACAACCATTATTTTTTGATACTTGGATTGTGATATGACTGATTTTGAAGGTATTGGTTTGTCTGAGTTTTCCGTATACAGTGTGTTGTGTATGACCATTTTTCTATTGGACCCCTTGCACGTTCAGAAAAGCAACCTTATTGTTCGATTTCATTTGATAAATTGTATACCCAAATATATCGAATTAAGATGTTTAAGAAACTGCACCAGTGACTTTTCGCCGTATCTCCAAATCACAAGCGTGTGATCGACGTATTTTAGCTATATTACAGGTTTTAATGAAGCTGTGCTGCCCGCGGTCTCTTTAATTTTTATGTAGTAGTTGAAATTACAATGTAACTGGACGTAAAGCAATGTTATAGGTGGTTGTATAAAAGGTGGTTGACAAAGTGTAAGAAGTCCTTGATGTAATTGCTAGTAAGACCAATATATATGGTTGTAGTAGACTGGACAAGTATTTGACCAGTTTAGTGGTAGAACCATCGATGACAGAGACAACGGGTCGTAGTGGTACACCGTCTTTATGAATTTTGGAGAGCCCGTATATTCTTGGAAGCAGCTCTTCTGATGTTATTTTTTTAGCGGCCCCCTTCCAAGCTGGAGACCAGCTCTACTTTTGTCATGCCTGTCGTTTGTCATGCCTTATAACTTTTGATCGAGGCAGCTTTTTAGCTGGAGACCAGCTTATGTATCTGTCATTTCTGACATCTGTTACGCTTTATAATTTTTGATCTTTTGATATTAAGGAAATGGCAAAAATACATTATTAATATTATTACTTCAGATTATTATGAAATATAGTTAATATAACAAAAACAAAATAAAAAAGCATAGAAAGCTAGTAAGTACATAAATTTAAAAATAAAAACAATTTTAATTTTTATTTTAATGACCATAGTTATAAAAATAAAAAATGAGACTGAAATAAAAGCATTAATACAATGCAATAGACAACGGGAGTTCCATTCCCTACACCTTAATATATTTGTAGAAAATTATTTTAAGCTATTTCTTTTGAGAAAATATTAGGTGTGCAATTTACAAGAAGTATTTCGGAAAGAAATATCCGTTAGTACATGCGCAAAGAGTAGGCGGGGATAGCGACGCATATCCTGTAGCGCTGTACGTAAATAAATCAGTAGGCAACGGGAAGTGAAAAAAGAAGGTTGTGTTACAGTTTACTTATCCGCTAGATCAATTAAAAATAAACGCTGCTTCAAAAAATTCCACCAACTGTGAAGTGCGTGCAGTAATATGATTTCTATATGCAAACAAATGTTGGCAACTGCCATTATTTGCGGAATGTGTAATGTTTACGAACTAAATGTAATGAGGGAAGATGTCAGATGTTTAAAGATTGACGCACTACGATAAAACAAGAACTGACCGTCGATCTATAATCAACGATGGACGTATGCACATAAATTAGTGACTTATGTCGCACTATTTGACAATGACACTACGTTTCAAAATGCTGTTACAAGGTGGCTTTATTTTCAGATAGAATAGCTTTTTATAAAAGAAGTGTGGAACCTTCTAAGACGTCATGACAAGTACCTCAATTTGTATGGTGATTATGTCGAAAAGTAGTTTTCATATGTGAATAAAATGGTTCTGTAACTACACGCGTCTGTCGTTGAAAACCACACGGAGGTATTTTTTAGAACTGTTTTTCTAAAATCTATTATTAAATCACTTAAGACTGTATTTTTATACGTACAATTTCTTTCCTTTTTTAACTCATATCAGTTTGAATAAAATTTTCAGGAAATACTTTTTATGAGCTCCTTAATCGGATTGCATCGCCCCTTTTGCCATATAATTTTTAGAATCAACTATTAAAAATTTCGCAAAAAATTCGCAAACTATCAGAAAGCAAGAGTCTTTAACCAATGCATTCTCCCAGTCTTATCATATGGTACCAAAACATGGGTATTAACAAGAAAGATTAAGAATAAAATGTTAATAACACAAAGAAATATGGAGAGAAGTATGTTGGCAATAACGCTCAGGGACAGAAAAAATAATACATGGATTAGAGAGAAAACTAAAGTAGAAGATGTAGGAATAACAATAACACAAAAGAAGTGGCGATGGGTGGGACACATTGCTAGGATGAAAGAAGATAGATGGACAAAGAAACTGATACAATGGAGATCTTGGAAGGGGAAAAGATATAGAGGACGTCCTCAGCAAAGGTGGATCGATAATATAAAGAAAATAACTGGACCAAAATGGATTCAAATAGCGCAGGAGAGAGACGAATGGAAAAGGATGGGGGATGCTTATGTAGAAGTATGGACGGAATAAAACTGGTTAAAGAATAAAAAAGAAGAACATATTAAAAATTTTAAATTAAAAAATTACGATGCATCAATTTTGCTTTTTATAAAAATCTGTTAAAAATAAACTACATGGGATAAAAAATTAAAAAACTTTAAAGCAATCTATTGTGATATAACATCGAACAGGACTGGTTAAATAACGGCCGGTTTTATTGTTTTTTAGACTTTTTATCTTCTTCGTTTTCCTGCATTCTGATACTTAATGTTTTTGCTTTTGAGGCTATCATTTCCGTCTACATTCTTACCTTATTTAGCTATCTATAATTAATTAAATATATAATTTTTCATATTTTATAAATTTATTGTATCCTAATTGTGCCTTATGTCTATTTTCTAAAGTTTTATTTGCAAAGAAGACAAGTTTTTTACGTTGTTTACAAATTTTATTTAGATAATCCTTTGCGATCTATGGGTCTGCGTTATTTAGTAGTTTTTAGAATCCCAATTTCTTGTTCCCATCTGACAGTTTCCCTAATATCGGTCTGTCTCTCTGTCACTTCTGATATTTCCTTATTATTATTATCCCTCCTCCTTCTACTTTTCTTTTCCATTAAGTCCCATTTTCTTAAACACCTTTGCTAATTCTTCCTTCGTTACCCTCTCCTCCTCATTTTCCGAATCTTTGAATGCTCAGATTATTACACTTTCTCTCCTTATTCCTCTTTTTAAATTTTGTATTCCGCTAGCCTGATTTTTCTGTTTTTCTTAATTCAATATTCCCTTTTTTAATAACCATAACTCCATTGCATTCTTATCTATTAGTTGTGTTTTTATGTGTTCTAATTGCATTGTTACATCTGTTAATTTTGTTAGTATTATTATCTCTAAATTACTCATTTTTTATATTTTTCAATGCTTCATTTAGTGATTCTTACGGTAGTTACGGTAACTTTGCCTTAATACCACTCTCTACGTTTAACTTTTGCCACAGCCCGCTTTTTGTTTACGTCGATCTCACCGCAGTCGACCCTGGTGAATCCGTAGAGTTCGTTTTCTTGTCGTCTGAGTTATAATGTTCTGAACAGTTTCTGAAATTAATTATTCGTTTCGACATCCACTTTGACGCTAGTATCAAAAAAATTAGAGTTCATATTTCACTTAAGGATTTAGTCTTCTTACTCTCTAACGAAAACTATAACCCATAGAAAAAATGATCTCTTGCATACTCTGCTTTGTTATTTATTGAAACAATAGCAAAATTTTAGCGGAAAATGCAATGGGTCGGGTAAAGCTTGTTTGTTTGGATGACTTATGTAATTGATGGTGTGGTATAACTATAAGCGATGGGTAAAGGTTATCTATCGTCTGTAGTATAGAGGCATTAAAGGAGCTTACTATTTTATTTGCCTCACGAATAAGTCTACTGATGTGATGAGAAATGGCAGCGAATACCTCTCATTTAAAAAAATTAATTGCACGGTTTATTTTTAATTATTGTTGTCAAGTGTAGAAGTTTTCATTTTTGTCATTATGCTTGATGATATATATATATATATATATATATATAAGGATTTTTTAGAATATTTCTTTTGAATAAGGATTTCAGTGATTGTTTCAATTTCAGTTTGTCGGTTCTTAGTAGCGAACAGCTTGAGGTAATGAGGGTTTTTGGAACTGAGAGGATTTAAGCGGAGTGATGATGGGATCTAGCATTTAAATAACGGTTGGTATGGTTGGCAGTGTGATGGAAACTATCGTTTGGAGGATTTCTTGTTATGGGGATGTCAAGAAAAGGAAAGAAGTTAGTTTGCTCCACTTTCCATTGTAAACTTGATTGGGTGTGAAGTTTGGTTAGGTAGAAAATGAACTGAGAAAGCGCAACTTATCCACAAGGCCAGTTATCAAAAAATTCTTGATCCATGTCATCAAAAATATTAACAAAAACATAAGCTCCAATACAATCCAGCAATCTATGAAAGTAAACTCGAATGCGCATTCATGAATGAAGACAATATCACTGGCTAGGTCAACGCTAATGAGCGACCCCATGTAATGTGTGATTGCGGTATTTGCAATAACTAAGGAAATACAGCATGAAACTTGTATCAAACTTGAAAATTTTTTCAACAGCAACTATTTGAGCGATTTAGAAGATTTGTAAGTATAGTAAAATCTACTCAGCACGAATAAAGGCATGGTGCAAACGATTTTAAATATGTTGGAAGTGGTCCACGTTCTAGAAGACCAACAACAAGAACACAGAAAGGTTTTAATCGTATACGAGCTACAATCAACAACGGTAGGCTATTTACAATCTGAAAACTAAAATATTAGTTGGAGATTTTATAAATTAAAGTGTGTAAAATTAGAACAGTTGATTATGACATAACGCACTCTCAAAACTTAAACCACTATTAGAAGGAAAGATATAAGAACATCGAATAAATTCAAGCCAATACGATAAGAACAATAACAGTAAAAAACTGTGTGAAGCATCTTGCACTATTTTCATTAAATTTACAGGGTTTCTATTATTGTAATTGTGATGTTTTGTGGTTTTATGTTTTTTAGATAGACCAGATATATAAAGATTTTTATTAATAAAAACTTAAGCAAACTAAAAAAGTGAAATTTCTTAGCTTATATTTTTCAAATTGTAATGTAGTTATATTGTTATGCAAACTGTAAAGTATATGTTATTCTGTTTTTTCTAAAATTATTACTTTTTTCGCAAATATTTTACATTAACCTTATTATTACTGCTTCTTGCATTACTTTGTGGTATACTGAGCATATTTATACTTAATTTCTCGACAGTGTTTACTTGTGACAGAAGCCATTGGGTAGAATGACATTTTACCAAAGGATTCTTTGTTATTAGGCAAACTTAAAGCTTTAAACACAAAATTAGAGTTATTTTTTATCTACACGCCAATGGTTTCTTTAGCATAACAGTTGCTAAATCTAAATAAAATACCATGAAGCCTTTAATTTAATTTTATTTGTTTAAATAAATACTTGTATTAATGGTGCTATCTATAAAAATAACTAACTGCGCATTTCATATTGACAAATTATAGGCCGCACTGATTTTTACGATTTTCTTAAACTTGGTCTCTTCAATATTACTGATTAATATACTTAGCATAACAGTATAGAATTATTGCACAGGAAAGACCAAAAAATTCATATTCAGGTAGCTTTCATCATCAACAACAATATGCTCTTTAAACAGTTATAGAAAATATAAAATTTCTTCAATTTCCCCTTTCGTCCGCAAATCCCTCCGCCCACATAGCACCGCAGTATCGAACTTTGCGCACTCAATAGGAAACATGGGGCCGGCGAAGACATTGCTCTGTAAGCAATCCTAGAACAAACTTAAAAAGACCTTTCGATTTCGATTTCGAGTTTCGGGAAAATTAGAAATCGAATATCTCAAAAATTATTCGACATAGAATTTTTTCGACTTCATTTTCGAATTCAGCGTAAAATGTCCTATAAGAATCACATTTAAAATCGTAATGTCGAAAATTTTCCTGAAATTCGAAGTCGAATATCTCGAAAACTATTTGAGATTCAAATTTTTAATTTCGAATTCGAAATCAGCGTAAAATTTCCTATAAGAATCCATTTTCAAATTTTAAAAAATCTCAAATTTTGTGACGGATCGACAGACATAGAATTCAGTAACGAACTTTTTAAGTTCGTTGAAAATAGTATACGATACTCGTGCGCTCGTATCTTAATGTACTATAATATTAGTTGTTGCTTTGTTTAATAACTTTTTGCGATTCCATATAGTTTCGGTTAACATAAAAAAATTATGTCTTACACAAAATAGGTACAATATATTATTTATTAAACTTATTAGTTATTTAGAACTTTTTGAAATTATCTTATGATTTTAGCAACTGTATAAATTGCATTTACTAAGGTAATAAATGTAGACCAATTATTAATACGTGTTTTACTAATCTGGATCAGTTTATCTCGTCCTTTCTTCGACAATCACGAAGGAAGCTAAAAAAGAAAACAGAGAAAAAGAAGAAAGAGATGGATTTCGCTTTGCCTTCAGGATTTATACTGGAAGTCATCGAGATTGTTTCTGCCTCTCACAATTTTTATTTAGTTGGAAGAAGCTTCTCGGGGAAAATGAGCAGAGAGGCTACGAACGCAGATTTGAATAGGAAAAGCTACATACCGCTCAAGCTATCAACCGATAACGATAAGTAAATGAAGCAAAACATATTATCCACCAAAAGAACAGCCATAATCAGTCAAATTACAGCCGCGCTTGTTTACAAGCTTGCGCATTTTAGAATTTATTTTAGGCTATAAAATTTTTCCTCTGAAAGATTGTCTAGGCAACTTAGAATGTACAAAATTGCAATATATGCCTTCAAACCAACGGTGACAAACTTAAGCTTTAAGAAACATATGCAGGGAATTGCATCAATAACTCATATAACTAAATTTATACACGATTCGGCGAGAACAAACCATTATTTACAAGTAAATATCTATATTTAATTTAAAAACTAACTATAGTACAGTATATACACGATATTTACATTACTTATGACTTACAAATATACTTATGTAAAGGCAAAGAGAAGAAGTTAGTCACTATAACCTACTAGGTGCTACTGTGAATAGTGCAACCCGACCAACGAAACGGCTCGATCCTTAACAGGAGAAATTTCATCGATTACTCTAACGGCCAATTCAAAGGAGAAACTTGGATTGACTTCCAGTTACGACACTTTCTATTATTAAAGAAACATTTGATTTTGAACATTTATGGTGCACTTGTAACGAAAGAGAACATTCTTTGCCATATTCTTATCTTTTGAAATCCTGTAAAAATAAAATCTTTGTACTACACGTCATAATAAGATCTCCGCTTAATCAAGGTGATACCCTGAGATTATCATTAGCTTATATGGTAATTAAAAAAAGTAGAGCTATTGCCTTTACCCGCAACAAACGACTATCACTAGCAACTCTTTCGGTACTTTTATAAATAAAATTAGGTTTACACTCTACGGACAATAAATAAGACAAGCAAACCAACTCTTGCCACAGCAACACGAGTTTCAGAATAAAACTCCAAGATAATTAATGAGCTAGATATTCTACACCAGTAACTTTATTAACCTCTTGAATACAAACAACGCGGTTAGCGATGAATGTTTGCTATTCAGATGCAAAATAATTCAATTAACACTTATGTATCGATAATTAATAATCCCCTTTATTATCCTAATTAGGCAACAATACTGTGGCATACAGTTCTAAACTAGGTATAGTTTATGTTTTTGGTTTTTTATATAGCAAATAGGTTGAGCATTTTTCTTCTATTCAAGGGCATTCAACCTTCAAGTAGATAATCAATCTATCACGGATATATTTAAATGCCTTGGTATTTCTAAGTCAGACAACAGTAGAAATTTATTCTGTACATTACATCAAAGCGTCTTAACAGATAAAGAATAAGTCTTATTTGAGTTACGATCTTCTTGCTACAACAATTTTATTAGACAAAATAAGTACTAAGGGTGCGAAAAATACAAGCAAGTCTAAAACATATTCTGTTTTGTTTTTTCAACGCAAATTTAAAATCGATATCCTCGGAATCGAAATGTTACATCAGAAGACTATCTGATCAAGAATAACTTCCCACCTGAAACATTAATTTAATTTGAATTTGAAGTTTAAAGTTTCAAACATCAAAATTCAGATATTACCAAGTCATCTATATACATGTCTCGGTGGGCATATTATCCGTCTATTGAAAACTAATTATTTTCTTCTAGTGTCAACTGATAAATTTTTCGAAAAGCTAAATACAGAAATGCTGCTATATGGAAAACCGAATTATGTTCAAATGTCTGAGCTGGGCAATCTAGAGAAAACTGCCATAAAAAAATTGACTAACAAAAAACATGAGTTTGAAATGTTTGTCTCGTATCGATCCCCCTTTTTTGCGCTTAGGGTATGTCTTCCTTAATGGATCCATGACCTATTGTGATTACCTTAATAAAATAAATTCACAACATCTGTAATTGATGTCCCCTGAATTAGCAGACACAGGTCCTTTACAGGGTGTGTGAAATCTTCCGTTTCCAGGATTGGTTTCCCGAATATATTTGCCTTTTTCTGCACAGCGCATCGCACTTGAATAGGATGTGTAAGGCTGTTTCTGATTCCTTGCTACAAAGTCTGCATATAAGGTCACCGTTGAATTTACCAATTTTCCAGAGGTGTTCTTTTACAGTCGCTGTGGCCTATTTAGGTTAAGGAGTTTTGCAGCTCTCTTTTGGCAAAGTCTCTTATTGAAGATTTTGCTGAAATAATGTTCTTGCCGGTTCTTCCAGTACATTCAATGATGAGTGCGTGTCCTCTCTTTAATAAAGCTTCGGGCAGTACTTTATAAAATTCTTAAAACAGGTTCTGGGCCTATATTAGCCTGACTATATTCTTGCCTGGCCTTTCTCATTGCCTTAGATACCCAGGTGCTCATAACAGTTTCACTGTGTTATGTTCTGCCAGTGCATTGAGTTCGTTGATGCATTCCCATACCAATCTAAATTATGCTTTTATGCTTGATAAAGCCTTTAAATCTGGCTAGCTGTCTGATATTATATTGCTCCTGTAAGCCCTTACACCGTTCACGCGCATACACTGTAGTATGTCTAAAAGACAGAGGCATACTGACCCAGGGAAAAGCTTAGCTCCACCCTGGGAAACTCAACATATATTCAAACTCCAGTACCCAGCTCGGTTTTAGAACCATCTGTGCACCAGATCAGGCTACCAGGTGCAATTTCTATCCTGCATGATCCCCTCGAATAGAGAGTCGTCACATACTTTTGAGGTCATGTGATCCGTCCTCATTTCAAGCAGACGGCCCCCCAGACTATCAATTATTTTTGTATGACCTGTAATCGTGTGTGTCTTGTTCAGTGAATGATACAGCCTGTAGTGACCTAATCTTGCTTCTCCTTGAATTAGTATGTGCAGAGGTGGGAGGTCTAGAAGAGTCTCTATTGCTGCAGTGGGCGTGGTTCTCATCGCCCCATCATACCCAAACAGGCAAGTCTTTGTACCTTGCCTAGTTTTAGTTTGGTGGTTTCTTGTGTGACGTTAGGCCACCAGACCAAAGCCGAGTATGTAAGAGAGGGTCTAATCACTCTGGTGTACAACCAGTATACCATACCTGGTTTTAACCCCCACGACTTGTCGTACATGCGTCTAACAACTGCTAGAATTGTCACCGATTTATCGACCACTTTCTCAATGTGACGGTTCCAAGTAAGTTTAGAATGAAAAACGACTCCTAGATACTTTACTTCTTCCTATATGGTGATTTCCTTTTCGCCAAGAAGAAAATGTGTATGGCCCTCTAATTTTTTTCGCGTGAAGGGTATCGCCCCTTATCGTCTGGCTTCTTAGCGCACTGGTATCAAAAACTAAATTCACTGTTTGAAAACGCAATGATGGGGGATATGAAAACCATATCAGAAGTCTGGACTTTTTTTTAAATTGGCGCACTTACAGGCACTGCAGCCGCAAGGGATTATTGTGCCACTAATATGCACTTAAATGCTAGGGCATTTAGACACACACACACACACATGGGTTGAGCGAGACTCGAACTCACTCGCGCCAGCTAGAGGACAGAGCCAACTGGTTGAACCATCTTAGCCACCGCGTCTCCAAGTCTGAACTTACAACCTTTGATATATACCTCTATTAAATGAAAACTTGTATTATTTTATCATAACTTGGTTATCAATCACACTCAGAAATTCATACTTTTATTACCCATGACAGTCAACACTGGAACCTTACGCATCAAAACTTACCAAAACGGGTTACAAAAGGCAATATAATATAATACGGAATCAGAAAAATCCACAACATAAATATAGAAAAAATTTAGCTCTAATGATTCAATCAATGTTACGTGCGATATCCCTCGTTTGCTAGCTCAGCCAATTCAGTTTTATTAATTTCGGTCGAATGCACTCAGGTTTGATGTGAACCGTTGACTTATGACCGTTAGATAAACACTCCAAGTCCAACTTATATTGTTTCACCCATCTGTAATTCTTCCAAACGGACACGTTTAGAAATTTTCTACATTTCCACATTTTATGATTTTCTGTGATTATAGTCTAAATTAGATTTGAAATCGTCAAATTCTATTATCAACGCGTTAAAAGACCTTACCTCGCCTCTGTTGCAGTTTCTCGATAGGCCAGTTCAAATTCTCTCCTCACTTGAGGGTCTAAAACCTTTACCCCTCCATATAAAAATATGACTGACATCAGATAAATTTAATTGCTTAGCAGCTACAATAGGGAAACAAAATCTACCTAAAACAGACACTAATCCGTTTCAGACTATTTTTAAAGGCTTGAAGTGAAAAATTTAATTAAATTATATATTTTCTAGGGGTCATTATAACGAGCTACCACGGTTTTCCAAATTAAACTAGTTATCAGCTGTGGAAGCAATAGACTGACTTAGATTGAAGATTAAAAGTATTGAACCCTTTGATGGTATAATAAATCTTTATTGTTATGAATAAAGGACCTAAACAGCTTTGAAAATACAGACCGCTTTTCTGGCGGGCGTTAAAAATAAGATCAATTTTTGGTTATTTACAAATGTATTTTTTATTTCATCAGTGCACCGACTAGTCTCTGCTGTTTAGGGGCATCTGTTTTTTTTCTAACTTTTTTTTTGAACAGCGGATTTAATGAAATGTAATAAAATCGCGGCGCTATCAATAAATTTGGGTTTATAGTCTGGATCTAATTCTAAATTAAATTAATACGCACATCTAGGTCGTGTAATTCCAACACTGTCCAACCGAGAATATGAAATTTTAAAGATTTCTTAGAATTTTGGTCCTATCGGGAATGGTAAATCGTTTAAAATTCAATTAGATTCTGTTAAATATTTACAAAGTTTGGCTTCGTCTAGAAATACTATCTAAAAGATAATTTTCGGAAATGTTAGGAACAAATAAAACAAATAAAAAAATTCTTTTACTTATAATAAATAATTTATCTTCACATGAAATCTTTATAATCAACATTAAATTTCCATTTCGTCATTATATTATTCAAATGCTTGCTAATTTGATCAATAAAAGTATTTCGATGGACTGATGCATTTCTTTTTTTTTAGATGATACATTTATAAAGGTCAATCACTACAATAGTAAGAGCCAATAATATTGTTGTAAATTAAATTAAAAGTAATAATTTATTTGTTTCTAAAAGATTAATTATTGTTAAACTTTTTTTTTTTACATTATTAGCGCCGCACCAATAATCCAGTTTAAATTTGAGACACCGTAGATGTTCACAAGTTGGCCAGTGGTTTTAGTATATTAAGCTACTTATTATATTATATAAACATAAACATTATTAGTATTAAAAAACTAATACACATATGCATATAAAATTAAATGCTCTTCTAGTTTATGTTTTAAATGAAATGCGAGTACAAATCAAAATTCTTTGTATATAATTATTATATAAAAGCTCAAATGCAGTAAATTTGGTTTCATAAATGTTGCAAATATATAGACTAAAAGTGAATACTCTAATTAGAAAAGAAAACGAAAGTGTCAAGTTGAGGAACAACAGTACTGTAAAATTTACGAGACTGCTAAAGGTAGGCCCGGGTCAGCAATGCAGCTGCGGTCGAATAAAGTATCAGCTTCCCTAATTACTTTCTGTAATGTCTATTTGGTTTTAAATTATTCATTCTATTTCCTATTAACCTTAAGCATTATTTATAAAGTTTAAAGCAATATTTCTCTGTATTGGCTAAACATATTTTCTTATTAAAGAATTTAATGCCACAGGTTACCTAAAGTATGGAAATTAAAATAATGATTTACATGATATTTTTTATATATACGCAAGTTTTTATATGGGAAATTCATGATTATAAATAGAACATAAAAAATTTTAATAGTTCCGCCTTAGTTATGTTGCTTTTCAAAGTTTTGAAAACTACCATTATGTGTTCAAAAGTATCCAGACACCTATTTAAAACTGCCATTAGACTCGCTTTTTGATAATTGACTCTGTGTTACGGAGGAGATTTTCAATCAGGTATCGGAATGTATTTGGAAAAATAACAGCCTCTCGTTGTGGAGATCTGTAATCAGAGGATTTTACAACGAGAGTCGAGCTCTGAGACGAAGCCGGCATTTTAATCCTTCAGGTTTAAAATAGCGTTCAAGTTAGGGCTCCTTGCTACCCAGTCTATTTTTATAATGTTACTGTCCTCAAGCTATTCTCTCGCAGGTTCTGCTTCTTACAGGGAACGTATAACAAAGCTGGTCTTTCTACCCATTTGCATTTATATTTCTATTAGTTCTATTTTCTAAAAGAGATGTTTACAGTATAACTCCATCTCTCAATTTGTACTATTTATTTTTCGAGCATTTGCGACGCCTAAACCTTTCCGTTTATCTGTTACATGATAAAGCCGGCTTTATCACTATATACTATTTATTTTTAATTGTTCACCGTGCAATGGCGTTTTTCTTTACTGCAATGCATTTATAAAAATAATTATAACTAGCTTTTCAAGATTTAGTCATAATGTTGGCCAGACTGATCCTTTATCGTGATTGGTATTAATTTAATGACACAGAACTGTTATACGTAGCATAACTTGAACGTTATTTTTTTGTAAATATGCTTTTATGCTTCCATTTAACAATCACGTGACTAACAGCTGACTTAGACAAAATAGAAATAGCTGGAATGTCTAATCAATTTTCTGTTCCTTAAACTTATTTGTCTTAACTATACTGCTTATATTATTTAGCAATGATTAACGAATTTGTTATTGCTTCTTTTGCATTTTTTAATTGACCACCGCACGCAATTTTGTTGGACGGCGTTCGAGTCGTACATAATTAAGCAGCACAAGACATAATATTTTAGTGCCCCTCATGGTGTGGAATGGTGAACACCGTGCGTTTGTGTTGGAAACTTATTTTAAAAATAAGGATTCTGTGATTGTGACGCAGCGACTATTTTGTAGACCTTTCAGAGTAGGTCGTCACCAAAAAAAAAACCATAACGTTATGAACACACGGACTGGTTCAGCATTAAAACGAAAAATAGCCAGTAGACTTCTAAGCGTTCGGACACCTCGAAATATCGCAATAGTGAGGCGGGCTGTTGTCATATTGCTACAACGTTCAGTCGCTAAGCATGCTTTGCATTTGGGAATATTTAATCGGAAAGTGTAGAAAATTCTAGACTGAGAGATCTCATGTTCTATATATACAAACTGATGGTGGCCTAGAAACTTAACTAATGTGACGGGTACGCCTAGTAAGCTGCTTGCGAGAACATGTTGGCAAATGTTCCAGATGATGATGCTCTTGAACTCAGTAGTGACAAAGATTTTTTTATTTATCGGACAGCGCCAATAAGCATAATTTTAGTTATTTGGGTCCATGAAACAATCGACAATTTTATGAGTGACCTCTCTACAGTCAGTGTGTAACTATTTGGTCTGCTTGTACGAAACTTGGAAGCATAGGGCCGTATTTTTTTAAGGAAAGCAAGATGTGCGGACACTCATATCTGTCCGCTGTATTGCGATGTTATGCAATTCCCTGGAGCCCAGACTCAACGAATAATGCATCATTATTGTTCCACAAGGTAGCCTTATCGCACACAAGGCGAGATTTTTTTTGAGAAGTTTTGGATCAAATGTTTCCAGATCGCCGTATTCTCATTACATCGTAACTTCTGAAGTCCGGCTAGATCACCAGACCTGTTCCTCTTGGATTTCCTTCTGTGGGAACGCATGAAATCTTTCAAAATAGGCCGTAGACTATTGAGGAATTAAAGGATGCTATTTGTAACGCGATCGCAGTAATACCAGTAGAAACAATTTTGGCTGGCTATGCAGGAGCGCATCGCTATAGGAACAAACATTTGGACATCATTTTCAAAACTGATTGATAACTAAATATCAAGTGTTGTCTTTTGTGTTAATTAAGCAGAATTTGTGCTGTTCTTTTTGCTATTTTTAAAAAGAGAAGTAATTCTGCCGGGCCCTGTATTACTTATGCAACGTATTTTTGTTTTTGATAGCACAAGCGACGTTACTTAACAAGTTATAGTTGCTATAGTGACTTCGTATTTATAACTAAGTATATACATGCTAATTAACTTTTTGCAATCAGCGACATTATTTATAATTATAAATTTATTTTAATAAATACTACAACTTAGTGATAATTGTCAATGTCTAAACTATTTTTTGCAATTTAGTTTTACTTTCAAGGTAATCCAAATTTCTACAATTACTATTGTGTTTGACGTGTTTGATAAATTTATGCGCTTTTTGCGTTTGTTAAATAAATTGCTATTTGCTTATCTACTAGTTTGTTTTACTGTTATATATTATTCCATTTATTAAAACAAAAACTTTATAATAACAAGAGCAAGCCTTGTCTTTTAATAGAAGAGAAAGAGCACTATTTCTAAGACGTGTTAGTGTGCGTGATTTTTACAATCTTGTTATAATGCCCATTATAATTAATTACAATGCAGTATTTATGCTATAAATTCCTACAACTTCTTATAACGTTACATAGAAATGGTATGAACTATTCTAACGCCTTTCTAGGATTCCTTGTGATGATAACCTGTTAAAGCTGTCATGTAATTAATTGTTTTAAATTTATTAGAACAAATAATCGTTTTACATATGCTTCCGGTAGAGTGGTTCTTAGATTTTCTTGTACATTGTAAGTCATTTTATTATTTCATATTTTGCACTTAAATATGATTCAGTTATTAACCGCACATTTAAGAAATAGTTGATCAATTACAGATTTTTTATTAAAGTATATCATTTACTATATGATTTTATAGTATAGACAATTTTATTAAAAAGTAAATTTAAAAAAATAAGAACGATTACGACATATTTGTTAATTTCTTTCTTTGTTCTTACAATTTAAATGAATATTTAGTATTATGTGTGGCCTTTTAGTTATATCTATAAACGTAGAGTTGGCTTATTATAACTGCTTTACATCAAGATCCAGATTTCCCACAAAACGCAGTATTTTTAAGCCAAATTGATCAAATTGGCCAAACTTTAATTTAAAACCACAGCACAATTTATTTCGCTTGTTTCATAACAAGTTTACTGCAAGGTGAAATTGGAGAAGGATATGGAAGTATTGAAATACGCTATGCTTCTTTGGTTGAAATGATGGTTTCGTCACAACTTTAAAAACATTATTAAAGTTTTATTTACAAAATTCCATTTAATGACATTTAGTAAATTATAAACTAATATCTATACATATAATAAAAGAAAGAGTTTTTTAACAAATTTCTTACTTTAATTTAGTTAGATTTGTCTAGAGATAAGTAGTTAACACACAACACTCTTATAATCACTCAAATCTGATGGGAGATCCGATATCTTGAGTCTATTAACCTAAGGCTCCTCTTAAATAAATGCAAAGCCTTTCACGGCCGGTATTTTGATGTACCGTGTCGTTGGTTCTTAGGTTGTTAATCTGTTGAAATTTGGAAACTTTTAACGTTTTATCCACAATTGTGACGAACGTCTTCAGAATTCTTTCAAATTTTTTTAGAAGTCTTTCTAAAAATGACCACTGCAGTTGTGGACAAAATTATAGAAGTTTTCAAACTCCAACACGGCCTAACAACCCGAGAACTAACGACACGATGTATTAAAGCTCTTCTACGTCATTTTCTAGTAAACATTCGACCAGATTAGTGTAAGCAGTAATGTGGTTGTGATAACTCTTAATATTGCTGCATTTCTTTATTAATTGACAATATACCAAGATCACGGCACATATAATGATGCATTTATTGTGTAATCAAGCGTTTCAAAATTTCTTTATTAGAATTGCACCCAATAGCTATATGTAATAAGTCTCGTTTAATTTGATGATAGAGAAGCTAGCACATTTTTTGATATACTTTATCCATTTGTTTTTCCAAATATTTTTCTACGTTTGTCACCAATACAAATGAATTCCTAAATATTTATTACTCTCTGTTTGTGGGACCTGGTGGTTGTTTAGTAAGACAGATGAACAGGTATATTTTCTGATTGTAAAGGTGACTTGTATTGAATCTGTTTTGTTGATCCTAACGCGCCACTTTTTAAATCATATTTATAATATATCCAAAGATTATTGGATGCCATAGCTGAGTCAACTATGTATTCAAAAATGGTTGTAATTAATATCCAAAGATTATTGGATGCCATAGCTGAGTCAGCTATGTATTCAAAAATTATTCTAATTATTGTTATTCAGGTGAACGGCAGATTAGCGGTATACAAACAATACTATTTTAGCCCCAATACACTTTCCTGTAGAACTCCAAAACTGATAGTAGATAAAGTTGTTTAATAATTTCCAAACCCCACAAAAAAATGTCTGTTGGTAACATATAATTGGAGAAATTAGTAACAGTATGGGTAAAGTTTACTTTTGATTTTAAAAAGTAATTCATTGTGCCATACCTTGTCTTAGCTTAGCTGATCCGTAGCTTTTCGTTTTTGTGTATGTTGTTGCCAAAATCCAAATTGGTGATCAAGCTGTTTAGTAATGGTTTTTCAAAAATATTTTACAGCACTGGATGCAAAGGAATATTTTTGCTTGGCATTTCCAGGTTTCAAAATTACTTTCCATTGCGGAAAAATAAAACTTAGTTTTAATTCCCGGTTAAATAGATAGGTAATAAACCTGTAATTTTTATTTAGAATTCCATTCAACACTTTTCCTGCAATCTGATCACACCAAGCCCCTTTTTGTAAACTTGAATTTGTAAGAATTTGTCTTTGTCTTAAATACCATGAATGTTATTGGTATTTTGCTTTTTTGACTAAGGCTCCTGCTGGAAATTCTTGAAACACCTGAATTAGAAGGTTTGTAAAGGTTAAGGCTTTTTCATAATAGCTTTGAGTCTAATTTCCGTTTCCAGTACGAAAAGGCGACTTATGTTAGATCTTTTCAGGTTCTTGGTTGCGTTCAAAAGCGAGTATTTTGCAGCTACTGTTGGCGATAAAAATTCTAAATAATTTTGTATAAAATGATTTGTAATATAAAAAAAAGCCTTTTAACCTTAGAAGTTGTTTGAATTAATCGTTACTTTACTGCCAAATGTTTCATTGCATGCCACCTTCTCTTGGGCCTACGTTTTTCTGCAATTTTCTGCTCTATTATTAGGGAAGCTTTTAAACTAGTGACATGTGATCTTTGTGGAGATGCTTGCTTAAAACCCTGTTGTATGACTTGAAATGTTCTACTGCTGTCAGTTCTTCCATTTTTAAGGGGACTTCTAAATGCAGGGCTTTATTTATAAATTTTCTGAATTAGCTTCTAATTTGTGCATTTATCACACACAATAGATGCTGTTTTACTATGTAACACATATGTTTTCAAAATTATGATTATCGACAAGCAGTCTGATAAATCTAGGCAAGAGTCGATCTTTGGGTAACTAGAATTGATTTTTTACTGTACAAAAATTAAGTAATTCGGACGATTTTGCGGGTTTGGTGGGCCAATATGTAGGCTTTCTAATAACAAATACTGTGGAATAGTAATAGTTTATTGATTTTATTCTAACGTAATTCTAACTGTCCGTTGTGAATTTTAGTATTAAGTCACCTGCTGCTGTAAATCTAGTTCTTAGAGTATTTAAATAGTGCTCATAATGTTGTTGTTTATTATTGTATCGGGGCAGGCAGAAAGCCGCCGAAAGTGTTAATGGTCCAGTCTAATCTTCAATCATGATTCTCGTCGCTTAGAGGTGCACTTGTTTGTATTCCGGAAGTTTGAAGTGCTTAATTGAATTTTTAATAATTACTGCTCTCCCAATATGTAGTCCACCATCAGAATGTTGACTTGTGTAAACTATATTCTATTTCTAGAATTTTTAAATAAGTTTCATCTGTAAAATCAATAAGTACCACATGTATGCATATATTTGTAAAAGAGAATATTACTTAATTTCTATATTTTATCAGCTCATTAACATTCCATATAACTAATCTAATGTGATGCGCTCTTATTGGTTTTTTCGACGATAGTTAGTAGTAGATTTAAAATAATTCCCATTTGCTCCATTAGTTCTTTCATCTCTCTTTTAGCTCATTTATGTTCTTCGATAAAGTATATCTTTTTTTTATAACTCCAATATTTATACAATTTGCCAATTAATATTAGGCTATACGTATTCTATAGGACTAAATATAGGTAAATGAGTACAATAAGACATGTGGGGTAGAATTCCAGCGAAAACTCCCCTTACCATATTTTAATATAATATTCATTAGAATGAGGAGTACAATGTTGTGAAAGATTAATATACAATGGCAGTTAGAATCTAGTAGGTAGATCAGATGGCTTAAAACGCTTGAGTCTTTTGGGTTCGTTGTTATATTCCATAAGGTGCTGCACAGAAGGATTGGGATGAGCGAACAGTCTGTCTTTATATCTCTCACTGAGCTTTTTAATTTCACTTTTCACTGTGGGAATTTGTAGGTCACTTAAAATCACATTATTGGGGACGTACCATGGCGCGTCAACGATCATTCTGAGTACCTTGCTTTGGAAGCGATCAAGCATAGCTAAGTTGGAGGTAGCTGCAGTACCCCACAAGGAGATCCCATTGGTCCAAATGGGTTTGAGAACTATTTTGTAAATTAATAGTTTATTTTCTAAAGATAACTTGGATTTTCTGCCGATAAGCCAGTATAACTTTTGGAGTTGAAGTCCGAGTTGGTTGCGTTTGGTGAATATATGATTTCTCCAGGTCAGTCTCCTATCTAAATACAGACCCAAATATTTGACTGTCTCTGTATGTGGTAGTTGATAGCCATTATAAAGTATATCGAAATTAAGGGGTTAAGGTTACCTCTCACAACAGGGGATATGTGATATTAGGTTGCATTTGTAGTACTAGGTTCTGAGTAATAACTTCAGGCCACCTTTTTCTTAGTGTAGCTTAGCTGGTAATTTCCATTGTAGTTGATACATTTTATACCATTTTTTTATCTTATTTTCCTACAAAAATTTTTTGTAGAACTAAAATCCCTACATCTAGCGCATTATCATAGTTGACGTTTAGCGTGGGCCCCATTAAACTTTCACTACTGTGTGAGCTGGTCTATAAATACTATATATATATTATTGCTATCAACTGGTTTTAATTAAAATAAAAATTGTGGTAGCTCTTTATTTGACGTTCCAAATATTAGTAACTTGGTGTCTGTGTGTTTTTAATTTTTTCTTTAATTATTATACATTAGTGATCAAGTGTAAATTTCCAATGATTATACAGAAAGTGTGTTCTTATTATCTTTGATAAATGTAAAACTGTATTTTTATTTTCTAATGCTTTAATTATAGTTATATACATTATTTGTAGAATTTTAAATCCGCCATTATAAGTACTTGTATTTAATTTTCGTTTTTTGTACATTTTTTCTAATGGTTGAATTCACGGCTCAACCATTTAACGCCGCCTATGGAGGAGTTTGGAGTTGCTTTTCGCTGAGTGCGTATTTTAAGTTTCGATTTCATATCTATCAGTGGTACTCAACGGTCTATAACGATTAATGGGATTTAATCAGTCAGTTGTAGTTTTTATTTGTTTAGTCTGGTAAGGAATGTTATGAAGGTTTTTATGGGTGCGTTTTTTTGTTTTTTATCAGCGTTATAAATTGCTTGATTTACGATTGAAAATGCAACATGTAATCTCTTGAGTAATGTAACGTTTTTTGACCCGACAATCGCAATTTATCTTGTCGCCCGATTCCAGATGCACTCAAACATGACCTTGCACTTATCAGCAGGTAACATTCTGGTCGCCTTGGGCACTGATAAATCGGAACAACGAACACGTCGACCCGCTGCGAAATACAAGCTCGGAGTTCCAAAAACGTACCAAGTTTGTTAAGTTTGCTTATTGTATGACAGCTGTCTAAGGTACAAATTAAATTTATGCAAAAATAAAACTTTTATACCTACTAATGATAAATAGTATCAAAAACTTTTTATATATTACGGTATAAAAATGTAATAACGTTGCTTCTTATTTTATGACTTTTCTAGTGTCCTTTTTGAATATAAAATTTAGTTCTTTCTTTATTAAAATTAATTTTAATTACAGAAACTAAGTCTTATAAAAATTAGTACTTTGTATATAATTTCAACATATCTTATTTCATGAAACAAATTTGTTACAGGTCTTTAAGTTTTGCTAATATTTATTTACCTTTTAGTGCTATTATGGCGTGGAGTGATAGACACTATGAGCTTGTGTTGGATACTTATTTAAATATAGAAATTTTGGGATTACAGTGACTCTTGAAAAACCCCGATAAATCTATAAGGGATCTCTCTAGAGTCAACGTGTAACTGTTTGGTGCGTTGTTACAAAAGTTGGCATTACAGAGCCGAATTTTTTTGATACAGCAGGACGCGCAGTGATTGTCGCATCTACCCATTCTCTTGCGATGTTACACAATTTCTCAAAACCCAGGTTTAAATAAACGTGGACATGAACTACTGCAGTTACAACAAAATGGCGCTACCACACGCATGCCGAAAATTTGTAAAGAAGTTCTGTGATAAATGTTTCCATGCCGCCTCATTACATGGTGATATTCCACGGTCTTCTTACGATTCTTTCTGTGGGAACATCTAGAAGTTAGTTTTGCAACGCGGGCTGCGGACTATTGAAAAAAAAAACAGTGGAAGTCAGTCGACAAGCAATGCAGAACTTTAAGGTGAGGCTGCAGTAGGATATCGCGTGCTTTGGAAACATTTGGACAATATCATCTTCAAAACTGGTTGATGGTAAATGGTAAACATTGTTCTGTGTGATGATGAAATAATCTATGTTGGTCTCTTTATTGCTGTTTCAAAAAAGGAAAATCATTCTGCTGGGCCCTATACAATTACTATTTTATTTAATATACCATTTTTTTAAATGGTTTTTAATCTTTTTAATTATAACAATAAAAAACTACACTTTTAAATAAAAAGTATGTTTAGATTTTTACGATTATAATAATTTTATGGAAATAATTTTGATTACACTTACAGAAAATAGTTCGAAGTGTATGGACTAATATGCATGTAATAAAGGCAATTCAAAGCGCGTATTACAACGATTCACATAAAGGGGATAAAAATTACTTATTCTATGTGAAGTATTCAGATAATAAGTCTGCCTATTATAATTTTAAACTTATTTGTATACAATTTCGGATATCACAGGTGGTTTAGGTCCAAGTGTTTTTTTCTTTTGCTTTGATCACTTTTATATACTATTGAAATTTATAATTTATAGCTATATATATATATATAGATTAATTAAGCTAAATAAGACTTAAAATTGCAAACTACTTGCTGATAAAATCTTTAAATACAACCCTAGTGGCAAATCAATGGTATTCATTGCTAGCAGTGTTATATTTTATGGTGTTGCTTCAGTACCAACTGTTAAGAGAATTTTAAACAATTTAAATTAATTATAAAAAATCAGCAGCAGAGTGACTTTGCGATCAGACATACCAGCACTTAATTCTACGACCTTATATGCATCCGTGTAGTTTTCAGCGAGACTTGAACCCATCTGTGATCTGGGTTTCCCCAAAGAAGTAAGTTCACTCTTAATTAATCGATCACAGCGTCAGTCTAACACCGAAATATTATTTGTTATTATAGAAAAATCCAATTAGAAATAATATTTTCTATAATATAAACAAAATGTAAAATATATATTTTGTATACTGATTGATACAATATTAAATGATAACATTTGAAACAGAGTATGTTCATTTTAATTAAAAATATTTATGAAAACAAAAGTATTCATTTAAGACAAACATTAGATTTACTTTAATAAATTAATTAGTGTTTTAAGTGGGAGTATTTATCATTAAATATTTTTGATAAGGATGTTGGGATAATCACTAAGACAATTGTAATATCAATTGTATATAAAAGCGATTTCTCCTATTATTGTGATTATACTACAAATCGCGATTTGAGATGTAGTAAGGTGCATTCAGATACTTCTTAGCACTAGAAATTAAAAACTATATATATATATAACTATATATATAACTCTAGAATGATAATATAAAATCATCTGCGGCCTGTCTCGTATTGTAATCGCTCTCAGATTACTCATACGTGTGCTATTAAAGAGTAATGTTTGGTTTACTTTCTTAGTTCGGTATTTTTACATGTTAGTTTTCATGGTGGTACATGTTCGAGTCATATAGGGAGACATAGCAGTAACTATTTAATTAATGCCAAATTAAAAGAGTTATCTCATGGGTGTCGAGTCAGAAAAACAGATTTATGAAATAATACAACTGATATAGGGGATACAGCCACTGAATTTAAAGACACGCTGTTTAAGGATTCTGCATGTTCTAATAGTTTTATTCTAGAAAATAATGAAAATTCGGTAGAGGGCTTCTTTAAGGAAAATAATATCAGTAACATATTCAAACTATAAAATAAAAAATATTATACACATCAATTAGTTAGAAAATAACAAACGAATTAAATATATGTAAGTTATTTTTTAATTCTTCTACAGTTTATGTCACTTTTTATCATGCAAAGCTTCAATTATAAAAGAAACTAAAAAATAGAAAAACTAAATTTTGTATATTCAATTTTCTTGGAAGAAATATAAGAAATCTTGATTTAGTTTATTTAAATGAGAAACTAAGTTTGGAAGTTTAAGTACTTTTGAACTTATTAATCTATTTACGTATTAATTAAGTTAGATAACGTTTTCCCAATAAAACAGTTATAAGATAAATATATATATATATATATATATATATATATATATATATATATATATATATATATATATATATATTTATTAATTTTATTGCCAATTCAACAAATGTACATTGTTAGTCATAGCATTGATAAAGTAAGGTATACATGTCATTTGGGATACATAACATAAGATACACAATTATCGTATCAGGTAGTCCTAAAGGATTAACAATGGGTCTCGGGTGTTGGCGGATTAATTAGTCAGTTTTTGTGTTATCCGTTGTTATACATACAGATCCTGTGGGAGTTTACGCTTTAATTTTCTATGCAGATTCTTGCGTCCTAGTTTATAGTGCACAGCGCCTTCGCAGTTGGTGATAGTAAGTTGGAACTTTTTGGTGGTTTTCCTCAAATATTCCTCTATGGTTGGAATTTTTAGCTCATGACGGAGTTGGAAGGGGCATCAACTGATATTCTTAAGATTTTGTTCTGGAGCACTTGTATTCTGTTGATGTTGGATTTAGAGGCATTGCTCCATATAGCACAAGCATATGTTGCTAGCGGTCGAATTAGGGATTTATATAAAAGTAGAGAGCAGTTAGTTTTTAGTGATGATTTTCTGTTAACTAATGGGTATAGTTTTGTTAGTCTAGCGTAGCATAAGTTAAGCTTCTTATTAATATGAAATTTCCACGATAAGCGTGTGTCTAGATAAACGCCTAAGTATTTCACCGCTTTAGTGTTGGGATTCCATTAAATGTGTGTACCGTTTATTACTAAACTATCGGGATCCTTAATTTTCCTGAGGGTGAATATTTTGGCTTCACATTTTGCTGTGTTAAGGGTTATGTTCCATTTAATTAACCAGTTGTTTACTTCATCGATTGCTGATTGAATCTGAGAGATTGATTGGTTTAGATTCCAGATTTGCGATATGATCACTGTGTCGTCAGCGTACATAGCAAGATTTTCTCGTGTGAGCGGGATATCTCTAACAAATATGTTAAATAGTAGCGGTCCCAGCATGCTCCCCTGAGGGACTCCGGCTTTGATTGGCTTACTGTCAGAGACAGTTGAATTGATTCGTACGGCAAAGGTTCTATTGTCTAGGAAAGACTATAGTATCGCTTTAAGACAGCCTGGCATTGGTAGGTGGAGTATTTTATATTTAAGGCCTTCTATCCAGACTTTATCAAAAGCTTTCGCGATATCCAAAAATATGGCTGTGGTATATTGTTTGTTCTCATATCCAGTCTCGATTATTTCTACAATTCGTTGAAGCTGATGGCAGGTTGAGTGCCCGCTTTTGAATGAATTGGAATGGTGGGAGGTATTTAGTTCTTGCAGTTGAGTATTTAGTCTGGAGTAGATTATTGGTTCAAGTATTTTTGATAGAGTATTTAGAAAACTTATTGATCGAAGTTGTTGGGGTTATTGCTGTTTTCCCGGTTTAGGAAAGACAACGACTATAGCATGTCTCCATGCTATTGGGAAATATCCTGTCTGAGGCAAGCATTAAACAATGTTGCCAGGAATGCAAATACCTTCTTGGTGAGTTTTAGAATTTCATTGGTGATGAGATCGTACCGGAGACTTCCTATTTGGTAGGGCGTCTATGATTTTTTATTTCGTAGGAAAAGTAGGTTGTATGCGATCAGGAATTGGAAGATGTGTCTCAATGTGGTTTTGAATTGCGTTGGTGAAATTACGGTTATTGCCGATTGCGGGAGTAAACGTTTGTTCTAGGTGATTGGCGAATAACTCAGACTGTTCCTTATCTGTGTAATAAGTTGTACTGTTGGCTGTCATAGGAGGTATTTGCTGAGGTTCTTTTAAGGTTCTTCTCGTGGCTTTCCACATACCTGGCTATCAAGGTTCTAAATTTTCAATATGTTTTTGATACGTTAGAATTTTATATTTATCAAATTCTCTTTTTATTTGTTGTGTTAGATTGTTTAAGGTATTTTTAAGTATAGGATTTCGTGTTCTCTGCCATTCACGTCGTACTTTGCTTTTTTGTTTGATTAGCTCGATGATGTAGTTTGGCGGTATGTTGTACTTTGTTGGTTTGATTCTGTACTTGGCTTGGGTAGCCTGTTGGATGCTGCTTTGAATACTGTTAGTGTAATCGTCCACTGCCTGGTCGGTATCTTTAATGGTTTCAAGATTAGGGGGGTGTTTGATAGTTTGGTCAAGAATAGTTTGAAAGCTATCCCAGTTAACAGGGCCGTTTATTAATGTGGGATTAGGAGGGTTGTAATGTGGGGCACTTAGGAATGTTATCACTACGGGTAGGTGATCGGAATCAAGTTCTTGAATTGGTGTTTGATAGATATGTTTGGCAAAGCATTTTTGCAGGATTATATCAAGGATGTCCCGTTGGTGATCAGCTCGGTAGGGATAATATGTATGTTCTGTAGGGGATGATATTTGAAAATTGTAAGAGGCCGAGTAGTTAAGGAGTTGTATTCCCGCAGGGTTGGTAGCTCTGCAGCCCTAGGCAGTATTTTTGCTGTTGAGGTCTCCAATCACGAGGGTGGGCTCGTTAGTGTTTAGAAGAATTTGCATGTTATTGTCTATAAGCTTTTTATTTGGTTGTTTGTATGCGCTAATTATGGTAACCTGATTATTATTACAAAGTGTGACTTTTACTGCAGTCGTTTCTATTATAGTCTTCTCCATTATTATCGGGTGTTGAGTGATTGATTTTTTAACTAGTACTGCAACTCCCCCGAAAGCAACTCTAGTATCTCTGTCTCTTCTGTAAATGGTGTATCCTGGGATTTTGAAAATTTCATTTTCAATGAGGTGAGTTGCTGATATGCAGGCAATATCAATGTTGTATCTGGCTAGGAACGCGATAAAAATTGAGCGTTGTCTTACTATTCCGTTTGAATTCCAGTTTAGGATTATTAAGTTTTGAAGTATTTTATGGTCCATTGAAAATATTGGGGAGGATTGTGTTAATTAGGTATGCTTTGATTTGTGGAAGGAGGGGGGTTATAAAATCAAGGAGGATTTTTATTAAGTTGTTTATTATAGGTGAATCGGTAGCGTTTGTTGTTGAGTTTGGTTGTTGGTTTACTGTTGGTTCTCTTGGAATATGTTTAAATTTGAAAGCATAGCTTTTATTGGGGTTTATTGGACTGGATGTGGTCCTGTTAGTATATTTGTTACTGAGAACTTGACTTCTTGCTAGGATAGTTCGCTGCTGGTTGTAGTTTTTGCATCCCCTGTAATTGGTGCTCGTTACAGTTTACAAAAATTGGAGAATCGTTGGGTTTTTTCTGATATTCGCTTGTGAAATGATTACCAGGGCATTTAACACATCTAGGTGCTAGATGGCAGTAATTTTTGGTATGACCAAAACGCTGGCATCGGTGAGATTGGGGGAAATCTGTTGTTTTCCTGCGCGTTACTACTTTTACAATAGAGAAGAGTTTATTTAATTTGAAAATTTCTTTTGCTTCATCGTTATTGATAAGTTCAACTGCGCAGATGGAAGAAGGAGTTTTATCCTTTTTTAAGAGACGAGTTACTTTACTTATAAGATAATGCCTGAGCTCGCTTTGAATTTCTTCAGTTATCAGTGATAAAGGGAAATTTTTGATTACTACTGAGAGCGGTTTATTATTTGGGTTTTGAAAGGTGTGATAGCCAATATTATTAATTGTATAGAATTTAGTAAGACTTCGATAGTCATCTTCGTTGGCAAGGTTTATGCGAATAATGCTTCCGTTAAATGAGGTTGTAAATCTATTAGTAGCTATCTTTTTTATGTCGTTAGTTACTTCCGAGTATTTGAGTTTATCACCATTATGTAGAAAGATTGGTTGAATTTTTATTTTTGGTACACTTGTTGATTGTGAAACGTTATCTTGTTCGATTTGTCCTTCGGTTGGATTAGGGAGATAATATCTATTTTGTGTTAGCGAATAATTTGTGTCCCATAAATACCTTTTTTTACTGGTTTGATAATGCACTCACTTGCTAGAGGTAACAATATATTCACTGTGTAGGTGTTAATTTAACTATATGTAAAAATAATTATTGTTCATTGTAACACTAGGCACTAGACGGTAATTTTGAGACCATTCACGTGCGCGGTTCAACGTAGACTGATAAATATATTGAAAACTGTAAGACACATTATTCTCCAAGGCAAGATTTAACCATTGATAAACAGCTACTTAGATTTACAGGAATTTTTTATTTAGAACTTGGATAATTAGTAAAACCGATAAATTTTTTATAATTATAATATTACAATTAATAAACATTTTATATGGTTTCAGCGATACTGCATGTCGGTCGTGAAAATCGATGAATTGCATTTTTTAGCTACATGATACCACCATCAACTTGGCTTAAACACGCCCGCAAAAAAATCATTAAATTTTTTTATCTAGGTAAATGTATAAGTAAACGAAAGGAAACTGTCCACAAATGTTTCAAAATAATAGTTAAATGTAAGTAGTCTAGTCGTCCTCATAAATTTTCCTTTACTATTTAATTAATATTTTATTTGTTATATTTGAATACTTTATGATGTTTTTATAGAATTTTTGGTTTATTATAACAAAGCAGCAATTTGAGATGGTATCAAAGTGGTAGATTTCAAATTAGAATAGAGTTTTGAGAGTAAAACGATATATAGATTATAATCTATAATAAACATATTTATTTCTTGATTGTGAGTGATCAAGCCATTGATTTTTAATTAAACAATTTTAAAATAGTGTGTTTTATTTTGAATCATGGCAATCAGTACGGTATTTTATCTATTTTCTACACGACATGTGCCAACCGTCGTTTTAGGTCGTTATTTAAATGAAAATGATGTGTTACTGATTTTGCAAATATTATTAGAATATCTATAGAAATTGTTCTTAACAATTTAAAAAAATTAGAGTTGTAGGGTGGGCAATCGGAGGACTGGGTATTGTCTTGAATTGAAAAATTTTGAAATCTCAAAACGGTAAATTTTTAAATTCGGGTGGTTTTTGTCAAGTTACATATGTAATGCTTTTATTTAGTGCATTTCTTTGCAACAAAATTCTCATTTTAAGACCTTGAGGTTTGATTGCATTTTCTGGTGTAATCGAACTTTACTTGAAGACAGGAATTCTGATTGCAAAAGTATTTCCAAATTTTAACTATTTTATTTTATAATTTGATAATTTTGTATATTTAATAGAGAACCACTTATTTTTTCGCTTTTAATACCGAAAATATTAATTTTTGACCATACTGTTCAATTGCTATTTGAAATGTTTTCATTGTTAGTGAATTTTTAGTTTTCACAGAGTGGTCGCTAAAATTTTCTTATTATTTGTTGTTGAAAATACTGTTGTACTTGAGGGTTTTAATATAAGAAAAAATGTGAATTTTAATTACATTTCATTATAAAAAAATTTGGTTTATTAAACAGCACATCTTTATTTAAGGGTCGGATAGAAACCTAATTATTTTACCAAATTTATTTAATACTGTAATATAAAACGGTTTAATTTGTGACTTTAAGGAAACCCAATGACCAAAGCATAAACGTGGCTCCCTTAATTGGAACCTAATGATTCGATGCTAGGCAAAGTTGTTTCAATTCAACGCTTGATAGGATTTTAAGTCTACTACCACTTAGAAGTATTTTCAATTTCCTTTTCACTACTTAGATTTATTTATAAATACCGCTTTTATATACCAAAAATTAATATGCAGATTTTTCATTCAGTTTAGATTGTATTTTTTAAAATTTGTTACGTTTGTATTCACGTTTTTGGAGTAACTTTGTAAACAAAAATAACTTTACTTGCTGGTAAAAAATAAAATATAATTTATAACAGATGTAGGTTTTTCTATTATAGTTTCCGAAGCCACATGAGTTATCTATCTTTTATAATTTATACTTTTGAAGAAATATGTAAAATATCTGAGCTCGATGATGTGTTTGGCGGTATGTTGTACTTTGTTGGTTTGATTCTGTACTTGGCTTGGGTAGCCTGTTGGATGCTGCTTTGAATACTGTTAGTGTAATCGTCCACTGCCTGGTCGGTATCTTTAATGGTTTCAAGATTAGGGGGGTGTTTAATAGTTTGGCCAAGAATAGTTTGAAAGCTATCACAGTTAACAGGGCCGTTTATTAATGTGGGATTAGGAGGGTTGTAATGTGATGCACTTAGGAATGTTATCACTACGGGTAGGTGATCAGAATCAAGTTCTTGAATTGGTGTTTGATAGATATGTTTGGCAAAGCATTTTTGCAGGATTATATCAAGGATGTCCGGTTGGTGATCAGCTCGGTAGGGATAATATGTATGTTCTGTAGGGGATGATATTTGAAAATTGTACGAGGCCGAGTAGTTAAGGAGTTGTATTCCCGCATGGTTGGTAGCTCTGCAGCCCCAGGCAGTATTTTTGCTGTTGAGGTCTCCAATCACGAGGGTGGGCTCGTTGGTATTTAGAAGAATTTGCATGTCATTGTCTATAAGCTTTTTATTTGGTTGTTTGTATGCGCTAATTATGGTAACTTGATTATTATTACAAAGTGTGACTTTTACTGCAGTCGTTCCTATTATAGTCTTCTCCATTATTATCGGGTGATAAGTGATTGATTTTTTAACTAGTACTGCAACTCCCCCGGAAGCAACTCTAGTATCTCTGTCTCTTCTGTAAATGGTGTATCCTGGGATTTTGAAAATTACATTTTCAATGAGGTGAGTGTCTGATATGCAGGCAATATCAATGTTGTATCTGGCTAGGAACGCGATAAAAATTGAGCGTTGTCTTACTATTCCGTTTGAATGAGCGGTTTATTATTTGGGTTTTGAAAGGTGTGATAGCCAATATTATTAATTGTATAGAATTTGGTAAGATTTCGATAGTCATCTTCGTTGGCGAGGTTTATGCGAAGAAGGCTTCCGTTAAATGAGGTTGTGAAGCTATTAGTAGCTATCTTTTTTGTCGTTAGTTACTTCCGAGTATTTGAGTTTATCACCATTATGTAGAAAGATTAGTTGAATTTTTATTTTTGGTACACTTATTGATTGTGAAACGTTATCTTGTTCGATTTGTCTTTCGGTTGAATTAGGGAGATAATATCTATTTTGTGTTAGCGAATAATTTGTGTCCCATAAATACCTTTTTTACTGGTTTGATAATGCACCCACTTGCTAGAGGTAACAATATATTCACTGTGTAGGTGTTAATTTTACTATATGTAAAAATAATTATTGTTCATTATAACACTAGGGGCTAGAGGGTAATTTTGAGACCATTCAAGTGCGCTGTTCAACGTAGATTGATAAATATATTGAAAACTGTAAGACACATTATTCTCCAAGGCAAGATTTAACCATTGATAAACAGCTACTTAGATTTACAGGACCATATTTTTTATTTAGAACTTGGATAACTAGTAAAACCGATAAATTTTGCCTTATAATTATAATATTACGTAATTAATAAACATTTTATATGCTTTCAGCGATACTGCATGTCGGTCGTGAAAATCGATGAATTGCATTTTTTTTAGCTACATGATACCACCATCAACTTGGCTTATAACACGCCCGCAGCAAAAATCATTTAAATTTTTTTCATCTAGGTAAATGTATAAGTTAAACGAAAGGAAACTGTCCACAAATGTTTAAAAATAATAGTTAAATGTAAGTGGTCTAGTCGTCCTCATAAATTTTCCTTTACTATTTTAATTAATATTTTATTTGTTGTATTTGAATACTTTATGATGTTTTTATAGAATTTTTGGTAATTATGTCAATATTACTATAAACAGTATCATTGAGATGGTATCTAAGGTGGTAGATTGTGAATTTTAGAATTAGAATAGAGCTTTGAGAGTAAAACGATATATAGATTATAATCTATAATAAACATATTTATTTCTTGATCGTGAGTGATCAAGCCATTGATTTTTATTTAAACAATTTTAAATTGTGTGTTTTATTTTGAATCATGGCAATCAGTACGGTATTTTACTTATTTTCTACATCACATGTGCCAACAGTCGTTTTAGGTCGTTACTTAAATGAAAATGAAGTGTTACTGATTTTGCAAATATTATTAGAATATCTATAGAAATAGTTCTTAACAATTTAAAAAAATTAGAGTTGTAGGGTGGACAATCGGAGGACTGGGTGTTGTACTCCTCAATTGAAAAACATTTTTGAAATCTCTAAAAACGGTATAATTTTTTTAAATTCTATGGTGGTTTTTGTCGAAGTTACATACGTAATGCTTTTTATTTAGTGCATTTCTTTGCAACAAAATTCTCTATACATTTTACAGACCTTGAGGTTTGATTGCATTTTCTGGTGTAATCGAATCCTTGACACTGAAGACTACGGAATTCTCGATTGCAATAAAGTATTTCCAAATTTTAACTATTTTATTTTATAATTTGATAATTTTGTATATTAATAATAGAGAACCACTTATTTTTTTTCGCTTTTATCAGATACTGAAAATATTAACTATTTTTTGACCATACTGTTCAATTGCTATTTGAAATGTTTCTGCATTGTTAGGTGTAATTTTTGTAGTTTAGCACAGAGTGGTCGCTAAAATTTTCTTATTATTTGTTGTTGAAAAATACTGTTGTACTTGAGGGTTTTAATATAAGAAAAAATGTGAATTTTGCCCTGCTAATTACATTTCATTATAATTTTAAAAAATTGATGTGGCTTTATTAAACTGACAGCACATCTTCCTATTTAAGGGTCGGATAGAAACCCTAATTATTTTACACAATTTACTTATATGATACTGTAATAATATAAGCAACTGTGTCAATTAGCAATTAATTTGTGACTTTAAGGAAACACCCAATGACGCAAAAGCATAAACTTGTGGCTACCTCTTAATTGGAACCTAATGATTCGATGCTAGTGCAAAGTTGTTTCAATTCAACGCTTGATAGGATTTTGAAGTCTACTACCACTTAGAAGTATTTCTCGAATTTCCTTTAAAATCACTACTTAGATTTATTTATAAATACCGCTTTTATATACTAAGCAAAAATTAATATGCAGATAATTTTCATTCAGTTTAGATTGTATTTTTTTTAAAATTTGTTACGTTTGTATTCACGTTTTATGGAGTAACTTTTGTAAACAAAAATAATGTTTCTTTACTTCTTGCTGCATTTGGGAAGTAATAAAATAAAATATAATTTATAACAGATGTAGCGTTTTTCTATTATAGTTTACCGAAGCCACATGAGTTATCTATCTTTTATAATTTATACTTTTTGAAGAAATATGTAAAATATCTAATTAAATGTTATTATTAATTTGATTAACTATGTGCTCTTTAGTATCAATTATAACAATTTTGAAAGTTTATCACATTTTTTCATTTGTATCTCTACTTTCTCTGAGTGTTTTGTATGTTCTTATCTAGAACTTGCCTATACTGTTCTAAAAGGGAATTGAATGTTGTACATTTCTCTTTGCGTTCTTTACTGTTTTACTATGCATTTTAACTTCAGTCGTTCAGACCTTATGGCCCCTATTATCACAATCCAGCCCGGGATGTTTTTGCGTCATTTCTATCTATTCTGCAGTATAATATAATCGATTTGGTTTTTGTATGTATCTTACGACGTTACCCGTACGTAACGACATCTGAAGTAGTCATTAAATAGATTCTTTAGTATAGGGAACTATATCAAAACAGAAGTTTATTAGTATATCGCTTGATTTATATCGCCAAGTTAAAATTTCCGTATTACATGTCCTCCTCAATATTGTCAATTTTAGTGTTGAGATCGCTTAGAACAAATAACATTTTATGGTTGGTTATTTTCCATACGACGTTGTTGGTAAAAACTTATGATTTCGTCTTCGTTGCCTTTGGATGTGAGGACATAGATTTGAATAACATTATATACGTAGTTTTGCGTTTGTTCTCACTGTTAAAGTTCTATCGTTTTTAGATTATAACCTAGCACTGGTGCCGGTCATAGCCATGCTACTACTCGAATCACGGACCCGGCTTCATATCAGCAAAAGTAGTTGTTATTGTCATTTTTCGAAGAAAGACTATTGTCTTTTCAGTAAGTATCACTTAAATCCACTAAATCTATGCCTAATATCCTGTTCAATATTGTAGAACTTTCTAGAATGCAGTACCAAACTATTGCATGCTGAAATTTTGACGTTTTTACGGAGGGCTACCTTATGTAGTGTTTTTGGTTCATCATTTCTTCTCAGAGCTTTACCTCAATGGTCTAAGAATATTTATGCAAAATATATTTAGTAAGGAATTAGTTAATTGAATGAAACAAGAGTTAGAACATGTTTTTTTTAATTTAGTGACTAAGGGAAAAACTACCCCTGATTTAGGTATTATATTCTTTACCAGGTTCATGAGGAAATTTTTTAGTTCCAACTATCAAATTTCTAGAATTTATATTTTTAAGACACTCTGCAATATGTAATTTTATAATTCATTTACACAATGTTATTCCATTAGTACGGTACGAAAATTGAAAAATTACTAACTTTAAAATGTTTGCCAATTTTTATCTTAATTAAATTTGGAACAAAGTTAAGAATAGTTGTAGACTTCTTGTAGTCCATAAAAAATATTTTGTTAGTTACTTACTTTATTTTTAAAATGCGTAGCTAAATATGCATAAAAACCAGTAAATACAAGACATTTCTCCATTTTTTCTCCTTATTACAAAAAAAAGAGAAATCAAACTAAAACCAATATAACTAGTAAAAACCATGTTTTTAAAGATTTATTTCAATATTCCAAATAATAATTAAACAAACGCAATTTAAAGTTTGACACCGATTCAAAAAAATCATAAATGCTTTTATAAACTGTGCTTCCAGCAAAAATGATAAAATCTAGTTTAAATTGATATTTAGAAAATAATTTATATTGACTTTTCCCCTAGGACACCTAGTATTGTTTAGGCATAAAAAATGCCTGGGAATTTAAAATTTGTATTTTAAAAGACATATATATTCTAAATTTGCTTATAATTTTGTACAAATGTAATGTAAAAAAAAGGTTTCAACTGCATTAAGCGAAACAAATTAACACTAATACACAAGGTATGCGTATAAGTATGTGTTTCTAGTTTTCAATACAATTTTCATTATCTTGTGTATTAATTTTTAAGGTATAAGTAGGTAACTTAGCAACTACACCTTCCTAATAATACTATTGCTTAGTGTTGTTATTGAAATACTACCATTAATCTTTTATAAAACTTATTATAATATCTTATCTTCTGTTTAAGTTGCTATCAATGTTGCTGGAATTTCAATTATAAATCTTTAGTTGTAACTCATCATGTGGAAGTTAATATTGGTACATTACGATGATAAGCACGGTTAGATTTGAAAAAACTCATATAAATTTACTTACTTATCTATGCCTTTCTACTGTCAGGTGTAAGGCGGACACAGTTAGCTTTGTTGCGGTATTCTACAGTTTTCTATCTATACTCTCATACCCTAGCTACTTATTTTATTGTTTCTTATCTTATTTTTATTTGGTACTTTCTCTCGTATTTTGTCTTCCCATCTTTTTTTGGCTTCCTTATTCATTTCTTCCCGACACTCAAGGTTTATACACTCTTTTTGTTAGCCTGTTATTATTCAACACTACACATGCTTCAACTGCTTTAGTTAGCTTTTTTTTATCATATTATGCACTCCGTCTACTTTTCCCATTATAACTTGCTACTTATTATATAATTTTTGTATTTATATTATGTGGTTTATTTTCTCTCGACACTACTATACTTATTTTTTGTGTATTTTTATCTTTACATTTATTTTTTCTAACTCTCTAACACTTCCAGAGTATGTTATGTATATTTATTTCAGTTAGTCACTATAGCCATATAATCTCTAAACATAAATTTTTTTTATCTATGTTTGCTTTATTTGACGGCTTTCTAATTTTATAGTGTTCATCTTTTATTTTGCGTTTCTTACTATTTTGTTGAGCACCATTAAAAGAAGGGAGCTTAACTTACATTTCTACTGTACTGCTATCTTTGTTTAAAATTATCTTTACAATGTACTTACTGTTTATTCTCACTATATTTTATTTCTATACATTTATAAAATTATGAAGCATAAAATATTTCCAAGATATTTAATTAAAGATATTAAAAGCAATTAAAATAAAAATTAAGGTAGATAAAAATAACAATGCAAAGAACTCATACATCGTAATTAAGGTATTAGACAATTTTTTATTGCCTGCCTTCATTAGATTGCACAGAAGTAACTTGATAAAAACATCAAATCAAAAAGTTTTAAGACGCATTTAATTAAAACAAAATATTTTATCTAAACACTATCCTGTTTGCCAATTACCATCTACTAATAAAATAAACATCAATATACAAAGTATAAACTGTAGATAAAGAATATCACTGCATAATGTCTAAAACAAAAGCCAATAGAATGGCTATAAGAAGAAATATTCGATTCGTTCAAAAAAGTTTAACATTTTAAATATTTGGGCTCTAACATTTAATTCAAATATGTAAAGAGTTGTCAATAAGAATGACATAATTTTTAAATGAAATATCAACCATGCTTAAAATGTTATAACTGCCACTAGTTGTCATTTGTATTTAGTATACTCTGACAATTCATCATGACGAAGTACGCGTTTCAAGAACGTTTGGTTAGTGTCAAAAAATTTAAAATAACAATTCTTGTGTAAACGCTCAACATGCTCTTCGCAAAACCTATAATTTGAAAAGGATTTTTATTCTTCACGATGCGAAAATACCAACAAGACGTCTAAATGCAAGCAATATAGAGAACATTGTTGCAGTAAGAAATAGCGTTGCAGAGGCTTTGATTTATCGATTCTTGTCGTGTTCATAAACTAGGGCTTAAAACAACGACAACTTAGCGCATTTTGCAAAAAGATTTAGATTTACGTACACTTGTATAAGATTGCGTTAACCCAGGAACTGAAGGCCCTGTAAGGCGCCGTAACTTTACTGCTTCCGCTTTGGAGCAACTTAAAACAGATCACAATTTTGAACAAAAAATATCTTCTCAGATAAAGTTCATTTTTGGTTAAGTGGATATGTTAATAAACAAAACTGTCGTTTTTGATGTGAAAACAATTCACAGGAGATTTACGAAGAGGTTACTATATGGTGTGATTTATGCGATGATGACATCATTGGACTAGTCTTTTCCAAAACAAGGTACGATGTACAGTTACAGTGACTGGTGAGAAGTACTGATTGATGTTAATATTTTTTTTGTGGCTAAATTTAGATGAAATTGATTTGGAGGACATGTGGTTCCAACAAAACAGTGTCACATGTCACATTGCTAATTCCATTACTGCAAGAACATTTTGGTGGACAGATAATTTCAAGAAATGCATTTGTTAGTTGGTTTCTAAGAAGTTGTAATTTAAATCTTTCAGGTTATTTGAAATATGTAGTCTATGCAAATAAATCACAAACCATTAATGCACTAAGAATGCACATTGAACTCTGTATTCGTGTAATAATGTAATAGAATATGCTTCAAAGTGTTTATTTTAAAATCATATTGTTATTGGAAAACCCTTTAGAGACATCGATCAAAAGCTATCACTATTTCAACAGATGTATGAGATAATTAATGCTCGATTGGCCTGGAGTAGTGTCTGACAGAAATGCTAGCTCACGAACAGTACCAGCGCTGTCTCTGGCACCTGCTGTACCAGACGTATTTCCAAGATTCTGGGAGTATGTTTAATATATTCGGCGAACTTCTTAAGAAACAAACATGAGTATCTAGGAAGTACGCCGCCGCTTTTGTCTCCTCTGCTCGAGCTGCCTCGTTATCCAAGTCCGCTTCAGCTGACCCGGCCGTTCTAGTTACCTCAACCCTGACCCCATCTGCTGGTGCCGCAATTTTGACACCGCTCTCGTCTTCCAGACCAGGGAGTAGCTCGGAGTCTTGCAACCAGCCCAAGATAAATCAAAATGCGGAGCAAGAGTTCTAGCCTGCCCGCAAGTGTCGTCGAGTCCGCCACCAATGCGCGAAGGTGACTATGTTACCACCATTTCCTTCGACATCGGCGACGTACACCGCTCCCGCTGTCAGCAACAACGCCTTCGCCCAGACCGCTCAGACCGCCCAACTCCTCCAGCCAATTCTCCCCTTCCGAAACGCGTCTCACTCGTGATCTTGCAGGAAAAAGGAGCCTGGCCAACCGTGCGCAAGGTCATTCAAGAGCGCCGGATCAACTTCCGCAAAGCGAAGAACTTAGCGGATGGAATATCCGTTCACATACCACAGGTGTTTAATACGCTACCTTGACGAAGCCTAAGCTACAGCACCATTTCTTTCTACTCGATGAGGACAAGCCACTTCATGTGCGTCTTGAAGTGCATTTCCGGGCAGGAGCTCAAAAAAAAAGCTTCTGGACAAGGACCTCCTTATTCTCACTGTGCAGAGGCTGAGAAAATGCCCCAACCGCCGACCTATGATGCTGGACTTCTAGTGGAGCGGCAAGGAAAAAACATTTTTAACGTGCAAGGTGTTTTTGATGCGACTGTGGCCGTGGAGCAGCCAGACAAAAAGAAATAAGTAATCCAATGTCATAGTTGCCAACGTTTCGACCACGCCCAGGCCTACTACTTTAGGAAGTGTGGAAAAAGTAAACCAGCAAAATGCGCTAACTTTTGAAGATATGCCGGGTTTCCGAAGCCAGCGCCATGGCACAAAATCGCCTCTTAGAGCTGTCGGCTGCATTATTGAGGTGATGGGTAGGGCTGATATCCTGCCGATTCGACATCACCGCTATCCTTGGCATGTTTAGCAAATGCTAAACGTGCCTGTTAAACTAAGGTTCTGCCGTCTAGGAATCGCCTACAAGATCACGACTTTTCCAACGCCAGGGCTGCCTAGAGAAATACGGTTAGGGACTTATCTCCAGATTTTGTGTTTCCCAAACAAGTCAACGTCAACAGATGTATGGAACTATAAAAACTGTAGGTAAAAAAAAACATGTAAGGAAACTCAAATTAAGTTTTACAAAACAATAACAGCACCTGCGTTTCTTTACCACAGTAACACTTGGTCTTTAAGTAAAATGATATTTGTTAAAATCAGTCAAAGATTGTATAAGACTTGACATGTAAATGAATAAATCAGTTCGACAAAAACTAAAATTTTTCTAATAAATGGCAAAATAAAATGGTACACCACAAACTGAAACAACACGTGGAGAGAATGGCCGAAAAACGTTCATCAAAAGTAGCACCACATTATAAACCCAAACAAAAAAGAGTCGTACCACGAGTATAGATTTAGCACAGGTCTAAATCATTAATTAGGCGATAATGATTTAGCACTAAAAGTTAGTGCACGCCAGATTCCTAAATTATTTTAAATACAATTTTTATTAATTGATTTTTTTAAAAATAATTTGACCTTACACACAAAAACAAAATTTTTAGGGAAAATGAAATTTAACTATATCATTGGGATTGCATAAATCAATTAAAATTCTTTTCCACACAAAGAAGCCAAAATGCAGTCTTTGTCCAGAAAAATTGATTATTACAGTTTTTTAGGCTGCAAAAGTGCTACGTAGGTTATTTAAAAAATTTCTGTCGTAAGAAACAAAGTTTGTACTAAATTAAATTATTTTAAGCCGCATAATATATAGAACCCGTGAAGGGGACATATTAATTATTGTAATATTGTATAATTTCTCAAATAACCTATCAATTGATTTTTACCTTAATTTAAAATATATAATTTTTTCTCTTGTATTTTATGTTAAAATGTAACTGTTTTATCCGCTGTGTAACAATGGCCACAATGTAGCGGTAACCACTGCAAGCAGGAGATTAATTGGGACTACAGCCCAACTTAATTTCCAAATTAAACAGAGAACATGCGATGTCACAGCCAGATCGACCATAAATTAGGCCCCTCACTGAGTGAAATAAACTGCATAGGGCAGCACAAACGGCCACAAGTATAAAAATAAATTAGTAGGCAGTTTCCCGGAAATAACTTTTATTCGGAAAGGTTTAAACGGCAATTCAGCTTATTTAAAGTTTGCAAATTACGTAACATTCGAAAAAGTAACTTTTAGCTATTTAAAAAAATGCCTCAGTCATATAAAAAGCAATTAATTAGCTACAAATATAAAGTGTTGTTTAGGAATAATTAATTGCAATCTGAGTTTGTAAAATTCATCAGATGATTTGTATTCGATTGGAATCGAAGGTGGCCATTTGCTTTAGGTTATTTTTTTAATAGCTTAGGTTATACTATAGTAAATTGTTTCTAACTCACATTGAATGTACGTATTCAAAGAATTTTATCTATTGCCTAAAGAAGTAGAAAATAAAATGTGGGTTAACTTTTCTTTATAACAAATACCACTCATTGTAACATAGTTAGTAGAAGCAAGATCTTCTAGTTATATACATATATATATATATATATATATATATATATATATATATATATATATATATATATATATATATATTTGGATGACAATGCAATATTTTAAGTAAGAGATGTGTGTAACGTAAAAGCGAAATTTCTGTTATGCTTAATTAGTAATAAATTTAAAACATGTACAATAAAACTTTGAATTGTCATAGGCCCTACGATTGCGATTTGATTGTAAATATAGTACGATAATTCTATTTAATGGTGGTTCACAGATCATTACGACAAAACAATAGTTACTTAACGTTTTAACATTGTTGAAAGTTATAAAACTTTTTTATTTCAGAAAACATATCCTGTTATGTGTCCTTTTTTGGTCAATATGTTCCACCAAAGAACTCATAATTTGTCATAAAATTATAACTTTAGTTTGCAACTTAATACTACGGATTACAAACTTGAAGTGATTAACTAAATGCTTGGGCAGCGCAGAGAATGTCTTGCATATCCGACCAATAAAAATACAGTAGGAATTCTGACGTTTAAAATAAATGCAAAGGTTGATGTTGGTTAATGTTAGCTTGCGCACAGTGCAGGACACTGTTTTCCAGTTAACCAGAGCGAATACTGACATATTTTTAACTCTCCACTGGTTTGCTACAACTATGAAATAATTAAGTCGATTACAATATTTTAGAACAAAGTATTTCAAAACTTTTCAAAATTAAAAGATAAAGTCAAATAAAAGCAAAACTGAATCAAAACTTGTTAAGAATCCTGTAAAAATTTGCTTCGTGCGTTAATGATACACAAGGTTGGTGCAGTCACGTTATTGACATATAGTCAAACATCGGATATCGAGTCACATATTTATTTCATTTCCTTGGTGGTCATTAAGACCATTCTAAAAACTGGGATACTTGCCTAACTGAACAAGCTAAGTCAGGTTGCGTGCCGACGGTCAAATACATAAGCGGGCCGAAGACTTGAAGATAAGGACATTGGCCATTTTCCTCAATACTCGCTTGAAGCATAACATTTGGGTCGGCTGGAACCACGATATTATTGCAATCGCTCATACTAAATTTTTCCAAGACATTTTTCGTGTAGCTCGTCTGGTAAATTTGCAGTTTATGTTGGCCATGGTTGTAATCAATTTCAATATTAAGATAACATTTGACTAGCTACTAATGTTGTCCAATTGACATTTTAGCAGTTCAATTAATTTTGATATGCTCGCTGGTCAAATGGAAGGCCATCATTCACATGTAAGGCCAATTACAGTTCCTTCTTTTTGCTGTCGTACACATACGTATTAACACATTTTGGATCCAATTTTCACGTCTGAGCAAACTTTGTATAGTGTGCAGCCACTAACTAATTTGTGTGGCGTAAAGTTTCCAATAAGAACGGCCGTTCAAATAAATTCGGCCAAACATTTCTATTTCCTTGATGATATTTTCTGGTGTGTTATCCGACCGCACATGGCAAACTGTATGCTTGTATGTTTTTGCTAATGCGCCAACCACTTCATACCACTATTGTCATTGCTAAACACTGTCGTACAAGTCACACCATAAAGCCATTAGCCAAATATTTCGTCAGTCGACATAATGTAGAAGTGAATTAATTCGCCTAATTATTCTACCCGCCACTCTAATTTTTGAAATGATGTGTGCACGTGTCGGCCAAAGTTGCAGTTTTTTCGGTTTTCAGGCACTGTTAAAATTTTTTACACGTATATTCACAACACATTTTATTTGGCTATTTCTTTCACAACGTCATACGTTGTGTGTCCAAGTAGTTTGTGCCACAAGTGCTTCTTTCTTTGCGTACACAAAAATTTGGTTTAAAGATACTACTCTCATACTTGTGACCTGTGCCAGCTAACATTATTTTTCGTCGTTGACGTATCAATTATTTTTGAAATTTGTGACCACTTTTTTGCCCATTACTTTACCGACGAAAAATAAGTTTTTGAAAATTTGTGGACAGTATTACAAAATGTCCAGGTCCGTAAAAATTATTTGGACATTTATATATACGATATTGTATGTACACTTCTATTTTGGTCTTATCACTAACATGTTTTGCTCGGTAGGTCAAACCCTATTTCACAATTCTCGCTGGAAAGTCAAATAGTAGCTTAAGTCCGTATATTGATTTAGTCGTAAATAAAATACCATGCGCTTAACCTGAGTTGCTTCTATTGTTTTAGATATTATTTAACTCACAACAATTAACCTTCTAGTGGCTGAGCTCTTGATAGGAACAGCATTTATTTCCTTATTTATTATATTTATAGTTTTATATTTGATCTTTTGGCTACTTTGGCCACCGCTTGGTTACTATGTCAATTTACTATTGCATTGGCCTTTATATGTTAGTAAGACTACGTTGTCTCTTCTTTCAGCAGCGGCACATCCGTCGCCTTCTTCGAGTCATCTATGCCGTTAAAAGTTATTCTGAAGTTCTTGTAAATATCCGATGGCAACGAGTAGAGCACCTGGATGACTTGATCTTTGCTGGAAAGTTTCGGCTGCTGTCTTCATGTTTATCACTTGACACACGATGGTCATTTCGAGCACGTATCCCCCATAACGCCTGGTAAACTAAATTATTTTATAAGTTTATTATAAGCTATGTTTATAAAATATTATAATAATATGCTTTTGCGTATTAATTATTTATAAAATAGTGTATTTAGTTATATTTATTTAACCGTTGCTAATATGTAAGTGTACAACTTAATATTTAAATATTATATTAATGTTTTTTATTTTAAAACATTAGAGATATATATTTTAAAATTTACGAGGTCTGGCAGGCCGGAGAGCTTGTCCAACTCCGACATACTTGAGCCTTTGCATAGTAGTTTTAAAATAAATAAAACACGATTAAAAGCTCTGTTTGACATAATTGGCGTACGCCTTGCCATGACAACGCATTTACGTACCAATTAGAGTTGAACTTTGACCTTTGACCTTTGACCTTGTGACAGCACTCATAATTTTTATATATAAGTGCTTATTACCCGCTCTCAAACGAAAATTTTCCATCGCTTGCGGTTCCGGAAATATAATACCTCGGTCGCGCCTGCGCGGACCGAAATTTGTCCTTCGGAGGCGCTCGGGTCGGCACGGAAAGGCACGAACGATTTGACCTTTGTCCTGTGTGACAGCAGCAGCAGCAGCACTCATAATTTTTTTTATATATATAATTATATTTAAGGTAACTAATTGCTTTTTAAGATCCAATTCAATATAATTAATTTTCTTATAATATTTATAAAATAAAAATAGATATTTGGTATCTTACTTTCATAATTATTTACGCATACAATTTTTTTATTTCATTTGTAAAATGTAAAATATAAATTATTGCTTATATTATTGTTTGCAATACAACTGCAAAATTAAGAATAATATAACAATTTCTACTTGCAAATACTAATTCTTTTATTTATTTATTTATTTTTTTTATGTTGACTTAGTGGAAGATACTATGTGGAGTATATAGTAAGTGATAAAGGCGGTTATAACAATGTTTTTTAATAAATCTGTATTTTTCGTTTATTCTTATTTTTACCAATACTTATAATCAGCAACATTTAGATACATCAGAGATTTAATTTTTTTGTTTTCCTGAGTAGTTTTGACTCTAAATATATATTGTTGAAAGTATCTAACAAATTTTATGTCGTATTAAAGATTGCTGTTTTTAGATTACTTTCTGTTTAATTAAATAAATAAGAAAATAAAAACATTTTTAATAAGAATATTGAAATTTTGGCCGTTCTTAAGCGTTACTGAAAGAATTATATAGATAGTGATACGGCGGAATAATTCACGAGTTTAAAGAAAAAAATGAGATATTAGATCCTAATGCCTAAAAAATGGTTCTACAAATTCACTAATCTTCAAATATGGTTTTGACTCGATTAAAATTTTTTGATAAATTGAGAAGTTTTACTTCAAGCTGCTAAAATATGATCGGCGACTATCACAAGAGCTTAGATCATTCTAATGAGCAAGATAAACTAGACAAACTCTACGGATAATTCAAAGAAGTGCCTTAGGCCTCAACGCAAGAACAAACTTAAGTTAATGTGTAAGACAATTGCTTCGCAGACTTTAGAAACTTTGATTGTTTCGTCGATCTGCTACCAGTGACAAAGAGTGCGCCTTCGCTATCCAAACAGATTCAACTGACAGCTAAGAAAGGACAAGCTGTAAAACTCTTGCAAATAATGAGACTTGTGAGGCCATGGTAGCATCTGATAGAATTATAAATATGTGGTTTAATTTGATTTAATTTCTAAAAGTTTGAGCCTTAAAACTGAGTTATATCTTAGAAAAATAATACCCTGATACTATAAATGGAAGACAAGTGTTGCTAATAAACAGATAACGCCGGATTATATGCGGTCCAAAAAAGTCCGATGGAAATTGGAGAAAGTCGTTAAAATTGAAGTGCTGCTCCACCACGCTTGTAATACTCATTTAGCACCATCAAATTTCCATCTATTTAGATCAATGGTTCAGCTCTTGACCGGGCGCCGCTTTGCTCACTTACAAGAAGTAAAAAAGGGTCGTCAGTTCTTTGGTGCCAAACCTCAAGAATGATAATAGATAAAAAATATACAACATAATGGCATATATTATTATTTTTAACTTTGTACTGCTTTATAATATTAAATAAACAATTCTTACATTAAAAAAGGTAACACTTTTGCACCATCCATTCTAAATAAAAGTGTAATATAAAATCATAAAAATATTTTTGTTTAGTTTTCTTCTATTCACATTATTATCTAGTTATTATAATACGTTTCCTTTTAAATGAAGCATCCTTAAACTTTAATAACTTGCTAATTATCAATTACGTCTGTTCGTTATATATCATCAATATTGTCATTGTATCTTTGAATCATTTCCCACTAATGTATTTCTCTCCAAAAATCAGTGCTTTGTTCAATACCTTTTGGTATAACTAAAGCGCTATCTCTTCCTCATAATTATTTTAAATATTTCGATAAACTTGCAGTGATATTTTAGTGTAGCAAGGTTCATAAGGAGCCACAGCCTTCTCTGCGATGCCGACATTTCCACGGTCCAGAAGTATATACCCCAGGCTACTCTGAATCTCTATGAGAACATCCAAGAGCAAAGCAACTTTACTAGCCATGGCTTATACGATTATGAGGTCAACAAAGACGTCCGTCACAGGCACCCAAAGATCTTAACCCCTCTGTAAGATGGCACGAAATCTACCTATAAGGCTATCCAATATTTACGTTGTCACGTCAGACAAAGACTGAGGTTGGGGGCTAGACTTAGGAAGCGCTAATTTCGTCAATAAAGTTGTCGTCGGTAGTGATAAGTTTATTCAGTTCTAGCGTATTATAAACGAAAAACAAGGACGCTTATAAAAAATTATAGAAAAGTTACATTGAACAGTGACGATAAAAAACAAGAAATTTATAATCACGCATAAACGAGATTTTGTCATAAAAGTGATTACAGAACATTTCAGTTGTACATAAATGTAAAATATTTGGAAGTTCTTTATCACTTACAGTTAGGATTTTATAAATATAACAAGTTATAGGTTTACAATAATTATTATTGTTGGTAAAAATAGAAAATCTTTCGCAAAACGTGCCCTAAAGTCTTCAATGATTAGAACAAAGCAATAAGATATAATATTACGTTTCTATGGTCTAACATCGCCAACAAAAAAATTAAAACCCTATGGAGGTGTGGAAATATTTTATAGATAGTAAAATACAAATAAAAAGTATTATTATAAACGGTATGAATAATTACTCACTAATCTTTTATTTAATTATTTTTGCATTATATATGCTAATTTTATTGTAATTAATAAAATCTGAAGCTTCTTGAATGTCTTATATTTAGTGGGAGTAGCACAGTTCAATAGAATGAACTTCAATGTTTTTTTATAAAACAGACGAATATGGAATTGAGATAATTTGCCCAATAATGCCTCTTTTATGGCGATATATTTAATGAAATGAAGAGGAAACAAAGTTACGACAATTGAAAGTAGATACATCTACTTCAATTTGTGTTGTGATTGTAAGCAAACTATTATAAATCAGATTATCTTATAGTAAAATAAATAATTGTTAGTTTTAAAGAGCGTTACAGTTTATAACCATTTATTTCTTAAGACCAAACAAGTATAACTTAATAATTTTTCAAATACGTTTTTTACAATGTGCTAGGCATGTCAAAAATAAAATTGAATATAGAATTATAGTTAGACCCTATAAACCATCAAACAGTTTAATTAATGTTCTAATATGGTGTAAATTTATTTATGATGCTTGTAAGAACATTATAATAGATAAATAATTCACATCAATTTTGCTTATGCAAATTTTGCTCCGTAAACTTAAATTAAATGTTGGAATCATATGAAAGAATAGAAGGGAGCTATTCTTAAAATTAACAAAATCAGTTGAACGATCAACACATGCTTGGTTTCATTTATGGTCAAATAAATATTCCTAGAAAAGTTATAGATATTAGTTTGGAATCTAGTTTGAGCCTCTAAATAACACTGACGTAAATATATTTAATGTCAGAGAACCAAAAGGTATCAGGAAATACAAGAATACTAAGGAGATGTTAATGGGGTCAAAACTTTGTGCTAGCTGCAAATGTAGTCAGTCGTTATCTTCTGTGCAATGCTAAACATAATTGGCATTCATTCTCAAATTATACCTATTTCTAATAACAGTAAAATAAAAATGCTATAAAGAATTTTTTTGAGAGAAATTACCGATACCGTGATTTATATATATATTTATAAAAACATACTAGTATAGTCAACTTTTCACTAAAGCTGGAGGAAGTTCTTAAGATCTACCAAAAGAAATATGTTTACTGTAAGTGTAAAAAATAAGTGCATGTAATTAAAGTGTTTCATGTGTAATAGTTAACAAATATCTACTCTTTGTAGGTGTTTATCGACACCATAAAAATACATTTTTAAAACAAATAATGGTTTGATGTTTATAAGTGAGTGATACATAATGATGTTGATTTATTAGTGCCCAATTTTATTTTAATTTAGTTTCTATATCACTATTTTAAGATTTAGCGTAAAAAATTGAAACTTTTAAATTCAGATTTTATATACTTTCTTTTTAAATTACTTTCAATAGCTTTTTAGTATCTGATTTGCAAAACCACGGAACTATACACTAGCGCACCACAAATAAAAAAGTGGTACAAATTGTTTAGAAAATCTAGAGTCCATTGGAATGGTCCATGTACAGGCTACAGTTAGCAAGGATTAGCTGCTGATAATCCCAGAACTATAAGTTGATCATAGGAATTCCAAAAAATAAAGTGTGTAAAAGTTGATGGATGATCTTAGTAAGCGGCAAAATTTGTTCTACGGCTATTGACAACAGAGTGCTGCATTGCTAATAACTTACTTCAGACTGCTACAAATAGACCAAATTCCCGTAAAAAGGTCATAACCGAAAATGAAGCGTAAGTCCAGAAGCTCGGTCAAAATGTTTAGTTTTAAACGAACTGAGGCTACCTACATTATTTCATGTACATACTACTATTTTATTAAACATACAAATTAATTATTTTTTTATTATATGGCCCAAGACTTTCAAATTTGGTTAAATACAAAATGGCTAATTTATTCTTGTTCTTTTTCTTCCGGTGCATTATTATTGAGGTTCTCAATAACCATAGCAAATTTTCTCTATTTTCTGCATTTCTGATTAGGTTCTCGACGTGCAAACGAGTTCATTCTCTGATACTTTTCATCATTGATGTTTGTCGTCTTCCTAGGCCGCGTCTCACTTCTATTTGTTCCTTGACTATTAGTTAGGGTATTTCGTACTTGTTATTGCGCAGTATGTGGCCTAGATAAAAAGTTTTCCGCCTTTTGTAAGACAAGATTAATCCACGTCTCTTTGCATTCTACGTAATATCTCATTGTTGGTTATTCGATCTATCCACGAAATTTTCAGCAAACGTCGAAATAAACCCACATTTAAAATGTCTTTAATCGCCTCATGGTATGCACTTTCAATGCTTACACTTTCATTGCATACTGAAGGACAAAGTACACATAACACTTCACTTTGGGATATCTAAGCACCAAATTAAGTGTACCATCACACAAAATTGCTTCATGCTCTAAAAGATTGTTCTAGCATGTTCTGTTCTAGATCTAATTTTTGTCCCCGGATTGATTTCCGTTATCCAGCTGTCTAGATACTTAAAATTTTTAGCTTGCTGCAGCATTGCAATTGCTTGAACATTACACTGTTCGGAAAACACCTTCGTTTTGGTTTTTCTTTATGTTATGTTTGTTTCCGTTTTTAACGACTTTATTTAGCAGTTGTTGCAGAACTTCCTCGCTATTAGCAGTTATCACGATATCATCAGTGTACTTCAAGTGGTTCACAATTTTGCCATTTATTTTGACGCCTTAATAAGTTTCTTTCAGTGCTTTAGAAAATATCTCTTCCGAGTACAAATTAAACAGAAACAGAGATATAACACATCGCTCTCTTGCCCCTCTCTTTATATTGACTTGTTCAGTGAGCTGCCGTGCAGCTTTTAGATAATGTTAATATTGTTTTTATCTAAAAACTTTTTCGTGAGATATCCTGTAAGAATTGTGTATTTAACTTTATCGAATGCTTACTTAAAGTATATGAAACATACATATATGTCTTTTAGCAGTATCTACACTTCTGCGTGCGTACAATAAAACTAAATAATACTTCTCTGGTCCCAAAACCATTACAAAGCCAAACTGTTAGTATCTGATATATGTCCTGCATTGTTATATATTCTAGCATGTATTACTTTCAGGGATATTTTTACTACATTGAACATTAAACTTTGAGCTTGTAGAGTTTTGGGTTCCTTGTTTTTGGTAAGGTGATAAATATTGAATTTATCCAATCTTGTGGTAATTCAGCTGTTTTGTATATTTATCAAAAAGTATCGTCAGTAATTCAAGATTATCTTCGTCAATAATTTTTAAAAGTTTTGTGTGAACTATGTCTAAACCTAGAACTTTTCCTATTTTAGAGGTTTTTATAGCATGTTCCATTTTAGATTTTAAGAATGGTGGACTTTTCCTATAGTCTGTTGCATCGCCAGCGCAGTCGCTTAGTTGATGCATGGATCCAGGTTCATTCCTGGGGCTCTCTGATGCCTGGCGGGTAGCCTACTCACTCATTAAAAATAATTGAGTGTCTACTACAAAAGGTAATAATGGCGGTCGTCTAAGGCGCAATGCTTGCTACATCGCCCGCGCGATGACCGGACATAGTGGGCGAACTTATGAGAACCTCAATTTTTTTTTCTCAGGTCATGTTGCCAGGCGGTGCGTTAAAGCTTTATTAACTCTGTTGTATTTTCACTGAATAAATCATTAAAATATTTCGTCCACTGTTTTAATTTCTATCTACTATTTATTATTTTACTTTTATCGTCAAGTAGCTCATTGTAGGTATTAATTTTAAACAAACCAGCCATTTCCTTTATATTTTTATCTATGGTATGGTTGTCATGTTTTTTCTGCAGTTCAATTTTTTTACATGCTTCCTCGCCCAAACTACTAAATTAATTATCTTAGTTCTCGTTGCTTTGATTTATACCTTTCTGTGTTCGTTTGATATTGTCGTCTTTCGTCAATTGATTTTAATATCGCTACCGTCACCCAGAATTTTATTTTAGTATCTCTGTTGGTTTTAGCATTTTTTCTGTGTGTTAATGGAAATGCGTTTAAAATGTTTTCATGGAGTATTTTCTTCTTTGTTGTTACTGGTATTATTTGATCTTTTTTGAATTGTTCAAAGGTTTTGTTTAATGTTACAGCAATTTTGTATTGCATGTCTTTATTTTATAAAGGACTTAAATCCATTTTTTGTTAAGTGATTCCTTTTAATTTTTTTAAACGCATTGCTACTTTGGCTGCTAATAAAATATGGTACATTTGTACCAGAATTTAAAGCAAACTTAACGTTTTTCCTGAACCTTTTGTTTATTAATATAAAATTGACCTGATTGCACATACAGTTTAATTCGTTGTCTTGTGGTGTGCAAGTGTGTCAAGTGTCCAAGTATAAAGTATAATGTAGGAGTCTGTCTCCTTTATCGTTCCTGCCACCCAATCCAAAATCACCAACGATATCTTCTACGCGTCTTTTGCCTAGTTTGTAGTTAAAATCACCCATTATTATAATAATTTCGTCTCTTTTGATTTTACGCTTCACTTTTTTGAGATGTTTATGAAACTGGTCCACTTCATCTTCAAGTTTGTCGCTAGTTGGCGCATAAACCTGTATTATATTGATGTTCATCGAATGACCTTGTAGTTGCAATAATAACACAATCTGACGATGGGATAAAATTTATAACTAATTGCTCTATTTGTTTGAAAACTATTACGTCTACTCCATTTTAGTGATGCACACCATTATTTCTCAAAAAATAAACTGTGCCTTTTCAATGTACTTTTTCCTGATTGAAGCCAACGCATTTTACTTATATAAAGAATTTTTCCATCTCTTGGATGGTATTGTGGATTTTACCAGCCTCAAACATATTAGTAACAGTAAATGTTCTTATTTTTAATAAATATTGGTTTTTGTCCATTTTCAAGTGGTACTCCGGGGAGATTCCTAGAAACCCCTGACCATCTAAGGTTTGCCGCAAACTAGCGACCTTTCAATTGGTTTCTACTTGCATAGTTATTGTTTTTGGGGAATAGTGTAGTAGTTGTTTATTGATTTCTACACTGCCATTATGGAGTCGCTTGTGAGCGCATCTCATTATAGCCAATTTGATTTATACTAATTATCGCCAATAAGGACTTACAGTAAGGCTGCCAGCTACCTTCACTTAGTTTAGCCTGCAGATCAATGCATTTTTCGGAGTATGGCACTGGGAGCCACAAGTGAGAGCTGGATGCCCTGCGAGGATCAGTTAACGTGATTCACCTCCTGTCAATACACTTGGCGTGACCAACCACAACAAAAGGTGCTACATCTACAGCGTAAACCTCCCTGAGTTACATATTCTCTCGATACACATAAGTATTATGATACTAAAATGCTATAGATATTTTTTAAAAGTGTAAACACAAAATAAAACACCTGCAGTAAATATTCAGTCTTAAGTGCTACCTATATAAAAACAAAATAACTATAAATTACATAAATGTAACATCTGCTTTAATGTGCAAAGTATAATTATAAAAAATTTTTGGATTTTAAAATATATTCTGCAAAAGTATTACAGATATAATATTAAACGATACATGAAAAGAAAAAGAAAGTATCTAAATTTTTATTCATACTATCACAAATGTTTGCTGTAAGCTTTGTGCGTCATACAACATACGTCTAAACGGTAGTCCAATTCGGTATATATACATGCCGCTCCCCACAACATCAATAATGTGGTCTCAAAACTTATCCAATGTTTTTGGAGTTAGTCATACGTAAACTAAATCTTTAATACATCCCCAAAGAAAAAAACCGAGCTGAACAAATACAGATCTTCTCTAGCACATCACACAATTTAGCGATAAAAATATAATCGCGTACTTCACCGTACCGGTAAGGTAAAGCTCATCTTTTATAATATTACGCAAACAGCCACAACTGTAAAATTTTTCGATATATTGTATCCGTCATAGTTCTTATTTTGGGAACTGTACAAAAGACTTTAAGTTTTGATCAATTTATTTCATATTTCATAAAAGTATGAGGTTTTTCAGTATTTCCAATACCAATGATGAACTACTGCTCGCAGTGCGTTCAAAAAGGGGCGGAGTTTAGCACAACCTAGAAGAACAGCTAAACCAAGAGAGTTTAATTCAGATACTTTTGCTGCTCTAAACTCGAATAATGAGGAACGATTCGTCTGCGCATTTATTTTAATTTGTTTTTAATATCAAAAGTTGATTTTAAAAGAGTAAATAACGATGCTTATTTAACTACTTTTGTACAAAAATATAAAATACAAAACTTAAAAGTTGATTAATAACTAATAATTATAACTAATTCACTTACTGCATATATTACAATATCTTAACAGAGATTTATTTAGATGCTATACATTTCCTTAGGTCTAGTTCTAGCTAGGAATTATCTTACATGCGCTTCAATTAGACCACTACACGCTTAAACGCTGCCAGAGGTCGTAAAGCATAACCGCTATAAATGATTAACAACATAATTTCAGACCTCTACTCAATGCTTTATTAACGTTCGAGAGTTTTTCTTTTAATAATCTACTGAACCTGGATGTTACAATAAGACATCTTTAAGATTCAGTAGCACTATTAAAAGTTAAGTAGTATTTGACTTATATACAAAATTAATAACTAAATTAAAATATAAAAATGTATTTACATAATTTTATATCCCTTTGTAATAGAAATATTAAAAAGTAAGTTTTATAAATTAATTATTTTGTAGTAAAAGCTCTTTAGAGCTAAGTACAAAGCACGTGCTATTTTGTGCCTCGTTTTGCCTTCAAGTGAACTAAATTTCAACAATTTAAGAAATTATTAAAATAATTGAAAGGCAATAGAAAATCTGTTAAAATCTGTTACTATGTAAACGAAACTGTAACGCAGCAGAAATGTGATGTAGTTTTAAAGAAACATAAATACGCCGTACGGTCGTTTCGCAGAAAGTCGGAAATGCTATAACCTTACTGTAGTCAAGCTGGAAGAAAGCGTTTCTGCTTGTTCCTGCTAAAGTTGCATTGATGAAACACTTTTAGAATCTTTTACCTTTCATAAATTTCAATCGTGTTGAGGTGTTATCGAAGCCACGTAATGCTCGTATTAGAGTCACGTAGGAAAACTTGGATGAAATGTTCTGTTTCGATTTGGGACTTCTGCAAATCCCTCACAATCTTAGAGATCTGCTGCAATCCAATATGGGAGCAGTTGATCCCCGAGTTGAACAAAGCCAATATCCACGCTTTCCCCATTCTATTTATTCAAACAGCAGAGGTGCGAAGTTTTTTGTTCAACGGCTATTTTGTAAACAAATTACTGTTCAGATAAAAGTTTTAAGGCAAATCCTTTTATCGCGACCAATGAATAATGCAGCGCTCTTACGTTAGATATAAAAGCGCCGCGCCTTCAGTTCGCATCAATCATCGCCTCAGACTCTCATTTATAATTCTAATTTGAGCTACTGAAATATATGATTCAATTAGTTTTTGTCTTTACTAAGTAAGACGTTTTGTTTGTAACGATACTATTAGCAGTAAGAGCACGTCGAACGAATTCGTAATGTTTTGTTCCCGTTTTAACTCGACACCTTTAAGTATTGGTTTCGGCACTTAATATTCATTAAGGAGAGCGTTTTTTATGTAATTTATATATTACGCTGCCAACGAAAATACCTAAAGCAACAAAACGCCGCTTGCAATGTTTATGTAAGTGAGCTGCTCTCATGCAGCATTCTCTCCGCTTCTTCCATTCGTAGCGAAGTTATCCAAACATTAAAGATTTACAGCGCTCGAAAAACCGACACCACCTCGAGTGCAACAACTAATTGATGTTACAAACAGTCGTAAACTCGCAGTTTATTGCTCGTGAAGCTGCACAATTTTAAGCTAATTATACATTTATGAATTATATGCGGAGGTAAGAAGCTGGCTTGTTGTATGATTAAGTGGAGCTTACATCAACAAGTGGTTCCCCGCTGATTAGTCTGCACATCTTGTATTGGATGTACCGTAAGTTCGTGTCACTTTGCCTAATAGACCGCGAAAGAAAGCAGAAATAACTTGGCTGCTCGTTGTTCTATTCGCTCAGTCGCTCTGCGTCACTTTAGAGATTACGTTTGACAAGCAATAATTGCTTTTCGTCGTGGGACTCACACAACCGAGTTAGCAATTTTCCCAGAAGTCTCTTTTAATGAGAGATCACTTAATTTGAGTAACAACCTGATTTATTTAACATATTACAAATAAAACAATAGTAAAATTTTCTTTAATGTCTTAAAGCTAATAGAAAACATACATCGATTAATGCATAATGAAAATATCTATATATATATATATATATATATATATATATATATATATATATATATATATATATATATATATATATATATATGAGCATTGCATAGATAAAGAATATTATAATTATAAGTCATCGATCTGACCAAAATCAATCAAATGTAAGTATCAATAAATTTGAGCAGGAAATACAAAGGAAAATGTATCTGATTGAGTTGAATAATGTGATCATTGGAAATTTAAATGGCCATCTTAAAAATAGTGTAATGTTCGAAAAACTCTGGAGAAATTGCCAGTGCCAAAGGTGTTATAAATTTATGCATTAACAGTAGTCTGATATAAACCTGAAGACATACACAACTACACCAGAGTGAGAAGTCAATTATCGATTTATTGTATAGTAAAGTAAGGGACATTAAAGTACAAAAGGACAGTAAATTGGCTCGGATCACTATTTAACAGTAGCAAAAGTAGAACTAAAAGCCAAAAAAGCATTTACATGTAGTAACAATGGTATGAATATAGAGATAAAATACGAATGTTTAGAAATTCTAGGTCATTATATGTAGACGAGTTGGAAAAGAGCTTCGGTAATGTAAACCTAGAAAAGGGAAAAAGGTAGAAGATATTTGGAAAATGTTTAAAGAAAGCTTATTAGGTTCTGCCACTTTCAGACGAACAACTAAAGACCATGCCATTAAGACTGTTATTCAAGAAGAAAACGACTTGGAAGAAATAGCTCAATTCAAGCAAAGATGCTTATGAAGCATACAAAGTACAGAGAGCATATGACAAAAGAAGATAAACAGGGTTTATTTAATTATTTTTCTAAAACTCGTTTGAACACAGTTATTTTATTTAGATTACCCGTGTATATTATTTTAAATAAGAGTCATTTGATTTTCGTGTTGTAAGGACGTGATAAACGATCGCTTCGCGTGTGATAGGAGTTCAAGTTCCTGTGCTAATAATGCAACATTAATAAACACGTATGCGAATTTATGTTTATAAATTTAAAAGTGAAAGTTTAACAAAAAATAAGTTATTGTTAATAAGTAATAGAGAGTGAAATTAATATCAGTTGCATATACATGTATAATCAAAACAAATACCAACATATGATCCAAATATTACAATAATGCGTCAACCAATATCATACGTTTCTCAAATCTATCATAAAGTAATTCGGACATCGGTGTTAACACTATCTTTAATAAATTACACTGTACCCATTTCACAACTAAATTATAACACTAATTGATTAAATCATTAATTATTAATTATTAATTGTTATTGTACTTTAGCAATTAAAATATATGGTTAATTATTCCAATTTCTACAGGTAGAATACAAAATACTTTATATACATCAACTAAGTAAGATGAGAGCATATGGGATAGTAAGCAGCAATCTTCACTATTTATATAACTTAAAAAAATGGAAAAGGAAATAAACAAAGAAATTCATATAGCATTATAATTAATAACAATTATTAAATACATATTTAAAATGCATTTCTTGTGTAACATAAAAGTCATAGTATAATGTATTGTTATTGTATAATAATTGTATACATTTAAAAAAAATTGTGCTTTGGAACACTAGTGGACCTTCTAACCATAAAACAGAATTAATATATTTTTTACAAATAAATAAGACAGATGTAGCATTAATCTCCGACACACATTTTACGACAAGGGCAGGTTTCAAATGGCACATTACGTAGTCTACTATATTACTTATCCTGACAGAACAAAACACGGTTGTGCAGCTTTTATAATTAAAAACTTCACCTAACAGTATAAACTACATCACTATCAGACAAACATGATTTACGAGACAACCGTCCAAATTAGTGCATTCCCTCGTTCCTCATTATATCTGAAACATACTGTCTTTCAAGACACTCTCTATTCTCTGCCGAGTTCTAAACCTTCTTCCAAGGCTTAAACTCTAAACTTATTATGGGAAAAAATTGGATGGAACTCTAGATTCGTCACAATAAGGGAAAAATTTTTTAGAACCCATAACTAGTAAATAATTAAAGGTTCCTCTCAACCGACGTACTACGGACTCTAACAAAATACCAGCTTTATTCAATATCTTTTGTGGTATAACGCCAAAACTATACAAAAATAGAATTCAACTATAAATTATCGTCAGGTCACACACCAGTCATTGCTTACGTAATAAGTAAAGCAAACACTCTCAGTCTTAATACTAAAAGACAAACTAAAAAATTTTGTGCTTACATAGAAAATCAAATAACCTTGAGGGTTGAGATAAACCAATCTGATAAGTTAAATAACATAACACAGTACCTGACAATGCTAATAGAAGAAGCAGCATAATTGTGATAAAAGCTAAAAATAACATTAAAAATCTAAAAAATAAATCAATCAAATGCTATTACTCCTCAAATGACGATCACTTAATGTGTAGAGTAACAGTAACTTAAAATATTACAAACACCAATACCACTTATTCGAAAACTAAATGAAAATTTTTTCCAATCAGAAATTTTCACTCCCTTCAAATCAGATACAACTAACAATAATAAAGAGATTAAAGCTTTCCTACACGTACTATACCAAATACCTATAAAGATATTCTCCCCAATGAACTCTACCGTTAAATTAGGCTAATTAATCAACACAGAGAAGCGGTAATTCTAGCAATATGCTAAAAAATAGAAATTTGCTCACATAACTATGGTTATTAATCATGAAAAATCAGCAAAACAAATCATCTCTCAAAACTATTCGAAAATTACTATAAACCTGATAGGTCATATTTAAAATCAACAATTTGACAAATACGTAACATTGTTCCCACTACACTTATCCAGCTGCGAGCGTTGAGCTCCCACCTATTTCAAGATCAGTTTTTCTCTAAACTCCAAATCTATGGTTGCACACAGGAGTATTTGTTATCAATAGATATTTTGTAAAGTTTTAGTTGAGCAGCTGTAAGTTTATTACCTATACTATTCTTCCTCATTTCTTTTACATTTACCTCGTTCTCTTTTCATAGCTCAATGTATTTTTGCGCTTTAGACATTTTGCATTATGGTTCGCAGGCCGCTTACAAAAAAAGCTAGAAGATATTATTGTATATTCATTTGATAAACCAGAGGAAGAGAACGAGACTTCTTGAACAATAAACTGAAGACAGTGTTGCCGAACAAGAGAACTTTTTACAAGACCTGAAAAAGAGGAGCTAGACGAGCAATAAAAAGAAGAATAAAGTAACAAAATGGTGTAAGACCAAGTGTCGTATTTCTTCAAAAACCAAGAGAATGAACATAAAGTACCCACTGGGGTACGAGCTCATGGTATTGATAACAAACAGTATGCGTTCTTTCAAATTATTGACATCCCTATAATTGACAATGTCTTGAAGAACATATATATGACCAGTTGAGAGTTCACCACCAATATTCTGGAGATCGGGATTGTAGAAATATCTACAGGTAGGAGTTTGTGGCACACTTGAGTTTACTATATTTGATCGGTATACAAAATATTACCACGCAAATGTGGAAGAGATCTTGGGGAGCGACGGCGCCGAAATTCAAGTTGCAAGCACTGTTATCAGGTACAAGAGTATTCTCTTCATCACCCATTGTCTGAGATTTGATGACAAAAATACAAGAGTCGAAAAGAGGAAATTTGACAAACCGGCAGAGATTTGTAACTTTTTCCAAGCTTTCGTCAACAACTGCAGGTCTGCGTTCAATTTGAGCAAATATATCACAATTGACGAGATGCTGCATCCATTTAGAGGTCGTTGCAGTTTTATTCAATATATTCCCGGCAAATCAGCAAATGCGGGATAAAGATTTTTGCTTGACGTGATGTCAAAAATTTTTACAAGTCCGATCTAGAAATTTACTGCGGAAAACAACAAGATGGGCCATTTGTGGCTTTAAATTTTCCAACAGATATTGTAAAGCGTCTAGTCACTACGATAGAAAATTCAAACCGGAATTTATTTGGTACACATTTATTGGTGCACAAGTGTATCACTCGTTGACTTTTTGTCAAAAAACAATTTAGGAGACAATAAAAAAAAACAAAGCTAAAACCTCAAGAGAATTTTTGGATACCAAAAGAATAAAACGCTGGTTTTCTACGTGTTTTGTAAAAATAAATCTGTGATACTACTCTCAATAGTACATGAGGACGAAATGGACCCCGACACCCGAAAGTCCCAGATTATCTTAGACTACACCATAACCAAAAACGGAGTGGACACTGTCGACAAAATCTGTGCAGTTTACTAAGTCTCTAGAATAACAAGAAAATGGGTCTTAGTCGTTTTCTATAGTATAATAAATATTTCCGGTACAATTATTCAAATTGTTGCCGTTGCCAATCATTTACGTGAAAGAACTGTTTTGCAATTGAGGTGGTTTGCAACATTTGCAAGAGTTGAAATACATTGAATTAAATTTTTTCATTTTATGGAGTGTTGCTTGGTTATTTGTTCACAAATATCAAATAATTTTTCTGCAGTATTGTCATATATTATTTTTTACATTTTCACAACAATTTTCTAATATCTAAGTTAAGAAAAAACCATTAACGTAGAAAAATTTGAATGACGTAAAATTTAGGGCAAGCGCTCGCTTAAGGAAAATTAAAAGGCGCGCCCACTAAAAATTAATATAGTTAACAAGATTTCAATAAGCGTTGAGAAAGAAAACTATGCACATCGGTATATCTGAACATTGCACAAGCCTTTTTTAAGGTCTGATACGATGAGCTTGTATAGAAAATTAAAAATCTACTACCTGCTCTATACTGCTAGAATTATACCTTCTACTATTAGTACCAGGTATTACTGGGTTAAATCCTTTTTTTTTTTGAGTATTTATGAAGTGTCTTGAGGTGTTCTTCAGGAAAGCGTCCTGGGTTTATTTTTATTTATACCGCCAATTTGCTAATAATCGAAAGCACTAAAATCGCCACTTTTGCACAGTTTACCCCTTGTTAGTAGTCAATAAAGACTCTACAATAGAATCTCAACATAACCAGCATTTTATCCTTGCAGAACAATGGTTATTAAAATGGACGTAAATCTTATAAAACACCACAAGGCGCCTGCACCATAAAACGCATTGTTTAACCCTAGTTACCCTGTACAACATACCAACCCTAGTTTAAACTTAAACTAAATATGTTGGCTTATACTCTCAGCTACTCTTAAAGAATAATTTTCATTTACAAATGTGCCACTAAACCGATATCGACTTACAACATACAATTGTGGAAACGTACAAAACCGGTAAATTGCAAACATCATTCAGCGATTCCAGTCGAAGGTATTATAAGGAATAACAAATACAAAAATTGACCACCAATTCATTCGATAGAAGGAAAGTAATTCATTTATTATCTGTTTATGTGTAAGCAGTTTTATTTTTAAATTAAACCGTTTTATAAGCAATTTGTTCGCATAAGAAATAGAACTATATTTGAAAAATTAATATTTAAGGTTTTTTTAAAGTGTAACTTAAAATGTTTTCATATAATGTAAGTTGTTACCAAAGCTACACCGAAACTAAGTGTAATTATAGGAATTAATTTTTATATATGTCTAATATTTAGGTTTTTATACATATTTCAACGATTTATGACGTAATACAGTATTTATCTGAAGTATTTGAAAATTAACTGGTACTGACATTTAGTCTTCTACAGTTGATTTTGTTTACAACGAGCTATCCAAATATGCTGGGAAATTATGGGAGCATTTTATTCCGAAAATTGGGTTTCCGCTGCACCTATACATCGTGTTTACGTTTTAAACTTTAATTACTACTTTAACCTCGCTGCTGCTAAATTATAGTCTCTACCAAAGTCATTGCAACTGCTCCCTTTCTAACTATATTTATAACGCGCCTGCAAAGCAAATAAAGCAAGTTTGTTTTATTCGTTTTATTAGCTTTTTATTTTAATTTACAAAAATCTGTAACATGTAACGTAAAAACGTTTATAAATTGCTTCGCAGTAAAAATACACACTTTATTATTTTGCTTGCTCAATTTTGAGAAGTATTTTACATCCTACAGAAAATTAATTTAATGGGCATAAAGTAAAATAGAAATATATTGTTACCGAATAAAATTGCTTTAAATCTTACTCATAACAAATCTTTTTATGTATTATAAACTAGGTATTTCTTATAAAACAAGAGTTTACAAAACATTTTATTATTATATACAAATTAAATAATAATAATATACAGGTTGATGAGAAAGTTCTGTCAAACTGGTAGGAAATTTCGATTTTCTTATTGGCCTGTACTTCAGTCAGTTCGCGTGAATTATATCGGGACTTCTTGTCGACAAAATCAAGGTCTTGACGATGAATCCATACTATTTTCTGGTCTACTCTAAGCTCTTTATCCAAGTCCTAAACGTTCTAAGGCGGTTCGACATATAAAGCGGCTTACAAGTCTGAGTCATCATAAACAGATGGTCGACCAAAACGTGGATAGTTATCAAAACCGAGGTCGTTAGAATTAAACTTTTTGTACTATCTTGCTACGGTTCTGCAACTCATTGTTCTTTTGTCCTCAGCATCACAAATCTCTTTTCAGACCCTCTTGATGAAAGTTATCGCTTCTATCCATAACTTATTAAGCTTTGAAGTTCTGCTCAGTTTATCTAGAATCAAATAAGAAACTAATTAAGATACTATCAATATTAAACAACAACAAAAATTGTACAAAAATTAAATTATTTTAAGTGTGACGAAAGTTTCTCCTCAACGTAATAGCGTAAGTCTTTGTTAATGTATAAGCGTGTATACTTGTTAAGGAAGAAATATCCAGTTTCTCCAATACTTTTTATTTTGGCTTTGGAGAGTATCTTTAAAAAACAACAAAGACATAAACATTTCTTATTTAATCATTTGCGAATCTTTGATGATGTGTAGACAACTCAGAAGACATAAAGGAATATATATATATAATATATACATTTAAACTTAAAACTTAACTAAGCTATATTCAAAGCTTACATTACGTAAGGCCAAACTTTTGTGTGACCTTAAAATCCTTCAAAAACAGGTATCACCTGTTGGTTTACGATTAAAACATCACCCGTATCCTTAAAAAAGCAGAGCTATCTCTACTTTCCATACATGCTACCCGTAAAAACCTCGCCAATACCAATCTGGAACTTTATGGTCTTTTCCATAAATTAAGTTCCTCCAAAATTCATCCTATCATCTGGGATGGTTTCTCTAGGATTATGCATGACAAAGCGTCGTGCAGATCCGAAAAGAAAACAGACACCCAGAAACGAAACTTTCTAAGTTGTGCCAAAATACGTTTCCGAATACCCAACCATCCCTGACCAATACGACGGTACATAACTTTTCTTACTATCCTGTAAGCAACTTAGCTGTTCAGGCTCTGGAAAAAGGTTTTAACTTTGCTGTAACACCAAACCGCATTCCCACTGAACAAATGATATCCCAAATAGAATCCTCTATTTCCACCCTTCCCGAAAATGTGGCAAATGAAACCAGGCAAGACGTAGCCAAAATACTACATACAACCGAACTACTAAAACCAAATATCAAAGCCTCCAAATTACGCGCCTTAAAAGCTCTAAAACAAAATAATAATATTAAAATTTTACAGGCAAATAAGGGCAACGCTACAATGATCCTCAATCCTCAGCAGACTACATCTACAAGATGCACAATTTACTTAAATCCTCTGATTATCACCATGTACCTAATAATCCCACTATCTACCTTGAAAGGAAAACCAAAACCCGATACCAAGAAACTCCTCATACCCCGAGAAAAAATTCCAGAATTCCCAAATTGCATGGTCTCCCAAAAATTCACAAAGAGAACATTCCTTTACGCCCTATAGTTAGTGCGTTCGGTTCTCCCACCCACAAACTAACCAAATACCTTGCCAAGACTTTCCAATCTCTTACAGAACAGGCATCATCCTACGCCCGAAACTGCTATCATTTCCTAGAAATACTGAAAACCTGCCCTATACGCAAATGTGACATCATGGTCATCTTTGATGTCGTTGCTTTGTTTACAAATATCCCAATTCCTGATACCCTAAAGTTATTAAAGTCAACCTATAGTATAAATAACAATATCCTCTACCTAATAAGCCATTGCCTATTCAATAGTTACTTTACCTTCGAAAATAAATTTTACCGACAAACTTATGGTGTTCCTATGGGTTCCCCACTTTCACCTGTCATTGCTAACCTTTTTATGACCGATTTTGAAACAAAAGCCCTCGCCTCCTTTCACCTTAAATGCTGCTGGATAATATATGTCGATGACACTTTTGTTATCTGACCTCATGGACATGATACCCCTCTAGAATTCTTTCTCACCTTAACCAAATCCACACCAATATCAAATTTACCATGGAAACTGAACATAATTCCCTTCCCTTCCTAGATACTCTCATAACAAGAAATCCTTCTAATGACAGCTTTTATTACACTTTCTACAGAAAATCCACTCACACTAACCGCTACCTAAATGCCAAATCCCATCACCACCATGCCCAAATCTATTCGGTTGCAAAATCCCTCATAACCAAATCCATCAGGCTTTCCGATGCGAAAAATCGCCAATCAGAAATTAAATCCATTATCACCACCCTACTGCAAAATGGATATTCCAACAAATCCTCAACTAATATAATCAAAAATGTAAATAGAAACACTAACTCTCAATCCCAAATCCCCCCCGACCGACAAAAAGCATTCCTTCCTTACATCAGGGGCATCACCGATAGAATAATACCTTGTGGAGACTGCCAAAGGACTTATATAAATCAAACAAATGGGCAAATATCTAGCCGAATATATGAACATTCTCTGGCCGTACGGAAAGGCGATAATGGTTCAGCACTTGCCAAACACAACAAAGAAACAGGCCACAAAATTAATTAAATATATATATATATATATATATATATATATATATATATATATATATATATATATATGTATATATATGCAAGCACGTACACAGGCACGCACCCACACACCCATCCTCGGTTTTCCTATTTAATGTTAACCCCAGTAGTTAATATTTTGATTTTTTCATTACATGCCCGAGGTATTCCACTTTCTTTGTTTTATTATTGTTAATAGTTCTCTTTCTTTGTTTATCATACTTAACACTTGTTTATCGTTTCTCTTCCTGTCCAAGGAATTTTAAGAATTATGCGGCAGCATCGTAACTCAAATGTTTTAATGAAATTTACAGTAGCAACTTTTACTATCTAGGTTTCGCAGCCATACAACAGCGCAAATTTGATATACAGGCATTTGAAAAATTTGGTTCTAATAGATAGTTTGAGGTAATTACTATTTAATATTTTTTTGAATTTCTTGAAAAATTCCTGGTTGAATGTAATATTTTATTTCTTCACCTAGGCCCAAGGTTTTATTGATCCAACAATTTATTTGAAATAGTGACTTGTTCTATATTTATTTCACTGGGGCTACATCAGTCCTTATTGGTCACTAACAGTTGTTCTTTTTTTTACTTATATGTTTTAATATCTAAGGATATTTTTCATTACTTTTTTGCAAGGTTTTTTATTTTCTACACATATTAAATGCGTTGTGTTTACGTTTTAATTCTTCTAATTTGTTGCATTTCTTCATTTCCATCCACTTTCGCCTTACAATTTTCTTACATTTCTATCTCTATAGATATTTGTATTGTTTTCTATTTTTTCCATAAGTTCTATTGTTTTATCAGTCACCTATATTTACTATTTAATGTTTTCTTTGACATATAATAGTTATTTTCCTATTTTTACAATCGCGTTCTTCATATGTTATGTTGTCTCTATATCATTGTCTGTTTTATTTTCCAAATTCTACATCTCTTAATTAAGATTGCCATTACATTCGATAATAAATTGCTCCTGAATGCAATGATTTTTTTTATTAATATTGTGTTTATATTTGATTCAATGAACGGACGTGCGATCTTTTCAAATTTTATTTGTATTTTTGCCATTCATAATCTATGGTGCGATGCAACGTTTGCCTTTGAATAAGTTTTAATTGATTGTATGTTGTTTCTGAATCGTTGATTAACAAGAATAAAATTAATTTAGTTCTTTATTGAATAACAAGCTATTTGTTGATGCTTTCTAACTATATATCATGTATTTGTGGTTACTATTTGTTGTTTTTGACAAAAGATTATTAAAATATCACATCTGTCGTTTTTATCACCAAAGGCAAGAACTTATGGTATACTCGTTTTTTATATTTGGGGCTCCCTCAATAATATTCACTTTGTAGATTTAGAGTTTATACCAGGGTATAAAGTTAGTTATAAAATTCTTTTACTTCTGTATTCGATAGGAAACTTGCAATATGTTAATATTAACAAGACTGTCGTAAATTTGAATTATTAGAATTTAATTTGATTTACTAATTTTTTTCTTTTACAATTAATGCTACTACATTTTAGTATATGTTATCAGGCAATTAGCAGTTGTAATCAACGTAATCATTAAACTTGTTTGAGCCGATTTGGCCATCTTGCTTCACTGACTCCCAGTATTTAAATATCTAGTCTATTTATTCCATGAAGAACATTGTATAGTTTTCAAACATGAGTTGTCAATTCCACATACTTACTTTATTATTCCATTCGGGAGTTCTTAGCACCTAAGGTTCGCTGAGAACTTAGAACTATGTCATTTAGTTGTGAATTCATGTTGATACTTTTTAATATAAATGTCCAATGTCCATTGTTTATCCATATCTAAATATTCTCACTGTAAGTCAATGCAATTTTGCAGGGTGAGACAGTAGGAACTCTAAGTGAAGGCTGCAGACCTTACGAAGACCGGTATTCTGTAAACTTTTTTTGTTATAAAAACTGGAAGTGACCGTCGAAACTAATAGGTACTACCTCTGTAACGTCACCATAGTATACTATAAAAGAGTAGTTACATTTTCGCATTTTTGTCTCCGCCCAAGACCCAGACGCAACATGTATAACATCACTCTGCCCTGACATCTTTCATCTCTTGTCATCTGATTTGCTTTTGCACAAGACTTAAAAACAATGATGTTTTATATATATACTGCAATCTACCCTATCGCAATAGTTAAATCATGCAAATTGTTTTGTGCTCATCTCTAAACCTCCTTGTCTCGAATCCTTGTAACCTTGATTCCGTCCGTTATCGACCATAGCCACAACTAAACGGGATTTTTTACCGCCGCCCGGTATTCCGATTCGAACCCTGGTGATCGACAGAGCCGCCAGCTAGCCAGCTGACCAGGTGTTCTATTGGCCTGTGTTTGCACGTTGTTGATGCCTTTTGTACGTTCCGCCCCTACCTTGGTACCCTAGTACATCTGGCCAAGGAAAACCCACCCCCGGTTGAAGCCGCCAACGACATTCGTCGTCTAGGCTACCAGAGACCATTACTTGCGGTAAGTCTCGCTTTAGTTGTTCCGTTGCGCATCTGTTCCCAACAGCACTTTTCTCCCGCAGTTTGGAAAGTGCATAACTAACCTGCCGCCCACCATATTTGAAGTTATTTAATCATAGTTGTATTTTGTTTTTTCTCAATTTCTTTGTTTTGGTTAATTGTTACTTTGTTATTAATTTCGTTTTGCCCAATATATAGTTTATACAGCTCTGTTTTGTTCATTGAGTTACTTTGACTGTGCTTAATTATCAAACACAAATTAAACTACAATTTTTTAGCTTAACTGAATATTAAATAAATTTGCCGGAGTTACAATTTTCTTTAATATATTTTATTAAAATGTAACAAATTCTTTATTTTTTATGGGGTATAACTTAATTGTAAAGCCAGCGTAGTTTTGTGGTTGCGTTCACTGGAGCAAGGGGTAATAGTAGCGGTCACATAAGGCGTGGTGCTTGTCACTTCGCCCCACATCAGAGATGGTGCGCGACGACCGGACAAAGAGAGCCAACATATGAGAGCCTTAAACTTTCAGTTTGTAGGCCGTGCTCCCACGCGAAGCGTTAAAGCTTTACCATTTATTGTTATTATATAGCTTAATTGTAATTATGCAGGCGTATGGGTCTCTTGTATCACAGTGTATTTATGGAATTAAGTAAGTAAACACCCAAACGCCTATAAATAATTAAAAAATATATATAACAATTATTACTAAAATAATGTACAATTTTACAATTGCTTTTACTAAAAAAAAAGAAGTTATGTCAAATATATCCTTTGTTGAAAATTTGTGCGTGAAGCAGTGACGGATACAAAGTAATCACAAGTATGGACGTGGAACTCTTTTCCACTAATATTTGTTATACATAAACAAAAATTTGCAGCTTTTTCCGCTCAAACCGATCTCGAGATTTTCCGATCAGGCTGATTTTTGGCATCTGGACTTGACTTATGGTCCTTAGTTGAATACTGACAACGTTATGTCTCTATCTATCACAGATCAAAAATTATAAAACGTAACAGATATCAGAAGTGACAGAAATAGAAGCTGATCTCCAGCCTGAAAGCTGCCTTGATCAAAAGTTATAAGGAATAACATATTAAAAGCTTGGTTTGGTAAAAACCCTTATTGCGTTGTTGTAAGACTTCCCACCTATCCAGCTTTCGAATGACACCCCTCTTATGTCTTTAGGACAGACACACATCCGCACCGATTTCATTAGGCATTAAGCGTACTGTAATCAGAAAACGATAAAATTTTGAATATAATATATATATAGCATAAAGTCGTCTTTTCTCGTAAATTTAGATTCTGGTTAAACCGGTACTGTGGTCGGATGTTAATACTCCGTAGAAGCGGAGAAAAGGAGCAAGAAGATTTTATTCATAGGAATATACCTTGTATAATTTGGATGTTATGGTATGGAGAGTTTATTACCTATGATTGCAGGTTATTTCTAGTCAGAGTTAATCATATTTATATAAACTCGGTACGTCCTTTTCTTTAAAGGGTGTCCTAAACCACTTTTTAACAAGATAACCTTTGACTACATATACTACGTATTACATTAAGCTTCCCTCAATAACACGGAACAGAAACTCTTTCATACCCGCCTAGCTACCCAAATTGAATGTATCTAGAATATCATTAGGCAAAGGGTGAAATGGTATACACAGCCTCTACGGAATCTGGCTAAATTATAAAAACCTATCAATAATAAAATGCAGTAGATTCCATCATGACTCCATTCGTTCAACGCTTGACACGATGTCATAAACAATGGAGGCATTTATATAAATCCGATATGGGGCCATCCTTTATTAAATAAATGAAATTATGTTTGGACGAATTCTTTATAAATTAAATTTCTAGGAGGAACAAAGTGAAATAAGTGAGGTAAGCTCTTAGTTTTTTTCTATATCTTAGAAGCAATCTGTTTTTTTGCAATAAACCCTTTAATTTAATTTAAATATTATTTACTCAGTCATGATGTACATCTGCCTCGCATAGGTAGAAACTCATATAAACAACTTTTAGCTAATATAGAATCTGGTACTTTGGACTAATTTCATTATCGCGACGCTAACCTGTTCACTATTCAGCTCACTCTTCAACTACAGTATACCATTGAAAGTTAGGGAACTTTTTATAGCTGAACAGGAGCATTCATCATAAGTAAAGATTTTGTTTTTTTTTTGTGAGATGTTACAGGAACCACCTACATCGGTCAATAAATGTCCTTCGTTAACTAAATAAAGGAGAAGCAGTTAGAAACTATATTTTTATGACGCTCCAATAAAAACCCACGTTAAGCTATGTCACTATGTTTACCGATAATCAACTGAGTCGTACAAGATGAAAATGTGCACGCTAGATTAGAAAAAAAATATGACAGGTGAGGGCATTGCATAGTTTAAAAATACGAATATGTATACATTGAATAGGTAACATTCTACTATATAACAAAGTGTTATAAAGTAATACTAAAAATAACAGTTTGAAACATAGAAATTTGAATAACAATGAGAAATATAACCAATAAATCACTGAATCGAATACTATGAAATAGACACTACAATTCAAATAAAAAAAGAATTTTTAACTAAATTACAGAATATAACAACTACTAGAGCAGAAACAAACAAAATAGAAAATAAGAACTGTAGCATTAGATTAGAATTTTTTATGTTTTATTGCTTTTATAGAATAAGTATATAACCCAAAATGCAATAGACATGTGAATAGAATCAATTTAAACAAAAGTTAGAAAATAAATCATTAAAATGAAAGAATAAAAATAGATGTATCAAAACATTTGAAGATTGACCACTTTAGAAAAGATAGACCAAAGTAAAAAAAACAAAAAATGACGATGAAAATAATTTTAAAGAAATGATCGGAGAACATAAAGAATGTCAGAGATTTAGCCGAAAATAGAAATTAGATATTGCAAGAAATAATGAGAAAAACATAAATGAGATTTAAAGAATAATCTATGTAATCTATTAAAATGTATCTTAATACAATAGTAATAATTTTATTACAAATGTAAAAGATAAATTCAAATTAATAAAAAATACGTTACGCGCTGTGGTAAAGACGGACGCGACGTTTTAACACATTAAAATAGTAATTTTCAACGTTACTGATGTATGGTTTAAATAAAATGTTTTAGATAATTTTTACCAACAAAAAAAAACAAATAGATATGAAATAAATTGCAACATAACTACTAAAATGAAACATACATGTAAAGAAAGCATTATTAAAAAGGAACAAAACAGATACGGGTATTTTTTCTAAATTTTTTGTGTTACTAATTATTTCAATATTGATATTAACTAAACCGGGAAAAAGGTAAAACTACTTTCTAAAATCTACCTAATAGATACTTGAATCATAGAAAAAATACATTAATTTATAGTACATATTAAAAAATTTTAATTTTTGCTAAAATAAATTAATAAACTCTTCGGTTTGCCGTTTGTAAAAATGTTAGGAACTGATTGCATAGTAACAGTCACTTGAGTTGGTAGCGTCGTGTTACTTTGCACATCGCTGATAATTCGACTAAATTTCTCGCTAAAAAATGTGTTAGTCTCTGTGGACATTAAATAATATTTGGATTCATAGTCCACCATAAGAGAATGGGTAAAATAACTTTATTTTGATCGAAAAAGCATTAAAGATACACCATGTGCAGGCTAACGAAAATTCATCTAGCGTGGATACTGCAAGATAGCTGTGCAAAAGTGAAACAATTACCGACAAGCTTTTTCGATACAATCGTGCGACCTCATTTCGATGAACATCTTCATATGACTAAGTTTAGTGCCAGATGGGTACTGCTATTGTTGTTAACAGTTCAAAAACAACAAAACGTGTGACCAATTTTTAAACCTCCATCATTTTTTAATCTATTGTTATAGAGGACGAAACCATGTTTTTGTACTATAACGCCCTAGAAATAATTCAGTTGAATGGCACTGGACGAAAACACCTAAAAAGCCAAAAAATAAGTACAGTTTCAAACGAAGAGTGTTATGTCTGCTTACTGTATAAATTGTGTGACGTTATCAGGGAAAATAGAAGTGATATGCCGAATCAAACCGTCGATAAGGCCGCAATTATCCAATGACTGTGGCATTGGAGAGCTTCTCCCCACTTAAAATCATTACTGTCTATTTTTGAAATTAAAAAAGTCCTTTGAGATTAACAACGACAAAGAGTTGCAAGGGGCTATTTGGATCAATTTGCAAATTAAATTTTAGATTTACATTTCCAGGCGTATTAAAATACTAATTTCGGAATACACTAAATGTGTTAAAATACATAGGGGCAATATAATCAATCTAAACAAAGGCAATCCTATCCCTAAATACTTACACTTTATTAAAGCTTGCGCATAACTAGTTTTTTAACAATTAAATTACATCATACAGGATAGATAAAAAGTAATTAATGGTTAAAAATGTACTATAGAACTTATAGGCACTAGAATCATGATGAAAATAATTTCTAAATAGAAGATAGTAAATAGAAAATATTGTATTTCTTCGTCAATGGTACCTAAAATACATCATGTGTATAATATTATAAATGCAGGCGCTAATTCAGATGCTTAAAGATTACGTATGGCCCATTGTATTTGGCTGGGAGGACATTGGAGACAACACTCCATTTTGATTTTACTGTTTGTGCATAGATCAGCAATTTCCAGGACATTTGTCGATACTTCGCTAATATCATGGATAGTTTCTAAATCTAGATCTCACTCCATGTCACTTTTAGCTAAGGGTAGGCAAAATAGGACATGTACAAGACAGAACAATAAATAATTTCTTTCATAAAACTATGCAATTTTCCCCGACCTTTTGAGGAAACTGATTAGCGCCACTAATGCTGCGTTAAAATTTAGAAATTGGCTTTTATTTTCCTGTGTAATAAAACACATGCATAATTTGTGTTAATAAATTTGTATTAGAAATGTGGACTTTATTACCACTTTTTAATACCTAGTTGCTTTTCTCCACATTATAAATGTTTTTCAATCTACAGTTTTAAACTCGTAATCAGAAAAGTCGCAAATTTTCTTGTCTCACAACAAAACTTGTTTAAGCAACGATAATATTTACCCTGTAACTCTATTTCGTATGGATCACAAAGCACTGTTTACTATTTACATTCGTGCTTACAACATGCAATGTTGTAAGGCACGTTCAAATTTACTCTAATGAGCAAAACTATAACTCCTAGCCTTTTCATTACATAAAATAAATTTTCTTCACATCACATGTACCTACACACCGCTAATGCTACTATAACCATCATAATAAAACAATTGAAATACTTAATTATTTTGCTTTCAGAAGTTTATTCCATTTTTGATCGGAAATTTTCTGCTTAATAAACCTTATGTAGTTATAACCACTAGTACAGCAAAGTAAATTTTATATTTACCTTAGCTTTATGAGCCCCTAAACCAATACTACATCTATTCATGCATTTTATTTGCGGAAGTACGCTTTCTGCTGCTGAATGAACCTGACCTAGAAAATCGTCCATGTCTAAAAGTGCTATTTGTTCATTTATAGAATTTGCTTTTCAATGCTTAGACGCTATTCAATATTTGTGAAAGCGTTTTCCGTTGCCTACCCTATTGCAAAAATCCGGTCATTTTTAAAATAATTAAATTTACTTGCATATTCTTGCAAAGAAAGATTTGCAAAATTATCTCGGTATTAGGAAAATAAATTTCTTAAATTTCATTTTTTAAACACAAAATTGTCTTCTAAACAGGTTATAAGTAATAAAAAGGCATTATAATTAAGTAAAAATAAAAATAAATTAAATAACAATATTGTAATAAACAATTCTTTAGTTTAAAACATAATAATTTAAAACAGGTAATGTAAAGTAAATGAAATCATCAAAATAAACATGTTTTATAATAAAATTAATATGCTCATATGTTGTTCAATATCACATATGACAGTAAATATTAATAAGGCTATAGCAGTAAAAGTACAAAAGAACATTTAGAAAATCAGCTTTGGAAACAAAATTTACAACTAAAAGGGGCTGTCTAAGATTACATTATCTTACGAAATTTATATTGCAATAAAATACGTAGAACTGCTGTAGTTTTCTATTGATTACCGTTTATCTAAGGATTGCCCAAAATAAAAACCTTTTTGTACATGCTTTTCTTTCTGTAAAGTTCTAATGTAACATCCAGAATATCTTTAAATATTAGAGCTGTCTGTGTACTTGTATAATACTTATTATTAAAATATTATTTTTAAATAATTGAAATGTTACATTATTAAAGTGCGTTTCTGAAGATAAGTGCGAGTACCAAATCAATATTTTTTTGTATAGGGGCATTGCTGAAAAATTTGATGTGATAAGAAAATGTTAACGGAAAATACCTAAAATTAGCCGTTAAAGCAACAATAATATTTAAAAATATTTAAAATTTACTTTAAACAAGTAATTAAATAATAATAAAATTTATAAAGAGAGTAACTACAGAAAGTTGTATTGGTAATAACATGAAAAAAATAAAATTTACAGTACTTTACTATAAAAAAGAATTGTGTAAATGCTCTCCGACATACAGTATGCAATGATTTGTCAAACCATAGTAATTTTATCAACGGTAAAATTTTTGTGTTATTACAAATGCTCTATTTAAACTAGTGATTTTCTTTATATTATTTTTTTTATCATATTTAATTTAATTAGCAATCAGAATTACAAGTCATTCTATAAGCTAATATGCTGTTTTTAATTACTAGGGTAGTCGTGGTTGTTGTGAAGAGAATTTCTCCAGTGAGTTGCCCTCGCTAAGCCTGTTTCAGATCTGCTGGCCAGTTTCGTTTCAGTCTTTTACCATTTTGCGCATCAAGCAGTGGGTGCAACAGAGGGTTCACGTAGGTTTCCAGTTTGTTGTGACGTCTTTTACTTTTTTCTTTTATGGCGTCCCTCACGTAAGGAATTTTTAGATCATTGTGAATCGTCAGATTGGAGACGTACCATGGTGCGTTCGTGATCATACAAATTATTTTCGATTGGCACATTTTAATTTTCTTTAAGTTAGATTTACTCGCACATCCCCATAGTTCTGCTCCATACATCCAGATTGGTTTAATTACAGTGTTGTAGAGTAACAGTTTGTTTTCAAGCGTGAGCTTAGATTTTCATCCAATTAGCCATTGGAGTTCTTTCATCCTCAAGTCAATCTGTTTACGTTTCTTATCTACATGTTCTTTCTACGTCAATCTGTTGTCCAGGTGTATTCCTAAATATCTTGCACTTGTAGATTGCGGTATTGGTATATTGTTAAAATATAATGGTGGGCATAACCCTTTTCGTAGTGTAAAATTTATTTGCACAGATTTTGTCTCATTAATTTTGATTTTTCATTTACTAGTCCATGTCTGTATTTGGTCTAGGTGGTTTTGTAGAGTTGTTGTGTTTTCATTGGTGGGAAGATCGGCTGTATAGAGCACGTAGAGCAGGGGTCCCAAAACGCTGCCTTGGGGCACTCCAGATTTAATTGGACGTTGGACCGACACCTCGTCATTGACTCCGATGCAAAATTCTCTACTACTTAGGTAAGATTTTATCAGTTTGAAGTAGGTGATGGGTAGAAGTTCTTTGATCTTATATAGTAATCCAGTATGCCATACCTTATCAAAGGCTTTACTGACATCTAGAAAAACTGATAGACAGTATTTCTTTTGGTCTAATGCTTGATTTATTTGGTGACTTTCTGTATAGTGGAATGGTTATTGTGGAAGCCAAACTGATGCATAGGTATCCAATCTTCTGTCATTGGGTCAGAGTTTATTCTTTGCAGGAAGGAGTCGTTCGAGTAATTTTGAGATAATTGGTAACAGACGGTACGATGATACGTCGTTGGGTTCTTTATCTGGATTAGTATTATTTCGGCAATTTTTAATTGTTTTGGCCAGTAGTTTAGTCTTGCGATAGCATTGAAAATGTAGGTAAGTAAAACTAACCCTTTCCTTGGCATCTCCTTTAACATTTTTGTAGTCACTTTATCTATTCCTGGAGCTTTTCGAGGATTTAATAAGCTGATTTCCTTCTCAATCTCTTTCGGAGTAAAGGATTTGATCTTTGGTATGTTGATAGGAATCTCGGATAAATATCTGTCTATAGCATTGTCTGTAAGGTCATCATTAGGCGTAAATACTTCGGCAAAGTAGTCTGCAAATAGGACGGCCTTTTCCTTATCACTTCTAGCCCACTGTTGATATGCTATTGCAGTGTTACGGAGGGGAGGTATTGTCGCTTTAGGTTTTTTTTATGTTTTTTAGGATTCCATATGGAATTGTCGTATCTGTTGAGATTGGTAACATAATCATGGAATGACTTTTCTTTCATTTCTTTTATTTGACGCTGTAGTTGGTTATTTAATCTATTTAGTACAGTTTTATCTGCTGGTGCATGGGTACAGTGCCACTTTACCCTGGCTCTTCTTTTTTCTGCTATAAGCTTCTTAATGACCGTAGGTATTATATACTTGTGATTTTAGAATTCTGTGTGAGGAGTGGCATGTTGAGGGGCCTGTTTGAGGATGTTTACTAGGGTGGTTAGGACGGTGTCCTCTGGAGTTTTCAGACTTACTCTCAATTTTATGTCTTCTTGTATCTTGTTCCTGTAATGTTCCCAATTTGTGTTTTTGTTATGAAGTCTGGGCGTTGGTTTTTTATGAATAACATATTGACTGATTGTTGAAATTACCGGCGAGTGATCAGAAGAGAGATCGTAGCATGGTGTTACGTTCATATACGCTTGCGAGATTCCATTGGTTACATAAAAGTCCAAAAGATATGGGATCTTATTGGGGTCTGACATCCAATAGGTTGGTGTACCCGTTGAAAGGAAGGAGTAATTATTTTCCTGTATGAGATTAGCCAACTGGCTGCCTTTTGTTGTGATTAGTCGAGATCCCCACAACGTATTCTTACTATTATAGTCTCCACCTGCAACAAATTTATGCTCTAGTGTCTGAAAAAATTTCTTGAAATTTTCTTTTTTGATATTGTGCCGTGGTGGGCAATATACTGCTGCTACTGTTAATTCGTATGGGAGTGTCTTTACTTTAACGGCTGTGGCATGTAAGTGATTGGATGACATATTTTGGCAGTTCGATGTGGCTTATAGTAATTATTATTAAAATGGCGGTCCCAGTATGTGCAGTATTATCTGGATGATTGGTTATGTAGGTTGTGAAGTTAGGTATGCGAAAATATGATCTGTATGTGAAATGTGTTTCGCTGACTAGCATGATGTCCACTGAATTATGATGAAGGGATATTTCAACTTCATTTTTGTGCTGTAGAAGGCCATTGGCATTCCACAGGGCAATTGTTAGAAATTTAGTGAATTTTACTTATCAGCGTGGTAAGCAGATTCATCACCATGCTGTTCTGTTGTACGAGTTGCTGAAACATAACCTTAAACTTATCTAGGAATTTGCACGGACTGATGGATGCTGTTCCTGTGTGATGTTCGTTGTGTTCTCTACTCTCAGTTGAGCGTAATGTATTTTGTTCGTTGGTTCTGTTATTTTTCACTGCTCCTGCATAACTTAAATTTTGTTGGATACTATTTGTTTGAGGTTGGTTTTCTGTATAGATGGCTGTTAACGGGTTGTGTTGAATGTTTAGTCTATTGTTAGCATTGTTGGATTTTTTTAGTAAGCCTTGGTAGAATTCGCAGCCTTTATAGCTAGCCGGATGAGGAGCATTGCATAATGCACATCGTGCAGGTGTGTCTTTGTTTTTGTACAATTATTCGTGCTATGAGTCCCTCCGCATTTAACACATACAATAAGCTTTAGTATGACCATATTGCTGATAGCGCATGCACTGTGATATGCCTTTAACTTTTTTGGTTGGTTCAATAGTTATTAGTTGGTTTTGAATTTTTTGTATTTTATAAATATTTTTATTGCTTTGTGCTGGCTCTAGGTCAACAAAGAATAGGTTTAAAGGTTCTTTTGTTATTCGTTTTCTTGCGTTCATAATATTTCTGACTTGATGTCGGTCTTTACTAAGTTCTTTTTTAATGCTTTCTGTGCTAGTTGTAAAATGTAAGTGCTTGAGTACTACCCTATAGGCTGGTTCCACCTTCGGTTGATATGTATGGTGCACAATTTTGTTTACTTGCATGAAGTGAATCAGTTTTCGTTAAGTATCAGAGGTATTGCAATTGATTTTTATTGTATTGTTAGCTAGAGATTTTGTACTGTACTGCTCTATTTCTATGATTTCATTTAATTTGTTTATCATTTGTTGGTAATTTATTACGTTATAGACAAAGATTGGCGAGGGTCGTGGGACCTTCTTTTCTACTTGTGTTGTGTTAGTTTCTTCTTCCATGGCATCGGTTAAATGGCTCTATTTATTTTGTTGGGTATATTTATTTTTCTTCGCTTGGTTTGTTTTACTTTTTGCCATGGGTTTTCTTTGGAGTTTTCATTGGTGTTTTCTTCTGTTTCATCATCGCTGGTTGAGGTCAGTCTGTAATACTGGCGTTCGTTGTTTGATTGCTGCTGCTGAGTGGGATGGGAATGGGCTGGTAGGTTAATTTTCTGTTGCGGTATGAAAAAGTTGCTACTGGTGGGTATTGATTGACTTTGTTGTTGAAAGTTATAGTATTGCGGCATTTGTGTATTAGCTAATGTAACACACGGTATAACGTTGTTCATTGGGATTACATGCGTGGGATTATTATATGGTACGCCATTTTGGTTATAATTAACTCCTGGGTGGTAACATTTTGATTTTGTTTAATGAAGTTTAATAGGTAAACACAATTACCTTTTATTTAATTTCCTAGCATTTATTAACCGCTAGTGATTATTAGTTATTATGTCCGTTTCTTTTACAAAATATTTAATCTTAGTGTAATGTAGATAATGAGAAATAATTTTAGTGGCAAAGCCATCAAAAGAAATGTAGATTTTAAAATAACGGCCTTATAACTCTACCTGCCCAACCACACCACATAGTCGCCCTTAATGGATGTATTTCGTGCACCTGGGTTATTCAAGTATTTTATTTATCAAAATCCGGTAGTTTTGTTGGCAAAGCTACTTAGGTAAAAGTGAGTTTTGTTACTGAAATAGTTTTTTCCCAAATTTTCGTCCGTTACCAGTCTTTCCACAACACATTCAGAAAATCACCGATTTTCTATAAACAGCACTTGAATTTTATGCACTTGCATATGGAGATATTTATGAAAAATTCGATGTAACAAGGTTTTTGTTATCTCCGAGTGCTGCAAATGTCGGGGAATTGATTTTCCATGAATTATAGTAACACTGTCTTGTACAACATTGATTTGTTGGTCTGTTCAGCGGGATTTATTTCGCCCAGGCTATTTTACCATTCCCACTTAACCAGTCGTCTCAAACTTCCCCATTAGTTTTCAAACTATAGAATTCGTTGGATGATTTATTTCTCCTGATAATCACACAAAGTTTTCGAATTGTTTGCGTGGCACTTGCATCGCTCTGATAAAGTGTTTGAACAATAAGAACACATTGCTCCGTTATAAGCTGTTCCATGACAAAATCAAATCATATAAACTGTTGTACTGGAAAAACAGCAAATGATAAATTAATAAAAGTGATAATAGATAACCAAAATGATAAGAATAAGCTTACCAACTCCCAAATAAGAAAATGTCGCCTAATTAAGGTTAGGCTCCCTTTATAAATAAAAGCAAAATTCAGTATGCATTCACAATTTCTGTCAGTTTTTGACCGTACGTTTGAAGAATATATTTTGCAAATTTAATATACTGTACATATGGTTCTGTAGAAGTTACAAATAATTCAAAAATATTTTAAGGTTGTTTTTCCCACTCCTTTGACTAATTCAGTCATTTAACAAACTTTACCGATATTCACCTAACAAATGTGTAAAAAGTTTTATTAAAATTCAATAAAATTTTCCTTTTCTATATACAGGGTTTGGTAGATGATCTCCTTTTTATAAATTTACGACAACGCGTGATATATTGGGAGACAGCGGTCAAGTGGTACATCCTTAAGCAGTAGAAGGATATCTATCATGGAGTGAAGTGGTAAACACGACGATTATGTAATTATGATGTAATTGTAACGCATCGGCTATTTCGTAGGCATTTTGGAGTAGGTCGGCGCCTATCGCAAGAGTTCCGACAAAAAAAAACCCATAATGTTGTGGGTACACAATGTTTGACAGATTGGTCTATTATACAAACAGAAATTACCCGTAGACCTCGTAGTATTCAGATACTCTAGAATATCGCAACAGTGAGTTGTTGCGACATCACTACAACGATCCGTCCCTAAGCATGCTCTCGCTTTGCAAATAATCGGAGCGTGCGGAGAATTCCATTCTGAGATATCGTATTTCATCTATACAAATTTATGGTAGTCGTAGAACTTAAAGAATATATATGTATGTTGACAAATGCTCCAGCTGATGCTGTTATGGTCAGTCATGACGAAGCTCATGTTTATTTATAGGGTTTATTTGGATTTATTGTAACCTACAGAATCCTCAACAACTCTATAAGCGATCTCTCCATAGTCAGAGTGTAATTGTTTGATGTGCTGCTACCGACTGTGACATCATAGGGTCATATTGTTTTGAAGTCGCACGGTGACGCTTACATCTATGTTGTGATGTTACGCAATTTCTTAGAGCACGGACTCAACGAACATGAAAATGCGCCTTTGTGGTTCTAACGACATGGTGCTGCCAGACGCACGGCGAGAAGTTCTCGGGAAGTCAAATGCTTCCAAACGTCTCATATCATTACATGATGACATCCTATAGTGGGTTAGGTCACCAAACCTATCCCGATGCGAAGCATTTCAGTAAATTCATAACACTGACAACACGTTTTTGAATATTTTTTTATTTCTTTTATATCGTAGGTAGCAGTACTTAGTCTGTATTAGGTGGTATACGCGAATGGTAATGGTAAGGCCCTACGCCCCGCGTGGAAGCACGGCTGCGAACTGAGAGGTTAAAGGCTCCATAGTTCACTTCTCTGCCCGGTCGTCGCGCACCATCTCTGATAGGGGCGATTAGGCACACCGCATCTTAGACAACCGCATTATTACTTGTTCGAATGAACGCAGGTTTAATTATTTTTGTGACTGTAGATCGCCAGGCATCAGAGCAGAATTGAACCCGGGTCCGTCAGCATCGCAGCTCAACCACGGGACCACTGGTAAACGCGAATGGTCCACCAAATACTGCTATTACTATTTAAACCAAGAAACTGTGGCATTTTATCAATGCCACTATTTAAAAGAATTCTCTTCTGTAATAATTTTATTAATTCGAGATGTTTGAACTTGTATTAAAACAATTTTTGGCATTAATTAATAATTTACTTCTAATTGTTTAGTTGTTTACAATTGTTAAGGATTTATCTGGCCAACAGTACTACCACTCAAATGAGCTGCTTATCGATGTATTAGTATTGTCTGTATACATTATTATCTTATATTCTGTTAATTCTAGCACTCTCAGTAAATAATTCACACAATAACGAATAATATGGTCCCAAAATGCTTTTTTAAAGAACACCGTTTGTTGTTTTCTCTCTGATTCATTTTTATTGTCTTTATAAATAACAAATCTTTGTAGCGCTTTATTCAAATAAGAGTTAATTATGTCCAAACAAATTGCTCGTATGCCATACAATTCTAATTTTTTATATCTAAAAGTATGCCTAATAGTAAGCGTCTGTTTTCTAACGCATTTATTATTATATTAACAAAATTAAAGCAGGTAGAATTTGCGGGTCTTCTTCGCATATATTCATGCTTTAGTAGATTTTTCTGAAACACTATTAATCTTATTGAAATGGTAATTTCAGAAACTTAGAAAAAATTGAAAATAAAGAAAATAACTACAACTTTTGGTTATCTTATCAAATGTTAAATATAATTTTTATTTTTCTCCTTTTTTCTTTTATGTATGCTGGTAACATGTTCTAACCACACAGTCGTACGATACTATAAGCCAAATGGCAAGCCTAACCCGTTAATTTAGAAGAATGAGCATGTAATTCACGACCACCAAAGGAGTTTTTATACGACACCTAGAGAGCACTTGGTGTTTGCCGTTGCTTTTCACCCGGGAGTTCAACCCGAGACCACCACGCGCCTGTATGGCAGGCCGAGGCTCTCAAAATTTTAATTGATCTGGAAATATCCCGCTTTGCAAATCATAATTAATTATATTCTCTAACGACTTTTCCATTATTTGTGCTGTTTTTCATTGGCATTTTGTTATCACTGGCTAAAGAGGTTTGCATTTAGAGTGTGTTAAATACTTGATTTTTTGAAATTGGTTTAAGAAACATTAAATAAATATATTTTTTAAATTTCTTTATACTATCCATGTAAAAGTTATTAAACTTATTTGCGGTATCAACGACATGTTTTAAGTGTATATCGTTGTACTTTTTATATTTCCTAGATTTATTTAGATTTATTATTTTCCGGATATTTGTCATAACACGACTATTTCTAGTTTCGTTTAGTTAATAGTTTATTTTATTTTGGTTTTTTAATTTGCAGCTAGTAATAAATTTTTATGATTGTTATTATCTTGATAATTCAAAAAAGCTTTTCTTTGATCTTTTTTGTCTGAAATTCTGTGTACTTTCTATGTTACATACACGTATAAAAATGTGCTTTTATCACCAAAAAATTATTTATAAACAAACTCTATCTAAAATTTACGTTATTGTTACATTTTGATACATAAAACTCCTAACGCTAAATTGCACACACATTCGGGAAAGAATAGCTATGTTAGATTGGTCATATAATTACATTTTCATATAACTATATGGTATTTCTTAAATTTTCTTTATTATTAAAATTAAATTTGTTTATATAACAGAGTGATTTTAACACACTTATTACTTAAAAACAAGAAATATAATTAAAAGGGTATTGATAATACAAATAACACAAATTACTTAAAGCTTACTAAACAAAGTAAACTTTATTAAGCAAAAATAAATTATAATCTTTATTTTATAACATTTTTCCTTTTTGTCAAAAATGTAAACTAAAATTAGTCCTGCTACAGAAGATCTGTTACTTTATTCTGTAAAAAATATAATGCAGTAAGTATATTCTTTTATAGTTGACATCAGCAATCAGAAATAATATAATAAATTCTATGAGCTAATTTTATGACATTTGAAAAGTCTTGAAGAGACGAACGCCCGGTAGTGTCACTTGCCATTAAGGTTGATAGGGAGATATACACAGTTGCTCTACGTTATTTCGTCAAGTCTCATGACCTTTTGTGCTTTAGTCTTAGTAGCATTTTTGCTGCGTTAGCAGTGTAAGGTCGTTAGGGTATTCTAAGAGTCTGCCGTGATGTCTTGTAGCTTGCTGTCTAATTATGCCCCGCACATATTGTATGTTTGAGGCAGAGTGGAGTATACAGTTTGTTACGTACCAAGGCGCATTGTAGACGTTCCTCAGTGTTTTTTAATAATGGTATTACATCAATGTTGGAGCAGCTGCCCTACCCCCATAATTGACAGCCATAGTTTTTGTAAATAAATATTTTGATTTCTAGCGATAGTTGTAAATTTATTCCTACAAGTCAGTCATTTTTAGCTTGATTTTCATTTCCACGTTAGCCTTTTGTCCATATCAAGGCCCAAGTATTTAACTTTATCTATTTGGACTACGGCGACGTTGTTTAACATTACAGGTGTGCACTGGGATCATCCTATTGTGAATTTTGTAAGGGTTGACTTTGTTCTGTTGATCGTTCATTTCCACAATAACCCGTTTGTTGCATTTAGTTCTTTTTACAGTAAGTTTATTGCAGTTTGACTGTCTTCGTGCAATGCAAGGGTGATAATGTCATTAACAAATGTTCACAGTATTGTATTGGGTATAGTTGGTAGGTTGCAGTAAATAGCAGATATAAAAGCGGACTCAAAACATTACCTTGAGAGACATCAGCAAAATTTGGGTATAATTATGACATTTAATTTCCAAGTTTAATTTGAAAGTATCCATTTGACAAATACAAATTTAAACAGAAGGTAATGTTAACGTGGAAATATATGTTTTATTTTAAACAACAGTCTATTATGCCACAGACGGTCGAAAAATGTGCAGAAATATTGCTAAATACGATTGCTAAAGGGCTTGTTGAAAATATATATATATATATATATATACAGTAAAATGCCCTTTTCACAATTAAAACTGATGTTCGTAAATTTATTCACCTAAGGATTATCTTCGTTAATTCGTTTTAGTATTGCCTTTTCAAAAAGTTTGGAGACAATAACCAGTAAGATGATTGAGTGATAAGAGTGGACCTCGTTTGGTGGTTTCTAGATTTTTGGATTAATATAATTTGCGCGATCTTTGGTTGCAAAGCCCAATATGCGTAACATTGCGTCGAGTAGCACTAGTAAAAATAGTTAGGTTGAAGCTTGGAGCTTTATTCATTAGTTAACAATGTTATCTCAAGTCGCAGCTTATCAGTTGTAAAAAATTTTATTGGTTGAGATAGCTGCAATGGTACATCAAGAGAGTTGTCGACAGCTTCATTAATTTTATTAGTTAGGTGTGAATACCTCCGCTAGGTATTAAGCAAATAATGAGGCATAATTTTAACATATTAGAGGAACTTGTTGCTATGTTCTCTTAAATCTTTTGGTAGCTTTCAAAATACTATAATCATTTTTATACGAGTTCCTTTTGTAGTTCTAAAATTCCATTCTGTACTTGCAGCATTTTTTCGCAAACTTGTTGGTAAGTTAATTCTATTTAGTTTTATTATGAATATTGCATATGCGCTGCCAAGCTAATCTGGCTTTTCGTTTTCTTTACCATTTTGGTTATTTTTTTCGGAACATTAATAGACTCCAGTTTATGATCAATCAGTGGTGCATCACTCCACGCTGCCTCTTGAACTGTCATTATAAAAGTGATATACGCTCTAGGTCTTTTGGTGTTTTTAAACTTACGTCTTTGAAAGGCCTTCTTTAAATCTACCCGTCAGCCAACTACGACTACGATTAAATTAGTTGAACCAACGATATACAGTACCTCTGCGTGGGACTTTATCATCATCAAATCAATCGATGTACTGTTGTCGAGATAATCTACGTCAAAAATCGTAAAAATCATTACGCGAGTTAATTTCATTTAGGTCCAAAAGAAAATTTTTAACTTAATGACAACAAAACAAATAGCGTCCGTATGACAAAACGTTCTGAGCGCTTAGCACACTCAATACATATCATGCATCCCACGTATTTATATATTCGCGCATGTGCTGTTTAAACTTAGTGCAGTTAGTTCATCTATTACAGAAAATTGGTTTGGGTAGGTTTTTGGTGATTGTAGTACTGATAGTAACAAGTACGGGTCTGTGGTCGGAAATTAGATGTTTGCTAGGAGATTCACCTACATAATTCCTTGAGCTGCCTGCAGCTATATAAAAATTAATTAAACTGGATTGATTCGACATGTATCATGAATGACGTTATCTAGAAAATAAACGTTTTTATATGTTTGTAGGGTTGGTTTAATGACATTATTTGCCACACATTTGGTGGTATATTGCCCCTGTTCACGTATGAATATGATATTATCAACCAATTGCACAAGTATTAGTAGTGGTTTTGGTATTTTAACGGGTTTTTAGTGCCAGTGTCTGGGTTGCCACTTGTTAAGTCTATTACACTACTACCACCCCGAGAATTTGTTTGACTGTGTAAACGTAAATAGTTCATTCGGTTTTTGATTATTTTTCTGGCTTTTTCTTTTATTTCCAAGGACTTTTGCTATGCTTCATTGTCAACTGTCATATTTTCACTTTTATCTGTACTACTAATTGTTTCTTGCTGGTCTGTTTGTGTTGAGGTAAATTGTGCACTTGTGAGGATTGAGTTGCAGATTTATGTGGATAATGAAACGACTCTGCTGGTTGAATTTATGATACCGTTGCATATTGCGTCAGCGCTATTTGTGCATAAGTGTAGGTGTTGCTTGTATATTATATTTACAATATATGCTTGTTGTTGAAAAAATGCGTATATACATAGTGTTCGTTCCTGTAAATAACATTATTTTTTATATTAATTGGTATAGAACTTTTAAATTTTTAGTGAAATCTAAATGTTAGATAGTGTTTATTGTTTGTTTTGCGGGTCACTTCACTTTTAATGCGACGACTGCGCGCTATCAGTCAACTTATATTATTGTTATCACACATTTCTAAGACACGGGTCAAGAACCTTCTTACTCTATAAAAGCAAAACGAGTACTACAATAAGCATATGGTAAAGATGCATTATCAAAATGAATGTCACAAAGGATTTAGCTAGAGTAAATATTTAGTGCAAGAGAATCCCAGAGTTAGTCGTACTTTAACATCACATACCCTTACAAATGTGGAATGTGTAAAATAATTGCTACAAGAAAAACATTGCGTTACTGTGCACGTACTAGAAGAGCCGAAATTCAACGGGAATGTGTGTCATAAAAATTGTGCAACTAAAAACTGCTACTCAGTGCCGAATTGCTTGATGCGAGAGTTTCAATATGTCATTGCCTTTGTGTTTAAAGTTTGTCATTTTATTTTTTTGGGGGCTAGTGAGCCATTATCTTACTATTCGGCACTTTGTTTAAGGATGACACTAGCAGCACCCACAAACTTTTACCTTTGGTAACAGTTTATAAATTCTGGCGCTTTACCACAATTCAGCAACGATTATTCGTTCCTCTGTTAGTGTGTAAAAAGCTGTCTTAGCATTAAGTTTCTATTTCCTTAAATGGTTGCACACTTTAAGGCGCTATACTACTGTATTAGTACTAAAATTATAATCCTATAATATCCTCCACATTTACACGATCTATCGCCATATAAATTTTTGTTTTATTATGTGAAAATTGCATTAAAAAGGCATTATAAATATATTGAAGCAATCCAAAGAGCATCGCAAATAAATATTTATTTCTTTGCTTTTAATATTTTGAAATGGTAAAACCTATGCATAGATAGCTCTAGAGGCAAGACCTAGGTCTATTAATTAGTAAGTAGGATAAATTATTTTTAAGAGTCCGATTCTGGAAGTAATATTGTTTATTCTTTTGTTTTATAATAAACATTTTGATTAAGGTAAAAAGCCGATTAGTAACGGAATTAGAGTCGTGTACTGAATAAAAACCAACTACTTTATTTATTTTATCAACAAAATTAGTTTCCACTTCGATTGTGTTTTGTGTTTAATAATACTTTTCATAGAATTTTTTTGTTTGGTTTCTTCACGTTCTTCTGATATCAATTAGTTGTAATTAATAGTATGGCATCTGACAAACAGTAAAAAAAATTTAAAATCACTTCATCATACTCTTAAAATAAAGGGAGTAGTAAAATTAGAAAAAAATTAAATGTAACAATTGTTACCAATAATTTATATATTTTATTTAGGTCTTATACAAAGCTTGTAGATTAAATTTATGCAACAAAATATTTTTAGGTTATCTGCTTCGTAAGTCAAATTTTAGTACGCAAAATATCAACAACTAAAGGCAATTAATAATTTGTCTGTTGGTGATTTTATAAACTAATGACAATTGCTACGATAGAAGAATACAAAAAGGTTTTTAATATTTAAATGTTGAAAGTGTTATCAAAAAGTACAAAAAAATTGTCCTAAGGTTACTTACCCGTTATACGAATGTTCTGCAATATCGCCGTCATACAAGTGTGCATGACTAGACATGTTCATTCGTGTAGTCTGGAGCGTTGCTTTTGTTTAAAGCTTAATTTAGATTTCGGAAAGCAAACAAACATGGCGTGTGTAATCGCAGAGTATTCGAAGCATAAGGTACGTAGTAAGCCAAAAAAATTAATCAGAGCAAAATTATCGTCATCGTAGATTAGAGGGCGTTTATAGCCCGAACGTTTTGAACGGTAAATAAGTCACAGTTTGGTGCACAAAATTTAAAGAGGGATCTAAATCACCATCCGGAGAAGAAAAGAGGCAGACTAAGGACCTCGCACATAGATGATAACTGCATAATTGTCGAACGTCTGATTGGAGAAGATCGTTGCCTTAAAGTTCGTGGAATTGCTGAAATGACTGGGATACTTAAGAATTGTGTTTATTAAATCACATGCGATCTAAACGTGTTTAAACAAAGTTTCGGCTCGCTGGGCGCTGAAAATGCTCTCCGTTTAACAAAAAACCAATCGAATGAGTGCTTTACTTCAAAATCTCATCCCATACCATCAGGAAAGGAATTCTTTCATTTAAAGCATGATTATATTGGATAAAAACTGGATTTGTGAATTCATCCCAGATACGATAAAACAGTCCACGATATGGAAACGCCCAGCTTCCCCAGTTCAAAAGAAATTCAACTCAACCATATGCCCGAAAATCATGGTCACCGTATTTTGGGATAGTGAAGGCCTACTCTGAGTGAATTCTTCGAATCGCGCTCAACCATTAACAGCGAAAGATACTGCAAAACTCTGCAGAAGTTGCATAGGGCCATTAGAAAGAACGTAATGTAGTTAAACTTTTGTACGATATCATAAGACCCCACAAATCAAATTAAATCAAACTAAACTATAATTGACAAAGCGGAATTGGAAAGTCCTGCAATATCCTCCATATAATCTAGATTTAGCTTGGTCTTATAACTTAGTTTACTCTGAAAAGGTACATTAAACGACTTTACTCCACTTTTATTACACAAAAATGTTTGTGACATTTGGTCTTCTTCTTCTTCTTTCTCTTTTCCCATTTATGCCTTACAGCGTTGGGGCCTCTATCCATTTCTTGTAGTTGGTTCTTTGCATCGCTAACGTCCTAGCTTCCTGAATGGTCTTCCCTCTTTTCCTTGCCAACTCTTTGATATTATCCTCCCATTTGATTCGGGGCCTGCCTCTTCCTCTGTCCTTCTGGTCTGGTTTCAAAATTTTCCTCGGTATGAGTCAGCTCTCATCCGCATAAGGTGTCCGTACCATTTTAATTGTTTGTTCTCTATTTCTTCTATTATTGGCTGCTGTTCTAATTCGTCCCTTACGCTTTTGTTCCTAACTCTATCTCTCCTGGTCTTGCCCACTACTTTCCGTAGATATTTCATCTCAGAAGCTGTTATTTTTGATCTGAGTTTATCCACTAATGTCCAAGATTCCGCTCCGTATATTAGTGCAGGTGTATAGATGGTTTTATATAAATGCATTTTTGTTCTAACTTTAAGCTCTTTCTTGCCTATTAAAGTGTTATTTATTTGGTAGTATATTTTGTTTGCTTTACTTATTCTGTGTCTAATTTCCTCTTCTATTTTTCCATCTTTACTGATGATTGTTCCAAGTTATTCCATTTTATCTGCATACTCCAGTTGTTTATCTTCTATCAGAATGGCAGTTTGTTCTATATTATCTTTTCTTGTAATGTGCATAACTTTACTCTTATTAGTGTTTATCTCCATTCCTTTTTCCTCCAGGTTCCTTTTCCAAATGTTTATGTTATTTTGTAGTGTTTGTGCATTTCCGGCTATTAGGAGTATATCATCTGCATAAATTAAATCGTGGGTCATTACTGGTGTTAGATTATGATATCCTATTCTTGTTCTTCTGGTTTCATTTTTGCATTTTGTTATTATATTATTCATGTATATGGTGAATAGCAGTGGAATGAGACTGTCTCCTGCTTTACCCTCTATTCATGTAGAATTCCTCAGACTTGTGTCCATTTAGTCTTACTTTGCCTACTACTTTTTTGTTGATGCTTTTTATTATTCGTATTAACTTTTGGCTTGTCTCTAGTTCGTCCAGTGCATTCCATATGTGCCTTCTTGGTACCAGATCAAAAGCAGCCCTAAGGTCTATAAAGGTCAAGAAAATGTCTCTGTTTTGTCTATTGTTTTTCTATTACGTTTCGTATTGTGAATATATGGTCCTGGGTTTGTCTGCCGGGCCTGAACGCTGCTTGTTCCTGCTCCATTTTGTCCTCAATCTCATTTCTTAATCGTTTTTCTATGACTTTCGAGTACACTTTACCGGGCACTGATGATAAACATATTGCTCTATAGTTGTTGCAATTAACTGTTTCTCCTTTCTTATGTATGGGCACTATGATATTTTTCTCCCATTCCTCCGGTATCTTTTCTGTTCTCCACGCTTGTTGAAATATTATCTGGAGCCATTTTATGATTGTTTCTCCTCCTATCTTGAGCATTTCTGATGTAATCTCGTCTTCCCCGGGTACTTTTCCATTTCGTGTTGTTTTTAGTGCTTGTTTTATTTCTTCTTCTGTAATATCATCGTTTTCATTCTCCTGATCTACTCTTTCCATTTCGGGTTCTTCTTGAATATCTTCTTGGTTCTTAAATTTATTGTGGTAGTGGTCCCTCCATGCTCTTAAAACTCCTTTGGTCGTTGTTTCTAGTTTTCCTTCTTTTTCTTTATATTTCTGATCTGTTTTGCTTGATTGGCTTTTAGTCTTTTAATTATGTTCCAGAACTGTTTTTGGTTTTCTACATAGTTCTGTTCTAACTTTGTGCCGAACTGTTCCCAGGAGGCCTGCTTTGCTTGTTTTACGGCCTCTTTTGCTTGATTTCTTTTTTGTATATAAAGGTTTCTGTCTTCTTCTGTATTTGTTCTTTTATATCTGCACCATGCTTCCTTCTTCAACTTAATCTTTGCTTTTATTTCTTCGGTCCATCATCTTGTTCTTTTCTTTAGACTGCTTTGATTTACCATTTTTGTTCCACATATTTCTCTGGGTGTTTTAAGTGTGGTTTCTTTGAATTTCTGCCATTTCTCTTCTAGCTTCCAGGGGGTCTCTAGCTGCCCTTCTTGTGTTTCGAGGTTATTTAATCTATCTGTAATTATTCTTCTATATTGTTCTCTTGTTAGTAGGTTTTCTAGATTTTCTAATTTGATTTTTTCGTACTTCTTCGGTACTTCTATTTTTGGTTTTCTAAATATTGTATCTGCTATCACTAGTCTATGGTTTGTGCTTAACTCTGCTCCTCTTATCACCTTGACATCATGTAATGCATATCTCATGCTTTTGGTTATGGTTATATAGTCCACTACGGTTTTGTGTCCAAGTTGTTCGGCTTCGTAGGTTATTTTGTGTATCGTTTTATGTTTAAACAGAGTGTTTCCGATGAGTAGTTCATTAGTGATGCATAAATCGATCATACGCTCTCCATTGTTGTTTATTTCTCCCTCTACTCCGTGTTCCCCCATTGTTCCGTGTCCCATCTCTTTGTTGTTTCCGATGTGGGCATTCCAGTCTCCCATTATTATTAGATGGCGGTTCTTGTTTTGCATTTTGTCTACTGTTCTTTGTAGATCTTCATAAAACTGTTCTTTTTCATTCGTTAGAACTTTCTGTAGGTGCATATATTTGTACTATCCCCACTTTCTCTTGCAGTGCTAAGTCTACTGTTATTATTCTGGGGCTTATGGCCTCCCAGTTGATCACTTTTGATTCTACGTCGTTGCTTAGAATGATTCCCACTCCTTCTGTTATTCTATTTCCTACCGGGATTCCTGCATACCGAAGTGTGTACCCTTTATCTAGTATCCTTATACCATTTCCTCTCTTTTTTATTTCTGCTACTACCAATATTTGTGTTTTGTATTTTATCATCTCCTCTACTATTTATTCCTCTTTTCCATTAAGTGTGGTAATATTCCATATTCCTATTCGTAACCTGTTTCTCGCCTGTTGTTGCCTTTTATTCCGTCCTAGTCCGAGGCTTCCTATTTTTCTCTGAATCATCGTACCTCAAGTGGGTGATTAGCCCAACGTCAAGAACCCCGTTACCTCGGGACAACTGGTGCCGGGTTATACCCCCCGGTACTGGGTCGCCAGAGCCTCGTCAGTTTTCCAGCAGGGTGTACCGGGTGGTGTAGACTACCACCTCTCGTGCAGGTGAGGTTCACATTTGGGGCCTTTAGGATGTTGTTGGCCCCCTTACACCCACATTTGGTCTAATGTTAATAAAAATAACAATAAGAAACATATCATTATCAATAAAATATCAATACTGTACGCTGTATAATAAAGTAATTAATATGAGCAAATCACTTTGAAATTTCAGAGGCTACAACTATTCCTTTATTTTTTAAAAATACAATTTATAAACTTAGTAGAAAACTATCTATCAAAACGCTACTTAGTATTTCATTAATAGTTACAAAAAAAATTAGAGCACAAAGCTCTGGAGGTGACTTTATCTTGCGTTGTTTCACACGGCACTTCACACAGTGATTTTTTAATCGCCTAAAAGATATGTAGTTAACCTGTCCATCATTTGTACTCACTTACATCATAAACTAGTTAGTTAAACTTTATTTATTAATAAAATAGGCAAACTTCTTTATAGCAACAATGATGATTTCAATAAATATGGCGAACACAAATACTTTACATTAATTTCGAAACGGTGATAAAATGTATCTAAAAACTTACATTTATGTGCATAACAATCGTCTAGCTTTACCTTAGCCAAAATTAATTATAACAAATGTATTTGCGCCTAGCTCAATTTGTACTTAAAATTAATGGAATGCATAGTTACTTTTTTTTAAACTGTGGGTGGCGTTACAACTACTATTAATAATAATACGCAAATGAAACATTTATTGCATAAAAATAAGAGTATAAACTATAAAATGAAGCAATTGTGTTATTTAATACTAGCGAAAGCTTTTACTTGCACTTGTTATTATCCTGTTTATGAAACAACGTTTAGAAATTGGATATTATTATTTTACGAAAAATACAAAATTGCCAGATAAGGCTCGGATAAATTCGTGCTGTTTTGTGTGCTGCTTCAAAGCTGCACATTACTTTATGTCGGAAACCTCCGAGTGTTGATATTAACCCAAAACGAATCTGACAGCTCCAATACGCGAATGTGCCGTTTGGTGCCGTTTGGCGCCGTTATATTTACACCTGGACGGTGCGCCGGACATAACGTAGCCTAACTTACGAGCGTCCATGACGTGCTTCGTTAAGTATCGTACGAGATTCCCCTAAAATATGGAAGCGATAAATAAATACATTGTACTGAATTATCGCGGGATCTGTTTTCGATTTGGGGGCGCATATATAGGAACAGACCGACTCTGCTTTGCATGGCGATGTTAGTGAACCGTTTAGCGTTATTCCCGATCGCAGGTGCAATTTATGGTTCTCTCAAGATCGAATTCCGTGATTTACAACCTCTATCTTCGAAACTATTGCCTATACTTCTTATCCCCTTATATCTCCCGAGATTCGCAATATTTCAAACATCGCCACCATTATTTTCAATAGAATCGCATTATTCCGGGCGCATATGAAGCGCGGAGGAGGCGCGGTGGCCAGATTGCCGTGACAGCGATTCGGGCGCCATTAAATTGTTACAGGTCCGGCCGGCTGTTCATCAGGACCGGATAGGGCGCGGATATTGTGACCTGTCAGGGCCCACCATGCACCCGTCTGCTATCCGCCACAAATCATCCACTCCCGGAGGGCGCGCAGTCAGCTGTCACAACGCGAGAATCCGCCACGACACACGTTTCACAACAATAGAATCGCGACGTGGCTGGAAAAGTAAACTTCCTTGTCGCTTTCCTCGCGGGATTGTGTACGATTTTGTATTCGACATGTTCAGAAGTCGTCGCCCATCCTAAATATTCGTTATACCTGCCTACGTATATTCACTCCGCCACTTCAGCAAGCTCGGGAGTTCTGGGATTCGCAGCTGCACCGGAACGGCACTGTAATCATAAAATTAAAAGTCAAATGAAAACGTAATTTGCATATTATCTTTAACTAATTTAAATAATTCTACAGCAACACCCGATTTTATAAGAAACTTGTCCTTAAAAATTTAGTCCCATTTCTAATGATAATACTAAAGATTTCTGATCACTTACTTTATTTATAACATACATAAAATAAATGATTTGACAACTAATTACTTGTATGCTCAAATGTTATTCAAAATGCATTTAAAAAATATTAATATAATTTTTGCTTTTCGCAAACATTGCTTTTTTCAGATTTGTTTAGTTATATTTTAAATTTAATTTTTACCTTTTCAACTTAGAAGAAAGTTCTTAACATTATACAGATATATAAGCTTAATATTTCTGAAATAAATTTTTATAACCAATAATCACCACAAAATAGATTTGCTTAGTCGCTTAATATTACATAGATCTGTACTAAAAACTGAAGTTTGTTATATTGCTAAGTGACAATTTAAATAAATTTCTGAAATTAATGTCAAAAACAACCATGAATTAATAAACTGTTACAGTATTTATTTTGTTAAGCTGCATTTTGTTGCTGCAGCAATATCATTGCGCAGTGTAAGCCCGAAGGCCTATAGATATTTAAGGCAAAATAATTGTCCTCTTCCTGGTTTATCTACATTACAAACGTGGGCTTCTTTATTGGATATACAACAAGGTATTTTAATGGATGTCATTAATCTTATGAAAGCCAAAGCACATGGTTTGAAGAAGAACTTTTAATAATTGCTACTTTTGATGAAGTTTACATATCAAATAATATTTGCATTAATAAGCAATTATAACAAAAGCTTGAACCACATGCCAAGTTGTTATGTCACATGGTTTGACTGGAAGATGGAAACAGCCACTTTTTAGATGTTTGTTGAATCCATGGATAGGCATACATTGAAATCTATAATCTCTAAACTATATGAAGCAAGCTATATTGTAGTTGCAGTTACATGTGATACGGGTGCAAGTAAAATGAAATGCTGGTCTACTTTCGATAAAAATTGTTTTTTTGAACATCCAGAAAATTCTAATTTAAAAATATTCATATTCGCTTTCTTGATAATGTATTTATTATTGAAGCGATATTTATTGGTAAATAAATTTTTGAATCTGTACCGAACTGTTCAACAACAGAATTAACATTAGCGCATAAGATTTATGAGTATCATTTAGCTTTGAAGGGCTCACAAAGGCAATACAGTTTTGCCTGTAGCTCAGTTATTGTCTGGCACAGTATCAAAAGTCATTGAATATTGTGGCGAAAAAGGTTTGTTACTCAACTTAAACTGGAAAATGACATTTACATTTGTAAAACTCATAAATGACTGGTTTGATCTATTTCATTCAAAATTAATGTTTGGATTACATACTGGATGTAATAGTTACTCTCAAACAAATTTACCTTCTCAATGAAGTCTCTTCATTAATTTCAAAAACAGTAGTAGGAAAACATAAAACACTTGTTCAATTTCAGAAAAGTGTTTTCCATAATAATAAATTTCTATACAAATGTTTAATTATGTTTAAAGCAAGTATGAGATAGATTATATTATTACTGCTAAATTAAACCAGGACATACTAAAAAATTTTTTCTTATATAAAAAATAAAAAACAACGATCACCCAACACCACTCGATTTTAAATACCCTTTAAGATTGAGTAAACATTTTTTGACAATTTTCACGGAAAAAAGAAACACAGAAGAAACACATAAACATTGCTTGGTGGAATTAACTGCAAATCTAGACAATGAAGACGTATGTGTTTCAGAAAACTGCTCCGTGAGTGTCGTCAGTGTAAGACAAAAACAGAACTATACATGCGCGCAGTGACAGACCATTATAATCAAATCACGGTTTTAATTTTTTATTTCGTGCTCTTTGCACAGTATAGAGTTTGATGGTAGCTTATGTTGACGTCAGTGAATTCGTTATCTTTACAACTAGTGCAAAATTCTTGAATCGATACAAGCCAGTATCTACAGTATCATGAGAAAGGACTAAAACTGATGTATAAAGCGGCTGCAAAATATATGGGAAGTCGGAGGCATTCATAGACGATTTGCTCGATAGAGGAACAGCCCGCACCGTAAGAAAGATAAAATTATCTTGAGTCTCTTTAAAGACAAACCAAGCCTCTCGCTGTTCTCCGGCCAAATAAATCTCCGCAAAAAGGAAATTCAGGTTTTTCGACAATTAAAAATGACGTAAAAAATAAGTTTCTTTTTGATCAATTTTTAAGAAACCTTTATTATTAGAAAAGCACGTGAAAGAATGACTGATGTAGGCAAAGGAAAATTTGGATTGAGATTGGGATACTGGCATTTTCTCAGACAAGCCTTATTTCTCGGCATGATTTTATCGAAACCGTGATCAGTAAAGAGAAATAGAATTTTTCAGCGCACAATAAAAATGGATATTTGGGGATGTTTACGCGCCATACATTTCAGATAAAATAGAAAGAAGCATACATATTTATCATTGGTAACCTCCACCACATCATGCCTATTGCAAAAATAGTAGTCAAGAAAAGAGAAAATATTTATTGTTAAATCTATAACAAATATTAAACACAGGCTTCAAAAACATCTCTGTCACTGTTCTTCGTAGACTTGGAATCTGCTTGAAACAACAAAGATATTTACAATCTTCGATATTTAAATAATCAAAACAAAAGCATCACCTGCTATGTGGTATTAATCACCCCGCTAACTACAAGGGCTGCATAGCGCACAAAGGATTATAAAGTAAACTTAGATCAAGTATGCAATTTCAATGTCAATCTACAAACCAAAACCAGTTACAACAACATTCAATACACAATAGGATATCTCAACACCCATCATGCCCACCACACACCTTTAGCCAAGTAGTACAGGAGAACAGAGCGCAAAATCAAAAGCAAGATCTAAAATTACAAAAGTTCTTGGAAGAATTAAAAGTATGTTTTCTCAGCTAATGCAAAAAAACAACATTGTGATAAATATGTTGTCTATTGTTTTAAATAAACACATTTGTTAAAGACTAAATCTCTACGTATAGTTTTATGGAATGCAAATAGAATTTGGTCAAAAATAAATGAAGTTGAGTACTATATAATCTCATACACAAGGAAATTTGCGATTATCTTTCAAACGGTGAACCCATATACTGGACCGCGGACCAGGACACCCGATTTATTAAACCTTTTTGTCACAAGTGGTATTTCTTCTCATTACACTAATATTGTTAACAGCCATGACCTAGCATCTGATGATATAGCAGTTATTGTTACAATCAGTACAACAATAATTAAAAAGCTACCTAGACCATCATTGTGTAATCACAAAACGGATTAGGATTTATTTAGAGCACTTGTTGAAGAAAAGTAATTTCTATGAGTTAGAGAAAGCGACCATCCATTTTATCACTACTGTACAACATGCAGCATAGCATTCTACACCTGCGGTTACAAATAATGTAAGGCAAAATATAAATGTTCTCAACGAAATACTTGAACTAGTACGACAGAAGTGTATGGGAAGAGCTAAATGGCATAGATCACGCAAACTAGCCGATAAAACAGTGTGTAATAGGTTAACAAATACCTTAAAAGATAAATTAAAACTCCTAAGGAAAAAAACCTTCAAGAACTATTTAACTTCGCAAGTGACAAATCCTCCACTAAAAGAACCTAATAACGGTTGGGTCAGAGCGGACCAAGAAAAAGCAGATTTGTTTGCTCAACACTTTGCTGACTTATTTACCTCACACTTCAACGCGCCAGATAATGAAGTAAAACTTTTCCTAGAGGCCCAATATAAATGACCTTTTCCGTTAAAAATTTTGTCTTTACAGAGGTGCACACAGAAATTCAACACCTTAACAAGAAGGAGGAGAAGGTTTGCTGAACTACCTAGAAGTGCTATACTATTCTTAAGAAACCTTTACAAGTCTATAGTACGCCTTAAATACTGGCCTTCTCCACTAAAATTTATTTGGAAAACATTAATATTAAAACCAGATAAATCCGATGCAGAAGTTGCGCCGTACTGTCCAATAAGTTTACTACCTCAATTCTATAAATTGTTAGAGAAGCTATTAATGAAACGACTTTGTGAAGTTGAACAATTAGAAAATTGCATTTCGGACCATCAATTGGGATTTAGGAAGTATTATTCCATCATTCCGCAGTGCCACCGTCTAATAAATATAATTAACGCCGCTTTAGAAACCTAGTCCTGCTGTTCAGCAGTACTCATAGACATAAAACAAGCCTTTGAAACGTATGTCACGATGGCCTTCTGTATAAGGTAAAATTACTTCTCAAGCGAATTTTTCCTGTTTATTAAATCCTACACGGCTAATTGATACTTCTAAATAAAATGTGGGTAACAATATTCTGATCTTTACCCAATACATTTTTGTGTCTCGGGGAAGCATTCTTAAGTCTCTATTATCTATATTATACACCGCTGACATACCTACAACAGCAGATACCTATAACGACCATTTTGCTACTGACACTGTCCTTCTCTCAAACCATACTAATTCTTTTGTAGCCTCCACAAACCTGTAAAATTATTTGTCCTTCCTACAAGTCAATGAGACGATAAGCACTCAAGTTAACTTTATATTAAATTGTACGGAGTGCCCTGTAATATACCTAAATAATACAGTAATTCTTTAAGCAAACAAAACACGCTATTTAGACAAGAAGCTAACATGGAAACACCATACATTAAAGAAAGAAAGGATATTGACTTACGAATTAAAAAAATGTAGTGGTCACTGGGCAAACAATCATGCTTACCTTTAGAAAGCAAGATTCTTTTTTATAGAGTGATAATTAAGCCAATCTGGAACTACGTCATTGAACTTGGGGGCTGCTGTTGAAAATCTAACGTCAACATTATACAACCTCCTTGGTATGTCAGTAATCTACATACTTCATCTTAAAATACCAACAGTTTAAGACGAATGCACCTAAAGAAGTACTAACTATTTTCAGCGACTGCAGGTTCATTTAAATAATCTTGCGTCACCATGATCCTTCTACCAGAAGGTTAAAGAAGAAATGGCCGATTGATCTAAAAGGAGGGATAACATTGCTTCATCTTATTATTGTCATCCCATTAACCCATAGAACGTAAATTGTTATAATTAGTTCTGATTGCTAATAATTTAATAAACAATAAAAAATGTGTCTTCAACTTAGTCGTATTTATAGTATTCTTAACTTTTCCTTAGATTTTACAAGACATTTTACATTATACACAATTAACTTTAACTTAAATTTACCGTTTCTTTCTATATTAAGTTCTTGAGAAAGAAAGCATATTATATGTTTCCTACTATTTATAATAGATGACCAATGTTTGCACGCTTATTAATACTGTATAAGCCAATAATATGGCATGTTAAAAATTTTATCTTAATATTAATATTAATTTAATATTAATAATTTTAAAAATTCATAACCACCTTCGTCCGCCGTACGCTTCTGATTTGACCCTAACAATTTTTTTTTGTTCCTACATGTGAAGAACAAACTATGTAGACAACGATTTTGGACGCCATATTTCGGAGGTATCTGATTCACTATGAAAAAGTGCTATTGATTCTAGCGTATACAACAAAGTAGTTACCGTCAGGGAGAATATTTTAAAAAACAATAAAAGAGTTTCCTACATTAAACATTTGTTTTTGTTAGTTTTCGGTATAGATATCGTGCAGCCTACGTATGAGCCTTCAGGTAACATAAACTCAGAATATAGCAACATAAACTGTAATGTCACCAATGTTATCTTAAATGGAATGCCAAAATTTCCTCCTATATATATTTACGTAAGTTATAAATTAACATAATAATAACATGCCTGATGACATTGATAGAGCTAGCAAGCAACACCGTTAAAATTAACGCAAGAATCACAAACACTTGCAAAAATATTGCTAAACAATTAAAAGAACGGCTGTTATGTATAACAGCTTTTACAAGCTGGCCACAAAATTTGCAATGAAATGAACATTAAACGTAGAATAAGTAATTTTTGCTCCTCTGTATATTTATAAAATCGAGTACAAGCAACAAAAATAGTAACAAAAGCAATGCAGCAACGCTACATAAAAAATATATTTTCATTAAACAATTTATTGCTTTTTATGGAGTTTTTTACTAATAGTATACATTAATGCTTAGAACAATATAGAGCACACACTTGATATGCGAGTCTGAAAAGTTCTAGGTCTCGATCATAGATATCAATACTATAGGCTCACTACTAATTGCTCACAGAAGAATAAAACCGTATTTGAATTATTGTCTCCGAATAATCCCTAGAGCGTTTACAAAAATAAAATAGAATTGTTCGTCAACTTATTATGAGAAATATCTAGTTTTAGCATTATACACGGGAATCAGAATGGTGGATTAAACCAGGTTGTTCAACTCCAAAGAAGATAAAGTCTATTCTATGCCGACGGAAATATTTTGGCATTAATTTTTTGGAATGCTAAAAGCATTTTATTATTTGGTTACCTTAAATATGGTAAAATAATAAGTGGAAAATATTACGCAAATCTTTAATAAATCTTAATAAAAGGTTAGCTAGAATGCTTTAGCAGTAAAAAAATTGAAAAATCAACAATACCAGTTTTCAGAATATCCTCTTAATTCTGTACATGTGACTACGTATGACTTTTATCTTTTCCTAAAATTAAAACTATTCTTTGCCGGTCGTTTTTCTTCTAATCAAAAAGCGTAAGTAGACATTTTGCTATCTATCTTTAACCCTCATTGCGCCCAGTATTGGGCATAGGTCTCCCTCAAATTCTTCCATGTAGCGCGATTCTGTGCGACTCTCATCCATGGTAGTCTTGCTACTCTCTTAATGTCGTCTTGCCATCTCATTATTGGTCTGCCACGCTGTCTCTTGCCTGTCCATGGTCTCCATTGGAGGATTTTAACGTTCCACCTACTGTCTTTGATCCGATCTGTATGTCCTGCATATTCCCATTTCAATTTCGTCACTCTTTTCACTACATCCGCGACCCCAGTTCTATCTCTTATCCATTTATTTCTTTTTTTTGTCTCGTATTGTAATTCCAATCATTGCTCTCTCCATTGCTCGCTGAGTGACTTTCAGTTTTTTTTTACTTGTTTCGTTAATGTCCATGTTTGAGCGCCGTATGTCATTATGGGAAGTATACATTGGTCATATACCTTAGTTCGCAAGCGTTGGGGTATTTTGTTGTTTTTTAAAATATAAGCTAGCTTTCCAAAAGCTGCCCACGCCAGACGTCTTCTTCTATCTATCTCGTGTTCTCTGTTTTCCTTCCTTAATGTTACAGTTTGTCCTAGATATATATATACTCGTTGACATTTTCTAGGATAGTTCCATTTATGTTTATTTGTGGGTTCTCAAGACACATTGTCTTCGTCTTATTCAAATTTACTTTTAGACCTATTTTCTTAGACGTTTTTCTAATTCGTTTATCATAATTTGTAGGTCGTCTTTGTTGTCTGCAAATAGAACTACGTCGTCGGCAAATCTTAAATGATTCATTTTTCCCCATTTACATTAATACCCCATTTGACCAGTCCAGATTTTTAAATATTCCTTCAAGTGCCAAATTAAATAATTTTGGAGACATTGTGTCTCCTTGTCTAATACCTCTATCAATTGAGAATTTATTACTATATACATGTAATTTAATTGTTGCTGTAGCGTGTTTGTATATATTACTTATCAGTGCTGTATATCGGGAATCTATTCTAGCACATTTAAGTTCCTTCATTATTGCCCAGTGTTCAACGCAGTCAAACGCCTTCTCATAATCAATAAAAGCCATGAACAAAGGCAGGTTATATTCGATGGATTTCTCGATTAGAATTTTAACAGTAAGTAAATGGTCACAGGTACCATATCCCTTTCTGAAAGCTGCTTTCTCTACTGTCTGATAATCATCTAATTTTGTGATAATCTGTTAGTCAAGATCTTTGTTAACAATTTATACATTTGAGAAAGTAGGCTGATAGGGCGGTAATTTTGTAATAGTAATGCGTCCCTTTTTAAACAAAATTAATATCACGGCGTTATCCCAGTTATCTGGTATTCTCCTTGTTGTAGGCACATGTTAAATAGGATTTTTAGCTTGGGGATTACTATTTCTTTGGCTTCTTTGATCATTTCTATTATTATATTATCATCTCCCGGCGCTTTATTGTTTTTCATCGTCTGTAGGGCATGCAAAATTTCGTCTTCACTGATCTCCGGCATATCCTCAGATCCTACATTTACTATTTTAAAATTCTCTTTTGTTCCCTCAGGTTGTTTAATGTGCGACCCATATAGTGTTTTATAGTATTTCTCCGTAGTTTTTAGGATCTCGTCTGTGTTTCTTATTTCTGTTCCGGCGAAGTCTTTCACTACAATGGTTTCTCGTTTCCCATATCTTCTTTTCAGGCACTTCATGCTTTTGTTGTTCTCTATTACTTGTTCTATTTGTTCTTCATAGAATTTGTCTAAATCTTTTCTTATCATACGCCTCGCTTCTCTTCTCACTTCTCGATATTCATCAGTTGCATATTTTCCTTCTTTATATAACTCTCTTCTTTCTTCTATTTTTTGTTTTGTTTGTTGAGTAATTTTATTTATCTTTTGGCATGTCATCTTTGTGATTTTTTCCGACGCTTCTATTAATGCTAGTGTCAGATCACGAGATATTTGGTTTAGATTGTTGTCATTATATTCCTTTAATAGCAATGATTGTCGTATGTACTTTTGATAGGTTTCCCTGTTTTGTTTGAGTGTCTGGGCATTTATCGTTCTTTTATATCTATATTTATATCTGTTAAACTTTTGAACAGTAACCTTTGCCCTTACGAGCCAATGGTCGCTTCCCGTGTTAAATGAATTTAAGACTGTGACATCGTTTATGCTTAACTTTTTGGATATATATTTATAATATTTTGCTAAGCTTGAGAAATATAATTGCCTATATGGAATAACGATGCTGAGAAAAATATATTTCAGTTTGTGCTTACAGACATTTGATTATCTATTTATAATGGTATTGTCTGCTATTTCTCTTACAACTGAAACGTTGGAATAATTTTGAAATTAGTCATACTAGAACAGCCACACAGTTTCAAGCTGTACATCAAAATTGGTCCAATTATATTTTCATAGATGACGACATTGTTTTTTAAAGGAAGGGAGCACACTTTTAACTGCACAACTAATTTTTATTAATTTCAAAGACATTTCTTTTATTTTTTTTATTATATTCAGATTTCATGGCATCTTGATATCTAGGTGTAGCTTCAGGTAATGAAATTCTGTAACATTACTGAAATGTCTTAGAGTGAATGACATTTGATGTCTAAAAAAGCCCTCTTTTCTTCAATGGCTTTGAATATTATATTAATAATTTGGTAGTATTGTTAAATGCTTTAACGGTTTTGTCTAAAACTAAACTGATGGTTTGACAGCCAATCTTCTTTAAATTATTGTCTCTCCTTTTTTTGACTATTAATTTTTCTAAATGTTTAGACATTACTGACAACCAGTTTATAGGCAGAGAGAAAATCTCATATATTGCTGATTTTTCACGGTTTTAATTTAAAAATCATATAAGCGTATTTAAATTGAGTTGGGCAATATGTTAGGCAGAGTTCAAAAGGTCCGTTCGTCTCTAGAGAGCGTATAGTAGATCTTTTCGCTAGTAACGCTGTAGAATACACGTCTTTTTGTCATTATTCTTGGACTCCAACTAACGTTGAAGTCACCACTTACTATAAATTTATATCTTTTTTGGGGGAGGGGGGTAGAACACAACGTATGTTGTGTTTGTATAATCCAACTTGTTGACTTGGCTCGCTATTACCTAAAGGAAGTTTGGTAGTTTGTAATGCACACTTGTTTCACACTTTGTATTTTTTTGACTATAGGCCCTTGGCATTCCATAAAGCTAATTTTAGCAATTTATCCATTGTGAACTAATTTATCTATAGCAGTAGATAACATGTTAAGTGTTACGTTATTTAGTTAAATTAATTGATTGAATAAGTCTCAAATTTATTAAAGAATTGATTTAGAGTTCTGTCTAAAATACCACTTGTACTGGATTAAATTTAGTCGCCAGCGTATAAGTATAAGTGGTTTACTTATTATAACGTTTGTTTTTATTAAAACGTTGCCTTTGTTGTTTTTGGGCAGTACGATATTCCTTTTATAATTTATAATGTAAATGGCAATCTTTATAGTTTTCCCTAGGTGTACCATCACATATAACGCGTTTGATGGGGTATTCCTTGTTTTCTGACAGTGTTTGATACTATGTGATCTCATTTAAAAAGGTCGAATGTATAGCTTTTTGTGTGATTATACTGCAGGTATCTTATTTTCTGCACAAAGTCGATATTTTTCCAATACAAGCTCTGCTGCAATAATCTTAGTATCTAAGTAGATATTTTTATTATTAGCTTCAAGTTGTAATTCTATAAAAAACATTGGAGGCACAATTGCTTTATTTTTTTTTGTTTTTTATATATATATTATGTTCCCAACAACAAAATCTCGCATTTTAAAATCTTTATATCATTTACTAGGGTTGAGAAATGTGGATTTTGATTACCATTTTGTAATGTCGAGCCGTGGTGGCTTAGTAGATAGATCGCTAGACTACGAAACCAAGAGTTGCGGGTTCGAATCCCGCTCTCGTCAATTCGATCACTGGCCCAGCTCGACTCAGGCTGCAATAAATGGGTACCTGGAGGTCGTCAAACTCTGGGGTAATAATAGGCGGTCGGTAGGTAGCGCTAGCCACGTTACTACTACCCTTGTGTACCGTAGGCTCTAGATTGTAGCAGATCTATCCTGTTACGACCCCAAAGGGCCTTCAAGACCTGTTGCGGGGAACTATTATTATTATTATTATTATTATTTTGTAATGTCACTGGCCTTTCAACTGATACGTATGGTAATTAACTTCGACAAATTTTATTTAAGTAAACATTTGGTTAGCAATTAATTTTTTTTTGCAATTGTTATTAAAGGATTTAATATTATTTCGTAATTAATCACTCTATGAATAAATTTGGGTGGCGCTTTAAGTATGAACTTAGAATGTCTTACAATAATGCAGCGTTATTATTGTTTTCTTAATTGTTGTCGTTAATAGAATAATTAAGAGCGTATTTGTTTTATTGATTAACAATAGATACATCTGCTTGAAGCGCCTAACTAATTTTACGTCTCCTTTTTTGCTGACCTACCACTTGTCATTCTGTTGTTTTTTTTCATGTCTTCGCTGTAGCTGTTTACTGTGTTGCTTCGTACAGAATTTGTGCAATTAATCACCGGAGGAAGACTTATCGGGCACGTGGCGTAAATAGAGTTTAAATACATTAAGATTAGAATTTGAGTGCGTTAGATAACTTATCAGCTATAATAATGGTTAGTCGACAGCTCCATTTTTACCAATCATTTAGAAACATTTGGTCTTGCAGCCTCACTTATTTATCAAAACAATAAAAAACACGATATAAATGTGAACAAAGCACTCGGATATAAAAAAATTCAGTCAAAAATAGAGAGGCTGTACGTGGGCAGTCTGAAATCGATACACTTTGTCTAGCGATGCTCAAACATATTTAACCTAACCAAATAGTAGTTGGCGTTTTTCTCTGCAAAATAGGTGTCTAAGGTTGCGATGACCTCTTCGTTTGATAAAAATCTCTGTTTCCTAAGCCAAACTTTTAGCTTAAGAAACAGAAAATGAACGCCGGGAGGGGAGGGTAGTAAGAAGATCTGGTGAATATGCTCGGTGCTCAATCAATTCCAACGGTAATTGTGTGAGCGTTATGTTGATGGAAGAGCACTGCATTCTGTTTCAAATTGGATCCTTTTTCAACAATCTCTGCGTTCAATAATGACGCGCAGTACGACAACGTTATTGTTTTCCCTTCTTCTAAGTACTCGATGAACAAAATTTCCTAACTATCCCAAAACACAGTCGCCATCATTTTCTTAGACAATGAAATCGTATTTGCCTTTTTTAGGACAGGTTTACCCTTTCAGTCCACTGTTTAATTATTTGTCTCAGGAGTGTAATAGTGGACCCAAGATTCATTGACGGTAATAAATCGATGCAAAAAATCCGACTCGTTTCGCTGAAACCGCTTAAGCAGGGCCTTGGAAATGTTCATTCGAATGCATTTTTGGTCCGAAGTGAGCAAGCGCGAGACAGCTTTTTCGTGTCTAATTCTTCAGTCAATATATGACGTTCTTTCGATAAGCTCACAGCCTCTGCTATCTCTCTAATCTTAATACGGGGGTTGTCCAGTCCCATTTGGTGGACTTTTTTGATGTTATTCGTGGAGGTCGGTGTTGTTGGCCGTCCCGAACGCTCATAATCAGCCAAGTTGCTACGACCACATTCAAAATTCAGCTGCCCATTTTTTCACTACGGGAAATAATGGAGCAGAATCTCTATAAACGACGTCTAACTCATTTTTAATTTGCGTAGGCGTATTGTTTTTTAAATGAAATTACTAAATTACGATACGGTATTGGATTTTTCCATTTTTACAAAACACTTTTGCTAACGATACATATTAATATATGGAAATTATTAAATTGTATTTAATAAATGTAATATCTTAAGTATTTTCTTTAATGTTATGTTTCATTTCATAGCTTTAATTTAAATATAGTAGAAGTAAGTAAAGTAAAAAATAGCAAATAACAAAACATAATCATTAACTGGGTTTAAATTTCAAACGCCGTCCCCTTCGTCATACTTATAGTGTATATAATAGAGTTTTCTATCCTCATTTGATTACAATTGGCATGCACTACGTTAGTTAAATTCTTTCTTCTCTTAACCTATCACTATCAATCTAAGCAGATTAATTTTATCTTGCTTTGAAGCCTTAGGTTGGTCTGTATTTATGTTCTTTTTGAGTATTGTGAATAAGATTTTTACCGAGCAGTTTATTAGAAAGTTTGTCTTTTATAATTTTTTTTATTTTTGTTAAGATGGCGGACTTATATTTTCTATTTCTATATGTTTCTTTTCTTTTTGGATTAAAAAGTTTATTATTTACGTATCAATAGTTTTTTGCTATTTATAATTTTGTTTTACCTGCTTTTGGTAAAGAATAAGTTAAGTGAACATGTGAGTGTGTATTTATTTTATTCTTTAACGATTCTACAACAGGTTACAAACATTACTAATCACAAACATGTTTTTATTGCAAACTTTAATTTATAATCCAACATCCCCAAAAAGATATTATATATTCTTTAAAAGGAATATAGAATGAGTTAACTAAAGACTGAAGTTTATAGACACAATAAGCTGGAAATGTAAGTACTATTATTTCCATATTTGTAACTAAATTTAATTTGTGTGTGAAATCGTAAGATTTTGATTATCTAATTTATAAAACAATTTTTTAACAACTTAAATATTTAAGGCAATGCTTTAAAGTACAATGAAGGTTCTTTACTATTTATTAATTAGTGATAATTAAGTAGTAAGTAAAAATTAGATTAGATCACCTACAAAGGTAATAGTAATTATACCAAATGGTGTATGATGTTGGAATAGCATTAAACTGAACAAAAAAAGCAACAATGTTAACTGCAAAATTAATGCTTGACATTAATTATTTATAGCACTAGCTATTTATTTTCCCTCAAATACACAACTTCAACTGCTTAATGTAATTGATTTTTAACGTTTCTAAATTTATTGTTGACGGTAGTTGAATTACAAATGGGGCCCCAGCACACTTCACAATGTATTACATCTAATTATCAGTAACTACAATTACCAATTTACCAGTAAACGCCATATTAACCATTTGACTCAACAAGATACCCATCTTATTAGATATTTTATTTATTAAATAACTATCAATTCAGTTATGGTTTAATAAAATTATTTGTCTTCAGATCATGTACGACACCAATTCCACTAAATTTAAACATGTGAACATGAAAAATAAAAAATTAGCTAAAGGAAAGACTTATCTCAAATTAATTGTTTCCCAGGAATTTCAACAACTGATAAAGGACAGCACAAATCTCAAATTAAGTAAAAAAGGTTTAGTAAAGATATAACTGGTATGTACGTTTCATATCAAGTTTTCTTATAATCACTTCACACATACCAGGTCGCTATTTTTTTTTTATATCTATAGAAACTAGGAGACCGTATTTTTGGAATTACCCTGTATATGCTCCTGCTACTACGCTTCAACTAACGAGCAATTATCAACTAGGCGACGTCATTTTAATGACAAAATGCATTTTTGTTTTTAGTACCAATTCCATGCTTTCCCATAGTTTCTTCTATATTTTAGTTGTCTTCTTCACTTGCATATTTAAGTCACCGTAAACGATAGTAATTATACCCTTACTTGCACTATTCATTACCTCTAGTTTGTTATAAGATAATTCTGTAAGTGCGTAGGATTGTGCAATTGTTATTCGTCTTAATTTAGTTTAATATCTTGTGCTTATAATTTTGACTTAGACGGAGTTCCATTCCAGGAGGTTTTGTTTTGACTATTTTGAGATTACAAATTTAACTCCGCTTGCTTGAGGGTCTGCAATATTTTTGGCATTGTAGTTAAAATGTCTCTTGCCCTGGACATTTTGTTTAGCTTAATCCCATACTTTATATTTTATGTGTCTATTTTTACACAACTTTAATAAAGGCAAGGCTTCAAGTAAGGTTCTAACGTTTTAGATGCCAAATGCATGTTCGTTTTTTTAATTTTAACGTTTCTTCTACATTATTTTTTCTATAGTGGTTTTTTGAAAATTCGGTCATCGATGTTTTATTTATCTGATGATTTGGAAGAGGCATGTTTGTTCTTTTTTTATTGTTCGGTCGACATCAATTTTTTCCATTTTGTTTTTCTTAGAAGATTTCTTCAGGCTTTTTCTTCTTTAGAACTGTTGGTTCTTGGGCAAGTTTTCTAATGTTGAGCAAAATCTGCACGTAGTGCATGTTGCCATACCTACGCTCTGTTGTTGTGTGCTTTTTCTTTATTTATATTTTTTACTTTTCTTGTTTTCAATATTGTCTGGTAAACGCGAATAGGGTTTTTGTTTATTGACCTCACTTGTGTTATTCTAGGCGAATTTCTTATATGCCCTTGTTTCTTTAACTGTTGTTATTGAAATTTATGCTGTATAGAAATCAGGTCTTGTGATTTGAATGTTATACTTTTAACAATTAATTTGTTATATTTGATATTTACTTGCAGATTTTTGTTTTGTGTCTTTTAGATGCATTGGTAAAATTTTTCTTTTTCAAGTATATTTCTAGGATAATCTACTTCAATCCAATAATTTGTTAAGTGTTTGAGTAGTTTTCTTTTGTTCATAGCTTCCATTTCATTAAAATTGGCATGGGTCTCTATTTCCTCAACTTCATTTGGTGCTAAACAAAAATTGTTGAATACGATTTGTATGATCGATTGATTTTGCCGTTTCATCTTCATTGTTTGGTATACCCTTGCACATTCATTGCCCCTGTTCTCCTTTTTTAATTTTCTCAATAACGCTTTCTACTGCCCCATCGTTTTTCTCGTCTATTATTTTTTTTTCTAGGATTTTAACGAAGCTATTAGATATCTTAATTTGTTTTTATTCTTCTTAAGCTTTAGAATTTTTGTCAACATTATAAGAGTCATTTATTGTAGTTTTGAAGTGTAATTTGATATTTTAAGTTCTAAAATCTTTATTGTTTGTGCTAGTTCCTCAGTTTTGATTGACTATTTCGCTTGTAAATTATTTAGCGACCTTGACTTCTTAAATATATAACTATAATATAAATAAACAAATTTAAAATACAAATTTATTATGTACATATTATGTGAAAATATAATAATTAATTACAAAATAATATTAATATATATCATAATTTATATCGCCCATAAGACAACTACTGCTCAGTTGTCCATTACTCAGATAATCATCTCCCAGTCGCTGTCATCCAGTTGACTGTGTCCATAAAATGTCTAATTACTACATGAAACTACGTGTTTTTGAAGTTTTTAGTATAAGAAATTTATGGGAATACCATTGATAAATAGTTTATTTTAATAAGATACTCTATATTAATATACTTCAATAAAAAGCAAGTTATAAATAAACTATTAAGAGCATTAAAATTAATAAAAACTTTATTTATAGCAAGAAGTAACTAAAAAGCCCCACAAGATGTTACTTTAATGAGGGGTATATTTGCTTTACTAATCTATTTCTAATTATAAATCTTTTTCATAAAGATGGTTCGTATCTTTACGTTTTGTAACCAGCAGAGCTTGCATTACATTAAAGGGTAGTACGAGAAGAACAAACCTCACTAAAATGTTGCAACTATTTCACATCAGAATTTAGTTTTTGTTTTTTAATTTTAGGCTTTTATAATAAGAAGCTTTATGTACAGAGTAATGTTGTCTGTCTTGATCAAGGCAGCTTTTAAGCTGAAAAAAAGTTTCTATTTCTGACATATTTTTGATCTGTGATATATAGAGAAATAACATTTTCAGTATTCAACTAAGGACCGTAAGTCCAGATGTCAAAAATCAGCCTGATCGGAAAATCTCGAGACCGTACTTGTTTTGTTTTTATAATGTACTTTGAAACACTATTAATCAAAAATTTTAGGAATACTTTGGTCGGTATTTGCCTACAACAAAAACTGTAATTATATAAGATATATTTTGTTGTCATATTACAAACGAAATTTAAAATTTTTCCATCCGTTTCATTTTTATCACACACGAGTCACTTAAGCAAATAACACAGCAAGCCTTTTATTTTTTTCTTGAATATTGCTTTGCTTTAGATATTCTCTAATCGGCATGCAAAATTTACTATCAGATTAGTAATTTGATGATTATTTTGTGTTTGATAAATCGTTGTATTTTTCGGTTTACCGCACATACTTGCAGCGCTGTTGCCTCTCTAGCACTAGCTAGTACAACATATCGGAGTAAGTAAGAAAGAAAGACGACAGGATTATTAACCCCCCAGAAGGGCTCTCTTTTACCTCCGCTAGAGTAATTACTTCCAGGTTTGGAACCAAGGATCTAAAGATTCAGTTGGACTTGCTGTATCAGCTGGAATATTATTGAGCCAAATATTCTTATTTTTTACCACGTTCTTTGGATTGATGCAATAACAAAAAATTACTTTTCACATGTGCAGCGAAACAATTTTTATACCACTCTTTCCAATCCTACGGCAAGTGACATAAATATGAGGCGGAGTGGTTTTTATATTATTTTTTTTAAATTTTGATTAAACGAACCACTTGGTTCCTAAAATCAAATACGTAGTTTTGGCCCAAGCTTCATTCCATAGTCATGGTGGGCTGGACAGTACATGTATGTTGTATAGATAAAAGGGAGTATACAACTACTCGAGTTATTTTTTCTACAGTGTCCGACAGTAGAATTAGAAATCGGTAAAATGCAGACAATATTAATAGAAATAAATAACAAATTAGACAGAATGGCAGAAGGAGATCAGCACATAAAAAATAAAATGGATATACACTAAATTTAGTTAAAAAATAAAATAAACAACTCAGGAATGAAAATCAACTTTTAAAATTCAGAGACAGGAATATAATTATATAGGGTATTGATGATTAAAATGAGGAGAGTAACTTACAGTTAAAAGAGAAAGTAAAAATCGTTCTAAGTAATATGGGAATAGCAGTAGTAATAGAGGAAAAAGTAGTGGAAATCAGGAGACTCGGTAAATATCAAAATAGAAAAACTAAACCAATAGTAGTGGAACTCGGTAAATGGCCAAAGAAAATGGTGATTCTAAAATGATCTGTAAATCTAAGAGAAAAAAACTATACATACAAAAAAATTACTCAAAAAATACGCAATAAATTAGAAAAGAACTGATTTAACACAGAAAAAAAATAAGAACACCACGCAATCTAAGATACTATCTGAAACAATTGAACGGAATGGAAAGAGAACCTGAAATAAATCGGGAAATAAAAGAACACTGAAAGAACAACAGGAATGGAAAAAATCAGCAAGAGATCTCCTTTTGATTAAATGCAGGACCAGTTATCTAGAATAACTAGAACAAACCGAGATACCGGCCGAATTCCAAAAAACTTTAACAGAAATTAACATATACACATGTAAATATAAAGACACATACACCAAAATAGGACAAGAAAAGGGACACGAACAAAAATGATATAAAAAGTAGAAAACAAATAAATTAAAAATAAAACGATAGGTACAAGAAACTAGAATACAAGTACATTAACACGAAAAGATAGAACTAACACAGGAAATAGACAGAAGAAACATGACAATATTAGAAATAAGAAAATTTAAGAAAAAATGCGAACGAAGTACATACTTAACTAATAAACACATCTTATATTAGTCGGGGTCTGGACCCACAACATAAAACAAAGGAGAGAGTAGAAATAATAGCTACAGAGGAAGTAAACAAAAATAACAGACGTTAAGACACTAAACTCGAAAATAAAAGCAATTACCATAAAGCAAATATATTATCCAAATCTACGCACCGATAGAAGAAACAGCAGACGAAGAAATTACACATTTTTATGCTTACCTACAACAAATACAAGATGAAATAAAAGGAAAAAATGAAAATACAATAATAATGGAAGACTAGAATAGTAGAGTTAAAAAAGACCAAAACAGAGGAATAGGATGTATGGACAGTTATGGAGAATAAACCCCAAATATAAATGGAATAAAAATCATAGACTTCTGTAAACAGAACGACCTATTAATAGAAACTACGCTCTAGGGTTAACCTTAAAAGGATAAATATACATTTATTGGAGAAGAATGGAATGCCAAAAGCATAATAGATTACATAACATATTCACAAGTTTTAATAGAAAAAATACAAATACCCCGAATAAAGAAAAAAGCTAAAATTACAACACAACAGAGACTAGTAAACAACAAAATACTAAGCCCGATTAAATAATAATTAAAAAATAAAACAATATAGCAGATTGGCAATACATAAGATTAAAAATATAAAAACAAAAAAACTTAAAGATTCAGACAAAAAATTTCAAAGAATGATTAATCTACAAACATGTGGACTCTAAAAGAAAGATGGGGAAGATTCAAGGACACAGTACTAAAGGCAACAGTAAACATATTTAAGGTAAGTAAATATAACAAAAACATAAAAATAAAAAGTTGGTGGAACAATATAAAAAAACCTGTAAAAAATAGCTTGAAAACGATATATTTAAACAAAAGAAATGGGGGGCAAAAATGACTACCATGAGTTAAAATTTGTGAAATCGGACACTAAAAATGGACCTGCCGAATTCCAATCGGTTCTCTCCACAATTTTCATAAAAAATTTTTCTTAAAAATTCTAATTTTTGGCGATGTTATAAACAAATCAATTTTTACACGCCTTTTTTGCAATTTTTACGAAAATACACAATGAAAGTTAACGAAGCTTTCAGGGTAGATTTTTGAACAGTAATAAAAATAAATACAGAAAAAAAATTTCCAAAACCCGGCATTTGTTTATAAATAATTAATTTTTTAATAAACAATTGAAAACTAATCAACTTCTCGTAGGACTAGGAAAAAATCCTTAAACTGCGATATTCTTTATACTCTAAGCTACACCTACGCAAAAGAAAAATTTTGCATTTCTCACGGGAAGAGAAGTTATTGATGTTTTAGTGGAAGGGTACGTGCGCGAGGTCTGGCACAAAACGACCCGCCCCGGATGGTCTACTTTACCGATTTGCTTTTCTGTCGTTGCAACCCTTGAAATGAATAATGTTAATTAATTGAGAGTGGTAAAATGTTTATTGTTTCACATAAATATTTATATAAATAACACATACGTGTGCGTTTTTATATATTTTTATATATATAAGCGTAAAGGTGAATGTATAGGCATGTGTGTGTATTTATATATATGCCTATACATTCACCCTACGCTTTCGACATGCTTTGAGAATATTTTACATTCCATAGTAGTTGAAGTTAATATTTCATAGTAATGAAATAGACGTGTCCCCAAGATACGTCTTGCTATAGAGAACCGCGCTTCTAATTTTTTCCTATGGTTCTCGTACTCGGTCAAAGAGGAAAAATCAAAAAATATTTTTTTAAAAAACCTTTTCGCCCACTCGTACAGTTTTTTTGTCGTTGTTATTTGCTTATCGTTTTTGTTCTGTAAACTTGCACGATATGCATTTCTTTTGATGCATCCACCAATGCCGTCGCAAGCTCCTTTTCCGTGAGCGGTCGCAAAAAAATGCCACTCAGCTTTTAAAATCTTTTTCATGGCTCAATAGGTTTGAAAAATTATACTTGTTTTTGTATTGGGAGCCTGCTCCATCAGAAAAATAATAGATCTTTTTAACGGTCTTTGCACCGAATTCTTTTTTCAAGAAACTGATCATTTTAGAATTATACAAATGTACACCGGTGGCATCGTAATTTACATATTCAGAAAAAACTACGAAATTCACATGTTTTTTCAAGTCTTCCTTTAGAATATATCACATACACATGTAATGTAGCTTGATCTTTCGACCAGTGCTGTGATTGTATAGCATCTTGAACGTAAAATGAGTAGTTTTCCGAGAAATCGAGAGTAACTATCAACTCGCCGTCACTTATCGAGTCTTTCAATTCTTCTAAATATTTTCCTTGTGACTTTGCGATAAAATCGTGTTTTAAAATGATCGGTAAATCGGTACTGATATTCTTCAAGAAAATATTCTTATTTTCTGTTTGACTAATAAGCTGACATCTAGAAACAATTTTGTAATAAATAAAACATAAAGATTGCGATAAATTAAAAAAACGATAATATACCATTACCTGTCAGTCGTGAGCCACTGATTATACGTAATTTTGGAAATAGCATATTTTTTAAAAATTGCCTGTAGTTCATTGAGAATTTTATCAGAACCAGAGCAGTTTTTATAATTTCCTAAAAACCAGTTTACATGTGAGTCCAAGCAAATCATATAATTCAGATACTGTCTATAGTTTGTCTCGAAATTGACTTTTTTCCGAACGAATTCCTGTTGAAGACCTCTTAATTTTAATCTGATGTTTCCGTGAATTTAACACAAACGTTATGCGTACTTTTAGCACCAGCTAATATACATTGAAGTAGCCTCAGAGTTCTGAATACTGATAGAGAAAGTTTTAATTCCGGAAACATACTGAAGAAGTTAGCATGCAGTTCCGATAGATTACCCAACAATAAACGTTTCTCAAAATAATTTTAATATTTAGCTTGATGGATATAAATTTACAATTGAAATCAAGATAAATTTTCGTTTAAATTAAAAATCAATTAATTGATATATTAGTTTTATTTTTTCTATCTAGATAGTTACCGTTTTATGACAATGTTTCCCATTAACGACGACAAATTTATAATCTTTTAGCCCTGGCATGATTCTATTTACATTGTCAGAAACAAAAGAAAATCGTACTTTATTTATTATATCCATACCAGTAGAATTGCCTTTCTTTTTATCAGTATAAGTACCATAGCCATGTTCCTTCTCTAATTTTTGAGCCATTATTATCCTATATGCTTGCTCACCGCAAATTCTTTTGCTGTTTTCCGAATGGGCCATTCGACGGGCATAGTTGTGAGTGGAAAATTTTTTTTTTCGATTGGCTGTATGAGATAATGCCTGTTTTAAATCCACAATCCACTTATCTTGACTATCGTTATTATTGAGACTTGAATTCAGGCTGCTAATTGATTTACGAATAATTTGACTGTCATTTTCTGTTAAATTTAAGTTTAAATTGCGGAAGGTGATTTCGTGAGGACTTTTCGGAATACAGCAGCTAGTTTCAATCGTTTGACCTCTTTATCAGCTTTTAGAGACTCGTAATCTGGATCCTTGAATGACACATCGATATCCATATTATCTTCTTCTCTGTCTTGCGTATCTATCTCTTCTCTACTCTTTTCCATTGGTTTTTCTGTCACGTTACTTACTGCTTTTAGTTGATCTTTCTTCTTATACAGCTGTGCCCTACATGAATTACAAATATAATGACCGTAAAAATCGCGGAATTTATTATCGCACGCATTTGTCAACAAAACTAAATTTATTCGGTAGCAACGGTGACCTTTTTACTTTCTTTTTCCTATAATAAGGGAAGTAATGTAATCGACGGAAATTTGACCTACTCAGTTTTTCACATTTCTGGGCGAATTATAGCCTCAGGACACCAAAACAGTTGGCTTGGGCTATTGGTTCGTGTGTGTGTGTGTGTCTGTCGGTCTGTCGGTAAACAAGATATTTCAAGAACCGTAAGAGCTAGAGACTTGAACAAGGTCTCAAAATCGGTCGCAAAGCGGTCGCGAATCTAAACGGTTGAAGATACAAAAAATACATGAGAATAAAAATAATTTGTTATCACGAGATAAACATGAATTTAAAGTAAAAGGTAAAATAGGAACTCCAAAAAGAAATTGAAGCCCAGGATTTTTGCCAGAATTACCCAAATAATAGGATAAGGAAAGTCGTGTGATGTTCACGCCAGATTTTTTTTAAGGATTGCAACATTTCGGCGGAGGTGTCATTACATAGACAATAAACTTATTTAACGACGACAAGCCAACTAATGTGTCTGCACACAAACAAAATCAAAACAAAGCATGACACGCCGACTATTGCTTGTTTGTACTTGCATAAGACTATCACATTTGAAACAGCCGTTCCGAATCGTATACGGCACTTGTGATGCATTTTTGTAATGGAGCGCGCTACGTTCAACTCGCTCACGATTGAAGGCAAGTAGCCAAAAAAATAATAGAAAGATAGAAATCGATACATTGTGACCTGCTCTTTCCAATGGTGCTTTTATATATAGTTCAAAACTCTTTTTTTTAATCTTATATCAATCAAAAGAGCAACTCGTCAACAACATTTAAAACAATTTTCAGTGTGGAAAACGAAGAATTGTGGCAAGTAAATGAAGACGGCGGCATGTGGACTAACCTGGTGGTACGCAGCCTCTTGCGTAGTACTAGTATATTTGTATATAGGTTCTGGCTGCCGCAAGACCGTGAGACTCTTCCCGTGGGAAATGCAAAAATTTTCTTTCACGTGTAAGGAACATTGCAGTTTAAAGATTTTTTTTCTAGTCCTACGAGAAGTTGGTTAATTTTTCAATTGTTTATAAAAAAATTAATTATATATAAACAAATGCTGGGTTATTGGAAATTTTTTCCTGTATTTATTTTTATTACTGTTCACAAATCTACCCTGAAAGTTTCGTTAACTTTAATTGCGTACTTTCGGAAAAATTGCAATTTGAAGAAAAAGGCGTGTAAAATTGATTCGTCTATAACATCGCCAAAAATTCTAAAATTAAGGAAATTGTTTTATGAGTATTTTCTACGTATATATCTACAAAATTGTGCAGAGAACCGATTGGACTTTGGCGGTTTCATATTTAGTGTCCGATTTCACAAATTTTGACTCCATAGAAAGAGTAATATAGTGAAAGAAGCAAAGAGGTAGTCCTAGAAGAAAATGGATGGATCAAATCAAAGAAATAGGAGTAGAACGGGGAGTGGTAATAGATAAAATGGATAAGAAAAAAGTGGATACAGAACTAGCGACCAGCACTCGATGCTTGAAAGGGAATTAAGGATTAAACAAGAAGAAGAAGAAGAAGTAAAAGTAGCCACTGATAAGTTCATATTTCATTTCTTCATAGAGCACCACCTCGTTAGAATGACAGAGGCGATGTTTCCTATAGGATTCATCGCAATTGATTCAAATTGTTCAATATTAAATCTAGGCCAAACTCAAGCAAGTTATAAAAATATATTATATGCCATGTTAAGCCTATAGACAACTTTGGAAACTTGAGAGGCCTATCCTCGAGAACAACGGATTTGCGAAAAAACGGCGTTTCACTTTTTATTTATACACTGAGTGGATCATACAAAAAAAAAACTTTTAACGAAATCGGTGATATCGTATCCGCAGCCTTTCCTTGTCAAGTAACAACTAATTTCTTGACGCCGTTTTTCTTCGTCAAGATCTGTCAGTTTATTAAATCCATTTAATAACAATAAAATTATCTTTATATCTTTTCCTCGACATTATTGCCATTTTGTTGCTCTAATGCAACATACAATTTTAGTTTGTTCCTTTGGCAAAATTATAGCTTTACATATTAGTGTCCTGTAAATGGAACATGGATTCTGACGTTTAGTGATTTTAAGAAGCTCACAAGATACGGTGTCAACGTAGTGACTCAACTTCCCAATATAATACATCGTATTTGTAGAAAAGTTTTAATTATTTTTGTCCATGTTAGATACTGACAAATTTTATTGGGTCCAATTTTAACCATATTTCTTCTTTATTTCCTCCCATCTATCTTTAAATCATTGTGTAAAATAGCATTAGTCATCAAAACATGTTAGAAAACTGATAAGAAAGCAAAAACAAAAAATAGGGTTGAATAAATAAACCAATGAACTCTAAATTATTAATTAGTTGTTCTAAAAATAGAATGAATTTACTTACATTTTTCTAAATGTTTGTTCATTAAGTATTGAAAAATAATTAATTAATTCAAATGTTGCTTAAAGTGAAATATTACGCAACTTTACATATGTACAATTTACAATTGGCAACCCTGGAAACAATTCATAATTTAATATATTTCTTATTATTTTCAATTTTCCAAATGACTAATTACTTGCTAAATGTGTCTTACTAAAACAACCTCACTTCATTTTTAAAGCAATCCAAGTAATTGCCCACATAAAATTGGCTATTTTTGTTAAGAATTTACTTTTCGCGTTTTGTCACATCATATAAATGTTACTTAGCAGGGAGAATATTTGCTACTTCCATTTAGTACCTTTTTCCATTTTCTCTATGATCGTTTCATGTGATTCATGTATTAATATTCGAATAATTGTTTTTGCAGTAATTACTAATGTTATTAATATTTTGTGTAGAAAATATTTAATAGTTCTGTCAACAATAAAAATATTTGTAAAATTACACTTTGTTTTTTAAAAAGTTACCTTATTTAATTCTTATATGATTAGTATGCGGGTTTTGTTTAATAAATTATTGTATCAAAAACGTTATTTACGGAAAAATTAAACAATGTCTTATGTGTATGCATCTACAATTTAATTAAAATGATCCTATAAAAATATCAAAACAACATGGTTTATTCAATTTATAAGTTATTTTTATATTTACGTAAGTAGATAGTAAAACAAAAAAAATTGTTAGTGCAGTCTGAATGTCTTAATATAATTGGTAATGTAGTAAGTAAAAAAATATTGCTTTTATGTGTATTTATAATTCGAACAGTCTTCCACATAAATGTGCTACAAAATCCAGTATTACACGATTCTTTCGCAGGAAGATTATTTTCGACCTTCGTTACTTCCCAGTCGAATGTACTTGCAGTACATAATGCTGCAAACGAGGGCCGGCAGAGTAGAGGCAAAATGTAATATTCAAGATCTTCTGTTTGAACTAAGGAAAATAAATTGTCTGGCTTGTATAATGGATGAAAGGAGTTCACAGGGCAAAGTGATGGCGTGCCACTGAGAAATCTCGGGCTGCAGAGAGCTGCTGTTGTTTAAGCCACTTACTGCGGTTTATTTGGCTACACACGTCACGCTTAAGTCGCCATTCATCGTGGTCTTTATTAATGAGCGGAATATGTACCTTATTTTTACAATTGCCTTTGTGCTGCTTTGCGCCTCGCCTCGGAATTCTGCCTTGCGAGGAACTCGTAATTATCACAAACCTTTAATTATCGCCGCGGGCTCATCTCGTGTTTACCCAGAACTTAGCAAAGGGATGTTAGCGAATGGAAAATAAACACTATTAACACAAACAGATATTTACTGTGTATTTTTTTCTCTTCACTTATTAAAGCTGCCCTTGGGCAACCTTCGTAAAAATGAATCGGGAATGAGGAGGTTAATTACTAATACGCGAAATCCCATGAAAGCGAAGCACATGCTGAGCACTCGCTATATTTTCTCTCCGCTATGTACTAATGTATAAAGAAAGTCAATAACAGGGTCTTCGTTAACTTTAAACTCCCCCTGTTGCAAAAGGCACTTTCATGTGAGTTCGTATTCCGATGTCTTTCGGAACGCAGGTAAATAATTTTACAACAGTGTACAGTTACACAAAGTGGATATTTGAAAATGTCGACGCATTTCTAAGTTAATTTCAAAGGGTTAATATATAGGCTCAAATACTTAATTATTTGTTTACAACGCTTCCACATCGAATTATTCTAATGAAGCAGACGCGTTTAATATAATGCCTTCCAGCTACCAGCTCTCAAGGAACTTACTTAATGAATTTGTGCAGAAGACACGTCAATAGATTTTTGTATTGTAATCTCGCTCTTTTAGTAAGTTTTAGAAAATGTTCTAAACACACACATACAATTGTCAATTATATAAATCAATAAATATTTTTCCACGTATAATTATTGATTACATTTAATATTATATAATTTTTAAGTAACATCAATGACTGATTAATTGTTTAAAATTTAAAAGTTTTTAATTACCAGCGACAAACAGAACTTTCAAGATTTGATAATAAGCTTTTATGTACTCAAATTTTAGAGTATTTTATATTTGCTAAAATCATAATGGTTTGTCTAAAGCTCTAATTAAAATTGTTAGCTGAATTAGTCAATGCTGGCAAATGAATCTGCAGAACAATTTGCTATCTGACGCAGCAGTTACGTGTTAATTATCACTTTCGTTTTTTGCTAACGCTAGTTGATGGGTTTTGTCTAGCGCGGTATTTTACGGGTAATTAGCTTTGAAGTGTTCATAAAGGAAGAGATTGATACTTTCCGAGAAACTAATGAATGGCATTATAATTATATTAAACTGCTACTCTATTGTTTGTGTTATTTTTAAATCTTGCACATATTGAGGTGATTGTAATATAAACAACATATTTAAAAAATCAATAAGTAAGAACCTGTATATTTATGTAACAAAAAAACTTTCATCTTGTAGTTAATAAAGAACAGAACTGAGTTTTCTCTTTACCTTTGTTTGCCAATTTAATGCCATTTAAATTTATAGTTCTTACAGCGTTATCACTCTCCGCTACAAGATTATTAATGTACACTTAATATCATGTGCATGTTACGTAGCCCACCTATCATTAATTTTGTTGATGTTTTTAGTGCATATAATTTCTTTTATTTACTATTTTATTAGTTAATTAGTTTTACTTATATCGCTTTTAAATTTTTATTTATTTTCGATCTTTTTGCTACTACTATTGCCATTTTGCAATTTTGGAAATTTTGAATTACTAATGTACAAGATGATTCAAAATAATGAACTCAATTGTGTAAGTCTGCAGTTTAAAATTAGAATTGGCAACAAATATAATGTTAATTACATTTCAGTGTATTCACATTGAAGTCTATAAATGTTTAGTGGGCCTTTCTCTGGCTGCACAGATAACATCTAGACGGTAGCAGAATTGATCCCATATACGATAAAAAATACCTTGCGTCACTAAGTTCACCGCAGCTGTGATGCGGTTTCTTAGATCGTCCAAAGTTTTTAGTGGAGGTAGTACATAAAATTCTTTTACAACCCCCCCCCCCCCCTGCAACCTCAAATCTCGGATGCCAGAATATAAGTCCCAACTCTTCATTCTCTATGCGAGATATCAATCGTTGAAATAGAAATTCATTCAGAAAACGTCGACGTTGGAAAATAAAGGCTTTTGAATCTTCATGCATTTGAGGAAGAAGACAATTTTATAATATCGCAAGATACGTTACCCCAGTAACCGTGTTATCACCAAAAAGAAAGACCCAAAAGCCTTTGTTACCAATACGGCACAGTAAAAATTAACTTTTGGAGAGTCCGTCTTATGTTCTAGTGTTGCATTGGAATTTTGTACCCGCCATATTCAAACAGTGTTTCAGTTTGATTTTCCATTTAGGTGGATATTCTGGAAAATTCTATACAGTTTAACATGTCGTTTTGGGCAAAGAGCCTGTACCAACTATAAGCGGTTTGATTTAAACATTAAACGGCACTTCAACACACGACAGATAAATTGTGCAGTTCAAGTTCTCTGCTTACTCTACCGGTTGACTTTATTAGGCTACGTTCTAAACTCTCTCAAATACATCCCACATTTTCGTCCGATTTTAGCTTTAAACAAACAGCCAGTTTTATGAAATTGATTATTCCTACAACAAATGTTCTTTCTCGTTAAAGATTCAATGTTGTGATGACCAAATGCACGTTGCATCCTAATCGTCAAACTTTTACTGAAATTACGAATGCAAAAACTTCGTACTGTATTGTAGCGATCTAGCTAGCTCACAACTAACACTGCTGCATGACTGTGAACTAGGTGCAAGCACTCACATACACTGTATAGTTCAGAAATTATTTCTAAGACGCTACTTTGCACTTTAATGATTTGAAAGCATTTCCCAAAACATAGTTTAGCGGACATTATACTTCATTATGTTTAATGTACTTTAAAATACATATATTGTGTATCATGTAGCTTAATAGTCGTTATTGTGTTTTCACAAATTTTGATCCTTTTTAATTATACAAAGGTTATTTTATAACTATTATTGCTAGAAAAAGAATATTACTATGTCTCTTAGTCCTCATTTTTGGTTCTATAGTCATTCTTAAGTCCCAGCTAGTTTCTCGTTTGAGAATAGTACGAATTGGTTATAGTGCAGTTTTCATAAAAATATTATTATTTGGTATCCTAAGGGTTAACTTCCATTTATTCTTTTATATAATACATTGTTTCTTTCAACAACTTTTTCAAATTACCGTAATAGGACCCACCATGCTTGTAACAAAAGCCCGGAAAAATTAATATACATTGTTTGCAACAACTTGTCTATCAATAACATTGTATCGAAGAAATTAATAAAAATTTTTTTGACATCCTCTACAAATGCCTAATTAAATTTAAGTCAGAAAACTAAAGAATAAGAATTCTTTGTAACTCGCCATTTTTATTGATAATTATAAGGTACAATTGATTAAATTTCATTTAAATTGGCTAAATAACTTTATATTATAGTTCCCTCTTTGTATAATTTGATATTTTTTGCGAAATTCCAATTATAGATTTGTGTTCCGTTGTATAAGATGCTTTTATATTAATACTTTTTAATACAAACATGTATAATACATCTATAACTATATTTTTGTAAAAAGTTTTATAAGCTTTATCATTAGAAATGTGATTGATGACAGCTCGTTTTTAATCAACGGACAAATTTCCAAGCCTCTTCTCAATTTTATAAATAAATTTTATAAAATAAAGCTAGAAATTAAATTCTGACGGATTGTAATGTGATAGCGTAGTAATTTAACAAGGTGCTTTTGTATTTTAAAGATATTGAGTTAATGTAGGGTACTTGGAGGGAACCTGGTATGTATAAATAATTAAATAAAATAAATAAAATATAAGAATAATTAATATAAATAGTATTGTGAATCATATTGTTTAATGTAGCCCCCGTTAGCGGTCACGATCTTTTCAAGCTGAGACGTATATACACTGCAAACCAACAAAACTTCCTCCTTATCCATATGTGTTATTGCCTCCATGAAAGTTCTTAATGTGTTTCGACCACACCCCACACGCTGTAATCAAGGAAATTGCAGTCAAAACTAAAGGATAATCAGTCGAAGACCAGTATGATGGAACACGTACTCCTGACCAGCAATCACCTCCTCCATCCAGGGCTTCACAACTGTTTCCAGTACGTTGATGTAGCTGGCGGTTACTTCAGACCTTTCTTAAAGAAGTGGGATACCATAGTATTCTCATATATCCTATAAATATCACAAAAGTAGGAAACCTTATATGCATGACGGGAGGTACTTTAGAAGTATGTTGGCAGATCCAACGATCACTTTGGTGATTTATCGTTCTGTCTCAGATAAAGTTTTTTTGACCGAAAAGAACCTTAGAAAGCCAGCGTTATCGGGCTTAATGTCGTTCAGTAGTGTTTGGGCTTTTAACTTCCTCTCCATTTTATCTCAGTCACTAGAAAGCCGTTTTTCAGGACAAAAAACCTGTAGTCTTGAGCAGTCCTCGTAAATTGTTAGATTAATCCTCAAGCTTGCCACGCCCACTTTTTTACCATGTCAGTTTGCTCCGCTCAAGATCCTGATCCATTTTCTTTCAATTATTGTTGCGAGTTGCCCTGTCATCAGTTATTTCCTTCTAGTGGTCAGATATTTCTTGGCTAAGTTGTAAACTTAAATCCTTGTGTTGCTAAACCACGCAATCATTCCTATCGGCAATTTTTCGATGCGTAAGAATTCGACTATTGGACGTCTGGGATTGTATTCTTCGCTCATTTTATTGGATACATTCACTAACTGGAAAATCAACAATAGACAACTTAGTATAAACAAGCTATCTATCCGTATCAAGAAGTTAAATATCTTAGAATGCACCTGGATCAAAAATGTAATTGGAGAGCTCATATAAAAGTCAAAAGGAAACATACCTAAAAGTTAAAAATATAAACTGGCTAATTAATAAAAAATTCTTGTAAGAATGAGTGAAAATGAATGCAAATTACCAAACAAAGTAGGTATTAATATGAAAGTAGGTGTACGTTTTCAGATCGAATTCTCGGTAAGGGATTAACAATTGTCAGGAACAAGTAATTAACTTAAGCCATAACAAGACGGAATTTTTGTTGTTGCTACTTAACTATGAAAAAACAAATCTACGTGATTAAATAGGCAGTTATAACTGTTATAAGCAAAAAAGGCATTTATAAATAAAAATAGTCAAAATAAGCATTATCTGGCATTTCACGCATTCTGTCTGAACATCCGAGCTTTATTTATAGTTGATCTTATTTTACATATAAATAAATTTTAATATAATTAATAAAATTACTCACTTTTACGAGAGAAAACTTAACGCTTATCTCGTGTGAATAATACATTCTACATCTACACTTCCCCATAAATTTTTTGACAATTTCTTTTTTGTCAATTTTTTCTCTGCATTCCAAGTCAACCCTCTCTATATTAAGTTGATCACTACCTCCTTATTTCAGGTTTTCCTTGGTATATCTTTTTCTTTCTTTTTGTTGTGATCTTACCTTTCATATTATTTTTGTTATCCTCTCCTACCTCTGTTGGCATTTGAAGCTTTTTGAGATTGACTTTACTCCCAATTACTTTCTTATCTTGTCATTTTAGATTTTGTTTCTTCTCGCAGCTCTTTCTAGTTTCGCAGGAATTTTATTTACATGGCTTAAATTTTGCTTTCTATCTATTTAGTTAGCACCCGACTTTCACTTTCGTACATTAGTATTGATTTGAATATAGTTATTGTATTTTATGTTAAGAGATTTTTTTCTTTCCAACGATTTGTTTTTTATTGCAAGGTATACCTTGATCGCGCTTTCTATAGGCTAGTTGGCAGGGAGGAAAAACGGTAAAAAAGTGGACTCGTCGAACGCAGGCTATTTTATTGTTGGAATTGATTTGTTTTAGGGTGTAGTTGAACACCCTAAGTTTGCTAAGAGATTGGCTGTACGCTTGATTTTATATTTTACAATTAGTGGCAAAAACGACTTTTTTTACCTTTTCGCTTATATCTCTGTTCTTTGGCAATTTTACTACAGCACATGTAATTAGAAAGTTATTTCTTATTAAAGTTCCTAAATTTTAACACCAACCGCGTATTGCTACGTTTTATTGTTAACTTACAAATAATGTCCGAAGTTGAATAATGCTGTTTTTTCGATATTTTGTTTCTGGAAATTTAAACGCCTAGGGGGCTAAAATTTTAAAGAAGATGTCCTAAATATATGCCATTTTTTTCAGAGAGATAGGTCGTTTAGTTTCGATATATTGACGATTGAATTTTTTCGCGACCCTTAATTAACAATAGCGCCATTTTTTCAGGGGGCATTAAAATTGACTGGATAGGGCTAGAAAATCACAAATCTATTCAAAATTACGAGGCTTTTTGAGATTTTGAAATATATTAATTACAGCCGATTTTTTCCACGCGACGTATAAATTGCTTTAGCTTTACTCAAAATTTCTTGCCAGCTAGTTTACTAGTTTATCATTTACTTTCGCATTAATTTTTGTTTTATCATATCTTTGATGTCGTTTATTTTCGATGTTTTGTTTCTCTGTTCCTGTTATCATCATCTTAGTTTTTCCTATGTTTATCTTTAAGATTCTTTCAAATAGTGCATTCTTTTATATCTCCAAGTTGTACGTCTTTCTTGTTTTTTGCGTATATGAGCAAGTCACCCACGAATACATTTTCTGATACTTCAGTTAGTTCCGTATTCATGCAGCCCATCTTTAATCTCTTTTTTAGATTTTTTCTTTATTTTTTTAGGATATTGTTCATTACTAAGTTAAATAATGCAAGGCTAATAACTGCTTCTTGTGTTAGTCCCTCCACTGTTGCAAATTTTCGGAGTGTAAGTTTGTGGTTTCCGCGTAGATTCGTCTGTTTTTGTATAGACTTTATGTATTGGACTAGTCTGTCATTTATCTTTTTCCATTTTAGGCTCTTCCAGAATATTTCCTTTTAATGCTACATTATATTCATTAAATATTACAAATAGTTTATTTAAAGTAAATTTTTCTACTAGTTGTTTATAAATATATGATGTTGGCACTCTTCGACCCATTCTAAATCTACACTATCTCATAGCTGGCGTTCTATTTCCTTCACTAATCTCCTTTCTGAAATTTTATTATATATCTTGGCCACCATCGATAGCAATGTAATTCTTCTGTAGTTAGTGCATTCTCGTCAATCCGCGTTTTTTATATATTGGTAATAGTATTTCCATCTTCTACTCTTTAAGAGTCTTCTATTTTTGTCATGCTTTATTAAATAACTTGATTAGCATTGCTGCTCCCTTGTAGTCTAGATTCTGGACCATTTATAATATTATTCCATCACTTTTTTGTAGCTTCCAATAAATCATCTATTTTTATTTCTACCTGTACTTCACTTTCTTCAATGTGTTCTGTACCGGATCATTTTCTTTCCCTATTTTTATTTCTTGCTTGTCTTCCATTGTTAGCATTTTTTCACAATACTCCTTCCATTTTCTTATGATATGATTTTTTTACCAATAACTTTTCGTCTTTGTTTTTTATGAATACATTTAGCTTTGTCCGTTTTCTTTTCTAAACAAACTAAGTATGTTGTAAAATAGTTTTTCGTTTTCAGAGCATTTCCGTTTTATCTTCCCGTTAAAATATTTCTTTTAATTTTGCTTGTTTCATCTTATTAGGTATTTCCATAACTGTTTCTTGATTTTTATTTCCTTTGCTCATCATTCCATAACCTCGTTTCTCCTGTTAATTTCTTTAGTTCCACATTTTTTTTATTATTTTCAGTGTTTCTTTAACACACTCTACACTACGTCAAGTGGTGAGTTATTAATATTATCATTATTTTTGATATAGTCATATGCAGTGGACAAAACTGCTTGCTTCGATACGTTGTGAGTTTATAGTTTAATCTTCCTTGAGCTGTCGGTAACTTCTTCTAAATAGTGGTTTTATTGTCACCATCGCCAAACCTCAATTTATAAATATTTCTTGTTTAGAAAATTTATAAAGCTTATTGTAACCGACTGCTGCTACATTTATTAGGTACTGATAACGTCTGCCTTTTAATGAAATGGTTTTGAGTTGTGCTTACATAGTTTTCATTATTATTAATTGCGGGCTATTAATAACAATTAACATCTTTGTTATAAATATTTTAGCATTTTTCTACTCTTTCTGCTATCAGTTGTAAAAGTAATTAAAAAAATCAACGATATATTCCTTGTATCGTCGGGTTAGCTTAATGTTTTTAAATACATTTGTAGTTTTCTTAGTTTGCTTGCAGCAAAATACTATGTAGGCTTATTAGTGCTTTTCCACGCTTTTGGCCTACAATTATTTTATTGTCACAATTTTTAAAAAGTTTCCAGGCAATGGAATAACGTTCTCGGGCGCTTCTAATCTGCTTATGACAAGCATAATCTTAGGCATTTTAATTTTTAAATACCCTACAGATCTTGATTATTTCAGACTACCAATTTAAAATATTAGTAAAAATTTAACGGTTTATCATACGCGCTATTAAAGTCCACTAATTTAATTATAAGTAAGCAAACATTATTAAATCATGCTTAAAAAATCACTTGAAAGGAGTTTACGCTTTTTCTATTTACTATTAATGCCAAATGTTTTCGATTATAACATGCGCGCGGTGTAATCTTACAAAATCACTAAACACTCCGTTTGTTAGATAATCTGTTTTCGTTTAAAGTTTTTGAAAATTTATCTAAAAGGTCATCCAAATATTGTAACCGTAATTTAATTTCTGCCTTTGCTTTGGATTTCGTTCGGCATTTATAAACTTAATAAATCCCGTAAGTTTTCCTTTGATAGTCGCCCTGCTTTTTTAATGCAACCAATTCTTGCTTCTCCACTGATTACAAATTAATATAAAGAACAAATTAACGAATATACGGCTGAATCTAACCAGTCGGTAAATAGAATGAATACGATCGGAGATTTCACTTATCTGGCTTTTAGGCTCCCCGGAACTCCGGTTGACCAATGGATATGAACTTGGGAAGGACTGCGATGCCCTGCGGTGTCGTACGATACCTCGCGCTACCCGATGGTGGACCTCGCTCCACACTACTCGAGTTAGTTGATAGCGACAATGTTAAATTCACTGGACTCGATTTAAACGTCTTACCGCTTTGTGCTATTGAAACACACAAATTTAATGATTATTGCACACTTTAGATATCTTTTTAATATAGTTCTGGAACTAATTTACCAAATTGAGCTAATACACATTTTATGTTTTACAGCAACATAGTTTGCACACAAATTGAATGCATTAATGTAATTGTACACTTTTTATGTTATTACGTGATAATTCGCAAATAAATTTAAGTCGTTGAGCTATTGCATATTACTGCAACACGGTTACCATACAAATTTAAGGAATTGTCCTACCATACACTTTCTGTATTATTTTAAGTTAGTTCGCACACTAATTTAATGTATCGTGTTGTTGTGCGGCATTTTATGCACAAAGTAAATGCATACGGCCATGACGCAGTTTATGTATTTATTACAAATTTAATAAATAATAGTTTCCCGTAATAGGCCATGAAAGCTCTTTAGGGTCGTAACAGTATACGTCTGCTACAATCTAGAGCCTACGGTACACAAGGGTAGTAACGTGGCTAGCCCTACGTACCGATCGCCTATTATTACCTCAAGAGTTTGACCTCCAGGTATTCATTTATTGCAGTCTGAGTCGAGCTGGTCCAGCGATCGAATTGACGAAAGTGAGATTCGAACCCGCATCTTTAGGTTTCGTAGTCTATCTACCTATTCACTGGACTAGTACGGCACTTATAAATTTAATAAATCGTATTAATGCACACTTCACGCGTTATAGCAACAGAGTCGCACACAAATTTAATGCACTATTCTGTCGCACAAATTGCTGTAATACAGTTCTCACACAAATTAAGTGTATCGCGCTTGGCACATTTTACATATTATCACTACACATTTTAGACACATATTTAAGTTATTATGGCTTTATGCACTTACGTATTATCTAAGTACAGTTCGCATACAGATTTAATAAATTATGCTAATCCACACTGTACATGTTTCAGCAACACAGTTTGTACGCAAATTTAATTGATTTTGTTCTTATATAAATTACACATTACTGCTATTCCGACATAAATGAAATGCAACATGCTCTTATAAATTACATACTGCATAACTGTAACACAGTTTGCACACAAATTTATGTATTGTGGTATTGCAACCTTTATGTATTATAGCAACAAGTCACTCACAAATTAATGAATCGCAATCGTATTTAATAAATAATTTTATATGAGAATTATACGATTTCACTACGCATTTTTTAATATATTAACGGTGCACACAGTTTCTTGCACGTTATTTAAACACAATGCTGTTTCAAGCTGCTGCAAGCGTAGTACCATACAAGTTAAGTTAATAAGCTGTGCAATCTATCGAAATATAACTCCAACACGATTTAGTAACGTTTATTGTTTGATTTTTCTACTTGAATTGCATTACTACATGTTTCAAATACTGCCGTTGTAGCAGAAGTGTTCGGCAACATTACACAGTTGTTCTCTGTTACCCCATTTAGACGACGATAAATTATAGCGCCTAAATGACACAAAAAACAAAAGTATGTATTGTTTTGTTAGATTCAAGGAGCACAATTGCTGCACTTTCATAAAAATTCTACCAGTAACGATGGCCTTATAAAAATAGTTTTTAAAACCAATGTAGGCAGATGCTAAATTTAATGTTAAAAAAGTGAAAGGCAATTTAAAAGGCCAAGATGGCAAAAATGTCTTTCAAAATTAAATTTCTAAAAGAAAAAACTAAAGTAAATAATGATTTGTTAAAAGTACATAGGAAAATTCAATACAGGAAACCTTTACTAATTAAAAGTAATAGTTTCTTAGCCACTAAAACAGCTTTTAAAATGACTTTATTTATATAAGAAAATGATTAAAGATTTCCAAAAAATTTCCTTTAAATCTTAGGGTCAAAAAATTTGTAGTCGCATGATACCTAGTTGGGGTTGTATGAAAGCCTCCCACAACTTAAAAAAAATAAGGTGGCAAAAATCATAACTGTATATATGTTTGCATATTATAAGATTTTTGTATGCTGAGCTGCTGCCATATAGCGACTTAAATTTGTAACGGATAAATTACATTTGTTTGTATCAAAATTCTTAAGCAGATATTTTAACCAGCACACTAAAGGTATACACAAATTACTATTCAGCATGCTAAACTTAATATGAATTTAGTAGAAACATTACCTGTTGCAAATAACAATATGTTATACTTATATTCGCAAAACTCAAGAGCTCCCTGTTGAAAAGGTTATAACAAAATTTCGGGCAATATAACTACCATAACTCTTATCAGATTTGAATAAGAATTTGCACAGACATTTGTGGTGTGAACATCTCCGTTGTATTCTTTAATGAAAAGAATCATTCAAAAGGCCTAGGGAAAAAGCTATATTCAAACATTTTTAATTTTTTGTAAATTTAATCATTTAAAGTACATTTTGTTGACAAGATTAGTAATTATATTGATTGCTATGTTCTAATGCACTTATTGATAGAAGATATTTTTCAATTTCTTTAAGTATATGATTCTTGTCTGTTTGTTGAGAGCTGTTTAATCTGTCTCTAGTAGCACTGCAACCTCATGGGCTTATTTCGTGTCTCTCATTTTTTTCAGCATTTTCATTTCCTTGCTTCTCGCATCAGTCTGTACTTACTGAATAGTTTTTCTGGATCGATTATTTGTTTTTCATAGATAGATTACCTCCTGTGAACTAAAGCCTCACACTCGCACAAGATATGGATGTCTGTCTCCGTTTTCCTGCCGCATTATCTGCAACTTACGTCTCCATTTAGAACCCTATTTTATTGAGTCGTCTTTTAAGCAGATAATGTCCTGTGAGGAAACTTATTAAAATTTATAACTAATTCCTGCTTCGTACTAACAGTTCTTTAATTCGTTTGCAAAAAATATTTATGTTACTATTTGACCAATTCTCTCACCCGGCTTCTTGTTATATCTTTAGGTACTGCCAGAGTCTGTTTGGGGCTTAAATATGGAATTAATAATGATTTTTATGATAGCTTATCAGATTTTCCGTTTTTTTGCAATTCTACAGATCCCTGGTACTTAAAACAGAGGTAACTTATTGTGAGTCATTCTCCTCATTTGCATATCAACCTGTCTACCCATAAATATATTTATTCTCTTATTTCGATATACCCTCAAATTATTTTGCCTGGTTTACCCTATTATATCAAATATATATTTTTCTAGTGAAAAACAACCGAAATTTTCTTTTTTGCAGTGTATGCCTGTTCCTGTTACAGACTAGTTTTTAATCCGTCGATGTACTAGATACAGGGTTTGTATCCAGAAGTTACGGGGAGGAACAGGTTTCGACCTACGGCAGTCGCCTGCTTGCGTTAGTTGAGTGTGGACCACTGTTTTAGTGACCTCCTGTTGTGACGCCTCGTCGTTTCGATGGAGCGAAATTTGGAGCAGCGGTACGCCATCAAGTTTTGCTACAAACTTGGAAAATCAACGACCAAATCTAAGGACATGCTTACGCAGGCCTACAAGAAGGATACCATGAGCCGTTCCTCGACATTTGAGTTGCACAAGTTGTTTCGGGAGGGGAGGGAGCTTGTCGAGGACGACAAACGAGCCGGGAGTCCGTCAACCTCGCGAACGACAATGTGCTGAAAGTTAAGCAACTTTTGAACTCTGACCGACGGTTGGGCATTAAATTAATTAGTGATGAGCTGAATCTTTCGTACAGGACAGTCCAACGCATCATCACAGAGGATTTGTCGATGAGAAAAGTGTGCGCGAAAATTGTGCCGAAAGTGTTGAGTGACGAGCAAAAAGAACTGCTTGTTAAGATTTCCCAAGAAATACTGAACTGTTTGGAAGAAGACGAACATTTTCTCGATAATGTTATTACCGGAGCTGAAACGTGGGCCTTCCAATACGACCCGGAAACAAAACGTCAGAGCGAAGAGTGGCACACCGCACAATCACCCCGTAAAAAGAAGGCCAGAATGTCTAAATCGAAAGTGAAATCGATGTTGATTGCATTTTTTGACCGTCGTGGCATTGTCCATAAGAAGTTTGTACCTCCTGGACAGTCTGTAAATGCAAGATTTTACGTGGAAGTGCTCACACGGCTGCGAAATCGGATCACACGCGTGCGACCAGACCTGGTGGGGAAGTGGAAGCTTCACCATGACAACGCGCCGTGCCACGGCGCGTGAATTGTGAGGGATCTCCTGGCCAAATTCGACGTTTCCACGTTGCCTCACCCCTCCAGCCCTGATGTGGCACCGACGGACTTTTTCCTGTTCCCCCGGATCAAGAGGCAGCTCAAGGGTCATCGTTTCGACTAGGTGGAAGCAGTCCAAATGGCAACGACGAGGGCGCTGAACAGCATTCCGGAGGACGACTTCCAAAAGGCCTTCGCAACCTGGAAGGCTCGCTACCAGAAGTGTGTGGATGCCCAAGGGGCCTATTTTGAAGAGTATTAAGTCGATGTACCAAAATGTTCAATAAATTTTTAAAAAAAAAATCAGTCTTACTACTTTTGGACACCATCCTGTATTTTTTCTGATTCTGTTTTTGTTACTTATTTTGTTTATACATTCATTTCTATTGATAATATATATTTATCTTCAAAATTTACGTTGAATTCGAATTTTGGCGTCATATTGTCTGTTCTCGTATCCAGCGTGCCTCTACTAATATATCTAATATTCAACTGTCTCACTTCTATACTATATTTGCGAGTGGGTGTGCTCGTTATTTCCAAACAAACAAGTTTTTATATCTTAGTACTGTCGTAACGATAGTTTAACGATACATTATTTTTGCCTACAGTACCAAATCTGCAAATGTTATCATGGTTTGACCACCCTGGTGTATATCGAATACATTACTTTCGGTTTCAGACTATATGTTTTTTTATGATCTCGTCCTTTTGTTTCTTTAAATGTGTTGATTCCAACTGTGTTTTAAATCTAAGATCACTCCAAGGTATTTTTCCTTACCTGATAAATTTAAATATCTTCACCCTGGGACCTACAAGATTTCAGCTCCTCTAAGTATTTTTTCTTATAATTCCAACTGTAGGTAGATTTTAAAGAAATTGTAATTTGTCTCTAAGTATCTGTTCAATTTTTAACCAGATTTAATTTAAATTAAACTATATTGTTAAATGTTATCTGCGATAGTAAAATCAACTCATCTGAATATTCCAGTATTATATATCTGTTCCCTTTGGGTGTCTTTAACAGCTTGTCCATTATAAGGTCTAAAGAAGACAGAACTCTTCCTTGTGGATATCCTCTTTGAAGCCGATACGTCATTGTTTCACCTATCGGGGATACATGTACTTGTCTTTATTTATGCATACTCTACCCATTTGCAGCTTGTTTAGTCAAAACATTTACTCCCCAACCTCTAATAATTGAATTTAGGGATGTATTATCATACGCTTCCTTGTTGTCAAAAAGCAGCTAAAAGTATTTCTTTGTGTTCTACAGCATTATCTATTGTGCTAACAAGTATATACAATGCTGTTTCTGCAGATACTCCTACTTTATATGCCTACTGGTTTTAATATAGAGATTGAGTGGCTAATACATTATCCCTGATAATGAATACCAAACAGTTTTTCTAGAGTTTTTAGTGCAAAAAAGTCAAACGAATTCGTCTTAGAACCTTAGGTTTATCCTGTCCTATTTTTAAGTTTTGGTAAAAAAGTTACTCTAATTAATCTCCAAGATCTTAGTATATACCCCAAAGCAAATCTTGCCCTAAGTATATCGGACATACTGTGGTATAGATCACCTTCCTTCTGCAACAAAATAGAATAAATTCCGTCAGGTTTCAGAGATTTATAAGGTTAAAATAAATTGGTTACTTACTTTATTTTGACTACATCCTTCATTTTCTTTAAGCCTGTCAATTCTTCTTAGATGACTACTTTAAAGTTTCCAATTGTAAATTTTACCAGTCACTTGGTGATATATTAGCAACTTGTGACTCTAAAAAATACACAACAAGTAGTCATTTCATTGTGTTTTCCCAGTGTTGGTGTATTTCACGTATCTGTTTTTAGAGTAGTTATTGGACTTTGAGAATCCTTTGACAGTATTTTGTGGAGTCTATCTATGTGGCACTATCTATAGTATTTCTCACCTGCTCAGTGGCTCGTTTACCCATTTCTTTTAAATTTATTTAGAGCTTTGTTATATTAAAATAAAGGATATCAGCCCTATACAAAAAAAATCATAATCCTTAAGGATCAAAGAGGTAAAATACAATTTGAAAGAGGTGAACAAAATAAAGAAAAATATTATAGAACTGTAAAATGCAGCAAGATAATGGCAGAATGTTGTAATTGCAGCTTATTAAGATATCTGTCCTTGGGGAAAAAGAAATTCTAACAGAAATATCCCCCCATGCATTTCATTGCAGCAAAGAATTCGAAAATACAGGATAATTACGAAAATCGCCCTAACTGGATACAATAAGACTTTAAGAATATGAGCGGTATACTAATTACATTATCACCATTGTTTATGATTTCAATATATGTTGTGTGCCCCTTTCTTATCTCTAAATGAAGGTTACAGAAGAAGGAGGACCTTTAGCAAGATTTTCCGAACTGAGGCACGTGCTATACTTCGACAAAATTACTGCGGACTGGGTGAAGCAAATCATTGGAGAAGGCACACTTTTAGAATGTAAGAAACTTAACATTATTGACGCCAAGATCCAAACAATTAAGGCTATTACATGGATTTTGAAACCCATTGAAAAACCGAAAGAAATCCGAGTTCATAACCCAGAACCCCTCACGGAAACCTGATGACTAGTAAATAGAAAGTCTCATTCATAAAAGCAATACATCCATTAAATGAAAAGTCCTGAATCGAGAGCAAGATCTGGATAAGAAGCCGTTCCTAAACATTTCAACCAGGTTCAAGTAAGAAAACGAGGGACGTATACCGACAGCCCTGGCTTTATTATCACCTTTATTAAATCAGCTTATTCAGAGAAAGAGACATAAAAGACACCAAACGGGAACTCTATCCTCTTAGGTGTTGAACATATCGTCATGTGAGTTATTCAGATAAACTTCCAACATTGTAAAGCAGTATCTTTTGTTACGCAAAATTACATTATTTATGATAATTTTGACCGATACAGAAACTTTGGCTTATAAATACCGCACGTAAGAAGTTGGACTGCTGTTGAGTGAGAATTTTGATGACGGGCATCCTAGAACAGTGAACAAGAGACACATTTGCTCTGAAGTTTGACTACTAGAGACCTGTTTCTGTCAAGAATTGAAGCAGCTGTGGGTGTATGTGCAAGAGGTCTAGTTGTAGGTTTAGCTTTTGTTCCATAACTTGTTTCATAACCATATAGTTGAATGCTGACTCAGCAAGCAATCCTGGTCAGTCAGCGACAGTTATACCTGGTGTTTAGAAATAACTTTGACAGAACTTAGAAAGCTTACAGTGTTTTATGCATTTTTAAATTAATGTAGCCATTCCACCTCGATCATGCCTTTCTGATTCTTATTGTTTGTTGTAATATACATATTTAGAAATTTAAAAATGTAAAATGGAGTTTACTATACTTGAATACGCGACCCTAGCAACGCGCAGTAGGCGCTGCTTGCAAAAGATAAAATGCACTAAACTAGATAAAAGTTAAACGAAGTCACACTCACCACTTTCGTCGGACTTCGCCTGCGTGCAAAACTTTTCTTAATGGTAACCCCCAATTTCCCATACACGGATCTGCTAATAGAGAAAAGGTAGGGTACACACATATTGCTTGCTTTCCTTGCCAGTTAACGGAAAGACGTGGGAGCGACTCATGGAAAGCGTTCTTCGTTTCGGCTGCGGCGTTGATTTTAGACTCAAAGACAGCAGACAGAGGAACGGCTTCGCCAAGGGCGCATCCAGGGCGTAAGCCGGGTTAAAATAAAATGCAGTTTTATAGCAGGCTGGCAAATCCAACACAGAGCGGGTGAACAAGTCGAAGCGGAATGGAACACTGGCTGGATTTGCACATGGCGACATACCCAATAATGTATGTATTTTCAAACAGCGCCAACAGAGAGCAGGTAAAGCTTCAATTTAAACTAAAATAGAATATCTTTGGATAATCAAAGAAAACCGATTCGGCCGCAACATACTAAATGAATGTATTTACTTCGTCTTTGTGATTTTCAAAACTGTTTTTGTTTCAGAGAGCTGTTTAATTAATAAAGCTATTATATGATAAGTGCTTTATGGGGTTGGTTGGTTTCTGTTATGAGATCGTTAACTGCTCTTTGTTAAGCGTTTTTTTGTTTGTAGAGTCAAATTCTGTTATCTGTTGAATAAAATAATTCATATATGTCTTTGTTATTTTTTGTGGAAGTGGATTGATCAAGTTATTGTGCTAATTATGTTTATAATGCTTTTAGATTTACGTTCTAAGTCCTGTATTGCCTTTTCTATCTGCCTTACATTTGTGCTTTAATGAGGTTTCTTAATACAACTCGAAATAGTTTGTCTTCGTGAAGAACATATGTCTGAAAATTTTGTGAACATCAATTTTCTTTTTTAGGGTTTTATATTTACATTTATAGTTCTATCGATTTTATTTGTAATTTTGTCACTGATTATGAAAAAAATTTGATAGTATAAACGTGTCACGTAATGTTCAATTAATGTTAGAAGTTCAACATTTACCTAATTAATTTCTCTAATTCAATTTTTTTCCTTTCTTTGAATTCCTGGTCGAACAAGTTATGATTGCAATAATTTGTTTTGCTGAATTGCTTAGCAACTTGAAACTAACATACGAAACTCACAATGGATTAAAAACGTATTTCATTCGCTTAAACGAAAGGTTAATACACACTTAGATAACGGATAACTCGCTGTCATTTATTTATCGCCACATCGGGCGCAAACATCTTTACACGTTAAAAATCAAACCCAAAATCTTATTCTTTTAATGCATAGTATCTGTAGTTTGCATAATATTCAACATTGTTACCTTATAATACTAGAAATATTACTAAAATTTCTTTATATTAGATTTTTTTCTAAACTGCACATAATGCCATATTAGGGAAGTAATTAAATAGTTAGGTAAATAATGTTTGATGAAGAGATATTTTTATTGACATTAATTGTTGTATCTCCACAAGTTATAAGTAGTAATAATTAGTTTTAACAAACCACTACTAGTCATATTGTCATTTTATGAAAATCTGGTGTTCAGTCGTTACTCGCATGCTTTGAACAGTACAAAATATGTTTAATGTAAAATTATTTACAACAAGTAGGTCAAAATTACCAATATGATTTCTTGTTAACTCAATTAAAATAATAAATTAGTACCTCATGAGGCAATTAGGTAGTAGTGTTAGTAATGTATTAATTTTACCAATCAATAAACACATTTTTGCACACTTGATTCAATTTACTGCCTAATTTTCAATGCTATGCTTTAGTATTGCATATAGTTTGCTCAAAAAATTAGCCAGAAATTGGAGAGACAGAAACAATTGTACACCTTGTCAAAATTTATTATTTGACAATTGCTTAAACACACGTGTACTTAGCGACATTACAAATTGGATGAAAATTGAAAATATTCTATGATTTGTTTATTTTGTTTAGAAACAGAAGAAGGCTTGTTATAAAACGTTCAATTTTAGGTAAATCAATTCAAAGGCAACAAAAAGTGCCTGTCCTAAAAATGGGGCAACAACTGCTATGTCAAAAATTATTGACAATGTTAATGATAGAGTTTTGGCTCACAGTACTTACGTTAGCATAGGTTGTGGAACTAAACAATCTTATTTTATTTGGCGTAATGAATTAAGTACAAAATCACTTTGCGTGAGATGAGGTCGCGTTTGTTCACTGCAGAGCAAAATCAAAGTCATATGCGAACATCAGCCAACTACAAGTAGTTGAAAAGCATTTAATTTCTTACTAATGAAAGTAAATATAATTAATGTACTACACACGAGAGGAGCAGTTATTTAGTAATAATTCTCCTAGTGAATAAATATCTGTTTGCTCATTTAAAACATATCCAACCAATGTTTTTTAACCTTCTTTTGATTTAAAGCTAAATTTAGAGTCGTCTTCCTTCTTCATTGGGACCTTGAAAAAGAATTTCTTATTAATCTGCTGATTTCTTCTTCAACAAGTGGCATACTAGAGTTAACACGCAGCGATCTTTTTATTACCAACATACCACGATGCATTGAAAATCATTTTAAGTGTCTTCTATTAGACTATTTGTATTTTTTTTTGTATTTGGTGGTTTGGTACAACCCCTAAGTTAAACATCGTAAGTTCAAATATGATTTATTATGCACTGATTGTAGCATTTTATGTTTTGTAGAGAGTTTTGATTTACGTCTTATTAGCCAACCCATTTGTTGATTTTTTAAATATTTGAGTTTTTTTGCTGTGATATGTACTTTCTGTGTGAGTTTTTAATAGAGTGTTAGTTCTACATATTTCACTTGACTGTTTACTGATAATTGTACTGTTTAAGGTAACAATAGAACACATAATATTTCGGTTGGTAAATGTGATTTGTGTGGACTTTGTTTAGTTAACTCAGACTCTATCTATTTAGCCAAACTTTTATTTGGTTGAGATGGGTTGGCAGGTTTTCAAAAGCTATTTGAGGGTTATTACTTACACATATTATGGCGGTGTTGTTGGTAAATGTGGAAACTGTAGTAAAGTTTGTAGTTGGGATGTCAGGCGTAAAAATTAAATAAAAAAGGGTACCCAGAACACTTCTTTGGTGAACACTATATTCTATAGAATAACAGTTGTAGGTTTTAGTGTTGAATCTTAGCTAAAAGTATTGGCCTGCAAAATATAATTTTGGGATCAAATAGTGGGTGGAAAGAATTATTTAATTTATGCAGGAAACCTTCATGCCATACTCGGTCGGAAGCTTGTTGAACGTCCAAGAAAGCAGCTGTACATAATTTTTTCTTTTTAAAATTTGTAAGTTTTTAACAATCGTGTGGCATTATTGCACAGTTAAGTAACTTTCCCTAAAGCCAAAGTGGTGGCTTGGTATTATTGTATTTATTTTGGCGTCTTAAGAAAATTTTTCTGTGCACAAGCCTTTCTAAGGTTTAGACATTATTGGCAGCAAGTTTATTGATCGGTACTAGGAAACTGTCTTTGGAGGTTTATACGGTTTATTGATCACTATTATTTGTGCAACTTATGGTTAGCAAAACTAATGATTTTCTGGGTAGCTGCTTTAATATCTGACTGGTGAAGATTCAAATTGTGCGCCATTTTTTCTGTAAATATTTGTAGCAAGCACATTACAGTTAGTAAATATAGAGTCCTATTTGACGAAAGAGAGTGACAATTTTTAAAATTCCTTACAAGCACGGATAATGTTTCGCTGAAGCTGTGTAAATTACGGAGCATTTTTGAAAGAAAATGAAAGCCTAACTAAAAAATTTAAATAAACGCGTTTTATTGCAGACAACAAAAAATAGGCCAACCTTCTACCGGACGTTCAAATAAAAATATTTCTCTGCGAACAATGAGGTGATGGAGCGTCCAGAAACCTCAAAGTGCCGCCGGTTACTGCAACTAAAGATTTCAAAAAGCACCACGCAGCGAATTTTAATAAAAGATATGTCTGTTCCCATTCAAGATTCAACTGATCCCGAAATTAAAGCCATACGATTGTATGCTAGAGAATCAAGAAATTGATGGAATTTTGTTAAAAAATTATTTCTACTAGAGAAACGAAATTCTGCTTTAGAAAGTATGTTCCGTGCGGGGTTGGTAGTCCCTTTCCAGGTGGCGGATAGAGGAATGTTCACCAGATATGGTGGGTAACGGGGAAGTAAAATACCCGGGGCGGATCAAAACTAGCAACAGCGTCTAATCCAGAATGGGCGGCTGATTTAACAGGGTAGATGGGCCTCATTAGTCTAGGAAGGCATAAGGCAGCAGTTACGCCTCTACTTAATCGAGGCTATCGAAGAATTACTTCCTTAAAGGCTCGATCTCAAATACTCTCAATTAAAAATCAGAACGAATTTTTCGGATTCTGACACTGCGACTTAACAAACGGCAGCAGTTTTGTCAGAATCAAGGTACGGTATGGGAAGAATGACTTTAAAATAGCGTAGTATTAAATAGAAGAAGGCACAGCTGCAGCATTATCGATGGCTTCCGTACCACGGTACAGAAAGCGAACGGAATTGCTATTGTACTACTATTATTATTATTCCAATCTTTATGGCTGACAGAAATATAGAATTGGCTCTTAGTCCGGGGCACCTTTAAGTGAGGCGAGGGTGCAAAAATCTCTGTCGCTTACCAATGAAAATATAAACAAACTATAAACTTACAACGACATTGTACAAATTTCCACCTGGAATATACGCAACCTGTATATGGCAGCAAAATTTGCAAACGTGGATTTAGAAAGATGCAGATTAAAGATTGACATTTTAGGGCTCAACGTAGTTAGATGGCTCGGAGCGGGTTAACAAATCACAAAAAATGGCACTATACTACTCTGGCCATGACGACTCAAAACACGAACATAGAGTCGCAATAATGGTATCACCTCAAATAGCGAAAATCAGTTCTCACCTTTATTTGCATTATGAATATTATCCAAGCTTACTCATCAACAAACGAGAAGATTGAAGATGACGAAGTTGTGAAATTTCACAACAACCAACATAATACTCTAAAATTCACTAAAATGTGAATTAAGTAATGATTATAGGTAATTTCAACTCACAAATACGGGCTGAAGAGGAAGAAGATGTAGTAGGAAAATACGGTCTAAAATACAAATTTAAAAGGAGACGCACTGTCGAATTTTGCATTGAACAACAGCTTCTTGTAGCCAATACTTTCTTTAAACTGTCTCCACAGGGTTTATATAGTGGAAATCAGCTGCAGACAGAAAAGGAGACGTTGTTAGAAACCAAATAGATTTTACCATAATTAAGAAAGGGTTGAATAAATATGTTAAACACCTACCCGGGCGCAGACGCGGACTCGGATCACAATCCAGTAGTTATGGACTTCAAAATGCGCATATTTCTAAAAGTCAAGACAGCGCCTACAACCAAGAGAATAAATATACAGAAAACCAATATATTAAAGATTAAATAAGAAGTAAAGAAGAAGTTAAATGACAAATTTAAAATACCAATAAATAAAAATCCCAAAAACAGAAAACAAAGCTGAAACTGAAGTTGAAAGAACATGAGATAGTAGGATATATAATAAATGTGAACAATAATAAATCAATGACACTCAATTTGGTTTCCGAAAAGGGCTGGAAGTTCGTGAAGCAATCTTTTGTTTGAATGTTCTGACGCAACAATGTTGAGACATGAATGTACGTGTTTCATTGATTACTGAAAAGTCTTCGACTGCGTTAATCATGAAAAACTAATACAAACACTATAATCAGCTAGAGTAGACAACAGAGATATCCGCACAATTAAAGCTTTGTATTGGCAACAGTCAGCTGAAATTAAAATAGAGCGAGAAACTTCAGAATCTACTCTGAAATTCTATATAAAAAAGGTGTTCGCAAGCTTGCATACTCTCCCCATTGTTTTTAATTTATATTCCGAGGTTATATTTAGAGAATCTCGGGACAAAAACAATGGAGGAATGGTGGTCAATGTTTGCAGAGTAACAGATCTTTGTTATGCAGACGATACAGTTATAATGGCAGCAAATATAACGGAGTTGTAAATGTTGGTCGATAGATTGGTGAAGTGCATCAAAGAATACGGTTTAACCTTGAACATATCAAAAATTAAATTAATGGATCTATCAAAAACTAACACTATAGTAACTTTGCTAATAAAAGTTAGCATCATAGAACAAGTAATCAATTTTAAATACCTAGGAACTCTTGTTAATGAAGATGGAGATAACAGAAAAAAATCCGGTCGCGCATTGAACAAGCTCGAAAAACATTTACAAGCATGAAAAAGTTTTTTTACCAGATCCGACCTCAGCCTCAATCTACGTTTACGAATGATACAATGCTACGTATCCCCAATCCTTCTATGTGGTTGCGAATGCTGAACTTTGGATCCCACCACAAAAATAAAAATAGACGCCTTTGAAGAATACATCTACCGACGAATTCTACATACGCGTAGACAAAAAGAAGAACATATGCCAAAGAACTCCAACAAATAAATACCGATAAAGAACTTCCATTAACTTTGAAGGAAAGAAAAATACAATACTTTGGGCATGTCATGCGGGGTAGTAAATAAAAAATACTCCTCTTAATTGTCGAAGGGAAAATCCAAATAAATAGGTCAGTAGGAAACCAAAAAACTCTTGGCTAAAAGATATCCACCGCTGGCTTGATTGCAAATCGGTTGACATATTAAGCAACTTCCAAAACAAAATTAGCCATATGGATTTCCAACCTTTGTAAGGAGACGGCGAAATAATAAGAAGGTATGTCAATAAGAAAAATTAATAGATTTGAAACACAGAAAATTTTCGAATCATTCAAGAACGGTCTATAGTAAAAGAGTACCGGTTTGATCTGGATTTTATGCTAATAAAGTCATTTGGTCGTTCTTTTTTAAAAATGAGGATGAAAATGCAGTTATTATTAATGATAAACCTTAATGTGGGATAATACAGAAATTTTATGGTCTTACTTAGGATTTGCATGACTTGTGGTTCCATCAGGACGGTGTTACCTGTTATACGACGCGTGAAACAATCCAATTGTTGGAGCAAAAATGTAATGCACAACTTATCTCCCAAAATAGTAGAGTGATCTGGTCACAAGGATCTTGTAACCTCACACCGTGCAATTATTTTCTCTAGGAATTCGCGAATACCACAGTTTATGCTATGAAAATAAAAACAATTTCTGAATTAAAAGCAAAAATTTGAAGAGTAACAGACGAAAGTGACCCACAGTTATGCCAAAAAATAATCGAGACCTTTGTCAGAAGAATTCGAGAGTATCAAATGAATTCTGAAGAACATTTATTTTACAATTAATGACAATGTTTACCTTTTAAAATAATGTCAGAACTTTGTCAATTAATAAATAAATAAAATGTTTTTTTTTTAATTAAAAACTGTGTTCCTTTTGGGATACCCTTTACAATGGTGAAATATACGAAAATAATTTACATCACTGGTAAATTACAGGCGGTATGAAATTAAAGGCAGCAATCGTGGAAAATTGTTTGGAATTGCAAAAAATATTATTTTATTGCAACAATACACTGGCGCATTCAAGCCGTTTCGCTAAGCAAAAATTGGCAGAGTTGATATTTAAAACTTCCACAGTTAAGGTATTCGTCTTATCTAGCTTCCTCGAATTAACATTTGTGACAAAACTCAAAATTTCTCTTACCAAACAAAACATTTTGCGCAACAAAAAGGATAGCGTAAACAAATATTTTGAGAGACTCGAAGAACCCCACATTTATGAAGAAATCTAGAAATTTGCAGAAACGTTGGGTTAAGTGCAATGAACATTGAAAAATAAATTACTTATAAACCTTAAATAATTTAGTATCAAACTAAGTCACTCATTCAACCACCCCCGTAGCTTCCTCTATCACTCAATATGAGAATTTATGTTTATGCCGATATGTTAAGTGTTTATTTTACTTATCTATCATTAATTTGTCATCTTTATACCCATTTAATCAAATTATACATATTTTTGTTATTCTTTTTGTGTTTTTTATAAAGCTTTTCTCCCTGCGATCTTTTTTATTTGTATTTAGTAAACTATTTATTACTAATAGAATGGTCAAAATTCATATCTCACATATGACTAACCTTTTTATAATACGAACAGTTTTATACTTATATATGCAAATATGTTTTTAGTAATATTACAATTTTCTTTACTTACTACTTTATAACAAAACGTATTAATTAATTATTAATATTTGTTAATTTTCGTTAGCATTAATTTGTTTGTTATCGACGTGTTATTTAATTTGATGCTTTTCTATAATCAGACAGTTTTAATTTATTACAAAATTAATCTAATATAAATCGTGTCTTATTTATAACAAATATAAATCTTGCTTATAAATTATTTATTAATTGTAAGAAGGCAGAAAAACCGACAGATATAAATTTAAAAATCTTGTATTGATCTGCTCTACTCGTTCAAATTTACTATCGTCCTAGCGACCCGCTAAAATGTCGAGGCGCAAACATTTCAAGTATTTCAAACAATGAAGCAATAATGACTTTGCTGGCGCTTACCCCTTCAGTGCATTGTTTCTTTGCTGAATGTCTTTATTGCCATACATTAGCACTACAAACTTGCACTGAAAGGTAATGGTGATGTTTTTTCCTGTTGTTAATACCAATACTGTGTTTTAGATCCTTAAAATAAATTAAAAATGCCGACATTTTCTGTAATTGCAATTCGCTGTTGTGTGATTATTGCAGTAAAGATTAAACTCTCGGTTCGGTTTCAGTTTAACTCTGGACCTGTAATAAATCTGGTGACCACAACACGGTTAGCTAGCTGTAAGCCAATTTATTTATGTTGGGCACCATTTCTATTTATTTGTAACTTTGGTTTGCTTTTAGGAGGAATTTGTAACCGTTATCTATTGATGCTTGCTCATTTGTCTTTATACTGAATTAACAATCCTATTATTGAGAGACACGGACAGTGCATTTGGAGCATGTCAAATGAGGACATACAATATGTAAGTTCGGGAATTATTTAAATATTGAAAAGGTTAAACCTCAAAATTGTAATGTACAAATCAAACAATAAAAAATATATAATTTTACCTCGTTTTATATTATTCATAAAGGCTTAAAAAATAAATATGCAAGGATTAACGCAGTCAAAATATACGAAACACTTACTTTTATTATACGTTACAAAATCTTTTTTTTATTTAATTAACTTCTTTGATCTTGAACAAAGAAACACAGTGCAAGTTTGTCATAGTACTTAATTAGCGGAATTTTATTCAGCAATTTTGCCTTCTAACAAAATTAATGCGAAATATACAGATCCATGAATGCTTTCAATTCAACCATAAAAATACCCTTAAAAGCCTCCTTTTAAAAAATGCAAATGTGCGGAGATAGGGATCCAAGCAATTTATGTATTTAGTAGAAGCGACAGGAAAAGGGAATTTATAATTTATGATGTTATTGTTCTCATATCTTTAGTATTCCGAATAATTCTTCATTAAATCCTCATCACTACGAGAAAGAAACTAGAGCAAAAAGAGTTGGGAAATTAACTCTGCCCTAACGTTTACTAAAATCTTTTTATCTTTGGGCGTTATTCGCAATTTAGTCGTTTGCTTTTGTAATATAATTCCACCGGGTGTGTTGTCACATTTCAACAGGAAATATGACTTTTAACTTTCAGATCTGTAAATAAACAACTAGTGGTTATTTTGTTAATAATTAAATTTTCAACAAAGTTATATTTTATTGTTTTCAATAAGAATACGTTATTATAAAAATTATAAGGATTTTATTAGGTACCCAAAAGTATAGTGACAATTTGAACTAATTAGCAGTGAAATAAAATTTGTAACTTCCATAAGCTTGCTATATTTACATTCTCGCAATTGTAAGAAATTAGAGCTTAAAGAAACCTCCCTAAGTGGCTTCCACAAAGTTTTTATCACAATGCGCCTTTATTAAGCCACCCTTTCAATAAATGCCGGCACAAATTCAAAGCAGCTGTTTTCCAGACGATCAATCATAATATCTTATTTAGAATTGGCTACACAATTCGCAGAATCTTCTATAGAGGTAATAAAATAACGAAACTTTAAGGTAATCGAGCAGTTTACAAAGTATCAGAAACTTAAAGAAGTCACAAGCAGATTTAAACATTACCAGAACTTAATAATTAGTTACATTTAATCGCCATTGGATACTAATTTATAAGTTATTTTTTAATAAAAAAAGTATACAAATATGCATACTTGCGCCTCTAGCTATTATCTGCCCTGTTCCGCTAATTATCCGTTCTCCATAAAATTACTAAACTTCTTTTGTGCAGGAGTGGTTATAAATAATCTTTCCTCTTTAGTATACCTTTTAATATATTTGCGGAATTCTTAGCCTTTCGCGAAGGGCTAAAACTATAATATAATATATAACAAATCAGGATTTTTATTGTTACTGTGTTGATTATTAAAATTTTGAAATGTAATAACTATTAAACTTAATATTTTGTTATTTTATTATTTGTTGTGTATTGTATGATTTAAAAAATATGCAAAAAAAATAATAGAACAATATTTTGTAAGCTAACAACACTGAATAGAAAGTTTTAAAATAATATGAAAAACAAAAACAAATGTTTAGGTATGTCTGCCTTCTTAAAATTTCAGGAAGCTTGTAGATGTTAAATTATATATTGTAACGCAATTCTAGTTAAAATATTGATTATATTATTATTAGTATTTTATTATTATTAATTTAATTCTATAAATTGGAGATTACCAAAACATTTACATTAGTGAATAAGTACCATATACATAAATGCAAGACGAATATGGAGATTAAAAGACATTGTGCGTAGTATCATTAAGGAAAGCACTATTACAATGTTTTCTAAAATAATTAAGTAGAGCATTAGAGATCCTTCCCGTTACTTTTGCTACGCTATCTTATATAGGGTGTACTTTTATATTGAACCCTAAACGCAATTTAATATAGCATAACATCCTTTTCGAAATGACTGTTGTTGTAAATTGAATCGTAAAGTTATTATTGGGAAGTCATAGTAGCCATGTCTAACATTTGCAATACTAGTAAATTATCTAAAAGAATGTACTGTTAAACTTTAAATGTATTAGATCAAGTTCAGCAGTTGAGAATAAAGATTAAAAATGTCTTGATGTAAGGATTACAATGGTTGAGCTTCCGCCGATCTTCAGTCACATATCGTTTGCTCCTTGAGGTAAGTGCAATTTTGTTATTAGTTTCCTCAATAATTAACAATATAATGTTATATTTAACTAAGAGAATAAACGGGTACTTATTAGAGTACTTTATTAACCAGAATTGTTCCTTAGACAAGACATAATAAACGTTGTAGGTTAAGTTGACAACTATTTGGCTAGGTCATATAAAATGGTTGAATAAGTCATAGATTATTCAATTATTAAAGAAGCAATTTTTAAGATGTAGCCACAGTAAGCTATAATTACACTATGTGGAAAAATAATATAACAAATTTAGTCCCAGGATCCGACAATCATTACATATATTTAAGACAAACCTTCATAATAATATATATCTGTCTCAATTGGTCATTAACTTTAACGGTTTTTAATTCGTATTTAACGTTTTATTTATCAAGTGTTACGCAATGTATACGGGCTTTTTTATTTGTATTTAAGGTTTATATATTAAGTGTTACGCAATACATGTGGGTTTTTCCTAGTTGTAATATATACAGTTATTGACTAATAAAATCATTAGCACTATTTCTTTATTTTCAGAGATATTATTGTGGCTTATTTGAATCACAACTCGAACTTTATCTGAAGGACCCCTTAAATAAAAATGATGTGTTCTTAGAACATTAATTTACCAAACTATACATGCAACGATAGGTTTAGTCCGCTAGTTTAAGTAGTTTGGGGGGCGCATGTTAAGTGCAGTTGACAATCATGATTAAGTAACCACGCGACATGTATGGCAAAAGCGTTGTAAACCACTTAGAAAATAGTGCATTAAAAGTGCCTTGAAAACGCTATAAAGAAGAAAGTATGTCAAAAAGACCTTCAACAATATACTGAAAAGATATGAGAGCACCGGTGAAGTAAAAGCTAAGCAACCACTAGGGCATATTGCAGCCATAATATGGTTATAAAAAGTATCGAAAATGAATATAAAAACATTCTTGTCTTGCTAAGTATATAGTAGCCGGAAAACTTGGTTTGGCTTTATAAATCGTTTGTCATTAAAAGAAAACTAGGGATAACATTGTACAAAAAATTACAGACCTGAAATAGTATATTTAAAAGAACAGGAATTACGCGCTGCAAAAAATTGCATTATATTGGCTCGAAAATTGATTCTAATTATGGACTATGAAATTTATGTGTTTCAGTATCTTTGTGATGTACATAGAAAAGTTTTTTACACCATAAATCAGAAGAATTAGTCTTAATTTCGTTCAAAATTAAATCTAAAGTTAATTTAATTTAGCAGGTCATACATCCAAATGGATAACTATAACCACTAAAGTTTATTTAAAAGAGTATTTTTACAAGTTTTCATCTATTTATTAACAAAAAAATGTTTTGCTGTAGATAGAAGAGGGCATTGTGTCACAACTCATCACTTGTAACAGTAATAGACTACAATATTGGCCTATCAAAGTCTTATGAGGTCTGTGTAAAAAGAAATATGTCTTATGGTCAAAACCAGCACAAAATCTAAATCGATAAAGAAAATAGAGGAATACTTCTTTAAAAATTACACTTCAATTAGATCCTACTTTCTAATAGATAAGATAGCAAATAAGATGACGGATATTGCTACATAAGGTGTATATATTCATGTATTTTTACAATAAAAACATGCATTTTCTTGAAATATCGCAGATTTCTGGAAATTACTTGATCTATATATCCCACGCCGGATACAAATCGACGTATTAATACTGTGTGAAGCTGTCAGTGCCACTCTTAGTTATTTAAACTTCATTCACAAAAATTATTACCGGTTTACGTAGTTTATATCACTATAAAGACGGTTAATGTGCACAATATTTGATTTTTTGGTCTCCACTACCAGCACAACGGTTGATATCGTCAAACTTATAGTTAAAATTAATTAAAATTTACACCTACAAATTTACAAAACCCTATAAAAAAGTTCAAGCTTTTAAACTATTCCCGTATTGCCGACTGTACATTTAGGTTCCTAAGGAACAATTTTTAAATTTCTTATATGATGCTGATTACCTTTTTGACAACTTTTTAAAGTGTCGTCGAAAGGCCACGCAAATAAAAAAATAAAACTAAGGTACCGAATTAAAAACTATTTTGATAACAAGTACTATATAAACTTGGTTTTACTTAGTGGTTGGAGTAGCAAGCGTGTAAATAGCCGTGCTCTCGTGGCGGGGTGGGACCAAAACTTACGACCTAAAGCAGGAAAACGCGCGAGTCCAAATCGTCCTTAATTAGTCTGTATGAAAGTAAGTAGGGGGCGGCGTCTGACATCAAAACTGGTAAATTGCAAATCGCTTACCTGTAGTGGCTTCGCACTGCTATTTCTCTGAGGTCTTCCTGATGGCCACCGTAATCCACTCACTTCACACCAGGAAAGGCATAATGAGGCACACAGTAGCGGTATGCGTATGAAAAATGCAAAGAAAATGAGAAACTTCCAAAATATACGAAGTTTCGCGGTGGAGCAACACAGTTCACAACAGTAATTATTGTGATAAATTTTTCAATGTGGACGATGGCGCATGCACAGATTCGCACACCGAGAGAAAAGGCGCCCTCTGCAGTTTCGGTTTGCAACAGCAAAACGCCTGCCTTCAGATGGATACCACAGGCCACCCCCATCATAGACGGTCCAAAGACGAAACGTCGCCACATCAGTGGTTTCATAAATAACAAGACAGTAAGCCATCAAAAATATGTGGATGTAATTATTCCAATATTGCGGCTATTGGGACATATTTGATCATCCAATTTAGTCTTTCTCCATTTGCTCTATAAATTATTTTTCCGATTAGATCAAAATCAAGCCGATATACAATTAAGGAGCATCTATGGTTGTTAAAACTTTAATTTAAAAACTTTTGGTCGTTTTGGGTTAACTGCAAAAATCATCTTAAGTAATAAATGTACTTTTAAATTAGCAATTCTGACAATTTGTCAGTTATTTATAGTATTAAAAACAGAAAAAGGTATTAACAGTGCTGAAGAGAATCTAAGACAATTTAAAAAATTGTTCTGTAATTTTTATTGATGTAAGTCAAGTGTTGAAATAATACAGCCTCTTAGACTGACATTTAAGATCTGAAATAATGTACTATTTTACTATAAAATATTAAATTGATACCAAACCAAGAGCCTAGACTGGTATTTAAGATCTAAAGATATCTTAATACAAAATACTAAAATAGTAAGTGACTAATTTCAATTCAAATATTAAGAACAATTAATACTGCTATATTTAATACAATTAAGAGCCACATAGGGTGTAGTATACACTGTTATACCTACTATATACTAAAAACCATTCCCCAACAAGATCAACAATGGTTGTCATTTTGCATATGTTGATTATACTGCAATGTTAGGTTTGTACAATTATTCAAGGTCTCAAATACTTTAAAGAATCTAAATAAAATAAAGAAAAACAGATTTATGTTACATTTATCGTATTTTAAGGAACACATATCCCAGTGATCTTAATTAACAACAATTAGCAGTTAATTTATTGGGAAGATCAAATAAACTAATGTTAAAAAGATTTGTTTAAACGTTTTTTTACTTTTCTTGGAGTGTTTAAAAAAACGTTTAAAAAGACATTGTCAGAAATAAAATATACTACGTAATAATCAGGAGGAGGTTCAAAAATTCTATTACATCAACGAAACACACCCAGGAACACACATAGGGTCTGAGTATTATCCCGTAGTGGCAGTGTTAAGTATAAGATTGAAGAAATGAAAGCATAAAGATAACAGACAAGAAACATATGTAAAACGATTGAAAAAAGCAGGTACATTAAACAATGCACAAGAAAAAGTTAATTACGATCTCAGAAATATCAAAGAAGAAAATAAGAACATCGGCAATGTTCAAGGTAAATGAAAAAACATAGAAATCGCACTCCTAAAAGATGGAAAAGACACCTTATCTCAAAGAGAAGTTAAGAAAAAAGACTGGATGACAAATAAAATTCTCAACTTAATGGAGGAAAGACGAGGATATAAATCTAGAAGTAAAGAAAAGTACAAAGCACTAAATTAAAAAATAAAAAAAAATAAGTAGACTAAAGAGAGATGGTTAATAGAAAACTGCAAAGAAATAAAAAAATGCGAAAGCAGGTATGATAGCTTCAATATGGATAACAAGATTAAAGAAATAACAGGTACCAAAAAGTGAAAACATACTTGCACATTAAAAGACAAAGATGGTAAAACAATTATCGATACGAATAATAAACTAAAGAGATGGACCGAGTACATAGAAGAACTGTTTAAAAATGAAAGATCAGAAATCGAAATTGCAACAAAGAAGACAGGACCAAAAATTTTAAAAAACATATAGAAAACGCTATTAAAAACACAAAAAAGGGAAGGCTGTAGGATTGGACGACATCCCAGTAGAACTGTTACAACTCAAAGATAACGACACAATCTATAGAACGGGTGTAATTCCAAAAGAGTAGCTTCTATCAACTTTTGTAACACTTCCAAAAAGGAACAACACAAAAGCGTGTTCTGAATATAGGATGATTGCATTAATGAGTCACACATTAAAAGTGTTTCTTAAAATCATTCATAAAGGGATCTTTAAAAAACTTGAGAAAGACATAAATGCCCATGAACTAGTATTTAGAAACGGACTAGGCACAAGGAAAGCTCTGTTTGGTGTAAGCGTATTGATGCAAGATATAAATCAAAATCTTTATATATGCTTTATTGACTTTGAAAAGGCATTTGATAAAGTCCTTCATGAAAAGCTACATGAAATTATCAAAAGCAAAAACATTGACAGTCGAGGTATTAACATAATAACCAAATTGTACTGGAACCAAACAACAAAAGTCAAAGTTGAAAATGAATTAAGGGAAGAAATTGAAATTTGCCGAGGCGTACGCCAAGTTTGTGTTCTTTCCCCAATATTATTTATTTGTGCGGATTTTTCAGCATTGACTTGAACTACACATTGTCTTAGCTAGTCTTATAATTCATTTAGATTGTCTTACAGCTTTCTAGATGGTCTAATCGGATCAATATCGTATTATTAGCGAATGTGACAATCATAGTCCTCTCTGTGACAGGAATATCTGCAGTTTAGATGAGGTATGACACAAAGACGCTACCTTTTATTAGGTGGTAATCAGAAAATGCATTATTGACTTTAACTTGGAACTATCGTTCAGAACCTTTTTAATTTGTACAGAAATTCGTTGTTCTAGACTTTGTCAAAGGCTTACTGTAGCAAAAATTTTGTTCCATCGAAAGTTTCTTGGATATTATTTTTTTCAGTATGATAAAAGAATATATATATTAAAAACTATTACTACATCAGAAAAACTAGAAATATCACAATCGAAGGTCACTGACTTTAAAGGTTTTTAATTCGTATTTAAGGTTTCATATTATCAAGTATTACGCAATGCATTTAGGTTTTTTCCTAGTTTCTATGAATAGCTGTTGATAGTGTTCATATCCTTTATAATTAGCTAGATGATCTCTTCCGCATAATGCGCAACTAGTTGGGATGTCCTTATTCTTTGTACAGCTGCTGGTGCTAGCCCATACAAATGGCTTATTATATTAAATTGTTAAGTAACCGTATAATTGGCATCTCTTGCACTCAACGATTTTATTTTTATTTTTATTACAGTGTTTTGAAGTCTTTCATTTATTACTTGCAGGTTCTAAGTCCACAAGAAACATATTTAATGGTTCCTTGATTATTCTGTTTTTTTGCACTTATAATGTTTTTACTTTATGTCCTTGTGTTAATTTTTCTGAAATGTGCCTACAGCACAATGCATATGTTTAATGACGACTCTGTAGGCTCGTTCTTCTTTACATTCGTTTGTATGATGTACTATGTTATTATTTTAAAGAATTGTGCTAGTTTTCTGTAACTATCTGTAGTATTGCATTTTATTTGAACCATATTGTTAGCCAGATTTTTGGTGGTATATTGTTTGTCTTCTAGACAGTTTCTTATTTGTGCTGGGTAATTTACCACTCCGTAAACAAATATTGGCGGGAGTTTAGGGTTTTTATGCTGGTATTTGCCTAATTTTTCTGTACATGCTCATTATCATTAGCTATTAGCTGAGTGTATTTGTTGATTACTGCTATAATGTTATCTATCGCTTTGTTGTTTCTTCTTCTTGTTACTTTCTGTCACGATATGCCAGGAGGCAGACCAATTTTGTCTTGTCTGTCTTTGCTAGTTGACAATATTCTCAGTAATTTTTTATTATTGTACTCGTGCTGCGTTGAATTTGTACTTGCAGTTTGTGGCAGCTTATAGTACTGTTGCTGTATTGGGCTCATTGGAGGGACAGCGCTAAGAAATGTTTGTTGCGGTATTATATTTTGTAGTGTGTCATTTTAGTTTATTTTTTGTAATGCAATTGTTGCCTTTTGTTGATTATTTTGAAATTGTAAATTTGTGTCGTTATTAAGATACGCCACTGGTGTATTGTATGAAAAAGGAAGTGCGTACATGTTTTCACTGGAGCTGGCTTCTTATGCTCTTTGCTTTATATTCACTTAGAATGTAATAAGAATAATAAACTTAAAATTAAATTGATAAATAAATTCGCCTGATCTTACGCAAGGCTGCGGCTCCGCCGTTGCGATAGCGCAGGTATCCAGGATAGCTCGCCACGCACGTTCGCTCGTCTTGAAGGCGCGGGCCGGATTATAAAAAATGTATATTAATGTTTGAGAAGAGACTCTCCAATTAATATTTTCTAATTAATAACGTAACACAGTTGTTTGTGATTATGTTCAATGTTGATAACATTGGAAAGAATTCGATATATAATTAAGGCGGACACTAAAGAATTTCTTAAAAATAAATTTTATTTTGAAATTAAAAGTGCCGATATTGTACATTCAATGTTATTACTAAAGAAAGTTGCTAATTACTAACTGCTATTCTAAACGTTGACCGTATTTATACATAAATTGTCAGCAAACTGGAATCCCACGGCAATGCTTAGAATGTAGATAAAATATGATTACTAAGAAGCAAATACAAAAAAGTGCTTATATGAGATAAACGACAATAGCTAATTTAACTATATTTAGTGGATTTTTTTTGTTGCTTTAACTGATTACTTACTTTATCACTTTTTATCTTGATTGAAAAGTCAGCTCCTCTTAAAACACGTTTTTCTCATATTTTTTATTTTACTATGTATTACACGTACGTTTTATAAGGGTTTGATGGTTCTCTCCTTATGTTTATGTATTTTTTCGTTTAAGATATTAGAAAATTTTGTGTTATCCATTAAATTATATTTTGCAGATTAAATTAGAAGATTTATTTTTACTACTTGTATTAATACTTAATTGTGAATTATTTAGCCTAGTCGCAAATGTTTCTTAGAATTCCCTAAGTAAATATTTATAAGTAAATATCGATTTCATAAGACCATAATTCTAAATAAACTCTTTGCTAGGAAATGCCTTAAATATTTAACTTTTTTAGACTTGCGTAATTGAAGAACGGTTACAAAGCATAAATACAATTTTAAAGAATAATGGAACCTTTGTATTTAGAATACATGTATGTAACTGATATTAACGGAAAATATAGTTTTATGGTAGATTGCATCAATATTTAATTGCAAACTTTATAACAATATTTACAATAAACCTAAGTATTGCTCCTCTGTCTGCGAACCAGTACAAGCGACTTCGAGTCTCGCTTGGAAACCTAGATGTGTATGTGACGTCCTAGTACTTAAGATATTGCATATTAGTAGGCACAATAAGTCCTTGAATATAATATTTTATTAGCTGTTTAATTTTAATTTTTGCTAGAATCATTATCATTATTATTATCATTACATATATTTAAGACGACTGCTTGCATTCGTATATATGTTACAATCGAAGTTCATTGACTTTAAACGTTTTTAATTTGTACTTGATTATCGTCATTTATATTTATATTTTACTATATTTTTACAAAGAAGCTTTTCTCCTGTCCCAAAGCAGTAGCGCTCTCTTATTCAGAAATGTGGTGAGTGTAATTCAGTCATCTCCTTGATTATAAAGATTAATATTTCTATATGAATAGAAAACGCGATCTAAGTTATAAGGATGATTCTTTAGAAAAACTATTTCCCAGTTTGCTTAGAACCAACAACCGCAGCTGTTGTAGCTGGGTAAAATTTAAGAAATGTGCATCTTTATAATCATAAGTAACAGCACTGTCTGATATTTAATATATTATAGTTAAAACATTCCCCACTTAATACGAGGAAAGTGGGTAGATACTCCTTTGAGATCCCAGTCAAGGATAGATCTACTTCAGGAAAGTAACCCTGGTCACGCAAGTATCGACTTTTCTCTGCTTTCTAGAATCGGGAAAAAGCAGTGTCCCAATTCTAATCCTGTCCTTTACCTATTTATCGTCTTATGTCCTATCTATGCGTCAAGACTGCTGGCCATAGTGGCGCCTTATGCCAAATTTCTTTACTATAAAAATATATCAGAGCAAACAGTAATCAGTCCCCAAAAAGCTACCACCTAAGGCAGCGGGTAGAATAGTGAGAGGATGGAGGGTTTAAGAATCCTGGGTTTTAACAGGGTACCAAAGAAAAACTAAAAACCCAAAAAACGAAATTATTCATTAGTACTCATAATGCAAAAACTCTTCTAGGAGAAGACAGATTAATAGAATTATAATAGAAAATAAACAAAATGAAATACTACAAAGGACAAGAAAAGAGTGAAAAGGAAGTAAGGTTCCACATAAACAAAAAAGTGAGTGCAAATGTCAATCACAGTAAGTCCCGGAAAATATATATAACAATACATATATTTAAAAAAGATTAGTTAAAAGTCATTTAAGTTCATACACCTACCAGTAATCATAAAGACAAAGAAATAGAATAACTTTATGAAGAATTAGAAGCATGTATCACACAAAATCCTTCAAAATACCTATTAATTATAGGAGACTTTAATGCTAAACTTGGGCACAGAGCAGAAAATAGTAGAAAAATGCATTGGAGGTCAATGGTATCGAAAATAGAAATGACAGAGGGATACTTTAATTAATTTTATGGAACAACGGCAGCTGAATGCCATGAATACATTTTTAAAAGAGAAACAAAAAAGAAAATGGATTCGCCCAGATGGGAAAATCAACAATGAGATTGACTTCATCATATCACAAACAAATAGTAAATTATGTTACAATAAATATAGCAAATGACCATAAATTGGAAAAAACATAAATATTAACACCAGAAATAGGGAGTTAGAGGTATACAGAAACAAAAAAATAGGATAGGAAATAAACATATATCAGCAAACAAAACAAGTACGGACGTGGAACTCCGGTTCCACAGATGCCCAGGGCTTGTATAGATAAACAAAAATTTGCGGCCACTTCCAGTCAAACCGGTCTCCTGATTTTCCGATCAGGCCGATTTTTGGCGATGGGCTTGACTTGTGGTCCTTAGTTAATACTGAATTATTTCATTATTTCTTTATCTACCACAGATCAAAAATTATAAGGCGTGACAGATGTCAGAAATGACAGATATAGAAACTTGTCTCCAGCTTGGAAGCTGCCTTGATCAAAAGATGAAAAATAAAAGGACCAACAGACAGACAACATTACTCTCTACATAAGGCTTCTTATTTTAACGTATAGAAGACTAAAAAGAGTTGAGAAAAAATTAGCAGAAAACACAAATGATTAGAGACAAAATACGATATCACTGAGAGTTAAACAAAAAAATTTAATTAGGAACCAAGAAAAGGGGTGAGGCAAGAAAACACAACATCCCTAAACTGTTATGCGTGAAAGATGTATTTAAGAATTGTCAGTAGGAGAACAAAGATTTTAATATAAACGCCAAACATTTGAATCATTTAATATTTGCCGACGACGTTCTACTTATAACAGACAACTTACAGAAGTTACAAGAAATGATTATAAATCTAAATAAACAGGTAAAGTTATTAGACTAAAACTATCAAATATAATGACAAACAACCTAGTAAATCAGAAAGTAAATATAGAGGTAGAAAACGAAACAATCGAAGAAGTAGAAAATTGCATATGACTTGTTGAAAATATTACTATGCAGACGGATAGCTAATCAAAAAAGTTAAGAGAAGAATAAAGTTAAGTTGGGCTGCATTTGGCAAATGGAGACATATTATGACAAGTAAAATAAAATAAGAGATGAAAACAAAATTATTTAATCAGAATATAATCCCAGTATTAGCTTATGCAACAGAAACGTGGACTCTAACCGCAAAGAACAAACAAAAGTTAAGAGTAGCCCAAAGAGCGGAAAATGTTAAGAATAACGTTTAAGAGATTCTTAAATTGAAATGGTTATGGGCGGGGCATAATGCTTGTATAACAAATAATAGATGGACAAAGAAATAGTCCAGTAGAGACCGTGATAGAAAAAAAAGAAAGAGGAAACCACTTTTAAGATAGACCGACAACATAAAAAGAACAGCCAATTATAACTGGATACAGAAAGTACAAGACGGGAATATGTGGAAGTACTTTGAGGCCTACATCTGTGAAAGAGGTAATATATAGGCATATGATGATGACGATGATATCTTTTACTATGTTAAATCACTTGATGCCTACATCAGTGAAATGCGTGTATTATGCAGTTTGTGTCATTAATGATGCGTATATTTTATAAAACTTTATATACACACACACACACACACACACACACACACACACACACACACACACACACACACACACATATATATATATATATATATATATATATATATATATATATATAACTGTGTGCATGTCATGTGGTGTGTGTGTGTGCGTGTGTTTGTGCGTGCGTGTGCGTGTGTGTACTCGGGCACAAGATTGATGTTAAGTAGCAGACAGTCGGATGCTATCAAGTGAACATGTGTCCCAGTTTTTTAATGTAAATTATTAGACACAATACAAAACTAAAATAAATCGGTTCTTAAACTCTATTGCGCCACGTATTGATCACTCCGTAATCCTACAACGCCGACGGCAGTGAGCACACTGCAGGAAAAACCCGAAATCCAACGCGAAATAGCTCGCGCTTTATTCTTGAAAGGCTATTCGACCAATTTAAAATAGGTACGATCTTCAGTAAGCTACTTAATTAATACGTTGTTTTCACGTTGACTTTCACAAATTTCCAAAATCGAAAGCTGTAAAGTTTGCTTACTGAACTGGAGTTCATTACTATTTTTAGTGCGCATCCGAAATAATGCTGCAGGAAAAATCGATAATTTGCTTTCAAAATACCTTAGATTCGACTTTTGCGAAATCTAAAATTATTGCCATTTTTATGAATCATTGAATCCCCTCGACAAATTCCAGCAAATAGCAAATCAGATTGTGAAGTGGAAACAACTATTTATTATATCTTGCATCAGTAAGAGCCTTTCAAAGCAGCTCTAGCATCCTCTATGAGCAATTGAAGCATAATTCTCAAAAATATGCAACGACAAATCCGTAAGATCTGGCGATTCGCCGAGCAGGCATTAAATGTCCAAATGTCTTGCTCTTTCATCGAACCGAAGAAATTAATTTCTGTGTGTTTCTGTACTGACAATATAAACTACTTACTTGTTACGGATAAAAATACGTCTGTTCGTGTTTTCATTGACACTAGAGTCATTTCATTATTTTGAGAAATCTTTCAACGAGAGGAAATTGGGCAGTTCTCTTCGCTATTAGTGATGTAAGAATAATTATTAAACTTGAATTTTGGTTTCCGATGGGAGTTCTTTTGTTCATTTATTCTAGGTGATATTGTTAACGGTACAGATAGCTTTGTACGTTATGGTATTACTAATGGATTACAAATAGCATTGTTTAATCGAACCAAAAACGTGAGTGAACTCTTTTGTAATAAAGTAAATAATAGAGTCAATCAAGTTACGGATGTAGCTTATGAAAATATATACCCACTCCTACCTTTACAGTTTCCTGTTTTATTGCAATCAAACGTTTTGAATAGCAAATCAAAACACATCAGGTCAAGCATTACTTCGACATCAAACGTTCGCAATTCTCTTGAAAATTTGACGTTTACCGCAACGTTAAGATCAAAGCTGCAAAAAGCAGATTTCTATATATGATTTCAAGAAAAAGACGATATTATCCATCGAACAGCAGTGAAGCCAATCTACTTCATATGGTATGTAAAAAAATGATAGCTAGGAATAACGCGACGATTTTCTCGTATTAAAGGGGCGATTCCAAATAGTTATCCACTTACTTTTCTAACAAACTTTAAAAAAATTTTATTTTCTTACAAATCGGTCATAACTGTACCTTTTAGATTATTCAAACTTTTAGTCACAATCTTCAAATTCAAATTCTTAGCAAATCCAATTTTGTTTTAACTATCTAAATAACCTGCTAGTACTTTCAAAAAACATAATTTTTACCGACTAAAGGAATTTGGACTTTATATCGATACCGACAATATAATTTCTCAAATATCTAATCACAGCAAGCGACATTAGTTTGGTTACGAATAAGGGTAAAGTCTCGGACCAATGCCAAAGATCTCAAGCAATTCCTAGACTCAATGAACTTTTATCACCTATTCATCCAGAAAATGGTGTTAAATTAAAACTAGTTGCTACGTGGTTAAACCAATAATTACGAGAACCGATTACAATGGTCCGATACCAAGCGAAAAGCCTTCAAAGTCTGAAATTTGACTTAGTGAATAAGCACCACACTGCTCACGGATCCAAAACAAAAAAAAACATCTATCACTCATGACAAAAGTCGTACTGCATCAAATAGTAACCAACAAAAGATAATCTATCTGTTTCATTTACCGCTCGTTAAAAAATTTGCAACTATCAAACATTTTCGGTGCATTTTGAAATGTAGACCGTTCACTATTCTAACCACTCGTTTACGCATTTAATCGAAGCCTGGAGAAAGCTTTTCCAATACAGGTACGACCCTTTCAGTTTATTGAAAAATTTTTGATAAGGGTAATTCATCTTGTTGGCAATAATTACATTGCAGCCAACGTTCTATTACGTATTGATACAATTTCACTTCTAGTTATTGTCAGTTACGCGAAACTCAGTTAAAAACAAAACGATGAACACTTCCAAATTTTCTACGCTAACGCTAAGCTTTAATCTAACATTTCGACAGACAAAAGTTGCAAAAGAATGCTCTACAGACCCACAATTTGTCACATCTTGACATTAAGACCAAGTTAGTTGTCAATGGGTTTTTTTAAATAAAATGTTTATTTGCCAGATCAACACGACTTTCGCATTATACATGACATTGTTAGTATTTGTTACAAGTGACTAATCTAACTGATGAGGTATCTTGATTCCTCGGACACCGCTGTGCGATTATTCGTCTTCGTCTGATAATAACTAGTCTTGGGGGAGTCTTTGTTTTAGCCAGGAATGAATGTTCCACTTGCCAAGGTTATAGTAAGCTGCTCCAACGCATGCGCGTCAAAAAAATTTTTTGGTACCTGTTTTTATGTACTCTTCTATTGTTGGAACTCCTAGTTCGTAATGTATTTGAGCAATTCTGATGAACCATGGTGCGTCTTCTGAGATTCTTAGAACTTTATTCTGTAGTCTTTATAGTTTGATTATGTTTGTTTTTAATGTGGTATTCCAGATTGGTACTGCCTAAAATACTAATGGTGCTAATGAGGAAAGTGTACATCATGATTGAGCATTTGGCTTTTAGTTTTGATTTCTGATTTAATAGTGGGTATAGCTGTGCTGTACTGTGTTTTGTATAACTCTGGTTGAGTTTATGGTTGATATGCTGCTTTTATGAGAGTTTTGCATCTAGAAGTACTCCTAGATATCTCACTGTTTTATCAGGGATATTCCATTTGATCATTTGGTTTTTAGGTGGGTTGCTGATTCTTCTAAGTGCGAAATATTTTAGCCTGGCATTTGTTCGAATTGATTTGAATGTTCCAATCACTAAACCGTTTGCATAATTTGTTTATAGCGGCCTGTAGTAGTTGTGCTGCTTTTTTTTAGGTTATTGCTTAGTGTAACTATGGCTGTATAGTCAACAAATGTTGCTAAAGTTGCTTCTACATTTGGCATGTCTGACGTGTAGATGTTAATTAAAAGTGCTCCCAGTATACTGCCCTGACGGACTCCAGATCGTACACTTTGGCATTTATTTTTAATGGGCGTTTCTCTTCTCGAGAAACGTGAATAGTATTGCCTTTAGGTAGTTGGGTAATCTTAGTTTTCTTTTCAGCTCCTCTATCCAGATCTTATCAAAGGCCTGAGTTACATCAAGGAAAACGGCTGTTGCGTACTGTTTGTTTTCGTATCCAGTTTCAATTGTTTCATTTAATCTCTGAAGTTGATGTGTGGTTAAGTACTGATGCGAGGGATTATGTTAAGTGAGGACACTTCTTTATGGTGAATGTAGATGACTTTTTCTAATAACTTGGATAGAGACGTTAATAGACTTATAGGTCTGTAGTTTTCTAAGCGTTTTTTGTCCTCTCCTGGTTTAAGAAATAGCAATATTATGGCGTGTTTCCACTCTTTTGGGAAGTGGACCATCCTCAGGCAGGCATTAAATGATATTAGGTAGACCAAGGATTTCATAGTTAAATGTGTTAACACGATATTTGGTATGAGGCCGTAACCGGGGCTTTTTCTTTTGGGGAGTCTGGCGATTAGAACTTGTAGTTCGTGAGGCGAAAGTTAGTTCTATATGTTTGGTGATGACAGCTAGGTTTCTTTCAATGTAATCAATTGTAGATGCTGCTTTTGTTGGAATGCACGTGATTTTTGATGTGAATGCACTTTCCAGATGGTTGGCGAATGCCGCGGCTTTTTCTGCATCAGTGCATTAGTTGCTGATGCCATATGTGATGGTTGGAATTTAGTTGTACTGTTTTAGGATTCTTTTGTTACTTTCCACATCCCAGGGTCGTTCGGTTCAAGTTCTTCAATGTATTTTTGGTACGTGGCTATCCTTATTTCGTTTCTTTTTTTGAGCTGATGTGTTAGGTAGTTGAGCGTTCGCTTATCAGATGGATTTTGACTTCGTTACCATTTAGGTTATGTAGTTTGAGTAGTAGTAGTGTCTGGATTTATAATACAATTTTTTATTCGATGTTGCCTTGAGTGCACTATTTACAATGAAAGTTGTAAAGTTTTATATTGCGACGTCGATTCCTTCTGGTGCTACCAGTTTAAGTGAATATTGTAAATCGTCATTTAGGGCCATTTAAAATTTTTTCCAGTTTATTGATCCGTTTATTAGGCGAGGAGCCTGTGTATTTATGTTTGGAGCAGCTGTACTATAAGTGTTATGAGTACTAGAAGGTGATCCCAATCGAGCTCGTCGATGACTTTTTGATGGGTTTATCGCTCTGCAGCCCCATAGCTTCTTCTTACAGTTAGAGTAGGTTCGGACGACGTAAATATTGCAAGTAGATCTGCTGAGTTTAGTTTCCTTTTTGATGGTTTATACTAACTAATTAGTGTGTGGCTTTGGTTTTTTAGTATTATTTTAATGTTTCAATGTTTGGTGTTGTGTTTGATCTGCTTTTTGACTAATATGGCTACTCTTCCTACTGCTTTTTTTTAATATTCGATCTTTTCTGTGCACCTGGTAGCCTGGTATTTTGAGGTTATCTTCTAATGAGAGGTGGGTTTCTGTAACACATGCTACGTCTACATGGTATCTTGAAGAAAATTAATAGTGATCGTTGGGCTTGTGATTGTTAGCTTTTCTATTATTTTTTGTTCGTTATGAGTCATTAAAAAGGTGAGGTGGGAGAGTGTTTGTGACGAATGCTTTAATTTGAGGGATGAACGGGGTTAGGAAATCAATTAGGATTTTGATTAAGTTGCTTGGCTTTATATTGTTGATTTAGTGTGCTGTAGAGTAGGGTATATTGGATGTATTGTGACTTATGTTTGGGTTGATTTGATTTTCTTTTAGGTGATCGGATATTTTTTTGAAATCTTCCCATTTTGTTAAACTTATTCTTATTGAATTTGCATTGCAAAATGTTGTGAATTCTCCTATTGCTACCTGTTCAAGGTCGGAGGTCAGCTCTTTATGGTTGATATCGCTTTGTAAATAGATGGGGGGATTTTAATTGTTTATACTGCGGTTTCTGGTTTATTTATAGTAGTTGTGTCGGTTTGATTTTTAGTTATTTCATTTTCTATATGAGGTGGCAAAGAGAATTTGTTTTGTAATAATTGTGGTGGTGTCCAAATGTCCGTTTCTGAAATGTATTTAACGGTGGTGATAGATCATCTAATTTGCGTTTATTTAGCGTTTGTATTTCCATTGGTAGGTCATTGCCGATTGTATTATTATTACTTATTTTAATATTATAAGTGACTTACTAGTTTAACTGCAGAAAGACAGGCTATGAGATAGCTTTAAGGTCAGCTGTGTTGCACTGATAGCGGAGTATACACATAATGCCCTCACCGTTTTACTGCTCGCATGCGAATCATCAATGGCTTCATATGATTGAATATAAAACACGACATACCTGTATAACTAAGTTAGTCCTTGTAGTCAAAACGCAGTAACACAATCGCTCACGTATTAACAGCATTTGAATCTCACATAGTTGTTTCAAACATCTACATATTGACATTATCTGTTCCTTTACACATGTCACAATTATTGTTTTCTACTAACAGAAGATCAATTTACTAGAGGAAATGTTACAGCTCTCCGTTTTGGCGTATTGATTTATATAAATCGAGGGGTTGCTCGCAAAAAGGCATTTTTGGCATCCCAGGCAGATAATTTTTCACCCGCTTTCTCTTAAATTTTTGGGAGGTGGAATAATTTATTTTCAAACGATAACAGTGGGATAAGTCGGTGTGGTGAGATGTAAAAAACGATCTTAAAGATAGCCAACCAAACCTGTGCTCAGATTTCATATTAGCTGTCTTTGTTTACTTTCTGTTCAAATGTATCATATAAGTAGATAAGATTCTAACAGATAATTCAAATCGTCTCTTTTATGTTCATTTGTCAAATATATTAATTTTTTTTATTTTAACAATAAATTAACAATTAAAACTACTTATAAATATGTGCGTTCTATCATATCTCTTATAAAAGGCGATGTGTTGGTTTGCCACACTTTGTTGCCAGAGTAACGCGTTCGAAGCCACACGGAAATACACGAACGATCGTCGTATCTTTAAAGCACACTGCAATTTTAAAAACTTAAATTAAAATTTAATTATTTATCCTACTGTTTTAGTTTTTTGTTCTTTTTTGGAAATAAGGATTGTTTGGTATGGAACGGATACAAACAGCTGAGCACCACAGAAATTACATGAGAAAACAAAGAAGCGAGCAGACTGCGGGTAAAAGAGCAACAATAAATGAAGCGAGGCGACGTATATGTGCCGAAAGAACTCCGAATTAAGTTGAAGTAGAAAACCAAACAAGGAGACTGCGACGCTCTCAAAGAACATCAAAAGAAATAGTTGCAGAATAGTAACGATTGCTACAAAAAGTATGTAACACTTTCAATCTCTATAGCAGCCAAGCGTAGTTGAGTGGATTTTCTAGTAAGTTAATATAACATTATTGGCGTAGGAAGAAATCCATCAATCTATGTTATCGAGATTTATTAATGCTATCCTCAGTTTATGTCACTGATCTATTTCTTCTTTTATAGTTTTCTGGAAAAGAGATTCTGGTGGAGGTTAATCGTAAGTGTTTGAGTGGGCTTGTAGTTGCAGGAAGTAGTTGTTTTTTATGGTCCGCTCTTCTACTGTTGCCATGTCAAAGTCAGTATGCAGTATCAAATTTTCAAGCATTCTTAGGAACTTGGATAATATTAACATTGGACTTACAGGAGGAACCCCAGAATTCAATATCATAAATCTATATGGGTTTAATTGTGGCTTTATATAAAAATATCTGATTTTTAAGAGAGAGTGATGACTTTCTTTTTTTTTTAGAATGTGAGTCGTCTGTCCAAATGGAGACCTAGGTTTCGGGCTTCATTTGCTTGGAGGATAGCTATGTTATTCAAGTTCACTGATGGGCACTTTGTGCAGATTAGGGTAAAGTTTATTTGAGCGTTTTTCGTTTCGTTTATTCATATTCGCCATTTACTTAGCCGAGCCTCTGCAATTTTAAAGATATTGCGTAAATTAATATATTAATATATATATAAATATAATATATATATATATATATATATATATATATATATATATATATATATATATATATATATATATATATATATATATATATATATATATATATATATATATATATATATATATATATATATATATATATATTATATATATATATATATATATATAATATATATATATATATATAATATATATATAAATATATTTTGAATAAATTTTACTTTCGGATGACTTTGATCATTTATAATAAGTATATGAATGTTCTTGCGCTCATTGGAAAATCTCAGTCATGCTTTGATCCTTCAAGGAGAGCTATGGGGTCTCAATTGCATTCCAAAGAGCTGAGTCTTTGTGTGAGCTTCGTGGCTTGATCTTTTATAGAGCTGGAAGTGAAAGTTGGTTTGGTTGGGTTGGGGAAAGTATGTAGGATTAAGGGTGTTGCGTAATTGGCGGTGCGGAGCAATAAGGAACTTCCACATGACAGGCAAACGCTGGCTGTCATCTCTTGTGTTGAGGCAATGTGGGCGTTTTTCTATTTCAATAGCCTCACGTACTATTCTGCTGGTAAAATGGGAAATGGGAGCAATGGTTTTAGCCCCAGAGAAATTAATTTTGTGGCCTGTTTCTTTGTTGTGTTTGGCAAGTGCCGAACCGTTATAGCCTTTCCGTACGGCCAGAGAATGCTCGTATATTCAGCTAGATATTTGCCGATTTGTTTGACCTATGTAGGTCCTTTGGCAGTCTCCACAAGGTATTTCATACACTCCTTGGGATTCATTGGGGCAGTGATCTTTTGCTGAGCGAATAAGCCCAGATATTTGGTTGTTGGTCGTAAAGACCGTGCGGATATTTTGCCGCATTGTATGCTGCTTATTCTATCAGTGATGCCTCTGATGTAAGGTAGGAATGCTTTTTGTTGTTAAGAAAGGCTTTGGGATTGAGAGTTAGTGTTTTTATTTATATTTTTGATTGTATTGGTTAAGGATTTGTTGGAATATCCATTTTGCAGTAGCGTGGTGGTAATGGATTTAATTTCTGTTTGCAGATTTTTCGTATCGGAAAGTCTGATGGATCTGGTTATGAGGGATTTTGCAACCTAATGGATTTGGGCATGGTGGTAATGGGATTTGGCATTTAGGTTTCGGTTAGTGTGAGTGGGTTTTCTGTAGACAGTGTAATAAAACCTGTCATTACAAGGATTTCTTGTTATGACAGTATCTAGGAAGGGAAGGGCAGATTGAGACCCCGAGTGAATAGCTAACCTCTTGAAAATGACATCAAAGCCGATGCCGAAACGTCGAGAATTTTCTCAAAATAGACGCGGTTTATCCCATGAACTAAGTTGTTTAAACATAGTTAACCGCGGAAACATATCCGAATATATATATAACTGTGTGCGAGTGCGTGCGTGCGTGTGTGTGTGTGTGCGTGCGCGGCGCGTGTGTGCGTGAGTGACTGCGTGTTTGCGTGTGCGTGTGTGTATATTGTTGTTGATATATCTGCAGCGTATAATATGTACAGCAGGTTCTAAGAGCACTTCTTCGAGGCATTCCAGAGTTGATTTGTTGGAGGTCAGAACGTTGTTGGCCATATTTTACTTGAAAATAACGATCAGACAAGTAGGGTCTAAAAAGAAGATTATATTTGCTTGGAATAAGAGTATTAATCTTGTATAATAGGCCACCATACCACACTTTGTTAAACGACTATTATCTATAATAATATTATCATCTATAAATACTGCTGAATAAGAGAATTTAGAATCAACAATCTTGCTAATAATGTTTACAACCTCATGCCATTGTTGCTAGAATAATATCTTGTAAACTCGAACTAGTGATCTGGGATGCAATTTTTCAATATACCCGTACCATAAACTTTTCTAATAGTTCAGTCAATAGAAAAAATAAATTTATTGGCTAGTAAGATACAACTTCTTTAAAAGGTTTGCCAGATTTTAATATTTAGAATAATTTGTCCAAATTTTATCTATAATGGCCATTAATAAAGACGTAAGATAGAATTAAAGAGATTTTATAAAACAAGATGCTTTTTAGATAATTAATTAAACACCTTTGTCATAATTAAGTCATAACCAGGGTCTTTTTTGTTTAGGTATCGAACGTCTTCTGGCACTACCGTAATAGGTAAAACTTTTGACGTGTAATTGTAGTTGCACTTAGGGGAAAGTTTGTATCTTATCGGCGGGTTCATTTGAATGGGAAGTAAAGACTTCAGCAAGGTGCTGGGTAGATAGATCTGTCTTTTTTGGTTTACTCTAGCACATTTATTACTTGGTTTTCTTAATGACGAATTTTGTAGCCTCTTATTTGCTTTATAAATTTTTCAGAAAGTGTCTGCACGGGACAGTAAAGTAGTGTTAAAAAGTTTCTTGTTTTAACATTTTCAATTTATTCTTTATGACGTTGGCTAACCTATTACAAATCGTTTTATCAACAGGATTGGGCATCCTGGGCCATTTGATTATTATCCTACGTTTCTGTCAAAAATATTTCCATCTTCACATACTGCATTTTTAATCTTAGTCGTTGAATGTTAAGCTGCATATTGCATAGTTGTAATAAAATGGTCTATAGCTTTCTCTAATTTATAGGAAGGAGGTATGTAGATTAATACATAGTTTTTTTTTATGTCTAAGATCATAGAGTACCTGGCCCCTGGTAGTAATGAAACGTAAACTCCGGTATGAATGTTGGCAGTTGTAGTCTCCACCGCACATAAAATTCCTGCCAAGTGACTGAAAGAATGATTTAAGGTTTTCTTTGGTAATTTTGTGTTTAGGTAAGCAGTAAACAACTGATATTGTGATTGCATTTGGTAATTTACAAACTGAAATTGCCGTTGCTTGTAAAAACCGTTCTTTATACTTTGCTAATTTGATATGAACGATTGATTTATTCATTGAAGTACCTGTACCTCAGTACGCTGTACCTTCAGGAAGATCTGTATGATAACAAGTAGAATAAGGTATCTTAAATTAAGTGTTTGTCAAAAATATTTAGATATTATCGGACAAGATACGAACGATTTGAAAAACGCTTTTACATTCTCAAGGTAACGGAGTGCCCGTTGAAAGAGGCGTTAAAATATGATTTGTTAAAAAAGAACTCTTGGCTAAATTTATTACAGATTATTCAATTTGACTTATGTGGCGCAATCATAAAAGGCAACAGTTATTCTGTATTCGAGTTAATATATAACCTTTCCATCATACTGTACTGCCTCGGAAAATGCAGTCACTTTTTTTCAAACGCCATGTGATCGATCTTAGGTTAATCTAACACTCCAGAGTCCGCTCAAGGTCATCGAACGCTTTCTGAAATTCCTTGACGTCGAGATCAATGAATGAAAGAACATCTTGAAGTTGACGTCCGCCTCGAGTGAATATTAGAGATATATGTAGCGCATGACTGACGTCGCACAAGTAAACACATAAACACGCCCTTTCAGCATTTCAGTTCGGATTATTAACAACATTTTTCGTCAACCATTTAATTAAATCAGTTACTTATAACTGAAATAGTTCTTTCTTTATTCTGTTTATCTGATATAATGAGTATGTATGTATAAACGAATGTATATATATATATATATATATATTAGTGTAATTATTTTTTAATGAAATAATTAATTCACATTCAAACTATGTACTTAGAATGGAAAAATCTTCGTTTATTTTAACCCTCATTATTTTAGAAAGAATCTTTAGCATTTAAAAGAAAATAACGTTATTATTTGGACAACTTTTTACTATATATTTTGCTACGTTTATATTGAATATGTCTCTCTGTCACATGTGCTTATTTTTTGACTTTTTCAAACACAATTATGGACTTGTTTGAGCCCTTCGCTTGTTTCGAGTTGTGAACAGAAAAACAGCAGTAATACACTTTTGTTTCGCTTCCCCTGAAATGCCTTAATGCAATTATTGTCTTCTGTTTACTAGCATAATTCAACAGCCGCTTGCATTATTTAATTAAATCATCTGAATAAAAAGTGAAAATAATTTATGCATATTTTTATTTAACTAAATAAATAAATAAATATGTTTTAATCACAATAATAAATTTTGTTAAAGTATATAGTACCAACAAACAGTGCTAGTGTAATTCCTCAGAAATACTACAGCATCAAAATTTATAATAATGTTTAAGAGCTTATATAAGTTACATAGAATATTTATTTATTAACAGCAAGTTTACATGCCTTATGACGTATAGTAAATAAATAAATAAAAAGCTTACCTGCCGAAACAATTTCTGTTAATCCTTGGGTTGCTTTTTGTTGTAACTTTATTGCACTGCAGTTGTTATCTATTTTTTTATTTCTATAAACTTGTAGTTTACGTTAGTTCTCATTGTAAGTAAATAGTTTATATATGTTATTTAATTTAGTAGCACTAAAAACTGTTGCTTATATATATTTTGTTATATAATACAGTTTACTTGTATAAATAAAAATCTGTTTGACATACGGCGTATTCAGCATTGTTTTTAGCAATTTCGGTGGGCGTAGTGGGAATACAGAAAACATTTGTGCAGCAAACAAGAAAAGTTTCTTTTTGGATTATCGGCAATAATAGATAATATTTTATTAATTTAATGTCACATCGCTGATCAGAATTCGCAAGTACAACCTGTCTTTCAGATTATAAGAAAACCATTACTCAGAAAATTCCCCAAGGAATCGAGGCTGCCTGTCACTTGTTAGACGACCAATCCTTAGCGACAGATTGGACTTGAAACATATTTTTCTGCGTTGTAATATCGGGAAAGTTTGAAAAGTCTCGCGCTAAATGCAAGTTCCACAACGAGATATCGAAGTATTTATTATTAATTCAAATCGAATTCGAAAAAGCACGGCTGAAGTGCGAAAATCGCGTTTCAACGTGCGTCAATGTCACACCTGCCGAAGAAGAAAGTAATGGTCATTTAACCCTGGATGTTTCCAAATTCAGGGGCGCGCTCTGAGATAAATTGGTGCGGTCTAATGGCGCAGGTAATCGGAAGGGAACGAGACTCGTCCTCAATGCATGCACGTCTGCCCAACTTCTTTGAATATTGTATAAAGCGGATTGCAGGAGACTCGCAAATAATTATAGGCACTGGAAACGTTGTTTATCGTAGTCGATACGGTATTGAGCACCATTCCCATTTCACGCTGTTACCTGATGCGGAGGCTATGCATTATCCAAACTTCTGTTCTGTATGCAGTTCAATCTGGTCCCAGCTGAGGGGCCGAGGAGCTCATGCATAATAATGAATTACATCCCAAGGGCAAATTAAAATTAAGGGCCTAGCGTCTTCAAAACTTTGCTATTTAGCGCAATGATTTCTCTATGCAGATTAACTCTAAGAGCGTCCCAACTGATGATCTGTAAAATCTCTTTGGCCGAAATGTACCGCGGCGCATAATTAGGAAGCACCGACGCGTTAAAACTAAATAAAATTGAACAATACCGGTCACCTATTATAAGCCTACATTCTGTGCTTCATACGACCTCGCTGTTGCATTATTAATAATTTTCCACACGGGCCCAGGAGACCAAGTACTGGAGAATCTGTAACGGCCGGCGGAAACCGTGCGTCGCATGGAGAAATGGACCAACAAATTCATGTTAGTTCGGCTCTACTTAGGGAACATACATTCATTCTTTATTTAAACATTTTTTGGAAACACGTTTTAATTCTATTTTAAGCACTTTAATTTTTTTAATAGGTAAAACTATATATTATTCAATACCGTTTCGTATATCATTAGTACATCACAAACTAGTATAAACAGTTATTTATATACTGTACTGTAAAATTCAGTTTAAATCGAATTTTTTTTACCAAGAAACTATTAAATTAGAAAAATGTCGTTCCTATATGGACATAAAATTTTAAACGGTTTTGATAAATTCCTTGTAGAGACATAAAAGTGTGTTCCTACACTTCTTATGCTTTTAAGGAAATTCTACACGAGCGTACTAAAACTTTGATGATCCTTAAATTACCTCCGTTCCTTAACAGAGGAGTCGTTACAAATTCTTTAATCTTATTAGTACCGCAGGCACGTGTAAACAAATTCAGTTTAAGTAATGCGACCCATACAAATAAAGCCACATGTTCCTCAATAAAAGATAATAGCTTCTGTTGTCGTGGGGGAACGGGGAAGTATTATATTTCATTATGTGTATTTTGTGAACAGTCGCGTGACGGGATACATATTAAATTTTGTTGCAACTTGTGCCGACAGATTTTATAAAAGGTCGATAAAAATAGTACATAGCATTATATAGGAGGAATGGAGAGGAGTGCAGCGCGTTTCCGTTCCAATCGCACGGATTTGAGCCCTATAAAAACAGCGAGATATTACGAGGGCCAGGAATATTGCAGAGATTTCGTTTAGGTACATATGACAATATTACTTTTGGAATTCGATATGTGTTAAATTTCAGCAGGGTCGTGAACACAAACGCTTAAGAAATAAAGACGGGTTAGCTTTATTGGTGATCTCTTACCTAATACATCTTTAGTATCACGCTCTATGTCAGGCATTTAATTAAACTAAATAGCCTTGCGAATCTAGGTTATATACACCATTCATATTATGTTAAAATAAATATTGTTACACAAGAGTCTTTTTACATTATGTACAGTACGAAATCAGTCTCGCACTAGATATGTCAATGTCACCACTAACAAGATGTTTTCGATGTCGGAAATTCATATTACAAGAAGCGAAGTCACCTGCGATTTAAATCCACCAACCGCAGCAGAAGTAGAAATATAAGCAGTTGATGGATTAGGAACCGTGATCCGCCACTGAAAGCTCCGGGTTCCTTTTGCAGCGGAGGAGGTGCAATTGATGGAAGAGTGTAGTCGTCATCATAGCCGTATTCTGCAACAATTCATAAGCATGTATTAAAATATTGATTCACGCTACACAATGCGGTAGTACGTAAACGGTTACGCTAAAAGAGCATTAATATCGTAAAGGGCTCCGTTCCATAAAAAAAAATTTCGAAAGTCTGGCCGTATTCATAATTGCTTCACGATTGGAATATAATCTACAGGCTTAAAGGGTTATTGATTGTGTTGATGATACAGTGCCTGTGTCAGATTTTAAAGCCGCAATAGAAGCATAAAATTCGACAATATTGATTACCATTGTTGTCTCTTTATACACGTTAAATCATTTGATAAATTCACGTTAAGTAAAACTTAACATTTTTGCTTAATATAACAATATTTATAACAGCGGATTGTATTCTGCTGTAAAACTATTTATCTTTGGTTTTGAGGTCATAAATTTATTTTTCGGGATCCTGTTCTTAGAAAGTTAACCTCTGTACCTGTAGGCTTCAATTATCAAACTAAACATTTCATATTTCAGAAATAATGGTAAAATTACAAAGTACTAGTTGTCAATCGAAACTTGTTCAAATTTAATGTTTAAACGGGTAGTTAGGTTTAAATAAAAATATTTTATGTCAGCAAGACTTCTGAATGTATTACGTATAAATAAAGCACATAATTTTGATGTAGTGGGGTTATAAAAAACAAAGAATTGCTTCAGGACTTTTTAAAACAATAATCTCAAGGAAACAATTTCCTCCACTATATGATATCTTGTAAATCTTTCGGGGACAGATGCTTGAAATCACATGCGTTAAAGCGTAAACAGATGCGAAAATAATATTAAGAAATAAATATGTAACCTGTATAAATTATAAAGTTACTAAAAATGTAACAGCATATGCTTCTGAATTTATAGAGGGTCTTAAAAATTTATATCTAAAAAAGCAAATCAAAAAGCAATTGCATTTGCTGCTGTTAATTACTAGTTCCATTGAAAAAGTTATTTTATCATATCTAAAGTTCACATAAATATTTAAAAAAAAATTTAATAATAAACTAAAAAAGCTAAGATTATACAATAAGTTTCAAAGGTTTTTAAAATTATTTAAAGCCCTAGTAATAAAATTTTCATCGATGTATTCAAATAAAAATACCAATAATATAGAGAAAAGATCCTGAATTGAATATATATTTTAAATAGCAAAATTTACATTAGATTCGGTTAAGAGAAGTCGTAGGGGCCAAATTAATGGATTATATTCATAAATAAGCTAAATAGTTACCTAAACGCCAGCGCTATCAGCTAAACTTATCAAGGCTATATACCGTTGTGTAAATTTGTATATATAACCGCAGATAGCGGATTAGTTACCATAAATTTGCAGTTATACTATGAAAACACCATTTAAATAATTTTTAACTGCAGCATCACATAACAAAATGTAAATGCAAACTTGCTCTGTTTAAGATATAAAAATAATTACGTTTTTGCCAATTAATCGCAAAATTATGAACGTTCGTTCGCCTTGCACTAAAGGGCACTTTCGGCAAACTCCAAAGCATCTAAGAGTAAAAGGAAAGGCATTTGAATTTCGCTCTACAATAGCAACGATAAATTAGTATTTTACTTTAGTCGTTAACGGCATACTCATTGTGGTATGTATACAAACCTAAGCAAACAAAAGAGTTCAGTTGTACAGCAAAAGTAAAGAAAATTTGAAATATTTGTCTAGTAAGTTTGATTGAAGTTTTAGCTTGGTACCGATTCAGAATATTTCATTTCGCCACAAATAAGCATTTGTTCCTTTTAATTGCACATACCAGGTGTACCGGAAAGTCTTTACCGTTTTTTTTTGGAAAAATGCATAATTTTCGATATAATGGAAAAATTTATTTATTCAAAATATTGACCATTTAATTCTGCGCATCTTGCCTATCTTTATGAATCCCATTCCAAACATTTGAAGCAGCATTTCACAGACGATTTCTTGATTTTCCATTTGCCTGTCATTCAATTGATGTGGCACCCATCTTCCCATTTTTTGGATTTTTCCCGTCGATCGCAATGGGCCACATTTAACGCTTCTGCCGATTGTTTTTGAGTTTGTGTTGGGTCTTCATCCAATAACTCCTGCAGCTTCGCATATTCAAACTTTTTCGGTCTACCAGGACGGTATTTGTCTTGCACATCGAAAACACCAATTTTGAATTGTCAAAACCACGACTCACATGTTTTTATGCTTGGAGCATGCTCGCTGTATGTTTCAACTAGCAAACGATGACTTTGAGCGACTTTTTTCTTTTGATTAGATAAAAAAAGTAATGCATGCCGCAAATGCATGTTTTCAGGTACATAACTTGACATTTTTGAAGACGTGTTGAATGTGTGACGGTGATACTTTCACAAAATATAACCTATGACGTTGAAGCTTGATGGCTGTAGAATAAAATGAATACGTGTCAAATCATAATATTGTATATTAAGCCTAGCGACACTTATTGGAAAAAACCGGTAAAGACTTTCCGGTACACTTGGTATATAGTATTTTAACATTTTTAATATACGTACTTGTAGCCGTAGATTTATTATATTTTTCACCACTAGTTTTTTTTTATTGTAAACGAAAGTACCTAAAAACCAAAAACAGAAGTTTTTAGTACAATATACAAATCAATTCTAAGATATGGAAACGAATTATCTTTACGTAAACAAAGGATTTGAAAATTTTCTAAGAAGTGGTAAGAGTTTCGAACATATGATAAGGCTTCCTCTGTAAGAGACTAAAGGATTTTGGCCATCTATTTGGTTAAGTTGTGTGTAGGAAAACAAAAATCATTCATATTAGGTCCCTAAGGAAATATTTCCATTGTAAAATTTTAGAATATCGTATAATTTTAATATTCTTGAATACTTTCTTCGGAGTATAAGTAGTTTATTGGTAATGAGAATCTTAGCTTTCCTTTCAAGGTAGGTTATTGAATTATCGACAAATCTTCGACACTTGTCAAACATTGTAAGAAGACCAATCATAGAATTGTTTTTTTTTTTTTTTTGAAAAAGTACACGTTTCTATTTTTTATTCCACCAGTAGCAACATTAGTGATGTAATTGAAATAGAAAAATACCCTCATTGCGTCAATACTCCAGACAATGATTAACCTTTATTTGTTATTTGTACATATGTTCGCAGGCACTCAGTTGTTTTCAGTGACTGAGTAGGCCACCCTCCAGGCATCAAAAAGCTCCGGGAATAAACCCGGGTCTGCCCACATCTTAACCACATTGTACAACCACGCAAAGTTGTTAATTTTGTTTTTTTGGAAACTACTGTACAAATAACCTTTAAATAATTAAAAAAAATATAAAAAATATTATTAAAGTATAACGTTTAAAACTTTTATATTCATAAAATACAAAGATATGTTTTTGGTAAGAATCGTATCCAAAAATAGATATAAAAGTTAATTTAATTTTTTGTTTGTTAGGAGAATGCCAACGTTCGTAATTAGATCAGCTCCTTTTATAGTGTGGGAAATAATATTAAAAAATTTATTGGCAACCATAGCAAAATAAATTGATGTTCTGACGCAATGTTCACTAAAAGACAAATACATCTAGCAAAACATTAACTGGTGGTTATGCTTTTCTAAAAAAGATTTTTTAGTTTATTAATAAATATTCTTAGTGAGAGTGCAATTTTGCATTTTCATTACTTTAGAAGGTTCTACATGCAGATTTAGTCACTGAAGCAAATCTTAAACTTATATTAAAAACTGTTGATAGCGCTTTAGTAAATTAAAACTTTTGGCATGTTTAAATGAAGTTAATTTTTAAGACAATAGTTTGAGTCAAAATTAGTGAAATCGGACACTAAAAATGGACCTGCCGAATTTCAATCGATTCTCTGAACAGTTTTGTAGATATATACGTAGGAAAAACTCAAAAAATTTTTCTCAAAAATTAGAATTTTTGGCGATGTTATAAACAAATTAATTTTTACACGCCTTTTTTTCAAATTGCAATTTTTCCGAAAATACACAATGAAAGTTAACGAAACTTTTAGGTAGGTTTGTGAACAGTAATAAAAAAAATACAGAAAGAAATTTCAAAGAACCCGGCATTTGTTTATAAATAATTGATTTTTTTATAAACAATTGAAAAATTAACCAACTTCTCGTAGGACTAGGAAAAAAATCCTTAAACTGCAATGTTCCTTATACGCTAAGCTACACCCACGCAAAAGAAAAATTTTGCATTTCCTACAGGAAGAGAAGTTATTGATGTTTTAGTGGAAGAGTCTCGCGGTCTTGCGGCAGCCAGAACCTATATACAAATATATTAGAACTACGTGTGAGGCCGCGTGCCACCAGGTTAGTCTATAATCTATAATACGGCTATATTTCCTAAACTATACATTGTATGTGAATTATTCACATCGCGTTACAAAGAGAATGTCTTGCAGTTTCAAATACTACGCCTAACAAACAATCACGCAGCAGAGTTAGTTGTGAACTAACTGGCTACACTCCACCACACGGTTTTCTGCATTCATGAATTTAGTAAACCTAAGTCGGCGACCGCAGTACACCATGTATTTCGTCGTCATTACAATATTAAATCTTTGGTCAGGAAGAGAATTTGTCGTTGAAATTATCAATTTCATCAAATTGGCTGTTGGTGTAAAAGTAACATCATTAGTCGACCGCGTGTATCGCAGGAGAATGTAGGACAAATTCTAAAAAGTTTAGTATGTAACCCAATGAAGTCAATTTGTAGAGTTAGGAGAAAACTTTGAACGCCACCAACAATTGTCTGACGTGTGTTGAGGCGCCATTCAATGTTCAAACCGTACCGCCTACAAATACTACAGGTGCTTCGTGCAAGCAACAAGCTAAAACATATAAATGTTTCGAATGATATGCTCAAAAAGATGGATGATGACCTTTTTTTGTCGTGTTTCATTTTTATTGCCAAGGGAACTCCTATCTAAGTAGAAAAGTAAAGATATGAGGGCTACAAAATCTCCATGCAAATCTGAAACTTGATAGCTACTCCCTGAAAGTTAATGTGTTCTATGCCGTACAGCAAATGGATCTTTCCTTTCGATAGTAAGACGGTTACTCGGGTAATTTATCTCGAGATGTTGACACTCTGGTTTCTTCCTCAAGAGAATGAAGATTTAAAAAACTTTATTTTCTAAAAAGAAGGAGCCCTACTGCATTGGAACTGGGTGTTCGATGACTTCTGAATGAATCTCTACCTTAATGATGGATTGGTCGCATGGTGGCACTTATGATCTAACCGCCAAGTTTATACCTAGTGATTTCTTCTTGTAGAAGTTTGTAAAAGAAACAGTTTAGGTACCAGCTTTACCAACAACTTTGAACAATCTTAAAAACCGTATGACATTTGCGGTGAACTCTTGGATGTAAGACAACCTTCCTCTTGTGTGGAATATATTCTGTTACTGTCTAGATGTTATCCGCAATTAATTTACTTTCTCGCCATTTTTGGCTCAATAATCAATATAAACAATTTCTGATTATTTTACTACTTCATTTTACAACATCACATTGGTTGCATCACATATATTCCTAAAGTTGTCAATCCATTTTCGAAACTTTGAATCACAAACATTTATCATGCCTCTGTTGCACTTTGAAAAATAATTATCATTAAATTTGTAAATCAAATATAATATTTTATACAAGTAATTAGTGGTTTTTGTATACATATCGGTACATTTTATCAGCTGACAAAAAACGAATAGCAGATGGCATAACGATGTATATATGTGCGTAAAAATTTTGTTAGCCAAAGTATTGAAAAGTATTTTATTATATAATTTAATACCCGAAATAATAAAAATGACGGTAAAGATATAAGAATTTTTAACATACATTATTAGTTGTATAGTCGTTATTTTTTATTTGCTATTCCCTTTTCATTTTAAATTTGTTATACAGCTGTTACGATTAATTTTTATATTTTAGATTTTTTGTATTTGTCTACATTTATATTTCTAATACATTTTTTTTTGTTAATTCCTTTTGTTAAATATATTATTAAATTATTGAAATTTTCATGCCTCTGCTATTATTTTTAGGTCTTATTTTCTAATGTTTTATTTACTGTTACCAAATTATGTTCCTTTTATAACATTTAATTATTTTTACAGTAAGCTATATCAATTTCTATTACAAGAATACTGTATTGTAGTTTATTTAAATTAACTTTTGTAAATAAAAAGGTTTTAAATACATGTTACGTCTAGGACACACAAAAATTGAGCAGCACTTTATCTGTTTGTTAATTTCTTGTACTGTTTTATATATTAATACCTACTAACGTATGTATATTATAAAATGTCCTATATTCAGCTGTAATAAAATAGCGTTGTGATCTATTTTTTAGCTAATTTTTTAAATATTTTTCTGAAATTTTACAGATCAAAAAAGTGCAACTGCAGTTATTTCATAAATATAATATAGAAGTTTGTAATTTTCACAGATTAAAAATATAAGTGGAAATAAAATTGGAAAGCGACTCTAAAATAAATTTACCATTATATACAATATCTTTGTAAGTGAAACAAATGTCATTTTTTATAACTCCTACATAACCAGCAATCGTTAAGCACGCGGAATCAGGTGCCGCCACTTTAGTAATAACAGCGTAGTGGATTTAAACTGATAAATTTAACAGGCGCTTCTATAAATAACTTGTAATAAAATGTCACGTTTATAAAGTCCTTCACCTTTTAGTATAAAACTTGCGCAACAATCCAGATTAATTCAACTACGAAATAATCATTTGAATTGGTAAACAGCAGTGTTCAAATATTAAAGCAACTAAATTTTACGTGTAGTTGTTCTATGACAATTTGCCTTTAAAATATAATTAAGAGTTTATACCAAAATATTACTTCTATTTTTATACAACTAAGCATTAAAGTTAATAATTATAAAGGCACAATCTAATCTAATAAAGCAAAATTTAGCAGTGAAATTTATTTTTATTGTAGCTTTTCATAATATTCGCTCTTGAATTCAATTAATTTAATATTTAATGCATAAATTCTACTTGAGTCTATTTGAGTCACTACATAAACAAGGGTTTTTAAGCTTTACATAGCATCTTCGGAAGTTGCAATTTGTAAGCCACCCGTTTTATGTATTTGTCGAAGTCACAAAACCAATCGGAATGTACCGACAGGACTATATGGGGGTGATTTAACAATTTATAACGGAAATCCTTTAAACATTATCTGATACATAGTATTAATGACTTGAAGTTTTACACGCTTCCTAATAATATCTTACGCAGGGCTCCATAAACGAGTCTTTTGAATAACTTTTGACCGACAAACTGTTGTGTATCATTCTGGGGCAACCGTAAGCTCATTTGTAAGCACATTTGTGGAAGGTCTTCATGTTATGTTACACTCCTAGATTGCATTACCACGCCGCTTCCATTCAGATTCAATTACATATATTAAACTGTCGTCATCAGTAATAATATAAATTGCTTTATCACATATCTTAAGACTTTTCTTACACCATTCTACTTAAATTTGGATTTTACCTCTGTAAGACGTTTCTTTCACTCAGATGGTCAAGTATCTTGTTTATTCCTGTCATATTAGTGTCCAAAGTGTTCCTAATTATTCTATATGTGCCTCGAGTGTTATCTTAAATCATTCTACACGGTTTTCTCGGACGGCACTTGGCCGTCACATCCAGCACGAACTCGTACAACACTTTCTCTTAGAGTTAAAAAGCTTTTAAAGTTGTTGCAGTTATCAAAATTATATTTAAACTATCAAACTAAATAACAATGCAGGTGTGTTTCATACAAGGTTTAATTCTTTTGGTGAATCAAATTTACTAGTTTACTTCAGTGCTTTTAGAACTATGAGTAAAAAAATTATTGAAAAAATTTTATATGTTCAAACTCCCTACTATTTATTTATCATCTTTATACACTCTTATATGTATGTATGTATCAAATCTTTGATACAAAATAAATATAATTTGTTTGTGTTATAATAGAGACTGCAAAAAATGTCTAGTAATCGAATATCTCACTGCATCAATTGTTACCAAAGTGTGTTTTAAAATTTACCAATATTAATCTCTATAAATTTAGAAAATTCTTCTTCAAAATGTACAAAACAATCTTTATTTCATAAGCAGAAATAGTTGTATTAATAACAATTTATGCTGTTAATGTATAGATAATAACTTCAAATTATGTTTTATTAGACTCCAGTTCGACACTGCACTCCAGACATTAAACATCTCAGACGAACTTTATTGAACACCAAATTGAAAGACACTGAAAATATCACCTGAGCTAAGTACCTCAATGCAAAGCTGAAAAAATATCTAATCACTACAATCGTATTCAAAATAAAAATATCAACTTGTGTCGACAGTAACTGAGATTTCAGTCCCACTTTTGAATAATAGACTATGTGGAATGCAGTATCTAACTATACTAATAGAAGAAAATACTAATTTTCTAGCTTACTAATATTTTTCTTCTGCTACCTTATAACGTATCCGAAAATGATAACACAGAAGTGACATATTTTTTCAAATCAAAAGAAACTGGTTAAAGGTAACAAGGGTGTGGGTATCTAACTCTTTAATTCTTTGTGGATGTATTTTGTTTTAGAAAAATTAACTCTACCAATAGTGAAATATAATATAACAATAATTTGTAAGATGTATTTAAAAAGTTCTCATAAAAATCCACATTTTTAAGATTTCTGTGTACATAACTCTGATAAAGACCTTACTTCCAAGCGAAAACTAATGTCGAAGTTTTCTAGCAAGCGTCTTATTGTATTGATTGTAGGTATGAACAGTATGCGTTGTAACTCCAATAAGACAAAGTCAACGAAAATCAAAGTGTTAATATAGTCAGAAAAATGGCCTAAACTTATAAGTTAAATTATACAAAAATCCTTTATGAATACACATATAAAACGTTTTATTATCAAACTACAATAGCTCTTGTATGTTTCGTTAATTTGCATAAATTCTTTCAAGTTTGAAAATTGAGGGACACGCCGAATTTATTTATTTGACTATTTCAGAATCCCAAATAACTAAAATGTACAGATAATCAAAACATCAATACTTTATATGAGCACTTTATCTGTTAACATAATGACAAGAGTTATTTGCACAAATTAATTAATATGCCATTACTCTGCTAATGAAACATAAATAAAAAATTCTTTATAGAAGATTTTATAAACCATTTTCATTTACTAACATTTTATGAGTTTATTTCTTAAATCACTTTAAATAATGAATTCTCATATAATGCTTGCGTAGGAGCTACTAAATAGCAGTAATGACGTACAAATATATTATTCTATAGCAATTGCTACTATGCTGCATCAGCTAATTTTGTTACTTTAAGTTCTTATAATTATGAACTCTGTTAACAAAATTAGCAGATGTGCTCATTATTGCATCTTCTTAATAAGTAATATTATTTTTAATTAAGTACCAGCTGTGACAACTGTTAGCAAAATAATGGCAAACATAATTTTAGATAAACAAACGTTTTAATTTTTATTTAAAAATAAAAATCCCTCCTAAACTTATCTTAATCCAAGTACAAAAGTACATCTGTAATATTTGTTTTTTACTACAGTTACAAAGTGTAACTGTAGTTTCAAAGTTGTTACCACTTGTATCAGCCGAAAAGAATTATCTATTTATTTTTAAATTAATTTTTCTATAAAACTAAAAGTTGTAAAGAAAGCATATTAATGCTATTAACATTAACATCTTTGTTCTACTAATCAGCCTCTTAATTTACTTAAAATAATTATCTATCAACCCCATAGATTCGCTTACTAATACAGTAAATAAAGTGCAGTAGTACGCCCCTTAAACACGACCACCTCATAAAGCATAAATCTGGTTTGCATTAGTAATGCATTGTATTGATCAGTGATTCTGTCGTTGCTTCTAATAATTTCATATATTCGGAATGGAAGGGAATTACACGGTATCCTGAAATAATTCAAGGGAAGCTCAGACTAACTTAAAAGAGTATCTGAATTGTTTGGAATTTAAGTAAAGTTTTTGAGGCAAACATCCCGAAACGTTTTCTGTATTATTAAGCTTTGGGGAAAATGATCAGTCAAGATCGTTTATGTGTTGTTCTTGAAACCAGCGGAATGGATACCAGCGCTATCTTGTTGAAAGACAAAGCATTTAAAAATTTGCCTTTTACCTATTCCAAAAGCTGTATGTACTTTTCCAAGTTTTGTCAGCGTGTCAATATTACTAGATCAACAAATCTGTCGTAATATTTATCTCTCTATACCATAACTGAATCAGCTTGCCGTCTTGAGAAAACCACTTCTTGTTTGCTCATTTCACGCCTATAATAAAAAACCCGATCGCCCCACCTTTTCACCACTGAAAATAAGATTTTGCTAATCTTATCTTCACCTTGCTTTTTAATGTGGCAAATCTAAAAGTGCAATGCAACCCAACCCCTTTTAAAGAAGCCTTCGTTGAATTGTTCAACGTTTTAATAGTGGACAGCTCTTACTTAGTTTCTAATCAGTTCTTACTGAAGCATTAGTTACATATTTTGCGATTTATCCAATTGTTAAAAGCCAATTCAATGCATATTAGGCAATACAAAACAACATTTTCTCTTATTTGTAACCAGATTTGTATGCTCTTTAAGACTTTTTACATAATTTTTGAGATCTTTGATAAAACTGGTCGCAACTACTTTTGGAAGAATGTCTCAATTTTTCCTCGTCCGCTAAACAGCTTTGCCTTTCCACTGGTTGTATCCATGTGGCGCCATATTTTTATACGTATATAGCGGGTAATGTAAGTTAATACTCCATACACAATCAATATCTAGAGTGTTATTTTAATAAATTAATTATATTAGAATTCATTTTAGCAAGAATTGCCGGTCGTGTCTATGTTTTATATATATATATATATATATATATATATATATATATATATATATATATATATAAAATTAATCATTTTTATACCAATCCATAAATACATACACCTTATTTTGCTAATGACGTAATAAAAACATTTTATTAAACAGTTATTTAATATTTTGAAAGCAATAATTTCATTATTTTTACGAGTCTTCTTGACTACCTTAAAATAACAGGTAAATGCAAGAAGGCTTTCAATATCCTGTGTACACGATACGTGAGAAGAAAGTAAAAATTGGCGATTACATAAAACACGAGCGACTCTGCGTGTTTTATGAACAATTTTTGTCGTTATAGAAAGCATAAATTTGGAGGGGCCTGCGCGATAAATAAAACCCAAGTAGGAACTTCTAAGATAAATGGTTTATTTTCCGATAATTAAATTATCATCGTACTTCTGCCTCGCAAAACTGTGAAAAATTCGGCATTATCGACGTGCAATTTCAGTCGATAAAATGAGTTATAATGAATACCAGGAAATGCCTCCCAGATACCGAAAGAATTAAATTACACACTTACCGGGAATTTCTTTGTTCCTATCGCCGACGACCCGGTTTTCGTCAGAATCGCCGCGCTCGTGTCGCTCTCCTCCCCACACTCTGCCTAAACATTCAGAATTACTGTGACCCTTCAGCAGTTTCACATATGCATAAGATAATAAGAGTTCTCGTAAAAAATTCGGGTGCAATTTCTGCTTTGGCTCAAAATTACCTACGCTTTACGTCTCTAATAAAAGTACGGGATCGCGTTCGGGCACTTACCGTAATAGCCATCAAAATAGCGTTACTACATCCACATACGATCACCGAAGCATCTAAAAAGTTTGCGACACTAAGATGACCAAATAAAACAATTAGGGTGCACGAGGTAGGCACAAATGTAATTGGATCTAACGCCGCCGGGATATTCCCAAATGCAACAAAGATTTAGCAAAGAATAATGACAAAGATCTGTTATGTACCTTTCTTTCGCGATGCCACGGTCGGTAGCGACGTAGTCGTTCTTATAGTTGTGGGCGCCGGAATTTCTGCAAAGTAATAATTAATCCAAGTAAAACCACCATGCATCTTCTGGTAATTGTAAAATACGGTGATAACGTACCCTCCAATTTGATAACGCCATCCGTTTCCCCGAGGGAGTTTTTGGCAACGCACTTGTAGGAGCCAAAATCTGAAATGCTTACGCTTCGAATTTTCAGCATCATGTATTTCTTGTATCCGCTTTCCATGGAGACTGCCTCGTATTTGTCACCTGTTAAACAGCGTTAATAAAACAGGAGAACTCACTTTTATAAATGATGCATTGCTTTTTGCGGAAATCCTAATTACCTCTCAACTAAAAACTATACCAATTTATTACGTAATATAATGCGTACAGGATACGCATAATTTTCTTTTTTTGTCATGTTTTAATTTCAATAACTATTTTATACATAATGTTTACTAATACCTTTTAATGTGCTTGAAAAATTACTAATTAAATTAAGTACCAATTATTAAAATAACTTACTATTATTTAACCTAAAAAAATTAATATAAATCTTTTCGGACCAACCACACCAAAAAATAGCAAAAAATTTAATAAAATGTTTATGTATGTAAGTGAATGGTTCTTAACTATTTTCATATTGTAAAACCCTGGATTAAAAAATTTTTCTTAACACCACATTCGCTAAGGTTTTTTTTATTAAAAATTATAGAAAACAAATTACCAAACAAACCAGATGTTAAAAACGAGATATTGTGTTTGCTCAATAACACTCGATATTTTTTACTGTGTAACCACATTACGACCTCATAACACAATTTAAAGATTTTAATAATAATTAGTAACGTATTTTAGTTTTACCTTATAATAGGGACAATCTTAGAAATTTTAATAGTCTCTCGAATAACAACTGCATTAGAATTTATGCCATATGCAGCACTGTTCTAGTATATTAGAGTATATTCAGAATTTTCAACGGCAACGTCTGTAGCAAATTTAAAATAATTTTAATAAATGAATCCTATTTATATTTAGATTTATACAACTTAATATTATAAAATTATAAAATGTTACAAAACTGCAATTTATTTTTAGTTTATGGCAAAATAGAATAAGAGTTAAAAAAGTATTGAATATGCGTAACAACTAGTACATTGTTACTTCTAAAATATTTAAATTTTGATGTGCATCACTTTTATTAAATATACAGTACTACTACAAACGAATAACATTGGATTAAAACTTTTACATTGAATTTAGAAGACCACATTTACAGAACTGTAAGTTCCTGGAGTGCAAAATTTAGTTTCTCAGAAATAAAAGGTATACAAATAATTTTAGCTATTATTTGTCATGTTAATTTTTAAGTGTGTCATACTTAGGTGAAAGTATTTCGTTGCGGTTAAATTACTAAACAAACGAATTTAAAGATCTATTATGAATCTACACAAAAAAAATATTTTCTTATGGAAAATAGACCGATTGACAACCGAAGAACAACAGTAAGTAGCAGTAGCAGTAGCAATAGCATTGCCTATTATTCCATTGCATGGCTTAAGGAAATTATATATTTTTTCCGTTCCACCGTCCTTCTCCTGGTTTCCTTGCAGATTCCAGTCCATAACTCTCCTAACATTGATATTAGTTCGTTGAAATATTATTGCCTTCCAGACTCTAGACAGTTGTATAAACACACTCCTTGCTTTATATATTGTAGCCATCACATCTTTCAATTCCCCGTTTACCACAACTACAACACTTCCCAAGTATGTGAATTCGTTAAAACTTTGTATTATATCTCTTTTTAAAGTCAATTTATCCCATACATTTCTAGATTTTTGTCTTATATTTTGCAAAACTTATGCAGGGCAATATTTTGTACTATAAAAAAGCAGAAAAGACGATAATACACAATTCTAACATAAGCCTTATGTTTGACTGCAACTTTTGCGATAGTGTCCTATCATAAATTACTCTGCACGAATAACTATTGCATTCCTCCTTAATATAGTTAATTGCTTTTTTTAACAAACCTAGTTTTTAAGACTAATCCATATGTATTTCTTTATTAAGGAATTGAAAACCCTCTCACAATCCTTAAAAATTAGGTGACTAGAATTCTGTAGATAGTTCTATATTAATTCTTCGCGTGCTTATTTCAACTATACATGACTTTCTCGATTCAAAACTACACCGATTTTTCCGTAATTTAGAACCAGCACTCTGTTCAAAATAATCCTGTAAAATATCTTGTTTACGGTACTTACAATTAGTAACTCCGCCTACAGTGGTTTGAATAGACTAAAGGTACTGTTGCCGGTTCCAAGTTCGGATCAAGGAAGAGCGAGTCCTTGAATCAGGCCAGCACTTAAGAATTAAAATACACAAACCCGCTCGCAGAGGTAGAGATATGCATTGGATGAATAGAACAGATTTACCAGCGACGACCACAGCGAATTTATGAAAATCAAAAAATATTCTCAGAATAAGCACCTAGAACATCAGATCTCTAACCACAAAAGAAAGAAAGATTACTAAAAAACTTTCAATTAGAAAAATAGATATATACGCCTTGCAAGAAGCGAAGAAAAATGAAAGAGAACGAACCATGTTAGAAAACTAGATAGTGTTATACAGTGGAGTACCAAAGAAAACAAGAGGCAAAGAGGGGGTCCCTATATTAATATATAAAAATACTTATAAATCAAATCGTGGAATGTAAATATGTATCAGAAATAATAGTAAATCAAAATAGACAACAAGCGTATGAATATAGTGTATATGCTCCTGAGAATATTAAAAATGTATAGACTAGGAAAACCTTCTATAAAAGAACAACAAACCGATTCCACCCAACAAGTATACGATTATTATGGGGGACCTCAACACTCGAGCAAGAGATGACGTCCTTCCAAGTTTAAAACAGTGATACAACGAAAACAATAAGAATGATAACAGAGACCTTAACAGACTTCTGCAGCACAAATAAAATACGTACAAATAATCCATCCCCCTACCCCATAATATAAATATACGTTCAAAAATACCCAAGGACAGAGATCAATAAGCAACTATAAAATTAACAAATAGAGAACTACATCTATCTCAAATTTTATACGTAAGAGCACTAACATCTGCAGAAATAAGAAGAGTTCATAAGCTAGTACTAGGTAAAACTAAAATAAAAATGCGCATTTACCATTATAGAAACGATCAGACAAATAAGAATACAAGGATAAAAATTGAAAGTTTCCAGGATAACTCTACAAAATTCTTGCATCAAAAGAGACCAACAGAAAAAATTTAAAACGATAAAATTACAGAAAATGATGGAGTAGAAGAAAGCTGGACAAAAATTAATCAAATACCTTACATGTAACGAATCCGTAGGCGAAAATAGAATAAACAAAAATAGCAAATTTCAAAAAAAAAACTCTGTGGGTCTGTAAAGAAGTAAAAGAAAAAAACTTACCTGGCATACGCATCAAATAAAACACAGTTAACATATCATAAGTATAGAAGAATAAGAAGGAAAATAAACTAGTTAAAAAGATTAAAAATAAGAGTCAGATTAAGACGTAGTCCACCTATTATTCAAAAGAGAAATCCCACTAGATATAACCAAAACAATTAAAGACATATATAGACAAAACAGAATAGAAGTCAGAATGGCAACCAATAGACGTAGGAACGGAAATCAGACAGGAAGACTGCTTAAGCTTTCTTGATAATGGCCGCGATAATAAAGACTGTTAATGCCGGCAAAGGATATAGAATATGAGCCAAAAAAATAAAAATATTCTGCTAAGCAGACGACGTAATTTTAACAGCTCAAGACGAGGACAACAAAAAAGTTTAATATGGCAATCTCAACCAAAAAAACCAAGTCATTAGTAATCAATAAGCAGCCTATTAGACGTAAACTGGAAATCGACGAAACAAGTATAGAACAAGCAATAGAAATGGAGTACTTAGGGATCTATCAAGTTATGATAGATTGAGAAATAAGTTAAACAACAAGTACAAAAGCTAATAAGGTAGCTGGATGTTTGAACAACACAATTTGGAGAAGCAAACACATCAGAACAGAGACAAAATTGAGAATATATAAAGCTACCATAAGACCAAGAATAGCTTACGTGCCAGAGGCGAGATCTGACACTAAAAACTATTAAATTAATAAATAATTGCCGAAAATAGTCTAAGAGATCCAGTAAAGAGTGATGAAGTTAGAAGGAAGTGCAACATTGAGAAAATAAACGAATGGATACTGAATACAAAAAGGAATGGAACAATTACATAAGTAGAATGGCAGAGAACAGGTTAATCACCATCGGATCGACGAAGTACACGCAAAAGATGGAGTGACAACATGTAAAGGCATAAACCTATCAATAAAACAGGCAGAATTTCCTACTAAAAAGAAGAAGACAATACTTAGTAGAATAATTCCTCTTCAGTTTTAGTATTTGTTATGACCCCATTTCTTTTGTACATCAGTCCGTTCCAATCTTGTGAAAATCTTTCTTCTTTTCATATTTTATTCATAAGTGACAACAATTTCTGCTCACGTCTCAATATCTACTTTGCTTGATAGTCAACATTTACTTGGATTGTAGGTCTTCTTCGATTTTTTCTTTTTCATAAGTTCTGCTTCTCTTTTTGTCGTCTTGATTTATTATTTCCATAAAATAGTCTATGAATCTTTTTAACTTTTGTTTTGTTACAAATAGTATTTGTACAGTTTATTCTTTATGATCCTCCTCTTTTTGCCTGTCAATTTTCTTACATTTGCATACAACTTTTTGAAGAACTTTTTATTGGCTGCCATTTCAGCTATACCCTCTACGTATCTTTTTTGCACACTTCTTAACTTTTTTCCTTTTTTCCTAAATTTTTCTTGCAAAAGTTTTTTCTGTTCGTTACTTCAACAATTTAGCCTTTTCCTTTTCAACACTATTTTTCTTTCTTCTATTAATTTTTAAATGCTTTTGCTCATCTATTTTTTCTTTGCGCCTACTTGATGCTTTAGAACCTTTAGAAATGCATTGGTGAATGTTCGCCTACAATCTTTCCATATTTATGTTCTATTTCTCAGTTATAATCAATTATTTCTGTATTTTGTTTGTGTTTCTAGATATATTTAATTTTACATAAGCATCTTGAGTTGTTTCTATGTTATAATACCACCTAGCATTCCTATTATATTTTTTGTTCCTTTTTTAATTTCTATCATAATTTTAGCGATTAATAAGTAGTGATCCGTGTCCATATCTGCACCTCTCCTGTTCCGAGTGTCCTATCACTTTACAAACTGATGGTTTATTTATGCATGTATGATTGATTTGAATTTGCAACTCTTAGTTAGTTAAAACTACGTAAATTTGTGAATAACGTTGTGCTTAAATAATATACCCCTTTGACTCTTGAATGCTACAACATTCTATTAGTAGAACATCATTTTCGCTTTTTTTCTGCCATGCCATGTATCTCCATAACATTTTCTAAAACTTTCATTTTCTATTTATATTTTAGCATTTAAACCACCAATCGCAATCCTAGTTTTAACTTTTTGTGCTGAAATCATGATTTTACTTAACAAACTAAAAAAGTTTTCTTTTGTGTAAAGTGTTGCTGTTTTGCAATATAATGTTGCACCATAGTTAAATGTTACTTGCCCGTTTAAATTTTCTGAGATTGGCTTCTAGTTTATCAAAATGTTTCTGGATTTATTTATATACCCACACCGTATTGATGGCCCACGCCTTCTTCCAGCCCGAATAAATTTCAGAGAATACCCCTCGATTAATATTTTACCACTGCTGTTCACCTGAATTCACTCACTTCTAATATGCCAATATTGTATTTTTTATTTCTGTATAAGTTGATTAATTCTGCCTGTCTGGTACATTGTTTTAAGGTTTTACTGGTCTACCTTTAAAATTATTTTGCATTGGTTTAAATATACATCATTGCCCGTTTTAATTCTTATCTCATAGCCCTTTCCCGTCTGTTCATCGTATGTGTCATCCGTTCTCTCCTTCATAGGGTAGTAATTTTTAGATCACCTGCGTTAATTTTTTCTTAACATGCACCTGAAGTTTTACACCGAAGTCCATACTTCTCCCGCTTTGATTATTTTCTGGTATCTCTCTTTCTTTTCTTTTGTGCAGCTATTTGTTTTATTTTTGCCTGTATACTGTGTACTCTCAAAAATTAGATCGTCGTCTGTAAAGATATTTGAGTCTCTACAATTTCTTCTTTTATCTCCAAGTCTCCTGGTTGCACTATTATAAAATTATTTATTTTTACCTTTAAATTTCAATTTAAAGTTCAATTTTGACTTTTTGTAGCCTCCCCATTCCATTCCGGTTATCTTAATGGCGTTTTTTTCGCTCCTTTCTCTAATATTTACTATTTTTTCTCTGTTAATTTTCTGATTTCTTCTTATACTTCTCGATTTTCAGTTTGTACTATTTTTTGTTTATTACACCTTTAAATTCCTCCAAGTCTAAAACATTTTCATTTTTTCCTTAAATAGTGATCTTGTTTTCTTGCTCTCGCTAAAACTCTCTTCCTCTCCTGTGCTTTTCTTTCTCTTATTCTGATCGTTAGTTAAACTATCGTTTTCATAGTTATATATTTATGCAATTGCAACATTTTATTTGTCTATTTGGAACCAGCTGGCCAATAACAGATAACCTGTATTGATCTACTCCGCCTTTTGCTGTAGAACGCTTGGATATACTCTTTTATTGCAGCCAAATATTTACCGAACTGTGGCTTATTTTCTGTCAAATTTATATTGCGTTATTTAATATGATATTATAATTTATATTAAATAATAACCCACACGCTTGTCACTCACTAAGATTTACAGACTGGCGTGATTAAAAGCGCGGTACGATCCATTTTAGATGCCGGAGCTTGCAGTCACACCACCGCTTTCGTCCGCCGCGACCGTCGAACTCGAACAGCACTAAGCGAATACGAAATTAGTAGGTTGGAAGGTTTTGAAGCAGAACGTAACAATACCAACTAAAAAGATTGTTATCTTTAGAAGCTTTCGATTAGGAATTCAATTGGAACCATTATATTGATTGACTATTAGCTCCTCAATAACTATTGATCTTGACGAGACTAACAGCACGCACTCTTTTTTGTATTGAATTACCTTTTTATGACGAATTCAGTTTTTAGATGTGCTGAAACCATGTATCGAGAAGCAAAAAAGGAAACGAAAAGACTGCACTCGTGCGAGATAGGCAATACCAATTAAGTGTATAGACTTTGAAGTATAACACCAGGTCACTTTTAATAAAAATCAGGTGCAATATTTTCAGTAATTTTATATTATAATTTGTAGCAGTTGCTTCAAGCAATTTTCCAACCCAACCTCATGCGTTACGAAAAGCATAAATAATAAAACTTCTTCAAAACACTAGTGCAAAAGGGCTTGCCCGGATACCTAGATTGTTTCCGATTGAAAACGTTTGTAATTTTATTACTTAAAAATTTAACGATCTCCACAACCTCTAGGCAATTTAAACAAATTAAGAAATAAAATGCAGTTTTTAAGATGATATTTGCAGTAATTTTGGTAAATAACAATGTATTAAGCAAGTATTTATAATTTTCAATTTGCTTAGTTTAATTTAAAATATAGAAATATGTACTAAAAAATTGAATCTTTATTTTACTAATTTGAACTTTTATATCCAAATATTTATTGTACTAGTTTCACAAATTAAACTATGTTTTATCTTTTAAAGCTTATAGATTTAAGTTTATATGCTTCTTTGTTAGAATTATTACCTTTTATCTGCCAAAGCTTGTCACGAACTTATATTCAGTCTATAGAAAGCATGATAGGTTCTCAAAACACTAATAAATGAAAAAGGAAACCTTCACGCTTAATAAACTTCGATCCATAGATTAAAACGGCAGATGAACTTAATACAAAATAATGCCTGCTGGAACCAGATTGAAACTAACCAAGCCCCACCATAAATATTAATAAAGTTTATTTACACTACGCCTTCTTGCATAAACTTTTGTTCCGAAAATCTCTTTTACTACAGTTAGCCCAGACGCATTATTCAAATCCGTAAACGAATGGGTCGAAGCGGGCTTATAAAATTTCTTTGATGTATTTTTAACTCCCTGTTTGTAAAAAACAGAAGCATTCCGCGAAAGAGTTGCATGCCTTTTAGCTCGCATTGAAGATAAACCCGTGAGGCATTAGCATCCCGGGAGGTTGGCACAAGTAATGTGAAACAAGAAATCAAACAACGCCCATCATTAATTAAGAGATCAAAGGGCGATAAATGAGGTTTATAGAAGAGAGGGACAGCAGTTCAGTTTTAAAACCATGTTTTCTATGCGTTATGATATGTTTCATGACTTGTTGGGATTGCTATAACTTAATATACATATAGTAACTAAAAATTGCAAAAGTATATGTGTTAATATTTTATTATGTAAATTGGTAACAATTAATAAGTTAATTCATTTAAAACTGCTAACAATATTTATCAAAAATCTATCTTAAAATAACGTTAATTACATAATGAAAAGATTTATTTGGTTTACAATTTTTGGTACATATTTTAATTATCAAATAAGATTATTTAGGATAAAATATCAAATCACTAATGTCTTAGTAAGTTGCGTTACTTACTAAAAGTTTAAGTTTACGTTATCGAATTTATAATAGCATTAAGATTATTTCTTAATAAATCTCTTATACCACCCTGATAAACAAAAGGTTTTATATTCACACCATTAAAATAAAAACAATAACAGAAATCATACTATAAAATAGAAATATAGTAAGTTATGTTTCTATACACTACTCGCAACATTTAATTTGCTTCCACGATTGCTTTAATTAATTGTAAATATTGTAAATAAAATAGAAGAAAATAAGGATATAGAAAATTTAAGGTACTATTTTGACATATGTGAAAGCAAAACAATTGTTTGTAATGATGTTTCTTGGGATGCAGGTATATGTTGTTGGATGAAAGAAGATTCCTCTTAAAGAAGATTGTCAACAACAAACTCAACTCCGTAAATTAAAAAATAGTATAACATGTTTATAAATAACAAACAAATTTTATTATAAAGATTCTGAAATAAGCCAAAAATAAATTATGTGCAAAATCGTGGCTGCTTTTGACGTATGAGGATAATAAACAAATTCAAAATCAAATTTTAGAGTTGGTTTAAATGGACTTTTTTACATAATTTTGTTATTAAGTAAATGCAGAGTGAACTACAAGGAGATTATGTACAAAAAGGACTTAAGGGTACTAAATAGTAAAATTATTATAGATGCCCTGCTACTATCGCTCGTACCCAAAGACCGCAAAGTAATAAGCTCTAGAAATCCGAGTAACCTAGTAAAATATTCCCAGTAGAAAATAAGGCAAGAAATAAACGAGAGCGAGTGACCTGAAAATGCCGACCACCTATCCAAGAAAAAAATGATTCACTTTACTACTACCACCATAGCTAGCTAGACTAAGGTATTTTGAAATAAATAAAAATCTCCCTTTACTTTTAATTTCTTTGTAAGTAATTATCTATATACATTTTCTTATTTATCAGTTCCTTGAATAACTTGTGTGTTGCTTTATTTTTACTTATTATTTATTGTAGCAATAGCAACAATATGATTTGAGGATGTTATTCAGGCCGTTCGCTATTAAGATGGTTCACTCGCATCATCTTCTTTGTCATCAATAAGTTAATGTGTTTAGCATTACAATTACTGCCAACAATAAATCCATCGAATCAAAAAACGGTTAACGATGATCCTTAGTAAAATTGTACCTAGCGGGAGAGTACCCGGTAGGTATTTTTGTTAGACAATTTTGTATGATGATTTGATTCCTGATAGATGATAGTTTCACAAACAATGATTACTGATTCACCGTGGGCAGTTTTCTATACAACTAAGTTCTTTTTACGTTAATTTTAATAACATTTTGTGGTAAAATTAGCCTCGTCAGCTACGGCAGCTAAAGTATTTAACATTTTATCATAATTAATTACACCGTGAACAATTATTGGGGATGGTTTGGACCAGTGTTGAGGTTTTATTTGATTTTTCTACGTTATTGTTTTGCTGTAAATTGCTATTTTCTTCAGAATTAATAAGATATTTGTCAGAGTAATTGTAGGAACATTTGTTTAAAATAAATAAACATCAATAAGGTTTATTTTAATGTGGTGAATGTTTTGCCAAAAAAATATGTTTATTCCCTCATCTTCACAATTTTTAGGTGTGTATGCGCGTTCAATTTCGTTTATATTGGTGATTATAATTTTATTTTTTGGGTTAAATGGAGTAAATAATGAAAAATGTTACATCATTCAATTATTATACTGGAAAAGCGGCTGTTGATAACTTATCGACTACAATAATAAACAGCTAACAGGTTCCTTTCTACTATACATTACAGTAGTACATTAATTTTACTTTGTTAACTTTATACGCTAGGTAAGTAGAACTTAGCTCAACAAAGTGAAAAGAAATAATAGGTTAGCCGAGAAGTTCGGGTGCTTCATGATAATATCTTTATTTTACAATGACATTTTACAATTTTAGTGTTATTTGATAGCTAGCAATTCTGCAAACACTGATATATAACTCACTTAGGATGAAGCTTAAAAATGAACTAATTCGTTTGCTGCTCAATACAAGCTTGAACTGAATGCGGCAAAGACTGGTAGAAAGATCTGTAAAGCTGAACGTACAGCACAGAAGTGGTTCCAAAGATTCAAAGGGGAAGGTGACAAGCTAAGATTCGGATGTCCAAAAGAAGTTGATCATCAAGCCATAATCAATAGAATTGAAGAGCCATCAATAATTTATCAGATGCTGGCCAAAGAATTTGACTGGCATCACTCAATAATCAAGGACATTCTGCACGAAGCTGGCAAAAAACGAAAGTTAAAGTGGGTTTTCTACGAACTGAATGAGAAATGAGAAAAATGGTAACTGCCTTCTTCACCTCCAAGTCTACTAAGTTTACGGACCTGATATCGATATGTTGTCTAACTGGTAGTAGGATGTCATTTCCACTATTAATTTACTTTTTGTTTCGAATTAATTAACGCCAAAATTGAGAGACTATGATAGACCGCACAAACTTTTCTGACAACATATTGTATAACCATGTCATTGATTTATATTTTATAAAATTGGAACTTTTTAAAAATAGATATTTAGAAATAAATACATTATTTCTATTATGTATTGTAGAAGAAATGTCATATATCACTATAAAAGAACTAAATAAGAAGACTAAACGGCTCTATAATTTATAAAATAACGAAGATTATAATAAATGATAACCTAAAAAGATGTTACGCTAATATAAATCAAAACATTTGATAAGTTGATAGATTTCAGATGCGAAAAGTGTACATTTTTAAAACCTTAAAAACGAAAAATAAATAATTATGAAAAGGTTATATATGTTCTAATGTATTTTGTAAATGATGTTTCTAGTAATGAGCATGTAGAAAAAACAGCATACTTCCATAACAAATATAATTTTGCCAATTATTAAGTGGTATTCAGATGATTTATTCGAATTTAAAAAAATATGACTTTTTGAATGTCAGTAATCTTGAAACACTAAAGTGCTGTCTCAAATTAGTAAGGCGTATCCAGAAGGCGAATCAGATCAAAATGCTTTTAATAAATGTTCCGCAAATGTGTGTGCTTTTTCTTTACTGCTCTGGTCCAAGAACTTTATATTGTCATAAATAGTGAGAAAGCTTTCTTCAGCTATTTTAACTTTTTTGCCACTTCTCAAAGAGAATAATCAATGGCTTCAGTAAGTAAATCACTTTAAAGGAATGTTTGAATGAACTTATTTTTGTTATTATTAAGTAGCTCTTAGAGTGCTAGTGTTTCAACATTGAGTAATCGTTTACTCAAAGGTGTTCTCACACTACGCTGCTGTTTTCAGAGATTCTTAAGTTTTTTTTAATGTTGAGTAGATATAAAAATAATTCAGAACGACATAGATTCTAATGGCCCGTCTTAGAACTTCCACAAATTTAAAAATCAAATTCTAGTAACGATAAGCACTACAAACAAAAATTTGCTACATATACTCTTAAAATAAACAGTATGCGGATATGTTCCAATGGCAAAAGTTATTTGTACCTAAGTGACACCACTAACAAAATTATTTGTAATTTTGCAAAAAATATAGAGCTGTGCGAATCAAACAATTGAATGTTGGAACGGTTAACAATTTTACACATATAAAGAATTCCGGAACAAAACTATAATTTACTTCTTCTGTATTTGATATTGGAATACATATTATTAAATACATTTTTTGGTCTAGCGTTCTTATCGTTTAAATTTGGTTTTGTTTGTTTATATAAGGCAAATCTAAATTGTTTGATAACAAAACATTAAATCGACTTTCTTTAACTTTATTAAAAATAAACCATTTATTTGCATTTTTTAAAGTAATAATAGCAACTGAAGGAGATATCATCAGTGCCTACGTTTAAGTACTTGTACTCTACGTTTACTGCTCAATGCACGTAGATTTTATTCTATAAACATTTTAATTTCAGCAATATTGGGCTTGTTTCCATACTCATAAAACCAAAAATAACTAATTAAAAGTAATATTCATGTTTTGCTTCAGCGCGGTGGTAATTCAGACAAAATAACTAAATCAGTTTGATAGTACAGAAAAGGCACTTCAAAAACGGTTTTCATAAACAATATCTAATTTATACGAAAAAAGCTTAGTAATAACTCTTGCTATAAGTGATTGTAAAAAATTTCTATTCAAGATACAAGTTTGTATAAAATCCATGTTTATTTAAAATAGCGGCGTTTTAACGTTTTGGGATGCATATGTGTTATATAATAGTAATGTGACAATAAATAAATGAGACGCTGCTTTTTTAACAAAAATAAATACAAATTAAAAATAAGCGTCAGCGTAAAGGAAATATCTCATTTAGAGCTGCATATTCTTGCACGTTAACACGCTTATTGCCGTGTCCATTTAGAGAATATTTTTATAAAACTAATTAACAAAATAATCAGATTAGAATAAAGTAACGCGTTGAGTTTCTTAACTTACAAGAAATTAATTATTATAGAACCCCAGTTTTTTATGGAAACTAATTTGAGGGCTTTACGAAAACCGATAAAACGTTTGAAAAGTGTCTGTAAGTTTTTTATCCATGCGTTGCTAACAATTGCTTGGCCAATTTGCGATATTTCCAGAAGCAAAACCGCTTTTCAGGTACAACCGCCTTTAAACAAGAACAATTTCAATATTATTCGGCAAATGTTTGTTTTATAAGGTAATTTTACAAAACAAACTTTACGTCAAAACAAGCACGTTTTTAACAAGCTGAATTACATTTAATTTGTGCTACCTGACATTAAGTAAATTAAAAACGGGTGCAGAAATTTCGTAGATCAAAAATTTTATTTATTGTAAAGTGTACATACAAAAGTTTATGTAATAATTGCGTAAAAAATCCATTTTCGCAAACTTAACAAAAACTAACGCTAACTAAGAAGCAAAAGTTAACTAAAAATAAAAAGAATATTATTTTCTAAGAAATCCTACTTACACTCGTGCGCATTTAAATAGAGCTTTTATGCACACTTATCAGGCATTTATAGTTTTATGATGAATTCTCTCTCTCTCTCTCTCTCTCTCTCTCTCTCTCTCTCTCTCTGTCTCTCTCTCTCTCTTCTCTCTCTTCCTCTCTTCTTTCTCTATCGTTCTCTCCTCTCTCGTTCTCTCTCTCTCTCTCTCTCTCTCATCGTTCTCTCTCTCTCTCTCTCTCTCTCTCTCTCTCTCTCTCTCTCTCTCTCTCTCGTTCTCTCCCTCTCTCCCCCCCTCTCTCTCCATCTCTCTCTCCTCTCTCCCATTCTCTCGTTCTCTTCCCTCCCCCTCGCCGTGTTTTTCTCCTAATACCAATCTCTAAAGAGCTTTGATCTTCCTTAAAGGCTTCCAAACTTCTTTCTGGTTTTACGGAACTGTGGTCGTCGTCCGCATTCCAACCATCTGGGATCATATCCCAGAGGAAACAATTCCTATTACTTTTTACTTTGCATAGATGATCGATTATTTTGCTCTTCTTCTTAGTTCTTAACATTAGCTATGATCTTCCTCCATTCTTTTCTATTTCACACTTTTTTCTGCTTCCTCTGATCATCTTAGTCTTGGTCTGCCCTCCTCTCGTACATTTTGCTTACCTACTTAAAATCTTTAATTCCTCTTGTAGGTAGATAGCAATCGCTCGACCTGTTCCAAGCATCTTTTACTTTTAATATCTGAGGATATGTTTTCGCATACCGACTTTCTATTTTCTGGTTAGTTAATACTCGCCATAACCCATTTTTATTAACCGAACCATATAAATATATAAATTATATAGGATAGTTCCCATTTGGCTTTCGCAGCGTAAAGATGTTTGGGTCACCGCTCTGACCGCTAGAAAGTTCAAGTGCTAACATTATCGCGCGTGATAAACGAAGGCGATAAATAAATAAACTAAAGTGATTTCCATTCACTTATTTATAAACTTAATAAATTTAAATTTAATTCAATACAACAAAAAATTATCTTGATTGCGCAGAATAAAATATAACAAAACAATATAATAAGCATTTGTAAATAGCCCGGAAGCTCAATTGATAAATGTTATGAAACATAAAAACATCAGGAGTTCGGGAACAAAACATAGTGATTAAGATAAAACAATGTTACCGACACCACAACCCACTATTAACTATAACATGACTCCAGTAAGCACAGCAAATTAACCACCACATGATGCCAATGCAACAATACAGCTACCCAGCATGTTCAACTAACATCCATCAAGTACACCAACAAACAAAACAGCAGCTAGCACAACAATCAACAAGTGCAGCCTACTTAAGTAACAACATTGAAATCGACACCAAAGAAGATTCTGTAGAAACAACTGAAAATGAACTAGAAATAGCAAACAAGCAGCCTTGGCAGGTTATAAAGAAAAGGAAAAGAAATAAGCGCTCACCGGACTTAACACAGGTGAGAAACCCTTTTAAATTTAAGACCCAAAACTGATTTGAAAAACTAACACAGCACCCAGAAAATGATTCACTAACCAATGAGACCGATAAAACAGTGACAGATTATGAAGATAAAACAAGAAACCACAAACCACCACCCATTTTTATCTACGGGGTTACTAACTATAAACAAATGGTATACTACTTAACAGCAGCAGTAGAGGAAGAACAGTACTACTGCAAGACACAATCAAATGGTACAATAAAAATCAATGTAACCACAGCAGACTCTTATCGAAGACTAATCAGACTCCTCAAACAAGATAACATCGTACATCACACTTACCAGTTGAAAGAAGAAAGAGCGTACAGAGTGGTGATTCGAAACCTGCATCCCTCAATAATAACAGAAGATATAAAACTTGAAATAGAAAAATACAAACATACAGTACGTAATGTGATAAATATAAGACATCGTGTCACCAAAGAGCCACTTCCCCTGCATTTCGTGGATTTAGAACCAAAAGAAAATAATAAAAACATTTACAACCTTGAATTTATATGCAACACTATAATAGCAGTAGAAGCCTCAAGGAAAAAGAACATCATTGCCCAATGTACCAGATATCAGAGCTACGGACATACTAAGGCTTATTGCACTAGACCGTTCATGTGCGTAAAATGCGGAAGCGAGCATAAAACACCTCTTTGCGGGGGTGCACACCCGGCCAACTATAAGGGATGCGATGTATACTTAAATTTACAAAATATTAGAAACAAAAACAGACAACCACAACGTCGAAATAATGCGCAGTACCAACAAAACACAAACATTAACATAAATGATAACAAACAATTCCCTCAACTAAACCATAACCATCCTTCGATACAGGCGCTCCCCAATCAACAAATGCCATACTCAAGCGCTAGCACAAAATTAACAATCAGCAAATACCAATATCACAGAACAACTAACAATGTTTTTGAACGAGTTCAAAGCTATGTTAGTCAGTTAATCAACCAAAACAGCATGATATTAAACATGCTGGGTACTGTCATCCAAAAAATTAATTAAATTTAAACTAAAATCATTGCGTATCGCCCTTTGAAATGCTAATGGGCTACTAAACCACAAATTAGAACTAGAAAACTTCCTAAAAATACATAAGATAGACATAGCACTGATATCAAAAACACACTTCACTACAAGAACAATGTTTAAAATTCCCTAGTACAAAATCTACCACACTTCCCACCCTGACAACACTGCACACGGTGGGACTGTTGTCATTATTAGAAGTACAATACCGTATCATGAGTTGCAACAATACAAGCTGCCAGTATCCAAGTTGATGCAAGCCCGTGGTCCTTCAGAATTATTGCGATCTACTGCCCTCCAAGACATGCCATATCTCCTGAAGAGTACAAAGAATTCTTTTAATCTCAAGACAATAGATTTATAATTGGCGGAGACTGGAATGCAAAAACACAGTATGGGGCGCGAGACTGACTGCACCAAAAGGAAGAAACCTCCTAAAAGCGTTAACTACACAGACTTGTAATTATCTTAGCACTGGCGAACCGACATATTGGCCAACCGACCACAACAAGTTACCAGACCTCTTAGATTTCTTCATTCTGAGGGGTGTATCGCTAAACTATATGCAAATTGAATCAAACTTTGAACTTTCGTCGGACCACACACCAGTCATTGCAACACTAAGCTCGCACATAATCAACATCTCACCTACTCCTAACCTTACAACAAAAAAAGAAAACAAATTGGGAAGAATTCAAAGCTTTCATAGAAGAAAACATAAGTCTGGAAATAACAATCAAAAATACCGACCAACTAGATGAAGCAGCACAAGCTCTCGTTATCCTAATACAACAAGCTGCTTGGCACTCAACACCAACGCCAATAGAAACACCCACAAAAATAGAAAACATACCGCTCTATATTAGAGAATTAGTAACAAAAATATTACAACAGACTAAGGAGGAAATTACATAATACCCTCAACAAAGTAAGAAACACTACGTTTGAACACTACATCACCTCACTGTCCAAAGACGATCATACTATTTGGAAGGTCACAAAAAAATTTAAAAGACCGCAAGTAACAATACCGCCAATAAGGAAACAAGACAGAAGCTGGGCAAAAAGCGATATCGAAAAAGCCGCAGCATTCGCTAAACACCTCGAAAAAATATTCACTCTACCTCCATACAGAAACTCTAACGAAGAAATCGAAGATTTTCTGAACATACCTTGCCAAATGTCATTACCTATAAAACCATTTTCACCTACACAGATAAAACAGGAGATCAAAAACTTAAAGCCACGCAAAGCACCAGGTTATGACTTAATAACAGGAGCAACACTAAAGCACCTCCCACGAAAAGCAGTAGTTCTATTGACAACAATCTTCAATAGTATGCTGAGATTATCTTATATCCCAGTGATATGGAAATTTGCTCATATCATCATGATACCCAAACCTGGAAAACCAGTCAATGAAATCAGCTCACACCGACCACTTAGCATGTTACCCGCGCTATCAAAACTATTTGAAAAACTGCTACTCGCCAGAATTAGAGTTGACATAGACTGATCAACTATAATACCTGACTACCAATTTGGATTCAGGGAACGCCACTCCACTATTCAACAAACACATAGAATAGTAAATACAATTGCAACTAGCCTAGAGGAGAAAACATATTGCACAGCAGCATTCCTAGATATAACACAAGCCTTTGACAGAGTTACATAAAATTGAAACCACATTCCCTAGTCCATACTACTTGCTACTAAAATCATACATCTCTGAAAGATACTTCCAAATTAGATTCAACAACTCTTACTTACAATATCATCTAGTGCAAGCCGGGGTGCCACAAGGAAGTGTTCTCGGCCCACTACTATACCTAGTATACACTGCCGATGCACCAACCACAAACGATACCACCATCGCAACATTTGCTGACGACACGGCCTTACTTGCAACGAATGCAGACCCACTTTTAGCTACACGATGCCTACGATGCCACCTAGACCTTTTTGAAAAATGGTGCAGTGCATGGAACATCAAGGTTAGCCAGGAAAAATCAATACAAGTTACGTTCACCACAAAAAGATCAACCTGTCCACACGTTACAATCAACAACACACAAATACCAGCTAAAACGGAAGCTAAATACTTGGGATTACACCTAGATCAAAAATTAACATGGCAAAAGCACATCAAAAGTAAACGACAACAAATGAATTTTAAACTAAGAGAAATGCACTGGCTAATTAGTTAACACTAAATAACAAACTATTGCTATATAAAACTATAATAAACTCTGGGGTTGATCTAAGCCAACCCATACGAATATAATACAGCGACTTCAGTCAAAAGTACTGCTTACAATAACCAATGCACCGTGGTACGTCTCCAATCAAACTCTGCACAATGACCTGCAAATACCATATGTTAATGATGAAGTACAACCACTAGCCACACTCTATAACCCAAGACTCCAAGGACACGAAAACAGACTAATTAAAAATATAAGCACTCCACTCAATGCCAGAAGAAGACTGACAAGACAATTGCCAATCGACTTAGCACAGTAACCACATCACAAGAGAAGCAGCCGTCACTCATCTATAGAACCTAAGAGAATCAACAGTGGTTGAAAATTCTACTCATGCCTAGACACATATCAAATTTACTTATTGCTCTAAATTGTATGAAGAGTAGATTGTAAATAAGCTGCAAAACCAATAAAAAAAAATTATATGGGTTTGTCGTTTCCACAGACCTAGTTTTTTCTTCCACGTTTGGTTAGGCACCGATTTCTGCAGCATACGTTACTACATAATTTAATACTTATTTACTGTTCTCTGGAACCAGTTTTGATTTTATTATACCTTTTAATCCGTAATAACTCCTATTACCTGCTATAATCTTAAAATTATTTTTTTTATATAATCGCTTTACTATTGTTCCAGATTATGGTAAAACTAATACAACTGTATGTCAATGAATACTGAAAATTAGATAACAAGAGGAACAAATGTTTAGAAGTTTCAGAGAAGAGGATTTCAAGGAAGATCTAACCAAAGATAACAAATACAATAAGAACACAAAGGGTAAGATGGCAACGGTGCGTGTATAGACTACCAATAAAAAGGGCAATTCGATAAATATTAACAACACGTAAAATAAAGAAAAAAATATAGACTATAGAAAGGCATACTAAAATCTTATTTTAAAATTTTACACATTTGTAGTTTTGGAATCTCCATTTTCTCTTCTAGTTTTCGGACTCTCGAACTCTCAATTGTAGTACATACACATTCAATATCTTCCGATTTTTTGTTATTGAGCTACCTGAATGTAAATTACTTTAGACAAAAGCCTGGCCACCTCCGTCGTTTTTATCATGTCTTTATTTAGAGTACACTTATTAACCGCCCCCAAAGCATTCTTAAATATATGAATAGTTTCTGCGGTCGAATATCCCTGCACGTACAAAATTTTTTGCAGATTCGCTGCTTTATGCCCTCGGTTGTTTCAAATGCCACAATTATATATTACATGTACTTATTCACCAGTGTTCAACTCAAAATTACCTATGCGCATTACAATGCACTCTTATCAGCTAACAACCGGGCAAACTTTACTTATTATATTTTCATTTGCCATTTCAGAACAGACTACATATAACACTCGCGTTGACAAGTTATTGTGATGTTTTTCTGAACTACTATTGAAACTATATTTTGAGAGTCAATTGTCTAGTAAAGTAAATCTTCTTAATATCCATCTTGATTTATTTTATAACTTTACTAAAAAGGGTAGTTGTAAATATATTTTTGATCGTTACTGTTTATATACCTCGTTTGTATATACCAGGTCTTTTAATTTTTGACGTATTAAATACATACCTTCCAAATGTCCCATCAGAATGTTTTTAAATACTCCTATTTTATTTTAACACTCAATGTTTATAATATTTTACTAGATTATATATTATATAATATTTTATTTTACATTAAAGATTGTTTTAAGTATGAATTTGTAAAAATTTTAAGAAGTTATTGTTAGAATCAATACTTACAACACTTATAATAACTTAGGAATTATAAATACTTTAAGCTTTATTAATAATCTAAATAGTATAAACAACTAAATATATTTTAAAACAAGGAACTTGGAACAATGGTAAAGCATTTAACAGATTTAAGAAAACTATTGCCTTTAAATAGTTTTCGGTGTATTTATACAGCTCTATAATAATTTTGTACAACAAAATAGCTAGAGTTAAATACGACAAAGAACATACAAAGAAGATATTATTCATGGATATGACAACGCAGACTAAAATAAATCAATTGTAAAAAAATACGCAACGGCATTAAATAGAAAATGTAAGACAAATATTACAAGGTGCTGAAGTAAATCCAGAGAGCATCTTATATGCATAAGCAGTCCCCTATTAGATAACACAAAAATTAACCTTAGATAATTAATAATCTACAATTGTCGACAAAATTATTGCATAATTTAGCTACAAATAGATCTAGGTCTACGACATAGTCAAGAGTACAACAAATTTTACCACTAAAAAAAGATAACTGCTGACAGGGTAACTCACGGAAAGCGAGCTGACCGCAAGAGAAGTGTAAAATTAGTTTGCAAATTGAAAAATAAAATTGATCAAGATCTTGGCCAAAGCGTGACTGACATGGTAAAAGAAATAAATATGGCGAGGTCAATGGTTAACCCAGCAGTCCACAAGACTTTCACTACAAGTTTTTCGTCCAGAGAAAGCCAACTTTTTTCTGAAGAAAACAAAATAGACAGCAAGTTAAAGGCTCAAGCACTGCTGAACGACACCAAGCACGACAGTTCTGGCTTCCTGAGATTTTTCTCGGGCAAAAAAAAACTTCATCCAGGACAGGAAGGTGAATCACCAACATGACCGTTGGATCTGCCAAAATTTCTCTAAAGTACCTACAGTTATGCATATAAAGTTTCCTGTCTATGTGATGGTGTTGGGGCATATAACCAGCGACGAGGATTTAATGGCGCCCCATTTTGAAAAAAACCTGAAGGTGATTTTCAACAGCTATATTAATGTGTCGGAAGCAGTTGTAAAAACCACAGATAAAGGGGGTGGCCCTTGGTTGAAAGTATGTTTCAGAAGTACTTTGCTGCAGTTTCCAAGGCAAGAAAAAACCGGGCATGGCTGTTCAATAATTTGAATTACCACTGGTTCCCTAAATTGCAGCCACTCTCCAGTATCGACTACAATTCCCTTGACTGTTACATGTAGGGCTTGATCGAGACGAAGGCCCATAAAAGGCATCATTGAATAATATGGTTCTGAATACTATTTTTAATTATGTTTAGCGTTATGTAAGTAAATCTAATCTTCCTTATATTCTAATGTTGTTTTTATTGTTTGTTTTTCAAATGTACATCGACGGCTTTGTAGATAGAGTGTTTAATAAATTTATTGTTTTTTTTATTAATTGTTTATTAAATTGAAGGATTATTTACATTCATTTAATTTCACGTATTTGTGTTAACAAACTAAAAATATAACGAATGCATTGTATAAGTTAATAAAAGTATCAGATTAAATGTTTAGGTTGTTAATACTGATATAAATTGTATAAACAAGTGTGTATTACACAGAAGAAAGCTGTCTGACAGAAGGCGTCGTTATTAAATAAAGCACGACATCCAGACCTTATCCTGTAGATTTCTATATAAGCGTCACATGTAACAACCAACTGCGCAGGAAATGATACAATTATCTACGCAGCAGAAAGTTGAACCCTGTTGATATCAACGCATCCCATCGGACTTCGCACAATTACATGTCTAGAGACAATGCGTTAACGCGACAATCTTAGATAACGCTCGCCACCGCAGCAGCCCTCGCCAAATAATTTACATCGCATAATCAGACAGATTTCGCCTCAAAAAATACCTATCCCTAAAAGTTCGCTTGATTAATATTAAGATCTGCAAAAGAAAGTTTCGAAGTTTGAAGCATAATAAATACAGAAGCGAAATTACTTTTCCCCAGTTGAAAGAACTTGTTTCCGTGTCCTTTTGATGACTTTTTTAATATGCACGGTATTTATTCAGCGGATAGAAATGTATTTAACTTAAAGTTTGACGTATAGTCGGGTGGTGCAGTAACCGCTTTGCTGTTAAGTAAATCATACTAACGAGTTTAACTTGCAACTTTAGAAGGTTCGGATTTAGGTGAATTAATTGCGTTTCCTTATAAGCTGAAACTGTATTTTAAGCATTTTTAATCTTCATATCTGCACAATTCAATTAGAAACTTATTTTTATAAACGAAATAACTGTGTCACCTACAAAACCTTGCTATATTACATTTTGTTGTACTTTTAATATCTAACTAGTGCTTACGCACTATAAGGCAAGCAACCAAAAATTACAGCTCAGAAATTATGCCTCGCTTATTGTGTACGAAAAACCGGCTTTGGTGTAAACCAGATGAAAAATTTATTAAGATCTAAAGTAAGAATGAATTTTAATGTGAATACGCAAATTGCAGAGACAAAGGCTGTTGAATTTTTAATGTCACACAGTTTAAAAAAAATTGGAGAAAGCGCCCAATTTTCCTACAATTTTTACACAAATTTAAGTTAACAAGTTCGTTAGAAACTCTAAAGTTCCCAGAATTTTTTGCAGTTTTATGAAATTCCATTTCTATTTTACGAATTCTTAAAAAACAAGTTACTTATTAGATTATCTAAAATGTTGATATGTATAAGTAACTTCAGTAAACAATTAGTTGCATCGTAAAATATTTGAAAATATAATAAATAACATATTAGGCAACTATAAATAATTGTGATTTTATAATATTAAACATAAAAGTTCTATAAAATATACATAGTACGCCTAAAAAGTTCTATAATGATATTAGAATATAAACAAAACAGAATAACGTAATAATCGCTGTCCTTTACACAAATTTTAGTTAATTTTTATAAAGATTATAGAAACTGCCAGATATCACTTTTTTGGGTCATGCGGAAGACGGTGAAGACCAACTGATAGTACCAAACCTTCATTCCTGTGACAACGGCTTAGAGAAAGGATGAATCTTAGTCATACATGATGATGAAATTTCTAGTGGTTTCTGTCTGTTCTGCTTTTCTTCGTCTGTCAGCTTATGCGATACAAACCAAAAACAAATCTTTCGCCTATGAAATCATGTAAAATGGTGTGTACTGTGTCCTTGCTATAAATTGGAGAGTCAATCAGCGATCTCGTGACAACATTTGTTGTACTTACTTAATTATGTGTGGGGTTATGCTTGTAAACAGTAGACTTAAATGTAGTTTATTTTAGTCGTTTTATTCTTGGCGCGAAAGCATTTGAACCAGTTATAAATATATTTTTTATTCATGGCTTTCGTCCTGTATACTTGGACCAATCATCCACGTGTTTCCGTCTCCGTATTCTTCCATTTGTAGTGTAACTTGATGTTCACATGTTGCACTATTGTACTATCACACTCTTAAATTCAGGCTGATGATAGCCCACGCTTGCCTATCGTATGAAAATACGTCATTACCTCGCACCATCATTTTCTCAACAAACACAAAACCAACAAATATTATCCAATCTAATGAATTTTTCGACATTTATTTAAGTTGCCGTCCTATGAATAGTAAAGCAGGGTACACATAAGATTCTTGAAAGACTCATACCTTTTCTTAAAGTACATTAACACACTTTACAATATTGCAACAATTGTACATTTAATTGTTTTACGGTTGGTTGCTTTAAGATACAGAGTGCTACAAAACTCCCCCCCCCTAATTTTGATAGAGCATTGTAAAGCGAGTAGAAGTCGTAAAGGATGGAGATAGCATTTGTGGCGGCCAATTGATAAGTTGTTATTACAAAAAATTTCCATCGTAGAAATAATGTGGACAAACGATCAGCACCCTTTTTCTTGGAATCCTACATCCTACAAAAAGGAGTCTATAGCTGCCTTTTATCTCGTGTTTCGTACTTACTTCTATATACTATAAGCAGTTCTGGGCGGATAGTCGATTAAGTTTTAGGTAAAAAATTGAAGCAAATAAAATTTGTTGTCAGGAACTTAGGTGCATGACCTCAGACTGTTCAAATAGTCAAAAAAATCGATGCAGTGACCTAATCGCTGCGCTCAAAAATATGCGACCACACTGGTATTTTCTGATCGTACTATAAGACAAATTGTTCAAGAGGTTTGTCTTTATTCGTATAAGATAATCGTCGTTCAACAATTGTCAGAATATGGTTGGCGCAGTCAAATTGTGGCATGTCGAGAATTGATTACAAATTTGGCGCATGACGAGGCTGTTTTGTTCAGTGGCGAGACATTTTTTAATGATAAAGTGAAAATAATTCAAAGATGATCTACCAAAAGCCTTTACACAGTGATTGTGCCACAGTTTGGTGCGTAGTGTCACGAATGAGGATCGTCGGGTGTTACCTTTTTAAAGGGGACAATCCGGCAGCTCGCATCAGTTCTGAGCGGTATGTGAGCATGCTCTACAATTTTTTGTTCCAACTCTTAAATAACCTGGTCTAGAACCGCCCATACAGCACAAACATTAATGCAAGTTTTGAGGGAAATGTTCATTGGGCGCTTCATCTCCCTGAGAAGCAATATTCCATGACTCGCGCGGTTATCGATTTGAACCCGTACGACTTTTTTCTGTAGGGTTGTCTAAAATCTGAGGTTTACAAACATCGTCTAAGAAACCCGCAAACCTAAAAGAAACAACTTTTACAAAAATCCGCCTTATACTCTAAGGAATGCTCAAAAGATTTATGCGAAATTTCATACGTTGCTTGCAGCAGTGTTTAAATAACAACTACCGCTTGACCAATTAAAACTACATATTTACATATTTTTCATAAAATAGTCTGCTAAGCCCAAATTTCTAATGTACACAATTTTACAAAAAAAGAAAAGAAATTAAAATACTTCACTTTGGTTTTCAATTTATTAAATTTCAAATAATAACTCCATTACATATTTTATTGCTAATGATAATTAATGCCTTATTTTTAAGCATAGTACTATATATATATATATATATATATATATATATATATATATATATATATATATATATATTATATATATATATATATATATATATATATATATATATATATATCTCAATCTGCCTACTCCCCAAGAAGAGCTATGAGTCTTTGAATAAGACATACCTAACATTTACCATTGGGCCGTTGAAACTTCCTATTTTTGGATTATCTTCAGTATTTGTCTACACAGTCTCTTTCGGGCATCCAACAATAGTCAACCACCATATATAAAATCCAGTTTCCTTACTATCTCCTTTTCATCACTTTAATATCCTGATGGAAGATCTTACTATGTTTTCCGTAGAATAATCAAGATGGTCAAGAAAGTAATTTAAATGAGTATGAAGAAGTGAACGTTGACGCTCATATTGCAACCAAGCAGTTTATAGGATTCCAACATCTCGTTCGACTAATTTGCCTTCCTCGTGTTTCCCAAAAGTATTGTACCACATTTATGAATGCATTCAATGCTTGCAATTTGAATGCACTAATGATTTTCTCGAATATGTTGTCCGCTATTAATTTTCGTATTTGTGAGACTATAAAAATGCCAACTTTAATTTTTCTAGATATGAGTGATGGAAATTTGACAGCAAAATACTGAAAACATTTACTGTTTCCGCTTAAAACTGTCACTAATTAGTTTATTAAGCCAAGTTTGATATGTAAATGTGGAAACAGGGTTTTCGAGGAGTCACTCAGTGGAAGCCAAGCTTGAATGTACTTCTGACTGGCCACTACTTATAAATCTAATGTTCCGTTCTAGGTCTGAAGCTTAATTCACACAAAAAGCAAAGAAATTCGGCTTGTTAGCCGAGCAATATTCCAATCCTTTAAAATCCCCGCACACAGACCATTTATGAAGCTTGTACTGCACACTTTCCAGTATCATTTTTGTTATCAGTTATGCATTTATGTTTATATGATCCTTACACGTTTATTCCTTCCTACTGAGAACATTTGTAGACGTCTTTTTACGTTTTTTTTTCAACTCTTACATTTTTGTGATTTATAGAAAAACTTAACGTGATACAGAATTTTAAAGATCGCTTACAAATCAGCGGAAAAAATACATTTCATCCAACCTATTCCTTTGAAAACAATAGAGAAAGTTGCAAAATTGCAGATTAGTATTATCTTTATCAGAATTAAAAAAGTACAAAATCAAAATAAAATTCAAAGAAAAAAATGAGACACTAACAACTCAAAGTAACTGGTAGTGTTTAAATACAAATATATAAAGGGGTAGCACAAAAAGTATCAAAGAGGAAATCTCAAATAAGAGGGCAACAAGTTGATTTCAATGAAAAATGTAGAAAACGATGTGATAAACTACATTAGACTACATACAAAATCCTTTCACCTAGAACGTTAAAAATAGAAAAGAAATATAACCAACAAAAATAAAAAGCCAAAAGCATACATAGGAAATATAAAATTACATATACTCCTAATTTAAATAAACTATGAGTTGAAAATTAAAAACACTTTTTCTGCAGTGGGCTATATAATATGGAAACTACAGCACAAAGCAGCGCCGAGAGGCGTTACTTAGCGACAAACAGTATTTTAGAATATGTACAACCTCTATCATAGTATGGAAATACATGTCTGCTTAAGGAGTTGATTATATCGTATTTAGAATAATAAATGTTACATTGTACCTTAATGTATTGCACAATGGTATATTACCTTGTGGAAAAAACTTGTTTAAAGATAAAAATTGTATTTTCCAATACGACCTTGTTTGGAACCACACCTATGCAATCCTGGGTGGTCACCAACAAAATTGGTAGAATGTACTGCCCAGCGCAATCTTCGAATTTCAACCTTATTGGAAACTCGTAAAAAACACCGTATCCAAAAGGAGGCCAGCAATTAATTAGATGTCTAATTTAGCCTTGGTATAATTATATTTTGAAGGAAGAGTTTTAGAAATCGGTGAATTTCACCCTTAAAATATACGAGTTATTCATTTATGAAATACAAGGGCGACTAATTAATTATTCATATTAGTTCAGCTTTAAATAATACGAGGGTCGTTCAATAATTAAGGAGACAAACTGACCTGAAGAAAAAACCGTTTATTTCTACAAAATAAGACTTTTCCTACTTTTCAACATAATCCCCATCAACATTTATGCACAGGTTACTAGCTTTTTTATACCGGCTTCAAAGAACTCTTTGTTTTCGTGTCGGAGCCAATTTCTCACAAATTTCTTGACATCCTCGTTACCCTGGAACCTGTTCCCACGTAATGCCTCCTTCAGTGGACCAAACAAATGGAAATCAGAGGAAGTACCTCTCAGCCCATTTTATCAATGGTTTCACGGGTTAATTGAGCAACGTGAGAACGTGAGTTGTCTTGCTGGAGAATCATACCTCTCCTTTGAGATCCACGACCTTTCTCTCTCATGGCTGGCTTCACCTTCTTCAAAAGCATATCTGAGTAGTATTGGCTGTTTCTCGAGGTAATCGCAATATACCGCACCTTTAATGTCCCAAAATACCATCAGCATGACTTTCCCTGCTGATGCTTGAGTTTTGAATTTTTTCCACACTGATTCTCGACCACTGTTGAACTGTTCTACCCACTTGTAAAAATTTCCACGGTTCATACAACTTTCACCATGGTTTTTCACCTTCAGCAATCAAAAAACGGACCACAGAACGTTGTTCAACCAATGTGGAATTCTCAAGAAGACCCGACATCGTTTAACTTAATTTTAAGGTTATGAACAGGGCAATGTTGATCACACAGCTAATTAGAACTCATCCCAGTGAGGCCAACTTAAGATCTTAAATGTATCAAACTTGTACTACCAACAGTCTTTTCCCCACTCCAATTTGTCTCTTTAATTATTGAACGACTATCGTATATAATTTGCTAGTTCTTTTCAAATCTACTGTCATAAATTATTTTGTAATTGCCTTAAAATTGCATTTTTTGCAATTGTTGTGAGTGAACACTTCTGTAATACATAAAATACGTGACCAAAAATATTTGAAAACAGTACAAGATTTGTTCAATTTTTCAGAACTTTTGATTTTATGTAGAGGTTTTTCACACGACTGTAGACTAATGGCTGCAATTTTAAGGGACCGTATAGATAAATACGTCAAGTAAGTAATCGACGATTGCCAGCGTAACTGTAGGGCTAACAAATTTCTCGTAGTTCAAATTATTGTTGTAAAAGAAGTTTATGCAAGAGCGTATCAAATTCATAATTTTTGCGGACTTGTAATAGACGTATGTGTCTACAAAAAAGGAAAAACTTTATTAATATATTTAGGATTTTAATATTTCTCTTTAAACTTGTGCATTTAGCAAAAGCGTCATTACCGAATATAACAGGGATATTAAAATCAATGGTAATTTGTCAGACAATTTCCACATTAATAACAGTTTCAAACAAAAAAACTTGTCTACTGTATTATTTTATTATCAGAAAAAATCATTATGCAAAATGCAGGGTCATTGAAGTAAATCTAAAGCTGCTATATTCAAATTTCTTCGCGCCGGAAAATATCTGACAAATTATTGTGTGGTCTGAATATAAAAGACCTAAGTATATGGTATAAATAACCTGACCTTCAAGAAAGAGGTAGCTTGACAAGGTAACCAGGCTCGTGGGATGATAACATATCTCCAAACAGAAGCTTGGTCCGTAAAAATTGCATTGCTCAAATATCGATCCATATTGTCTTTTACCCAAAAGATTCGCTTCGTCGCATTATTTTCACCTAATAAAAGTTTCTTAACTGCATATGCACGGAGATGGGTTTGGATAGCTACGTACCATATATCTACACCTTTTTGTTTCAATTTTGCTGCCCATTGACAAAATTTTAAGCCCGTGTTCTGCTAAAACAAGTTTACGAACTGTTTTTTTTTTGACTTTAGGGTCACTGCCTATCGAGCCACTTTCCGGCAAATTATCGACCGTTTGCGTTTCTTTATATCGCTGCACCCATTTGCTGGCAAATATTTTCGACTTGTTAATGTACTTAGCAGCAGTTACATAAGACATTTTTGGCTTTTTGGTTGCGTACAGAGGAACACAGCCCGTAGCGGGACGCGTACGCAACATTCCTGCTTTACGCGTTTCTTTATCAAAAATTTAATGCTAACTGAATCTTTTGTGGCAAAGCATCAAAGAAAAAGTTTCCCTCTATTGACTCATGAAAGAATTAGAGCAATACCTTTTACGAACTGCTAATTACGCCGAACACGCTTTTATGTAAATAACTGTATTAGTACATTAGTAATATCTCTGCTCAATAGCTTTTTAAAAACGTTGCTGATAAACCGCATAGTGGATAATCAAAAAACTCTGACCGAAAGAAGTCTTAGTTGCACTGAATTGTTGTACAAAGCTACCGATGTTATGGTAACACATCTACTGTAAGGCAGATTGTAGAAAAATCCGCTTGTTGAAAATTAAAAACACTTTTGTCTGCAGTGGGCTATATAATATGGAAACTACAGCACAAAGCAGCGCCGAGAGGCGTTACTTAGCGACAAACAGTATTTTAGAATATGTACAACCTCTATCATAGTATGGAAATACATGTCTGCTTAAGGAGTTGATTATATCGTATTTATAATAATAAATGTTACATTGTACCTTAATGTATTGCACAATGGTATATTACCTTGTGGAAAAAACTTGTTTAAAGATAAAAATTGTATTTTTCAATACGACCTTGTTTGGAACCACACCTGTGCAATCCTGGGTGGTCATCAACAAAATTGGTAGAATGTACTACCCAGCGCAATCTTCGAATTTCAACCTTATTGGAAACTCGTAAAAAACACCGTATCCAAAAGGAGACCAGCAATAAATCCGGAATTAATTGGATGTCTAATTTAGCCTTGGTATAATTATATTTTGAAGGAAGAGTTTTAGAAATCGGTGAATTTCACCCTTAAAATATGCGAGTTATTCATTTATGAAATACAAGGGTGACTAATTAATTATTCATATTAGTTCAGCTTTAAATAATACAAGGGTCATTCAATAATTAAAGGGACAAACTGACCTGGAGAAAAAACCGTTTATTTCTAGAAAATAAGACTTTTCCTACTTTTCAACATAATCCCCATCAAAATTTATGCACAGGTTACTAGCTTTTTTATACCGGCTGCAAAGAACTCTTTGTTTTGGTGTCGGAGCCAATTTCTCACAAATTTCTTGACATCCTCGTTACCCTGGAACTTCTTCCCACGTAATGCCTCCTTCAGTGGACCAAACAAATGGAAATCAGAGCAAGTACCTCTCAGCCCATTTTATCAATGGTTTCACGGGTTAATTGAGCAACGTGAGAACGTACGTTGTCTTGCTGGAGAATCATACCTCTCCTTTCAGATCCACGACCTTTCTCTCTCATGGCTGGCTTCACCTTCTTCAAAAGCATATCTGAGTAGTATTGGCTGCTCCTCGAGATAATCGCAATATACCGCACCTTTAATGTCTCAAAATACCATCAGCATGACTTTCCCTGCTGATGCTTGAGTTTTGAATTTTTTCCACACTGATTCTCGACCACTGTTGAACTGTTCTACCCACTTGTAAAAATTTCCACGGTTCATACAACTTTCACCATACACTACTTATTCTAGAGTATACATTAGCTGGTTTTTCACCTTCAGCAATCAAAAAACGAATCACAGAACGTTGTTCAACAAATGTGGAATTTTCAAGAATATTGATCAGTCAGCTGATTAGAACTCATCCCAGTAAGGCCAACTTAAGATCCTAAATGTATCAAACTTGTACTACCAAAAGTCTTTTCCCTACTACAATTTGTCTCTTTAATTATTGAACGACTATCGTATATAATTTGCTAGTTCTTTTCAAATCTACTGTCATAAATTATTTTGTAATTGCCTTAAAATTGCATTTTTTGCAATTATTGTGAATGAACACTTCTGTAATACATAAAATACGTGACCAAAAATATTTGAAAACAGTACAAGATTTGTTCAATTTTTCAGAACTTTTGAAATTATGTAGAGGTTTTTCACGCGACTGTAGACTACTAGCTGCAATTTTAAGGGACCGTATAGATAAATACGTCAAGTAAGTAATCGACGATTGCCAGCGTAACTGTAGGGCTAACAAATTGCTCGTAGTTCAAATTATTGTTATAAAAGAAGTTTATGCAAGAGCGTATCAAATTCGTAATTTTTGCAGACTTGTAATAGACGTATGTGTCTACAAAAAAGGAAAAACTTTATTAATATATTTAGGATTTTAATATTTCTCTTTAAACTTGTACATTTAGCAAAAGCGTCATTACCGAATATAACAGGGATATTAAAATCAATGGTAATTTGTCAGACAATTTCCACATTAATAACAGTTTCAAACAAAAAAACTTGTCTACTGTATTATTTTATTATCAGAAAAAATCATTATGCAAAATGCAGGGTCATTGAAGTAAATCTAAAGCTGCTATATTCAAATTTCTTCGCGCCGGAAAATATCTGACAAATTATTGTGTGGTCTGAATATAAAAAGACCTAAGTATATGGTATAAATAACCTGACCTTCAAGAAAGAGGTAGCTGCTGACAAGGTAACTCACAACATGCGATAGGAAGAACAGAAGTGACAAATTCATACACAAATTGATAGAGAAGACCAACTGGAATTCTGGGCGGAGCTTGACTAACATAGTAAAAGAAATGGACGTGGCGATGTTGGCGGTTAGTATAGCTGTACATAAGGATCTGCACTACACGTCTTGAGAAACCTCCCGACATTGACTGTAATAAACAAGATACAAGTTACAGGCCGATGCACTGCTGAACTATATTAAACACTACAGCGCTGAAATTCTTTTCGGATAAAGAAAACTTCATACTCTGAAGTATCTACCATCCCCTCTGAAATGATGTTGGAGCTTGTAAGCAGCGAAGTGGATAGTCATAACACCTCACTTCCTTAAAAAGACGTAAAGGTGACAGCTGCTAGCTATATCAATATACTGAGGATAGTTGTAAAGCACTGGACAGAGGAGGTGGCTGCTAAGCGAGAATAAGTTTTCCAGAAAGACCTCGCTCCAACGCATAAGGCAAAAGAAACCCAGGCATGGCTATACAACAACTTATATTACCATTTGTTTTCTGACTTTATATCTGTTAATAACAAAGAACTAACGTTGTCGTCTTGCTTAACTGCTTTATTTATATCAGTTTCTTGGATCTTTCTTGCTTTATTTGTATTTTATTGTTACATTTTGCATATACTATTTACTATTTTTATTAATTTTCTACGCACTTCTGATAGTTCTTAATATAATCAGATAATTTCTTTGTTACTCGTACCACAATATGTTTTATAATAAAGTTTTTCTTGGTTAGTCTGTTTCTTCTGTTTGCCGTTTACTCGTTTTCTAAGTATAATTATATAACTTTCTTCATTTTTTCTCAACATTTCTTATGTACTCCTCCTCTTTTATAAACATTATATATATATATATATATAATTTGGTTTCCTTCCAAACTCCCTAGAACTCATAAACGTTATCTACTGGACAACTGTTTTAGTATTATGTGTTTATGTAATGATTTCTATTTTGTTCTTCTTTTAAATTTATAAATTTTGTCCATACTTTTTTTTTCTTATTAGCTGCTATTAATTCCCTACAGATTTCTTTTACTTTATTATATAATATGTCTTTAAACTTATTCCTTTTTTTAAAAAATCAATTATTTCGCGACACTTTCTGTGTATAGCTTCTTAGCTTCTTTCCAGTATGATACTCTTATCCAGTATTTTAATTATTCTGTATTCTTCCGTTCCATTCTCCAATTGTTATAACTGTTTCCCATTCTTCTCTTATTCCACCTATTGCAATTTATTGTAAAAATTAATCATAATATCGTTTTCAGTTTCCTTGTTGATGCATTAACTTGGATAATAAAATTTTCTTCTAATTTTATAATGACCAGTCCTGTTCTTAAAGTTACTGAATTGAAATATGTTATCTTTTCAATATCTTCGTTTTTAATCCCTTATATTCCCTTTTCAACAGTTTCATCTCATTTTACTCCTGAACAATATCAATAATAGTTTCTAAGTAATTTTATGATTTGGGGTCCACTCTTTTTTGTTTTACTTAGCCCTAATATTGATCATTTATATTTATACATTTCTTTTATTAATTTCCCTTCTTTTTTAGATAGTAATGTTATATTTCTATTTATATTCTTTATTTCAGGATCGATTTGATTCTCTGTATTTCTTTGTTGTATTCCTTATTGTAATGTTATCTGTTGTGTATTCACTATTATTTGTGCATTTTTTATTGCAAACATTTATTATCGTTTTTAGCTTTTTTATCTATTATTACTTTTTTGTTCGTTATCCTAGTTCAATTACTACAGGTATTTGTTTTCTTGATTTCTCGTCATCCGCAACATGCGGTGATCTTTCTCTCGAAGTCCTCGTTATATAGTTTTTAGATCGTATGTCATTGAAGAAATAAAAAGTAGATATACTTCTCATTTCTTCATTTTTTTCTAAATGTCGCACCGTAAAACTTCTCTCATTTGCTAGTAGTTTTTTATATATTATTTTTGCCGACTTTTTCATATACTGTATTAAAAACTTTTTCTGCTCCAAAACTTGTTTTGGTAGTCCCCATTTATCTATATTTTTTGTTCTTTGAGCTTTTTTATTATTATTAGTATTGGTCTCGTTCTATTGCTCTGATCTGGTTTTTCTAACTTCTGTATTTTTTAAACTTCTTTTTAAACTCTAATAATTCCATTATTTTTTAAAATAATTTTAATTACCTCTTTTAATTCAACTTTTTTATGTTTTATCTATCACCCATAAAATAACGCCTTCCTTTTTTATTTCTTTTTCAAAATTCTCAATACAGTTATCTTGCTCTATTAGTTTACTATTTTCATGTGTTTAATGTATTTTTGAATGTTTTCTAAACTACTTTCTGTGTTTTCTATTATTTTATCCAAGTGTACTAGTGCTTCTAAATTTACGCTTACCCCCGACAATAGTTCTTCCATTTTAGTTTTTTATTTATTTTAAGTTCCTTTTAGAGTATACTATTATATTTCTTAATTTAACTAATTAATTTATATATGTTTAATTATTTTGTATTTTACATTTTTAATTATTTTCTTTAATTTTTATTTATTTTTATGGTTAACTTGAACGACGGCGACACGCTTCGCGTTACAACACTCCTTGTAATACCTTTAATTTAAAAACATGAGGAAAGGTAGCGGAAAGGTAAACTAAAATGAGATTACAAAGAAAACCCAAAATTATAACTTTACAAATTAAACAGGTAAATAAAAATATAAACGTAAGACAAGGAATATAATTAAACAAGGAGGATAATCCCTAATTCAGTTAAATAACTGAGGTTTGATTTATATAAATTCTATCAGTTATTTTGAGGGATAACGCTTTTTTAGCAACGTTACATTTGTGCGGTACGCTCTTTTCCAGCCAGATTTGATAATTTACTTTAACCTTAAATTTATGTTTGCGTTGAATAATTATTACTATTTTATCTTACTACATTGCCATGGCTACGCTGTTCTATATTTAGCGGAGTGCTTTAACACCACTTACAACCCGTAGTACATTCACTTTTAAGTAATAAGCAGGTATTAAATAATTATAAAGCAGGCAATCAAACTACTTACTGAACTAAAATAGTCATAAATAATTCTGTTTGCTAGTTATTTTCTAAATAAAATAATATTACTGCCAGAAAACAATTATAAAATATCAGTTTTCTTCTTATAACATAGTTTTTTTTTTTTATTATAAACACATTTTATTAGCAATCAGAATAAATACAGTAATTCTATGTGCTAACTTTATGTTATGAAACTGTTTAATAAAAGTTATAAGGAGAAAGCACCCACTGGTGAATCTCCTACTTTAGTTCATTAAGTCTATTGGCCACTTTTTTCTTAATCTTCTGGTTTTGGGTTCCTGGACTAGGACGTTGACTGTTATATTCGGGTGATTTTCAACAGTGTAATGATGTTTTCAGCTTTGGTTTTTATAAAATCTGCTACTAATAAAATGTTAAAATCGTTGTGGATGGTTATATTTGACACAAATCAGAGTCTTCGATTGGAAGCGTTATATTATTTCTATTGATGATCTGCTAGGGCATCCTCATAATTCACAGCCGTAGGTCCAGATGAGACGAATTATGCTTTTGTATATTAACAGTTTGTTAGCTATGACAAGTGCTAAGTTTCTCCCAAGAAGCCAATACAATTTTTTTCGTTTTTTTCTTATGAGTTCTCCATGTCAAGCGTTTATCGAGGTGCAGCCTAGATATCTGACTTCGTCTACCTGAGTGATCGGTGTATTGTTTAGGTAGACTTGCGGACACGTTGAGTGTTTCGTGGTAAACGTGGCTTAGCCCGATTTATCCCCGTTTACCCTTACTTTCTACTTGTGTAGCCACTTTTTGAGCTGGTTTAAATGTTCTTGGAGTTGTTCAGTTGCTGTGTTTGGCTCTTCATTGCACGACAGGATTACTGGGTCATCAGCGAACGTCTCTGTACTTGTTTGCTCTGTGATAGGAAGGTCACTTGTATATAACAGGTACAATAGAGGCCCGAGCACGCTACCCTGAGGACACCCGCATTAATTCTATATACCTGGGAGGTGTCGTTGCCGAGTTAGGTTTGAAAGAAAGTTTTGTCCATGTAGGAAGGCAAAAACAGGTAGTAATGGTATGGGAGTAGTTTTTTTTATTTTGTACAATAAACTTCTGTGCCAAACATTGTCAAATGCACAACTTACATCTAAGAACAATGCACAACAGTAAGTTTTATTTTCAAGTGCACCACGTACTATCTGTGAAAATCGATGGCATTGTTGAATTGTTAAATGCTGGGATCGGAATCCAAACTGGTGATCTGTTAGCCATTCACTTTGAAGTTCATTTTTATTAACGCGTTTATTATTAATTTTTCAATTAGCTTGAGATTTTCGGAAGTAAACTAATAGGTCGGTAGGATTTTATTTGGGTGGAAGGTTTCCCCGGTTTAAGGATTAACATAATTTGGACAAATTTGAGTAATGATGGCCACTATGCAAAACATAATATTCTATTGAACAAGATTTGGATATAACAAAGTCCTCTTTCGGATAAGTGGAGATTTTTTGTTAGGAACTAATTTTATTTGGGTTTCAATTTTGTGGATAGTGAAACTTAATTGGAGTGATAATTGCAATGGAGTTTCTAAATAATGTTCAACCTCCTGTTTTCATTAGAATTAGGTTGAAAGGTAGTTTTGAAGGTGCAGCGCGAAGACTTCAGCCTTTTCTTTATCAGTTTTCGCGCAAAATCCTGTTGCATCTTGTAGTGGTGGTATGTGCTCTTTAGAACGTTTGAACTCTTTAGTTGCCCTCCATATTGATTTGTACAAAGAGTGTGGTTGTGTAGAGTTGGAAAGTTTTATTGAGAATCAGTTGAAGTTGTCTTCTTAGTTTGTTATTCAGTTGATTATATATAATTTTTTCTGCAATGTTGCGACTACGTTGCCAGGCTGCCCTTGCTCTTCTTTTTTCTTACTATTTCATTATTTCATTATTATGTTAGGTGTATTGATTTTGTAGTTGTAGAACTGAGGTGTTGATTTTCAACTGGCTTCCTGAATAATTGTTATTAGGTGGTTAGTTGCATATTCTAAGTCTTCGTTTGTTTTTAGTGCTAGGTTCGTGTTAAAATTTTCATTAATATGTGATTCAAAATTTTTCAATTGGTTTTTATATTGCTGGGAGTAAGTGTGGATTCTTTGTAAAGTGTAGTTGCATTTACTGAGACTACTACAGGGGTATGGTCAAATGAAATGTTGTAACTGGGAACGATGTCCATGTAGTTTGAGGACATACCGTGGGCGACGAAGAAGTCAAACAGATCTGGTGCTTTATTGGGGTCAGTTGGCCGATATGTGAGGCTGCCCGTTGATAGGAAACTGTAATTGTTATCTGCCATGAGTTTGTATAGTTCTCTATCTTTTGTAGTTATTAAACGCGAGCCCCAGTGTGCATTTTTAGCATTGTAGTCGCCACCTGCTAAAAATCTAGATCCTAGTTGGTCAAAATAGGGTTGGAACATTTGTTTGATTATTTTGTGGCGTGGCGGGCAATAGGCGACGAAAATTACTATTGGCATCGGAAGTTTTTCTACTTGTATTATGGTACCTTGCAAGTAGTCTGTTTGAAAGTTTGGTAATTCATGATGTTTGATAGTTTTCCACATTATTAGAGCAGAACCACCATGGGCTGCGTCGTCCGGGTATTCTCTATGATATATGGTAAAATGAGATATTTTTAAATGTGATCTTGTGGTGTAATGGGTTTCTGAGATTATCAAAATATCTGTGCTACTGTTATGTAAAAAAGTTTTAACTTCTAACTTCCGTTGAAGCAGCCCGTTGGCATTCCACGACGCAATTTTTAAAAATTTAGCCATTAGTTGATTAGTTTATTGATCACTGTAGTCATCATGTTTAGTATCATGCTGTTTTACTGTAATATTTGATTGAACATAGTTTTAAATTAATCGAGAAATTATTTAAAACTAACGTCTTCGGCTGGCTGGTTTTATACTATTTGAGAATAAAAAGACGTTGAGGATTTGGTCGGTTGATAGTGTGGTGATTATCTTGTTGTCATAGGGGTAGAAAGTTTTTCCTTGTTAAGTTTGAAGGTTTTACGTTTGTGTGTTGCTTATCAGGTTGATACTTATTTTGCAGCTCTTGATAAATTGTGCATCATTTATAGTTTTCTGGGTGTTGCCCCTCGCAAAGAATACATTTTGCTGGGGTTGCTTTTGTTTTTAGCAGCTTTTTGTGTCTTGCATGTCCAGCACATTTTACGTAGCCAAATGGTCTATTACATTATCCCTTTGTGTGTCCGTAGTGGTGGTTCAGTAGTGGTTGAAATAATACATGTTTATTTTGTAGTGATTTTATGTTTTAGATGTCCTTGTTATTAGTGGCTGGTTCTAAGTCTATGTAAAAATTGGTAATGGGTCTCATTTTTTAATTTATAATGTTTTTAACTATGTGTCCTGCTTCTTTAAGGGCTTTTAATACTATTTTTTGAACTAGTATAGTGTAGTGTTTTAAAACCACTCTATATGGGCGATTTTCCTTCATTTGGTACATGTAATGTATAATTTGTTTTTCCTGCGTGTGTTTGATCATCTTTCGGTAGGTGTCAGGGGTAGCTGTGGTAATTTTGACAACGTTATTGTGCAGACTTTTGGTCGAGTATTGTTACTCTTCAGCAATAGAAAGTAATTTTTTTGTCATTTTGTTGAAATCTAGAACACCACAAACAAAAATTGGCGGGGGCTTAGGTGTAGTTGTTTGTTGTCGTTGTTTATTATTCTAATCATTTTCGGGGCTTAGGGCTGCGTATCTATTTGCATGAATTAGTGTTTCTTTTCCACTGACCGTTTGTGTATTTGACTTGTCTAATCGTTTTCGCTTAGTGACCCTTTACCAATCATTAGCAGGATTAGCTTCCATTTCTTGTTCATTATCTTCATAATACTCATTTGACGTGTTGTTATTTTATATTAGTTGAATGAAGATTCAATTGGGATGTAGAAAGTTGTGTTTGTGGTATTTGGGGAAATTGTTGGTATTATGAAGACAATAATGCTGAATTAGGGGGCGGTTGATATGTGTATTGGGTTTTGTGGTGCATGTTGGGGATGGATAATAAGCGGGAACAATAATGGTTGTGATAATATCGGATTTCCAATAATTTGCGGTTAGTTATAAGTAGTAAATGTACCGTTATAGCCGTTGCCGGTCGGCAGCATTTTAATTTACGTAATATGAGTTTTATTGTAGCTGAAGTCTTTAAATAATTAATTTAAAAATCACTTACAGTTTTTTGAATTTTTAAACTTGATGTCACAAGTTGACCTTAAGTCGCTTTATTGCTCAACACTTGTAATCTTGCAAATCGCTTTCAGATGTCTTTATTCCGCGAATGTACAATGCGAACTATCTTATAGTATAGTAAAAATAAAAAATCTGGTGTGAACATCACACGACTTTCCTTATCCTATTAATTGGGTAATTCTGGCAAAAATTCCGGGCTTCAATTTTTTTTCGAGTTCCTACTTTACCAACTTTTACTTTAAATTCATGTTTATCTCGTGGTAACAAATCATTTTTATTCTCATGAATTTTTTGTATCTTTAACCGTTTAAATTCGCGACCGCCGATTACATTACTTTCCTTATTATAGGATAAGGAAAGTAAAAATCAATCCCACATGATACAATGCACTACCACATATAACATACAAGCATTAACAAAGAAAATGTAACACTTTTTTCTTTTAATTTATTTGAATTTTTAAATAGTAATTAGGAAAAAATACTTATTGATTTTTAGACTTTAGATTCACCGAAGTGGTTACTCTTATTTCTGATAATCATTATATGTTAAGTAGCTTCTCAGAAGTTTCTGGCGCATTTTTCTCCGCCTTTTTCATAGTTTTTCCCAAAGACTTGGTCGTGATGTTAGACAGGTCTTACAAATATTTAATCTATCTCATAAATGTCCAAAAACCTTGTTGCCTTTTCTGTTCTATTTTTATTTGCATCTAAAAATATATTATAAAGCAGTACCCGTAAGACAACACCATAACTGAGTACCTTATTTAACCGAAAGCGTTATACCCACGGGACCTTCAGTTAAAGATAGACCTTTTTCAGCAAAGACTTTTACTTACAATCTTTGTAATCCAACTATGTTTAATTTTCTTTTTCCAGTCTATATACTAACTGACTCTTATCAGACATGACTTGCAATTTCGGGTACCGTTAAACTTGTTCGTTGCTATTTTTCGGTTTTCTGGATCTTATTTTTCTCAAACGTTTAATTAGATTTCGTACAAATACTACCAGAATTTAAAAATCATTAGTTCAAATCTGTGTACATATATACATACATACAATACATACATGCATAGTGATAATTAGTAAGTATGACTTTTTAAATCTTTTCAATTTTCTGTTTCCTTTTTCAAATTTTGCAGTTGTGAGTTTATTGAAATTTTATGTCTACCACTATATATTATTCTTAATGTTGTGGCCATTTTACACACTGTTGGAATATTTGAACTTTTCTGGATTACTGTATTTGGCGCGTATTAATCATAGCTCATTCACTATAAATAAACCACTTTTGCTAGAATCGTTTGCAGAAGTTTTGTTAGAGTTTCTGTTTGTCTCACAAAAGGAAACTATGTAATTCAATATTGGTTTAATATTCTTTTACAGGGTAAGGGCTTATTTTTCAGTTCTAGATCCTATTCTTAATACATTATATAAATATGTCAGCAGTTTCACGTAGGTTTCTTATAGGTGTCCTAAGATTCTTCCACTTATTAAATTATATCCGAGTGACTTTATTACTATTCTATTGGAAAGTTTGTCTTAGTTGGTTTAATTGTATCTTTTTAGAAGGTAATTCCACTTGGAAGAAGGTGTCGAGGTATTTATAAATGTAATTCTTTTATTTTGGAGTGATTTTAGCTACATGTGGTACAAACACTTTTTATAAATGGTTGGAAAATGCAGAGGCCTTGTGTGTCTAGGTGGGAAATATACCGCAAAATTGTTCTCTAACCAGTCTTCTACGTTTTATGTATTGCCTATATATGGTCATATTTGTATTTCGTTAGTTTGGTCTGTTTCATCCAACTTTGTATTATGACACTAATAACCGTATGTATCTCGGTGATGTGTACTGTAGAGAGAATAATTAAGTATTTTTTTTTAGACTAATTCAACATATAGATCTTTGTTTAATATAAATGCTTTTAATTTCTACCATGTTGATAAAGTCTATTGGCATTTTATTATGCAATTTTTGAGACGAATGTGGTTAAAATATTAAGCTTAGTGCTCAACTGTTTTATAAGCCACGGTAAAATGTTTGTTAACTCACAATCATCTGTTTAATGTGTAGATACAGCTTGTTGCATCATCTGTAGGTTGATTATTTCTTCTAATCATTTGGGCGTACGATACATTTGTTCTCTCTGGTGATTTTGTAAGACGGCCGTTGTTTGATCTGTTTAATTAGTTTTTTTTTCTTAAAGTACACAACCTCTATTGGAAGCTGGTTAATTTTTATGATTACCTGCATTTTACAGAGAGTAGATTTTGCTTAAAAATCTTTTTACATGGCCGCATTCTGACATTTTGTATATACAATATTTCCTTTTTGAGGGACATTTAATTATTATTTTTATGTTCACTAGAGTTTTTATGTTATAAATTTCTTTATTGGTGCTCTTATTTTGTGCAACTTTAACAAAAAATGAAAGTAGTTGCTTTTTAGTGCTCTTTTGTCTTATTTTGCTTATGTTTCGTACTTTATGTCCGTGTGCTTCAATTCCTCGCAATTCTAGTTCAACATTATGATCTTGTTTGTATTTATAAATATGAAATATTTATTTTTCATTCTCGTAATGCTTTTAAAATAATAGAGTATAGATTGGGAGTTTTTGTTTTATTTTTACATGATTGTTTGGATTATATTTTAATAAATATCTATATTTGACATTTGTAACAAAGATTGGTGGCGATTTACAAACTTCTTGTTACATCAGTTTCGTCAACATTAGATAAAATTTCATATGTATTTGACATAGTCGGCTTGTATAACTAATAGTCACTCATCTTCTTTGTTTTAGCAGTTTCACAAGTTTATGTATTCTGCTGTGTTTCTTACTTTCCACCATTTTCCATGCATTCTGTGATGGATACGGTACACTTGCATTATACTGTTGATTCACTGTCTTATGTTGTGGAGTATGTTGGAATTCCAGCGGATACTGTGACATGTATCTAAAGTTTGGCTGGAACATGCGATAATGGAGTAATTTGTGTAGGCACATGTGTTATATTAAAGTGTCCTATTATTTTTCGTAAAAAAATAATACTTTTAAAAAAATAAAATGTGAATAAATGCTAAAGTTTGGCCTAGAGTACGGAAGGAGATTATGGGTTAAAAAGAGAATTTACCATATACCACGGTAACATCAATAACATATTGGCCTATTACTACTTAAAACATACGGTTCGACGTCCTTTTCTGATCTGAAAACTATGAACGTTGATCTTTAACATAGGCAAGTTAAGTAGTTAACTTAAAGTCATATTAGAAATAGCTAATTTGTGTAATTGTTTTTGTCACTTGTGGAAACTTCTTAGGAGGGTTTTGTTGCATCAACTCTTTAAGACTTTAATTCTTTTGAAACAGAATTAAAATAGTCCCGGTGGGGTCGTACAATAAATAACAAGAAGTTGATGGAGCTAATTACAAAGATGGTTGTTAATGAATGAAGGTATAGTGTTAACTATGAAGGACAAGGTTAGGTATAGTTTTCTAATAAGGATCAAAAACGATTAGGAGAACAGATTGTCTAAGAGTAAACTATTTTTACATGTACTTCCGGTGATATTATCTTTGTTAACTTGCTATTAGCAAAACTAAGGAGCAACCTTAGCTGTTGCGTCATCCGGTATTGTCGCTACAATGGTAACATGTGGCAAGATAATCCTTGCTGAGTTTTAGTTTCCTATCAATTCCATCTACTTAAAAGCTTCTATATGCAGTATCTCAGAACAATAATAACATATTGTAGCAAAATTACAAAACTCTTTTTTTGAGACAAGAATACCATCATGCAGAAAAGTTGTTTTAGGGTTCTTAGAAAGACTTTTAAAAAGACCATAGTAAACAATCGGCCAGTAGATAGTACCACTGACTTAGGGTTACGAGCAGACTTTACCTCAAGGATATAGCCTAGATAGTCATAAACAGGCGCATTAAATCATTATCTCCTTTTTTATAAGAAAAAAATGTGAAGTAGCCATTCCTTTAGTACTAAATACAGCTATGAATTTCTCAGTATAACTCACATTAAAACTTTACTCTGATATAGGAAATATAACGGAGAAATTTATGGAATGGTTGTGGGAGAGCGTTATTTTGCTAGCTAATAATTTTTTCGAGGAAGTATAAATGGACTACAGGGTTGTGGTTAGAATATTGCGACGGTTAGAGAGACTAGCTTTTAGTTACTAAGGACATTTCTTTACCTATGTGAGCCAATCACTTATTACTAAATTTGCACTACTTCTCTAGCCAATACCCAAGTGTAACACATGACATTCTGAGGCTTTTGGAGCACCGAGCACCCCTCGACGTCACGAAGCCTATGCTGGAACTCAAATCGAAAATAAACAATAAATATAATCAATCTTAAATTATGGTCGCTGCAGAACACGTTCGTTCTGTATGAATATATGAACTAAACTATTACTTAAAAAAACAAACAAAAAAATAAAATACTACATTTTAAACATCTCTAATAAACCAGGGGTTGCCCACAAAAACGTATTTTGGCGTCCTAGGCTGACAATTGTTTACCCGCTTTCCTTCAAATTTTGCAAAATGGGAACATGGAACAATTTGTTTACAAATAGTAACAATAAGATAAATCGGTGCGGTAAGATATGCAAAACAATCAAACAACCTAACGTACGCATATTTTTATACATATTTTTAAGTATATGGTGGTTTTTTTATTATACTAATTTATTATTTTAAATATTATTAGATGTTTAAAATTATAGTAAATTTTAAAACTCAACAAAATACATGTGATCGAAGACGCAGAGCTTTGTATTTAATTAACAATTTTTTAGAGAAATAGCTTTTGGAGGAGTTCAGAAAATCGATACAGCTCCCGAAAGACACAAGGTAGAAAGTTGCTTATGTAACTCTTAGATTATACATAGAACATGTTATATAGTCATGTAATAAACATTGGTTTTATAACCTGAGGTGCACAGTATAACCTTTGAAAATTGAAATTTTTAAAACAATCTAACACGTTACAGAATTAGAAACATTTAGAATTCAAATTTAATTCTTAAATTATCCTGCAAATATATAATAATTAACGATTTTTAGGTTACTAAATAATAAATGGTGTAACTTAATAAAATATTTTTATGTTATTGAATAGTTTAGATAGCAAAACTAAAAATACGAGTAGTAAAAATATAAATTTCTTTTTACTAGCATTTGTGATGTGACTTCTCCAAATATTATTCCGTATACCTTAAAAAAAAAGAGATTGCAACAAACAAATTAAAATTAAAAGTAAATGAATATAACATTAAAAAAATAAAATTAAAACCCCAAAAAGTGAATCGTGGCTGAAAGGAAAATGAACATAAATTACAACAATCTATGGATGAAATGATGAACAAGAAGAGGTAAAGAAATATTAAATAAATTAAAGCACCCACACGCAGGCATGTACTTACCTGCACGCACCACATGCACACACATGATATTGCATAATAACGTTATTACAATATTTTAACTTTTTAAATTGCTCCAATAGCCTTTGTTATATAATACATGTTATATGTTTTTTTTAATTTCTAAAATGTGTAAGCAATAATCCAACAAATAGAAAGAGCTTCTTCTATATATTATAATACTTTTTTTCTTATACTGTTTTGCCTTTCATCTGTATTACAGAGTAGTATACTAAAAATTCTACAATTTTAGGGACAAATAATGTTATTCATAGTAATCAATATGCCTGCACATATTGTTCTATCTATTTTAATTTAGCTGACTATTTGGTTATTAATAAATTCTTTCATTTATTTGTGCCATTCTCCGACAACTTTCTTGATAAAATTAAAACTGATAGATATGAGATTTCAATTTTTATAAAATATAAAATAACATCTTGCTATCAAAACTATTTATATACAGTGCGGATACTAATAAATTTTACTAAAACATGGAACAATTTATTTTTTATACCATTATCTGATATAATGTAAAATTGTTTTAATTGATATACGTTAAATGTTTTCCAACTCTGTTGCTCTTCAACGTTTTACTAAGAAGTTAGTTTCTTAACAATAATATAAAAACTTTTGTAGCTAATATTCCTATTTAGTGTTTTTAAACTAATTATTACATAGTATTTAAGATATTTTGCGTTGTCTGCAGATACAAACGCGATTATTATATTTTACGCTGTTTTTTCTTTTAAAGTAATTATAATGTTAATAGCTCATTATCATTAAAATTGATGATTTGTGTAGTTTCGAATAATGCTGATTACTGAATGTAACTTTACTTGGAACAACATTTTTTCCATTTTTGTATACTATTATCTGCAATAATGTGTATTAAAATATTTTTTGTTTAAAATAAATAAATTTCAAAAATTCACTTCTGAACGTGACGTTATGATTCGTAATGTGTAATTTTTATAACAAAGCACTTGATTAATACCGTCACCTGAAATGATCATATCTCCCCGTTCCGTAGTCCAATAATTAATGGAAGTAGGGAACGCTTCTGTATGACACTCTAGCGCTACGTCCTGCCCGATGTAGGCGCCCTCCAGTTGATTCGGGATCGAGAGCATTGGGGGAACTGCAGATTTATTTGAGTAGTGCCATTTTAAGTTAGTGGAAATCGAACTGTATGTATATAGACTTACACTGCACCCGCAGTTGAACTCGCTTGCTTATAGAAGGCGGAATTCCATTAGATGCGATACAGAGGTAAACCGCCATATGAAGACGACTTACTTTTGTGATGAAAAGAACCTCGCCGTCTACCACATTTACTGCACACGTCCAAAATGAGTATTAAGATTAGACAGCTAAGGCGATCTGAATACCGTTCTCGCCGTTATATCGGATGTCCTCGCCATCCTCGCGTCGCCACATAACGTATGGTTCTGGAAAACCTGTGGCTTTGCAGGTGAGACTAACGTTAGTGGATTCTAGCACGACCATGTCGGAACTTGTTTCACGGTCAATAATGCTGGGTGGCACTAAAATACAGCAGTGGCAGCTCGTACGCAGACCGATAAAATCTGGCAATTAAACTTACCGACAACTTGTAAGTATCCTTGGCGGCTACGCATCGGATCTGTGTTCACCTGACACATGTACCAGCCCCGGTCCGCCTGTTGCACGTTTTTAATGTGTAGATACCAGGAGCGGTGGTCGTTATAACTTAACGAAATGCGTGGATTCTGCGTGATGACATTGTGGTGAATGGATAGAATAGTCTGAGTGTCGACTCGCACCCACGCAACCTGTGCACACACATCAATATCATAACCAACAATCAGGGCCTGCGGGAAGCGCGCGCGGTAAACTTTCGACACAACTACAAATTTAATAAAAGTTTCACTGTATCGGAATCCTATTGCTCGCTCTAACTGATGATGTAAAAGGTACAGGGTAGGTAAAATGAAAACATGCCCTCCCGGTATCTAGGAATCAGAGAAACTGTTCACGTCTCTAGTCTGTCGAGACCCAAAAAAACCTGGAGCGAATTCCGCTCACGAACAATTCCTCACTCCTTTTCTAGGGAATCGCACTTCCATTTTCAAGTTTGTTTTCTTTCTACCTCTTTTATTGTTTATATATGGGCTGCCTGTACGCTAATGTTATTATTTTTCAACCGATCCATGAAATCGATTCCGCGCCGGCTCGCATAAATCTAACAGCTACCCTGCATAGTCGAACAGCCAAAGAAACTCGATTTCTAGACGCGGTCCCTTGTCGCTTGTGCAATCCAATAATCCCTCCTAAAGCAATCCATCACCCGACCCTACTTACCTTGAATCCCCGCAGGTTGTCGACCACGCAGGTCAGCAGTGCGTCGCGTCCTACAGTCACCGTTACGTTGGGAATGGGCTCGGCGAAGCGCGGGTATGACATCTCTGAAACAAGAATTTATAAACGTTATTTCTGTGCGATACAGATCCATCATCGAACATCATATACAAGCGCACAACAAACCATGAAATTGAGAACCCCAGCCTCTTACGACAATGATCGTTACAAATTACCGGGGTTGCGAACTAATATTCCCTTTCACCACTATTTACACCAGACTAATTCCAATTATACGTGGAAATGTTACAAATAAACTGCGTCCTCTATAACAAGTAAAATAATTTATTTACAAGTTCTTATGCGTATCTATATATCTGTTTAACTTAAGCATAAGTTAAAATTTTTTTTAAGGCAAGTAGAAAGAGTAAAAATCAAACATAACTATATAAGATGAGCACTGTACATTAGCTTGATGAAAACCTTACAAAACACTACATCACTCGCGCTAGCAGCAACTCTACATTTACTTTTAAGTGAAATAGCTGTGCTATATTTCCCCCCTTATTTATGTTTTGATATTATTAAATTATATAAAAAAATGTCATTAAAATTATTGACACTTTAATGAAATCCCTTATTCTATTTATATTATTACTGCAAAGTTTAGGTTAACATTAAAATTCTAATAGATATTACACAATGGCATATTTTATATTAATGTTGTAAATGTAAAAATAACTTACATCTAAAAAAAATTAATTATTTACAGACATTTTAATGGTTTTCATGTTTTATTTACTTTATTAAGTTACCAAAATTTAAATAAACTGTTTAACTTATTTAGCTTTTTATAACTATAATTAACTGTTCATAAATGCGAGATCAATGTAATTGAATATAAAATATTATGGGTAATATATGACGTGTATAAATAAGTTCTCAGCTTTTTCTGCAAAATTAATGTTTTATTTAAAAACAAACAAAAAAAGCTTAAGTATCAAAGTATTATCCGTTGGCATCGATGACCTTTTGCCTTTTTTCGGGTAGGTTGCGAATTCTCTGGTGATAGAAGTTCACCGACTTCGAGACAATAAAGTTATCGATGCATTTTCGGACTTCTTCTTCTGTTTTGAAGTGCGTATCAGCCAAGTGATGCTGTAACGACCGGAATAAATGATAATCGGAAGCGGCCATGTCTGGGCTGTACGCCGCATGTGGGAAAAGTTCCCAGCCTAACGCGAAAATGTGTTTTTGCGTCGCCTTCGCAACATGTGGTCGGGTATTATCATGGAGCAAGATAGCTTTGCGACTTCCTTGTTCAGTAAATGGCCTCTTTTCTTCAATTGCGTCGCTCAAATTGATGAGTTAATGTTGGTAGCGATCCACCGTAACTGTTTCACCTGGTTTTTGGGCTTTGGAGTCGATGTCGAAGGTTTGCCAGGGTCTATCCATTTTTGCGCTTGGGATTGTTGTACAAGATCCATTTTTCACCGCCTGTAAAAATTTTATACAGAAAATCCTTTTTTCGGTTCCTTGAAAACAAATGGAGTGTGGTGTCACACCGTCAATTTTTGTTGTCCTCGGACAGTTTCTACGGAACCCATCTGCCTTCCTTTTGTATCTTATCCATTGCATGCAAACATATGGAAATGGCTGGCTGAGTGACACCAAGGTGTTCTGCAAGCTCTTTTTCAGTTTGAGCATTGTTTTGATCCAGCAAAATGCAGCTCATCCATGTCAAATGTTTGAGGGCGTTCAGTGCATGGTTGATCTTCGAGACTAAATTCTCCTCCGCGAAATCTTTGGTACCACTTTTTGCACATTGCATAACTTACAGCATTCTCACCAAACGCGAAGTGGATAGAAAATCGAATATGCTCTTTTGTGATTGCCATCGTGAACACAGCTGATTATTGAAGTTATGTGCATCAAACGCCAAATCGCATGATGTTTCGAAAGACATTCGAAAGACATTGCTTTAAAACCGCAAGAAGGCGGACTAATACGTTACATGTAAACGGTGATTTGCGTCCTGTGAAATCTAAAGCTGAGAACTTATTTATACAGCTAGTATACACAGAAATATTTATGTCTAAGGAACATTTTATTCTACTGTTTCTTTCACTGTCGCATTTAAAAGCTATAGAAGTGGCCCAACTATTATGTAGTAATAAATGTAAGAAAAACGGTGTTATTTAATTTTCCAGATAATAATTTTCATAAATAGGTTGTTTGTAATATACCTAACCAATTTTTTTAGTTTCAGACATTATCTAAAAATTATTATCTAAAAACAGCTAATGAAAGAATTTTTCTAATCCTTTACCAAATTTACTAAATCTGCCTTTAAGTAATATACTTTGGTTTGCAATCAGATAGGGCTAAATTTTATATTACAATTTAAAATACAAAAAATTCTAGATTATCACATTCTTAAAATAAATTAGCCAGATTACAGCCCTTTAATCAAATACTTTAGGTCTGGACAAAAATCTGTGTTTCTGGTACAGAGCAGTATGATTGCACTAATCGACAAATACTCAAGATAATTGCCCAAAAACACGTCATAGTAAAACTGACTGTGAGATACAACAATTTTTTTAAAACTTCAAACAAAAATTGACCTAATAAATAAAAGTTAATGTCGAGTATAAAACAATATTCTAGAACTAAATTAAACTATAGCAGGATAAACATAAACAAGTAGGATTGAATACTATAGCATCGAGCGAACTAAAAAAAAAACTAATTAAGCAAAATTTTGTATAATTAAAATGTATCTACGTATACATCTGCTCTAATAGGGTTTAGAATAATTATGTCGATACAAAAATACAAAAGTACTGTTGTCCAAAAATACGTGCGAAAAAACCACAAAGTATCAATTTACACAAACCTCGGTACATCACTAAACAGTAAGAAGAAAGGATGTATAGACCAAAAGTTCTTATTGTATTTGTTTTAAATCCTTTAAAGAAAGCCATATACATCACGTTCACAGGCCTCTTAAATCCATTGCTTTGTAGATAATTTTTATTTTTTCCTATTCGTTGTCATTTTTCCACAGTTTACTCCTCCGTTTTCTTTTAAATCTTCATTCACTGCTACCTATTACCTTTTTCTCGGGCTACCCCTTCTTTTTCTTCCTTCTGTGTTTCTCTATACTGTATTTTTTGCTAATATGTTGTCTGGCAATTTCTCGAAATGTTCTAGCCGCTATAATCTTCGGGCTTTAATTTGTAGTATTCCGAATTTGTATATCTCTCCCACAAGCCATCTATCTTCTTTCTGCCAAATATTCTTTGTAGCATTTTCCTTTTTCAGCCTCTAAACTCTGTTTGGTTTTATAAATACGTAATTTTGAATTCCATGCGATAATTTTTGATCTTATTACTCGACGCAGAACTCTTGCAGATCTGTTGCCCTTTGCTATTCTTAAGCTTAGTTCTTCAATATATTTATTATTAATATAAACTCCGAAATATTCTTCTACCTCTTCGAATTCCAGAACTCTCTCTTTTTCAGTTTGCACTCTTAATTTTCATTTGATGTTTGACTCTTTTACTTAAGTTTCATATATTTGCTATTGCTAGTATTAATTTGTAGTCCTATTTAGTTTGCTGCATTCATCAGGTTTTTTGATATTTCTTCCAGTTCTCTTCTACTTCTAGCCAATAACAATATGTCGTGAGCTTATGCGAGGCAATGGTGACTTTTATTAAAAAGTGTTCTACTTCTGTTTATTCTGCTTTTCCTAATTCTGACTTCCAATACTACCTTGAACAAAAGAGTAGACAGAAGGCTCCCCTGCCCTTTTTTACTTCAAAACTCTCTGTAAGATTTTCGTTTACCTTGATTGCGCATCTGGTATCTTGTAACGTCATTTCTACAATCCTTTACTAATATCAGTGCATCAAAAAGTATTTTCCTAATGATAAAGTCATATACTTATTAAAAATATACAAATAACATATGGGTTGGGATCTTATATTAAAGAGTGTTTCAACGATTTGGCCGCTTGTAGATCTGTTCTTGTGAAATTCGGTTTGGTATTCTCCAACTGCTGGTTCTATGTATATTTCCAACCTTCTTTTTATCAGTGACACCAAAACTTTTTATACAGTAATTAATAATTTAATACAATTCCCCCATAATTACTGCATTTAGCCCTGTCTCCTTTTTTGAGTATATGGATTAGAAAAGTTTTAGCCCACCGCTGTAGTGTTTTTCTACGTTCCAGATTTTTTTGGCCAGTTTGTACAAGTTATGCACTACAATTACACTTTTATATTTCAACTTTTCGGCTACCACTTTCTTCTCCCCTGAACTTTTATTATTTTTAAATATCCTTATTATTTTTTTCTATTTGGCATTTTAATGGTTCATTAATTTCTTCTTCATGTATTTGATCTTGCTGCCTTCTTTCAACCATTTCGTTTTTTTTCTTCCTTCTCATTTGCATTTAACAACTCTTTAGGTGCTGTTTCATTTTTTTTAAATTTTCCGTGGAATATTTAGTATGTCACCATTCTTATATTTAAAGTATTTCTGTTTCCCTTTATGTACAATTCTAATATTTTTTATATCCTCATAGAAATGTTTGATTTTTTCCTCCATGTATTTTAGTTTTCGTGTCCTACAAATATGTTTTACTTTTCTTTTTGTTTGTTATATAATTTATATATCATATATATCGTAATTTTGTGTTTGGCAATATTTCTGCTGTAGTATAGTTTTTTTGTAAATTTAATCCTTGCATTTTTCATCCACCAATGACTTGTCTTATACTTTTTATTCCTTGATACATTGTTTAGTGTAGCTTTTTTGTGACTTTTCAAGTTCCACCATCTATGTTCTACTCCTCCATTCTGTACCTCATTGTTGCTGTAGCTTTCTTCTATACTTGTTTTATATCTATGTGCTATTTTTACATTCTGAAGCTCCTTTATATTGTATTTTATTTTTCCTTTAGTTCTTTCTCACTTTTTTAGTAGTATTTTCGTTATTAAGAGAAAATAATCTGACCTTGCCGCTGCTCCTCTATAAGTCCTGATGTTTGTGGTTTTTTCGCTTTCTTCTCCTCGATTAGAACATAATCATTTAATTAATTTCATTCTTCATGAAATTACCTACATTCCTGCGTGTGTGCTTAAAGTTCGTACTAATATTTTTATCTTTTGTTCTATAGCAAGTGTTATTAATCTTACGATTAGTCCGTGGTTATTACTCTCTCCATGCCTGATTTCGCCTCCTGTAATTTCTCTGTGCATTTCTCCTCTGGCTAGTTTTATATTCGCAGCACCTATTGCCATTGTAACGTCTGACTTCGGAATTTAGCTGGCTGCTTTCTCTAAATCTTCATAAAAGGGAGACTTTAGCTATTCTATTTTTTCTTCGGTTGGAGCGTGTATATTAATTACCGTCATCGTGTTAATTACTGTTATAATTCTTATAGATCATAAGTTTTCGGGTTTCAGATCTAAGTGTTTTACTTCCTTCTTTAATGTGTGTTTTATCAGAATTTCCACTTCAAATTTCCGGCTCCCATTTTTATTTGTGATTAGTGCATAATTTCTCACCTTTTATATGTTTATTTCTGTCAAATGTGTTTTTTGTATTGCTGCAATCTCTATATTATATTTATTCATCTTTGTCATCAAATTTACTATTGTTCCTTTTTCTAATATGCCACGTATATTCCACCTACCTATAATATAATATCTAATAACTGCTTTTGTTGCTCTTTTCTTTACTACCTTGCTTGTTTATTGTATATCTATTATATCTTTATTATATGTATCTTTTATTACTTTCCTTAACTCATGTCTATTGCACTTGTCATTATAATTTCTTTCATCCTTATCTTTGTCCTTTAATTTTTGTGTTTGTTTTTGTAACTTTTCTTAGCTCAACTTCTAGACTATATTCCTTCGGTAATCTTTCACTAACAGTTTGCTTACCTCTATCGGGCTTCTATTTTAATTCTTTGCGCAATCCGTACTTCCTTCTTGATTCAAATCTGTTATTGTAAATGTCTTGTTGTTTACAACTAATTTGTTAAATCTTAGAAATACTTTTAAACCTTGTTGTCTAGCCTCTTTTAATTTAGGTGTTAACTATTCCCGTTGGTGTTGTATTTCTTACAGACAGTCCTCACCTAGCCATATGTCTGTCCCTTTAATTTTTTAATTTAACTAGAATAGGCCTTGTTCGTTTCTTTTGATATTTTCCTACTCTTATTAGTCCATCTAAATCCTTTTACTTATCTACTTCTACTCCAATCTTCTGCACACCAGCATAAGTTTTCTTTCCTTTCTTCTTCATTTTCGAGTTAGTTTCCCGAGTCCCTTTTATAATTAAATTTTTCCTCCCGTTTCCTTGTTCTAAGTATTCTATTCTTTCTTAGGTCCTTACAAATAGCACCTTTAGTTCTTCATTTTCGTTTTATAATTCCTTCATTTCGCACATCGCACGTTCAAGGTTTCCAGCCATATTTTTTAGCTTCTTTTTGCATTTTAAGAAACATTTCTTTACTTTTTTCCACTATGTCTATCGTTAAGGGCTTTCTCTCGGTTCCGCAGCTCGGATCATTCAGCCCTCCTTTCCACACCAATTTTCAGAAGCAAATTAGCTTTATTACACCGTTTGACAACGTCGCAAATTCTGCTCATGCGTCCTTCACTTCATGCACCTGACTTTTATGAGATTAATCTAACTATTTGCTTTATTGTACACAAACATGGATTTTTATTGATTTTACACAGATTACATTAATTTTATTAACGCGGTAGGTTTTAAACAGTATTAGTGACATTTGAACGCAGTACTGTAAATTATTTTTCCTTACAATTCTCAATTTTTCGGTATTTTCGCAGATGAAGTATAATAATACGTATTACCACGAACAGACTATCAAATTTCAAGGCATAGATTGGCCAAAAAAAATTAATAATATTTATTTTTTATGTGAAACCAGCAACCTAACTATTAGTAAAACATTTCATTCTGACATACTAAGACAAAATGGCAAGCATATATTTACTATACTTAAAATTAGATAAATAATTTTAAATTTACAGAAAATTACTGATTAATATGCAAAAATGGTGCGATAAGTGCTAACAACAAAATTGACACTAGTAATGTTTAAGATAAAATCTAAAAAATTACTACGTTTTTAATCAAACAAAAATTTAATACATTTGTAGTAAACGACGTCGAAAAATTGAGCTGCGAAGGTAGAATAACACGTAAACATTCAGAAAATTCTTTGCACGATCGCAAAGCAAGATTTCAGTAATCAGTTCGGTGCCCCGACGCAGTGCTGGAAAGATACTGGATCAAGTGCGTCTTGGGATTTACCAACAACGCAAAGCTACTGTTTAAGTTAACTAAGAAGGAACGTATCTGAACAGATGATTTCCAAAGAGCCTCCGCTCAATTTAAACGAGCCTTGACTATGGCTTCAAATTTTGAGATATTCCTAAAAAAATTCATACTGGACACCGACGTAAACAGTACCATAGAGGGTAAATTCTGAGATACGGGATGGACAAAAACTGAGGCGAATTTAATGCATGACAGAAAGAACGTTACTATGGATTCTAAAAGCTGGTGTACATTTTTACAAATACCTCTGTGTCAAAAATATCTAGCTGAAAGAAGCTTTAAACTAAATACCGCAATTTTTGAAGCAGGAGAAGAAATTAACAAAATAGCTGTGGAGTAATTTTTTGACACAAACCACTAAGCTAAAACTAGTTACTGTAACGTAGACGTACTCTTGAGGAGAGCACAGGCTTCTAATCAATGTAGGAAAAATCTGGATGCAATTTGCTCAGATTCAAGAGTAGTTGGCGGATTTGTAATTGTCGCAGGGATTGCTTGACAATAAAAACTTGGGCAAGAGTTAAAAGTAGTGCTTAGATGGAAGCACCAAGAGACTAGATCACCATAGAAAGAAATCAAAACGATGAACTGAGAGAGAACGGGGACAATGGGATCCCGTAAAGTTACAGGACAATCTTTGAGAAACATGTTTAAAGAACGTCGATGGCAATGAATTAGGGTCGTAATTGTTAGTGCCGGGAAGTCGAGTGAAAAATGAGAAATTAGAAATGAAGAACTATTGGATGAACTTTTAAAAAAGACGTGACAAAATAATATCAAAATTATATGGAAAATCAGCGCCCTGGGAAAGAAAAGAGCACTTACGAGATTATTAATTAAGATTATTGTTATATTCCCGGAAACTGTCAAAGACAACAGATATATGCCCATTTCCATAGATTGTCTTAAAAAATTGACCTGAACAACTTCATACCAAATAGGAAAACATTGAGGGGCTACTGAGACATTATCACATTATCCATTTAAATCAAGAGCGCAATTTTAAATTGGTGCTTTTTTAAGACGTATGTTAATTATTAGTAATCAGTGAGACAACCCTTTTAGATTCTAATCAGACGGAATGATACAAAGCTATCAATAGCAAATACCTCGTTTTGTATCCAAATATCAAAAAAACTGAAATCGATACATTGACCTATTCTTAATTGCTTACCAATCTGCTGTTTATGACATGACTAGACAAAATTATGCTCAAAAGAGAGTTTCGTCAGTCAGGCGAAGCCGTCGGAAGTGCAGGTTGATAGAGATAATTATATAAACCGACTAAGAACAAAAGATGGAATATATAATCTCGTCTGTAGAAATATCCAGATTACTGGCGACTAAATGAAAAACCAGTATAAATAAAAGGAGTCAAAAAAATGGATTCGATTAGGGAGTTTATGGACAATAAGAGGTTCATATGAAATTCTAAAAAAAAAATAATAAATTTATCTATCGCTTTCAAAAATAAGTTAATGATAATTGGATTAATCTCGCACTCTAAAAAGGAACCAACTACCAGTCTCAAAATAAACTAAATATAAGATTAGTAGTTGGAGAGTCCAAAAAGTCAAAAAAACATTTACGCTTCAAAAACGTTATGAAAGAGCATGCTAATGTAAGAAAGCTGGATTTGATAATTGATACACCAAGATTTGTTTAATATTTTAGCCAATATATGCATAATTACTGTATAGCATAATATCTGCGTTTTAAAAAGGAAATGTGGTTTTCTAAATAAGTTACGGCAACATTATTCTACAATAAGTAAAGTTTCATGATAAACAGAAAAAAAACAACCCATCTATTATTTAGTTGCCAAAAACATTTATTGCCATGAACCGTCAATATGTGGAAAATTCTCTGTTATCCAATATGATTCGAAGAGATATGTATTAACACGTTGAAGACACTAAACATTGAATACGATTTGAATAGACTTGACTAGAAATACTGATAAATAGGCTTTTCTAAGAAAGAAAGCTACAAATCACCATACAGGGTCCATCCCAAAAGAAATGAGCCTTTTAAAAAAAAAATAGTTTTATTGAGCAGATCGCTACAACACCTCAAAATTCTTCAAAATAGGATCCTCCTGCATCAATGCACTTTTGGAGACGGGTCTTCCAAGTCCGGAAGGCTTCCTGATAGGCCTCCTTAGGGATGTCTTGGTCCTGGATTTGCTCATCCGAGCTTTCTTCGGCCGGGGTGACGCGGTGGTGTGCCACTCAGCGCTCTGCCTTTTTGTCTCCGGATCGTACTGGAAACACCATGTTTCGTCTCCTGTTACCACTTTGTTTAAAAACTCCGGGTCATCTTCGCACATTTGCAAGAGTTCTTCACACCGAACCACCCGGAGCTCGATGACTCGATGTACTGTCGATTTCGGAATGTTTAGGGCATCTGCTACTTGATAAACACTGAACCGACGATCGGCGTTCAAAAAATCGCGCACTCGCTGCACGTTCTCGTCGGTTCGGGAGGTTGACGGTCGTCCAGACCGAGGTTCGTCGGCCACCTCTTCCCGGCCCTCCTTAAATGCTTTGTGCCACTTTTTAACTTGCGAGTACGATAAACAATCATCCTTGAAGGCCTCCTGAAGCATTCCAAACGTTTCGGTAGCATTCTTGCCGAGTTTGAAGCAGAATTTAATTGCGTAGCGTTGATCGATTTTTGAATCCATCGCGCCGTGTCGAAAATTGAAAATAGACATTCACGGAAACACCCGTCCTGCCGCTCCGAGAGCTCAGAGCCGACTTGCACCGACCGCGTATGGAAGCTAAGACCCCCCACCACCTGCCCCAAGCGTCAAAGCACGCCGGAATGTACACTCGCGTCCGAAAAAAAATAAGGCTCATTTCTTTTGGGATGGACCTTGTATGTAACCTTGTCATGGATATATAGCTTTCGAAAATACAACTCACTGTTACTTTTACCACAATTTCATAGAAGTATACCGCTTCCTTTACAAGCAGTTTTATAGACACCAGGAACAATTCCTCTTTTAGGATTATAAGGCTATAAGGAAGGGTTGCAGCCGCAGATCAACTCGTAAACATCCAAAAAATGTTTGAGGTAACCACAAAGAAAGGTTCAGATCATAGTGTAGCGAACTTACAAATACCACCATAGAGATATCGTCGTCTTGCGACGTTCGCGGCAAACATCGAAGTTGCTGCTGAGCAGTAATAGTTCGTACCAGGTAGTTTTAATACTACTAGGAAGGTGCTGGATGTATAAATTGAACGCGGTAAAGCAATCACCAGAATTCAGGTGAACTGTACTAATGTGGCATGAATTATGTTATAAATAAACAGAGATGTGCAGTGTTATTTTATTTTAATAATTCCTTGTGTAATGCACATAAATTTACTGATGATATAAACGCCATGGTGAACGGGTTAAACAACTTCAAAATAGATGGAAAATTGTAAGCTCTTCTAATGGATACAGAAGTTACAAAAACTACTGCGAGACCGAATGTTTTGAAACATCCAGACATTTTCTGCTAGCAAACTGGGGTTTTAGTAAAGATTTATGGAGAAAAGTAGAAACACAAATAATTGTTTAAAACTCTACCTTCAAAAATCTCTTAATGGTAGCCGATCCAAGGAATATCAATTATAACATCTGATAAACTAAAATCAATGACTGTGGCATCCTGCAATGGTGTGAGTCATAACCAGCAGACAAAGGTTAAAGATCTGTTGCACCGGAATTAAGACGTAGTCTAATAAAACAAGGCTTCAAAATACAGGCCAAACGGAAAGAAGCTAAAAACATAATTTCAGATATGGAAAAGCATGGTGTGATTAAAATTTCAACAAATCCATCGACTTCGTCAGTGGTGCCAGTTAAGAAAAAAGACGGACTCACCAGATTTTGTGTTGATTACTGTCGACTCAACTATGTAAAGAAAAAAATAGTTACTCACTACCACGCATTGATGACACGTTGGACACCCTAATTTAATTCAAATGGTTCTCAATCTTATATTTAGAGAGCAAATATTGGCAGGTCAAAATGGATTCCAAAACAGTTTTTTTTTTATTAAATATAGGCCACGACAATTCACTGTAATTCAATATGGATTTTGCAATGCTCCTTCAAACTTTAAAAGACTAATGGAGACGGTGCATTACAATATGTCCTGGAAAACATGTTTGCTGTGTCTGGATAATATTATAGCGACTGAACAAACGTTCTAAGAGCATCTGAGCATCTTAGAGCAGTTATTCCAATGACTGACAAACGTTCATCTAAAATTTAGTACAAAAAAGTGCTCTCTCTTCAAGAAGCTACTGATCCAGAGCAAGTAAAAAAGAATTACCAGTACCAAAAAACCATCACAGGAGTTTCCTGAGATTGTACACTTACTACAAACGATATGTGTTTAGATTTACTAACATTGCAAAGCCTTTGACACGTCTAACGAAGATGTCCAAAGTTTTAAACGGAGCAAAGAGTGTTAAAATATGCGTTAGTAAATGCTTCAATACTGAGTTACTCACAGTCAGAAAGAAAATTTACTTTGGACACAAATGCGAGGAACGTCGGATATAAAAGTCTGTTTCAACAGTTACTAGATGGCTAAAAAAAAGTACTACCAAAGTCTGATTGCAAAAATAGGAGAAAATTGTAGTATAAATGTTCTTATAAATATTTGTACGATAGAAGGTTTTTTTTTGAAACCTGATTATGTTACACTAAAGTGGCTCTTGAATTTTAAAAATCCAGAAAACAAAATAGCAAGATATATTGAAGACGTCTACTCATATGAGTTTTAAACGGAACACAAAGCTGAGAGTTGTGATTACAACACCAACGCCTTGTTAAGTAGACCGTGCCCAGAAGACTGCAACTACTATAGTAATGCAAAATAAAAAAAGATCCCTACGCTGTTAATAATAATTATGCTTTACAGAAAAGATAAATCTCAAAAAAACTTCGTTTGCTGGTTTCAAAGAAGAGAGTCCCAGAAGTTTTGTAACAACTCCATGATAATGTATCTGGTGCCAGATGAGAATTTCAAACACTTTGAAAATGTTTGCAAAATATTATACTGAGTAAACCTCAAGAAAGGAATTAAAGATTGGTGCCGAAAATGCGTGAGGTATGCGTAACGAATAGCGACCTGCAAAAGAAGCCGAAAGCACCAATAAGACAGTATAATGTTGGAAGTCCTTTAAAAGGAACTGTTATTGACATAGCTAGTCCGACAATGGAACTAAATTTATTCTAGTGGCTATTTATTATCGAATCAAGAAACAGCAACCATCGCTGAGGCGTTGGTAAAATAATAATAAAAACTAATCACCAGAACTATATTTAGACCAAGGTCGAAATTTCCAATTGACGGTGTTTACAAAAGCATGAAAAATACTGGGAATTAGAAAAACGAGAACTGCCTTACAACCACAGTAAGATCGAATAGTTAAGCATATGAATGGGGAAGTATTTGTCAAAAGTTACTTACAAAGAAAACAACCGACTATGCTAACTATAACTCAAAAGTACGACGTGGATTGTCCCCAAAACTGTAACGTTACTACGAAAGTTCATATTCTGCTGAAGAAAATAAACGATGTTGTGTACCAAACCAGAAAACTACCAAGTGGCAGAACTGGGATCGTTCATAAAACAACTGCCTATTGTAAAGATGCCGCGATTAGGCCAAATGCAACGTTTCTACGAAAGTTTATATTGGGTGCTGAAGAAAATAAAAGATGTTGTGTACCAAACCAGAAAACTACCAAGTGGCAGAACTAGGATCATTCATTATAATCCACTGTGTCCTATTGGTGGAAACAGATGCCGCGATTAGAGGATCTGATGCCCTTAAAGTGTGATCACGATTTAAAGACTTCATGCACGTGATAAATCCTTGTAAAAACAAAAATAAAAAATGACATTGCGGGGTTATTTCTTTATTAACAGGATGCGTCGTTTAATTACATATAATTATATATATTTAATTTAATTATATTTATTATATAATTTAATTGTAATTTAAATATATTTAGTTTAATTATATATAATTATATATATTTAATTATATTATATTATATATAATTAAAATTCTTAATTTAGAAGAATATTTGGGATTGCTATAAGTATAGAATAAAAATTACTACCTAATAGTTTAAACCTGCATCATTTTATATTTCTCTCAAGAAATTTTTTGTAATCCCTTTTTTAAAACAACTTTCATCTTTTCTATTTTACTGTTTCCAAAACACGCTTAAATAATTGCAAAGGCATTTCCGTATTTAACAGTAGATATTACAAAACGTTAAAATGTTCTTTCTGTAATCACCCAACTATGTTTGTAAGCAAAACCTTTAAGTTTTAATTCATCTTACTTCTATTATTCATATATTCAAATTATATATTTTTTCTTAGTCTAACATTTTTTTGTTTTAAAATGCGATGTATCACAGTAATTCTAAACTCACTTACCTGGCTAACTCTTTGCAATACATTTGAAACACTTACCGCGTTAATTTTCATACTGTTTAGAGTAACTGTTGGTTTAGGTGTGGTATGTCGACGATTTTGTGTGCTCTGTACTATAATATCTATATCATTAAGTAAGTTACACGTAATCCTGGACCTTCCAACATTGTTGATTGATATTATAAAAATAAATAATTTAAACACCTAGATAATAAATAATGTTAAATGATCTATAATAAAATTGAATCCATCCGAATACTATTGAAAGGTAATGTAAATAATTACTAAGTGAAAATAAACAGTGGAGCTCAATATAGATTATTCTAGCCATAACAATAAGTGTTGGGTTTTTGAGGAATCAATCATCAAAATCAATATAAATTCAAGCACTATTAAAGAGAAAAAATCAAAAGGTAAACATTATTAGACAAATAAAAAACAGATCATATAAAATGTTACAAGAGTTTCAATAAGATGAACACATTTAGTTAGTTTAGGAAGCTAAATAGAGCTGAAAAAAATGTTTTAAAAGCACATGAAGCAACAAAAACAACCCGCATAAAAAAGAACAAAGATATTTTAGCAGATACAACATAAATGTTCTACATACAACTGATCAGTTAGAATGCGTAATCTAAAATAATATTCTACGGTTACCAACAAATAAGTCAAAGTAGCGTATAGTATTTCATAAATAGTAAGATTTTAAAGAAGACGAGCGAATAAGGCAATTGGTAGGAATATACTCGTAGAATTCTGCACAGAAATCAATATAGAGATTAAAAATAGTCTATTCCCTTAACATTCAAGACGACGCTACACGTAGACTTCTCCCGAAGGACAGTACAAGAATTAAATTGATTTCTTTTTAACATCTGCCAGATGGAAGTCAAGCGTCAATAATGTAAAAACTCTCCCCGATATCGAATGTAGAAGTGATCATAAACTCTTGCTAGCTAAAGCCAGAATTCATATAAAAAAAACAAAAAAGAAAAAACTCCTTCCTTGAAACCTAAAAACATAGAACAATATAAACAATAATTAATTCAGATAACTTAAATCAGAAAGGGCTCGAAACAACTTTATTAACTACCAAAGAACAAATGCTACAACAAAACAAAAAACAAACAATAGATGACCGACAAAACTTGAAGTGTAGTAAAAGAAATGAAGACTCTCAGACAAACATGCATAAACAAAGAAGAACAAAAAATTGAATATATAGGAACCTGATCCGAGAAATACAACGATTATGTAGACGTGACAAAAATTATCACATGCAAAGCATGTGCCAAGAAATAAAAAGACAAGCTACCACCAACGAAACCTGAGACCTCTTCCAGCGCATCAAATAAATCGCAAGGAAATTTAAATCAAGAATATGGAAAATAGAAAACAATTGGGGGGTAAGTCGTTACGTAGTGGAGGTATGGCGAAAATACTGTGAAAACTAACATACAAACGAGGCATTGAACAGCAACCTGATATATTAAGAGAAGAAGTCCAGTAAGCTAGTCATTATTAAAAAAAAATAAATAAAAGCTTAGATGAAGATAATGTGAGTACAAAAATGTTAAGGCAATTTACTCCAAAAGATGTTGACCTTTTATAGAAAATTTTTAATAAGATCTAACACCGCAGTTATCGCGAAAGAGAAACAGGAGATGTCAGAGGTGATCAAAAGGGCTCCGCAGTAAAGCTTATGCTTCCACCTTAAATTCAAACGACAAAAAACAAAACTCATGGTAATAGAACGCACCAACAAAATAGAAACTGCACCTAACATTCGTTATGTAGAAAATGTCAAAGAAATAGTTTATTTAGGTACTCATATAAATAATGATGGCAACTCGTCAATGGACATAAAAAGACGAATAGTGCTTGTCAAAACACCTATGACTAAGCTAACCAAAATTTGGAAAGATCGCCACATCACAAAGACAACTAAATGCAGACTTATCAAAAAGCTCGATACCCTCGAGATGTGGGTTGGCGAAAACTCCCGAGGATACCCTAGCCAGGATATAGAACCAACGTGTCCATATTAGAAGAACTGGAAATTTAGGAAGATTGTCAAGTGCACAAATAACGAATTTTAAAATACTTCGGACACGTCACCAGAAGGAAAGACGGTATCCTATAAAAACTGAGTGTTCAGGGGCAAATAGAAACCCCCGCGAGGGCATTCCTTGAAACCCTGGATCAAACAAGTCAAGGTACACCCTTTCCAGAAAATATTAGGAATGCCTCAGACAGAAACAAACAGAGGGATATTGCCCAAACTACAACATGAGATTACGACACTTCGACTACGACGTGTATGACTAGAGAAAGAGAGCTAGAGAGAGAGGGAGTGAGGAAGAAAGAGAGGGAGGGGAGAGGGAGGGAAGTAGGTAGGTAGGTATTCAAATATTTGAAGAATATTTTTACACATTTTTAGTAAAATTTATGAAAATTTATAAAACATTGGATTATTAATACATAAAAACCTCTGGCAAAATGCAACAAATTAATATTCCATATTTTGGCTTCAATACAACATATTATTAGTCAACGCGTATCTAAGATTGAATACATGTTGATAAGGGAAGGCTATAGCATTTAGACTGTATGTACCATTGATACAGGTCAAATGGTAAGAGTTAGGTCAAAATTTTTCACCATTGGATTCGGAAGCCTTCAGAAAAGTGCAGTTACCACTTTTTTTGGACCCAGGTCACTTTCGGTATAACCGGAATTGGCCATTTTTCAGCCATTCCTAGTCGCGAATTTTTTGTTCCCTAGCTTTCAAGGATTGGCTCTAGAGCGAATCTCGTTCTTTTAAGATCTTGTTGATTATTATATTAAACAAATTTCTAATTCAACTAGATACAAATAGAAACCATGAATACACAGGTTATTTAAATAGCATATTTTCAAGAAATAATATAATTTCTATTGATAAATTCTGTACAAAAGTAAAAATGTATTTCTTTTATTTTGGAGTTCAAGGAGAATGTGTTCTTTTGCTATTTCGTGACAAGTGGAAAAATATTAAAAAATAATTGCTAAACATTTATAGATATTAACTAATTTTAAGCATCTCGAATGTTTGCACTTTATGAGTAAATCCACTTAACAAACTAAAAACTTAGGAACACGAAAGATTAAATATCTAATCTAAAGATAAGGGTTAAACACATAGTATTAAAAGTGGGTAAACAATAGCAAAATAAAATCAGTTAAGATTTCTATAATAGAGAACGAGTAATAGTTAACAATGGAACTGTTTGGATATTTGCAAAACCAACTCAACCTTTTTGCATCTATAAAAGACTCGACAATATTTAAAATAAGTTCCAGACTTCGAAAACAACTTGAAATTTTCTGGTTAAACACAATTTCAAATTACTAAAACAAAGTAAATGTAAACTTAAATTGTAATTTTAATTTGTATCATTTATTGATAATATTAGTTGTTAATAAACGTCAATCTGATTTAAAAATTCCTCTTTTCATCTTGTTATTAAATTTTTATGAAATATTTAATTAGATAAGTTAGTTACTTTTTTTATATATATATATATATATATATATATATATATATATATATATATATATATATTGATATACAAATTTAACAATATTAATAAATCGCAATTATAAATGTTTTATTTTTTCTATTGTTAAATATAAAAACAATTTCTGAATCATTTACTTTTCTATTATTTTATGTTGCAGTGCCAAACACGGTAAACACTTAGTCAGAAAATAATTTTGGTGCTACTCTTTGTAGGCATACAGCACACATTTTTATTTTTGCATATATATATACGAAAAGCACCCTTTGCGTGCGATAAATCTTTGTAAAAATAAAAATCAAGAATAACAGCCTTTCTGCGCTAGGTAGTTCTATAAATCCTAGTTGCACAAAAGTATTGCTTTTAAAGATGCTAAAGTTAGGGGAACTAAAGTTAGGATAATTAGTTGTACTGGGACATTACTCAAACATAAATTAATATCGCTACTTTATCTGTTGATAAATAAACACATTGACACGTAAGTATAAGAAATTGTAATCTAATATTATTATACCGACAAATTCAATCAAAATCAAAATGATGTGAAACAGATAGATGAAAATTTGAATTTTACTAAAGTATAATGATATTAAACATTTCTTGTAACTATCGTCAACAGAATCTTAATATTCAACAAAGATAAATTCTTATTAACTAATAAAATTTTTAATAATAGCTTTAAAATAATTTAATTTTGTTATAACAATATTATAAATAAAATAATGATTCAAATACATAATAAACAGGTATTTTATAAATTTTACACTGCTATATGCCGATATTATTGTGTTTGCTCTTCATATATTATATAGGTGAGAAACCAAAATTAACTTTATTTTTGGATTCAACTGTATCTTAAATAATCATGTTAGAACTGAACCTTACGCTACACTCGTTATGCTTAGTTTTAGCTATATAGTTTTATTAAGATAAAAAAGTACACTTAGTCCAGAACAAAAAACTTTATAAAAACAGCAAGCGATAGGAATGTTATTACATATAATCCAATTTTACGACGGGAAGTGCTATACGTATGTACAAAACGGTTTTTTGGAAGGGTAATAAATTTTTAAAACGGAAAATAAAGATGCAAATTGACAAAAATTTTTTGTATTTGTAGAATTATTTTATACGTTAGCAACAGCTATATGTAAGAACCTCTTTGGTACGTAAACGAGAAAAACGTCGGATGCTTAGTTTAAAATTTTGTATCTATATAAATTCTACGAAGACATTAAATCTGACTAAAAACAATTACTAATTAGTATTGCTTTCTGGTTTACTGATTTTCGGTCAATTTTAATAAAATCACAAGCATTCTTTATAACTTAGGTTTGATAAACTTCACCATCTCTTATTTAGTTCAATAAAAAGAACTATAACTGTTAGCAACTGTGAACTGAACTACGTAATAGAACAAAAATGGAAGACCATATTTTGGAATAAAATACAGAAAATTCGACTGACAGAAATGTAAGTAATACGGTTCACTAAGACTTTATGCAGTACCTCTTAAGTGAATGCATTAGTCCTATTGATGTTTCTATTTTATAAAAATAAAGAAAATTCTTGCGATGTACATCAACAGCGCCAGTTGTAGTAAATGTAAAACGAGGGATATCTACTTTAACATAGATCTTATGGTCAATTGAATTAGAAAAATACATTGTTTTTACGATGTACCGTTTCCAGAAGAAATTTCAACTATCACGGATATTTATGACAGTTATAAGTGGAGACAGTTGTCATGTTTTGATTACTTATATTACTTTTTTATTTCTAATTTTTGGTGGTGCATCTATAATTTGTCTTACACAATGGACTATTCTATAAAAATTATAAAACTACTAATAATAACAGTTTGTGAAATACATTATTAACTAATTCAGTTGGTCTAAATAAGCAAGAAAAGTCAGTATTTTGTATTTAACGCAAGTTTACAATTTAAATATTGCTAGTAACTTAATAGGATAAAAGCAGGTATTATTAGTTGCAGATGTCTTTTTATTAGTATTGCTTTCACTTTTCTACTTATGTGGTGCATAGTTTTTAGTCTCATTACATCACTTTAACTGAGAAACCACTTATTAATTGTTTTCTTGAAAACGCAAGTTCGTTCAGAAAAGTGCAAAAATATGCGTCTTATTTTCTAAAAAGATGCCCAAAAAATTTTTATTTTTAGAGTAGACTAGTTTCTCTATATTTCTCAAATAAGCACTTCCATAAAGCGGCTCATCAAAATAATACATTATTATATCAGCCTGTCACAACACAATCTCCTTCGGACTTTAATTGAAAACTATTGAAAATAAGAAAATAATAACATAAAAATAGGACAACAAATCACAAAAACAACTCAAATATTTGGAATATTGGATAAATCCTAGAAACCGATTCTAGCCGCTAGACGAAAGCCAAGCAGAAGATGATGTAAATCAATATAAAAGAACAAATAAAAGGGCACTCAAACTATCTGATGTTAAAGCAATCGAAGCGTTAGTACAAATGTACTAGACGCTACAGGAAAAAATGAATGTGCCTTAAAGACTTTAAATAACGATGAAGTAAAAATGTTACCAAAAACCTCTAAAAAGTATACTGCTATTATTAAAGCTCTAATGGAAAGAACTACAACTACCAACAAAAACAAGAGCGAAGAAGCTTCAAGGTAGTTTTAAAAATTATATTTTTGTTCGCTACCTTAGCAGAGTTGACAGAAGAGCTAAAAACGTAGGGACATTTGGTTACTAACTATTGCAAATATTAGATAAAGAAGCACAAAAATTTCCTTAACATTCATTTTTGTAGAATTGAAACTGGCCAAAAACAAACAAGTATACAACATAAATAGACTGAAATACTGTAGTGAAGTTTGAACCTCTAAAAGTAAAGCGCGTACTACCTCAATGTGCAAAATGCCAAAGATTTGGCCATACTTAAAACTTTTTTAACAGAACTCCCCGTTGTGTTAAATGCACCGGCAAGCATTTAACTGCTCAATGACAACTAAAAGAAAAACTCCCCATGTTAAACGTGTGAATTGCAGTGAAAACTACCCTGCAAATTATAAGAAATGTCTTGTCTACCAGGAACTACAACAGAAGTTGTTCCGCCCGTTAAGAAGCAGACAATTTGTACCTACTCGTCAATACACAGCACACAATATTAGTTACGCCAGAGCAACAAGCGGAAGCAATCAGCGATATAAACCTAATAGAACACCAGCCCAACCAACATCTGTAAATCAGTAAAGTTTATCTCAACTTAAAAACATGTTAAAAATCTTAATGCAACAAATGGGCAATATGACTATTATGACTACCGTCATTTCTGAACTTAATAATGAACCAGCATCTTAAATCAGCAATGTGAAATGCTAATAGATTAACACAACACAAAGACAAGTTTACAAGTTTCCTTTCAAATTACTAAATAAATGTCATGCTGATATATAAATCACATTATCTATAAAAATCCCAAAATATGCGATATACGCAACAAAGCTCATGCTAGAACTGCAATCATTGTCAAAAGCGCAATCAAGTGCTTCCAAAATATATCTTGGAACATCTTGAAGCCACTACTGTAGCAATCGAAGATTGAAAAGGATTTTTAGTTATTTGAGCAGTTTACGATCTGCCCAAGCACAACAATAAATTAGAACATTAAAAACCTTATTTTCAAACACTGGAAAATAGAATAATCTCTTGCAGTGGCTACAATGCAAGACATATTCAGTGGGGTTTGCAGTTTACTACTACTACTAGAAACATCTCGCCAGTTATTGTCGCCATGTCCAAAATAAAACCTCATAGTCTCTGCAATAAACAAACATACTGAGATCTCTTCAGAACGATACTTGATGAGACTTTATCGCTTGATATTAAAACCGAAAGAAGAATTAAACTCCGCTGTTGGTATATTCAATAAATTTATTCAGCAAACTACATAGCAAGCAACACCTCTAAAGGCGAAGAAAATCGAAACCACCAACTGTTCTATTATGACTAAGAAAAATAAACGCCGAATAATGTCAGTTACGCCGGAGATGACAAAAAACAAAGCATCCAGATAATATGTGAAGGTTTAATTAAACGACTGCAGACCTCAAGAATATTCTCTCCGATATCAAAAACACACCAGTGCAAACTTTGGAACGCAACCAAGAAGCTAAAACAACCACATAACGCCCCTGTGCTTTAAAAATAATACTTGGGCCAGAACCAAGCTGGAGAAAGTCCTTGCTTTTGCAAAATATTTGGAATTCGTATTTCGCCCATTTACTTCTGGGACAACAAGAGAAGAAATTGCTCAATTTCTGAAATCTCCTTCCCAGATGTGCTTTTCAACTAATAACTTCAAAAAAAGGTTTCGGATTTTCACCTACCTAATGAATGCTGTTTTAAGAGTAAGGAATTTTTGCGAACAATAGAAAGTTGCCACAGTTATATTAGTACCTAAATCCGGTAAACCAAGTGCAAATGTAAGTTCTTATAAACCACTTAGTCTACTATCGATTCTATAATTTTTTTTGAGAAATTGTTACTACGAAAATTAACACCAATATTAAAAAATAATCGTCTGTTACCAAACCATCAATTGGGGTTTCGAAATAGCCATACTGTAGCTGAGCAGGTGCACCGTGTGACAAACAGATTTTAGCAAAACTTCGAAGGCAAACGCTACTGTTCGGTTGTCTTTCTCTACATCACGCAAGCTTCGAAAAAAGTACGGCATCAAGGTTTAATATTTAAAATCAGTAATGCACTGCTATCGGATTACTATAAGGTGGTAAGGTCATACCTAACTGACAAACATTTTCTCGTGAAGTGCAAAGATAACTATGCATCCTTGTTTCCCATTGGCGTTGATCTACCCATCACAACAAGAACTACGATTGCCAATATAGCCTTTCAATATCTCCAAGCCCATTTACAAAAATTATAAACCTGAGCTAACAAATGGGCATAAAGGTAAACAAAGGTAAATCTGTGCATGTGACTTTTACTGTGAGAAAAGGTACCTGTTCACCTGTATTACTCAATAATAATCAAATAAAATAAACATATTAAGTACCTAGGCGTGTTTCTAGACTGATTATTGAGATGGAAAAAGCAGGTTGAAAATAAAGCAGTTTGGTCTCAAAATACAGAAAATATACTAACTCCTTGAAAGAAAGTAGCTGTTTTCTACAAAAAACAAAATTATATTATATTTTTCTATATTCTATCACTTCAAACCAATCTGCGCATATAGAGTACAATTTTGGGGCATAGTTAGCAACTCAAACATGGATATTTTAAGACGATTCCAGTCTAAAGTATTAAGGTCGATAGTAAATTCTCTTGGGTTTACTCTAAATTATGTTATCCAGCGAGACTTAAATATCTTCTCAGTTACTGAAAAATTCAAATACACAGTGCTCGCTATCGATATCAACTCTGTATCCATCCAAATGTGCTAGTGGTGTCCTTACCAGAAAATGATGATGATCAACCTAGTCAATATGAATTCAGTTTTATTAGTGGAAATATTTAGTGGTTTATTTACAACACGTCTTAGTTGTAATATATAATCTCCACGAGGCAGATTGTAAATTTTGAAAAATATATTTAACAAAAATTACTTTTATAGAACGCATTTCTTGGATAATTTTACTTTATTTTGTAGTTAAATGATTTACTGTTTGTGACGCAGATTCTAGTCCTGAATAATCATTAGTGTGTTTTCACTATAGCCCCTTTTTCATCCTGTAATATTTTGATAAATATTTTAATCGATAGTCTCGTTATTTAAAAATACTATTCAATAGCTTAGTGTTACAGAAATAAAGCAAACAGCAGATTAAAACTTGATAGAAAATACAGGTATTTTTTTTATTTACAGTTGGACTATTTTCTTTTGCACAACTTTTTTTATTGCAAACATCAAACCTTTTCGAGTGATTAATTTAATAATCTGTCAAACGGCATTTAACGGGCTACTACAACATAAAAATGCTTAGTGAAACCGAAGTAATAGGTTGCCGTTCGTCATAATCCCCCTATTTTTGCGATGGCATTTTACAATTTTAGTAGCATTCGGTTGCATGCAATTCCGCAAAAATTGATAAAATAACTCACTTATAATTGTTATAGAATAGAGCTTGACAATGAACATATTCATTCGCTGCTCAATTTTCAGTACAAGCTTAGACTGAATAAGTCTACTAAGTTCTACTGCTATGGTATCAATATGTTAGCTGCAAGTGTCATAGATTAGTAAAGCGACTATTAATTTATCTTTTGGCAAAGGTAATTGACGCCAAAATAGAGAGATTATGATGGACCGCACGAACTTCTCCGTCAACCTATTAACTACTAACGGACTGTAAAATACGTCACTACTATGTCACTTGCCAGTTCCGTTGTTAACTGTCATCGATCTGTTATAAAATGGTTTCTGCAATATTCAACAGCTGCGTCGGCGATTTAAACATCTGTTTAGATTTAGCGTTTGTGTAACCGGGCATTATTAATTTTAATTGTATCTTCTCCCGTCCAATACTCACCATTCCATAGTACTACGTTTATAAAAATTTAATTTGTAATCTTTCTGTTAATATTTTCCTGGTATTTTACTTTTGCTTCTTTTTGCATTATAACATTTTTCTGAGTTTGTATTATTTTGGTTTCGGCTTCACGAATTTATTTATCTTGGTTCCATATTATGTTCTACACACATTTTTTACATTTAGCGGATAATTACATAATGCACCTTTTAAAAATGAAACTAAAATTTATTTTTTAAATTTATTTTTATCTTTGGAACTTTTATAGGTATACTTCTCATACATTTTCATTAATATATTTGAAGAAGATGTAATTAGACATTTCTAATATATTTTTTAATTTGCTTTGTTCTTTGGCCATTTTTCCAAAATTTAATTCCCTATTATTTTAATTTACTTCTTATTAATGTTTCTTATTTTTGAAGTAGAAATAAAATTGTTTAGCCAATGTTTTTATTTTGTCTTATTTTCTCACTTCCCTATGAATGACTTTTTAAAAATAAAATTACTCCGTCTTTCTTTTAGGTTCATTTGCGGATTAGCTATCGTTATCTATTGCACTCAGTTTAAAACGACCTGTTCTACGTGGTTACTAGCTGCGATATGAAATGTAATGTGTGCTGCTGCTTAACCGGCGCGCCAGAAGCACTTTGCAGGTCGACCCTCCACATGAATGGTCTTTAACAGCAGACAGAGTCCTTGGTCTTTTGTACTTAATAACTGCTGCACTTATTCATTGTTCGTACATTGTTAATTTTGTCTGCAGTTAGTCGTTCTAAATACTTAATTTACTATACGTTTTTAATAACATTTGCATTGGATCTCAAGCGCAGTTTAATAATTCAAAAAATATTCATAAAAATGTTAAATTTTATAATCAAACGTTAAAATATTTATTCAATTTATGCTCATAATTAACATCTTATCACCATAACTTTGTTAATATAAAAATGTATTTCGAAATTCAAGCACATTATAAGAATTAGCAATTCTTAAATATTTTTTTAAGTTGCATTTTAATTTGAACTAACCTCACAGTAGTAGTATATAACTAGCTATTTACATATTATAAAAGTCTACAAGCTTCACATACTATAAAATAAAGTTCCCGGTAGGCATCTTGTTGTTTGTTAAATTTTGATGCAGTTTTTACTAATATACTATACTCCTAAAATTAAATATTACAAGATGATTAAATTATGCAACATTTTTGTTCAATGGGCTTCCTAAAAATATGAAGTCTGTAATTAAAATTTGTAAACTAAGAAAACGACAAAGAAGCAGCATTATTACTGTTACAATGATTACAGGTTTTTAATAAGGTATATTTTTAATATTTTCTAATGTTTTATAAGTATATTTAAAAGTATTAATTATACATATTTTTCAACGTTGTTTTTATAACTCATTTATTTAATTGCCAAATTAAATTTAATTTTACATAGGAATGCTAAATATTAATTTGTAGCAAGGGAAAACTATAAAGATTGACAATTATAGTAAAACAAATTGAAGGAAAACGGATTTGACCGATCAAGCATTTTATTGGTTTACGCTGCTTAAACTGCTAAAAATATGTAGAAAAATTGATAGGTATAAAAAATTCTACGAAAACTTTGTGCCGGGATAGCCCTAAATAAACAGCAGTTTTTGATATATATTATTTTAATTCTTTAAAAAACGGGTAATGACAAAATATGCACTACAAAATTATTGAGTGTTTTGAATAAGTTTCTATTTACGTTTAAGAAAAAAATTATTAGAAATAACAAATGTTTTAAAACAATAATCAAGTTATAAATACTAGAATAACCTAAACGTTTAATGATAGATACGAAGTTCAAACTTAAACATTTTGTAGACCAAACATGCAGAAAACAATAATTATAGGCAACATAGTTTCTTGCTTTCAGATACAGTTTTTGATTTTTTCGTTTCAATACGTCAAGTTCTATACAAAATCAGCATTTAACATATAAAAAAAATATCGGTAAAAAACTAAAACTTGGTCGAAAATAATTGTTATATTTTGTTCTCAACACTACAAAAAAAAGGAAATCGGTTCAAAGGACTAATAATGATAGTGTTAAGTAAATTCTTTAAAGAGGTTCTATTCTGCGCATCACATGCCTGGCGGATACCCAAGTTAATAAAAATAATTGAGTTTTTCATACATTTCGAACAAGGGTCAATGAATTAGTTGTCTAACACATTGCTCGTATCAGAGATGATGCGCAACAACCGGGCTCTGAGGTGAACATTTGGGAACTTTTATTTTATTTTATTCTTCTTGTAGTATTATTTGAGTGAAATTCAAAACTCAAATGTCCTCAGCATTTGCAAAACAACATTCAAAATCAAACCTATAGCAACAAACACACAAGTGCCCTGAAGCAAACTTTACACTAGCCAAAAATATGTAATGCTAAAAACTGAAAACTGTATATGGCGATGTATTTTATTCTTGATATGAAATAATTATGATTTTATATAATTTAAATTTGTAAAAAAAATCTTACCTAATCGAATGAAACTCTCAGATGATCTAATAATATTTAACTTAAATTGGATTTTTTTTAATTTCTATTCGAATCTTATTCTCTATATAAAGTTACCACAAAAATATCCTTGTGTTTCAAAAAAATATATTTTACAAAGTATCAAAGATTAAACAATAAATGACATTAAAAGGAAGCAAAACATTCGAGTTTTTATCCGCGCGTGCTGTCGTGTGTCCCCACTGATGCTCACAACAGCAGTAATGCGGTCTGGTATTAGTGACACGTAAATGAGAACTTTAGTGTACCACCAAAGAAAGAATCACAAGACCGTAAAATCGGGAGACCTCTGGACGCCAGTCGAACAATACCAAATACTAGTTAACACATTGTTCATTCCAGTAGTCAGAAGGTTTCTCATTTAAACACTCATGCACTTTATCATACTAAGTTGTTGGAAGCTTCCGTCAATTACAGAAACTAGCATAATAGCAAGATCTAGGGCTGTAGTTATTTTGTATAAAATAAAAATATTTCTTTAATATTTACTAAATATAAATTATAACAAAGTATTGTTTTAGATTCGATTAAAAACTAAAAACATAAAAACCTTTGGCAGAGAAAAATAACAGTAAGTAACGTTGACAACATTTAAATTCTGCAGTTAAAAATAAATTATGATTTGAGACTTTTTTCATTTATTCAAGAATATAAAAATTCTGTTTACTCAACGATTACTAAATTAATTCAAATAAATAAAAATTAGAGTACCAACTTCCAAATTTGCGATTAGTAGCTGCTATTATATTATGTAGTAATAGAATTATTTAATTTAATTGTTGACTGTAACGTTCGCAAACAGTTATTTAACTGGGAGCCAATAAGTAATCCCTTTTTTGCTATCACGATATTATGCATTTTCTCATAGTGTTCTGTCGTTGGTATTGAAGCTGACTGCAATTGACCCACAAAGTTATCAAAATAGACTCATTATTTGTTAACAAGAAGTTTCTTCAAAAATCCTTTTTCTAATGTCAACCAAGCAACAAATAGTAAATTCAACTGTTGTAGCTATCGTTCTTTAAAAAATTTATAGAAGTTCAAGGAAAACCGAAGAAAACTTACTATAGCATAATATACACGAAGTTTACTAGCAACTTTTACAGCAGACTAGTTTGTACTGCTTTGTAAGAAGTGTATCCAATTAATATATTTTTATAATTTAGAAATAACACAAGATATTTCCTTATACACCTCTTCCTGTGTAGATATACGTATATCCTAGCTTATCTAAGCTTCAAAGCACAATATACATTCTCAACACTAAAAGCCAATCTTAAATTTAATTTTATTATTTACCTTAATGCCTTATGGAGTAAAACTGTTCAATGTGAAACAGGATATACCATACATAATAAGATATTACTGTTCAAAAAGCTTTAAATGTGTTTGTCTTAAGTTTCTAATTAAAATTGTTTTAGATATAATTTCTATTTTTACACACTTTAACATCAATTTTTCTTACTTACTTATTTATCTAAAATTGTTTTGCAGTATTAACGATAGACAACTTTAAAAAATTGCACTTTCTTATTAACTTTTATAATGCACTATGAAGCTAATGTGTGGCATTTAGAGGTAACTATACTCGTTTGCTAAGCTAACGATATCTATTACGTTTTTAATTACAATATCGATTTAATTTAAGCAAAATTCCATAAAGTTAACAAAAAAAGTCTTGCTTGGTCTGTTACTAAAGAACTTTACAATAATTGAATATAGAAGCCTGCGATGGTTGAGGAGTCGGATGAGTGGCGGAGGTAGTTCATTGATCCTTTAGATTTACTGATCAGAATTACTATAAATGAAGTTAATTTTCTATTTTACTACAATTTTTATTTATCTCTTTTAATTTTTAAGAAGTATGTTGGGCCATTAAAACTCCGCCCTCCCCTTTTTATATATGTCCCTTAGGTACTCTATAAAATTGTTTGGGTTAAAGTTAATGAAACGGTGTCAATCAATACCAATCGGACATTTTGTCTATTTAAAAGAGTGTTGCGAAAATGTAAAACTCGTTTTCGATAAAATTAAATACGACAATCGTAAGTGGATTACGTGCGGCGATCTTAAAATAATATAGATGTTCCTAGGACAGCAAGGAGAGTACACAAAGTTTCCTTGTTTTTTGTGTAATCAAATAGCACAGACAGAGAAAATCATTGGGTAAAGAAAGATTGGGCAAAAAGACCTTCATTAGAACTTGGAAGCAAAAATGTGCTCCGAAAAGCTCTCATAGGTTCGAATAAAGTTCTACTTCTACTTCTGTATATCAGGTTAGGCTTAATGAAACAATTTGTCAAAACGTTACCAAAGTAAGATAAATGTTTTAAATAAATCTGTGACAAATTTCTAGTCTTGTTAACCGCCAAATTAGAACAGGATATCTTTGCTGGTCCTGACGTTAGAAAACTTCTCAAAAACGGTACTTTTGAGAATCACACACGTTGTAACCAAGTTTCTGAGCAATAAGAAGTTTCCGAACTTTAAATCAACCGTCGAGAGTATGCTGCAGAAGTATAAACTTTTAGATTGTTCCATGACCTTGAATGTTTACTTCTTAAATACACATTTGGACTATTTTCCTAAAAATCTAGGTGCCGTTAGCAAACTTTTTATCAAGACATGATGGCTGGATGTTAGACCGAGATGAACCCCAGAGAGAACATAAAAGAAAAAGCGCGAAGCAGCATGAGCCGACCAAAGAAACTTCGACACAGAATAAAATTGTAAGTATTTTACATACTTTGTCAGGAAGGGTGGGTGAAGAGAGGGAATGATTTCCAAAAGCATGACGTACCTCATAAAATTAATTGAATAAATAAATTAAATCAGTTAAAAAATGCACTAAAATAGAAATTTAGACTAATCTTGTGGCAGTTTTCATTAGAAATTAAGAGGTTAGTGACCTCCCACCGCCTTCCTCTTCAGACCCATCAACTGTTTAGCTTTACGAATGCACAGTCCAAGCCAAAAAAATAAATAAATTATAAGAAAAAAACGTTTTAAGCCTATTTAGAAGTCCCGTATTTTCGCAATTTTTCTACTTTTTAAGAATTTTGAAATTCGCGATTTGCGAGAAATTCTGTCGTAATGGAACAAATGAAGGTCATTTTCGAATTCAACGCTATAAAATAAATAGAAATCAATTAGTAAAGTTAATAAACATAACGCAGCCCAAACTTTGCAGGTTTGTGTTATTTAGGTTTTTTATTACCTTTTTTCAGGAAACCAAGGTATAGCTGATTTACGTAAATGTACAAAATCTTGTTTTTCAAATCATTCTTATTTTATAATAAAACGGCAATTGCGCTTTTTTAAAAACATAATTTTTAGATTTTTGTTAATCGAAAATTGATTTTAAAAAATATTACTTCTAAAATATACAAACTCGTGTAACACTATAATGTAGAAAGTATAGATTCTTCTGTAAGAGTGAGCTACATCAAGGATAATAATTTAGTATTTATAGCGAATTAATGTAATTTTCTTTCTCTAGTATTTATCTATCATTAGTAAGATCGATAAATTGTTCCAGATTATTTTATTACCTGGAGTAGCAGACATTCTAAAATATATTTAGGTCTAATATAAGTGATTTATTGAAAATAATTTTACTATTTATTACATATAGTTTTTATAGACATATTCTTGCAGTAAGAAAATCTAAACGGTGAAAGATCTGGAAGTTTTTTTACTAAGACAGTTTCATTTTTCAAAAATAAAAAGTACTTAAATAATTTTGTAAATTTAATGTCACGTTTCAACAATAACTTGAATTTGACAAGTGCAAAATATAGCAAACACTTGATAGCTAAAGTTAAAGTTACTACTTGCCTTTTTAATTTTTTGATTATTTAATCCAAATTCTTCCTCTATTTTGCTCGAACTTGACATTGTTCTTTTTATCGGTTTCTAGTGCCAATTGCATCTTCCTGTTGGTTTTCAAAGTTATTCGGCATCTTCCTCGCTTTCGTTTGTCTGAGGATCTCTATTTTCATGTTGTTTTTAATATCTCGTTTTCTTTACTTTTTCTTTGATTGTATGATTTAAACCAGTACATTGCTTAATTGCTTTCTAATCTTGATATTCTACAAGATAGTGGTCCACTTTCATTGCTGCTAGTGGTCATTTTTCTGCATCAGTACATAATTTCACTTCATATAATGCTATTCTTTTTATTATTGTATTGTAGATGCTACAGTTTCTTTTTAAACATATATTTATGTAACAATTTGCTTTTTAGATTTTTTATAGCTTTCTTTACTATTCGGTCTTTAATCTATTTCTTATTTTGCTCGTTTTAAATATTTACTCTCATGTGTTGTTATTCCTTTATCATTTTCTAATTTAACCCTGTCTAATGTTTTTTGTACACAAATAACTCGTTTTACTTAAGTTTATAGTTAACCTGTTTTTTGAAACTCATCTTTTATTTTCCGAGTCATCTAAATCTCCTTTATCTTATACTAACAAAACCTGGTCATCGGCGAATTAAAGGGTGTGGAAAATTAAATTTTTTGTATTATTCCCAAGCCTGCACCTTCCTTTTCTAGTTTCTCAAGGCATATGCCACGTATATTTTAAATAACGGATAAGATATACCTGTTAGAAGTCTTTATTTGTTACAAAATTTCTTCGTTACTTTGTTATCTATTTTTATTTTTATATAGCTTTTGGGTGGTTTTAATTACCACATTATTTATATTTGTCGATAACTGGGCTTTCCATAGCTTTCCTACAGAGATGTTGTAGTAACCTTTAAATAAATCAATGAACACTAAATGGACTTCTTCCAATATTGATTTTTGATCAAGATAAAATATCCATACAGGATCGGTCAGTATTATAAAAAAAATTACTTTATTCATCTTTTTCTGGGTAACCTCAGTCTAATAAATAAATGACAAAATGAGATGTTACTGTGATTTTTCCACATTTGTCAAGGTTTTTGTGGTATTAGGCTAAAATAATCAGTTTGCCATTCTGCGAGTATTCTTTAAGTAGTGACGCGAATATTATATAGTATCATTATCATTCGTCATAGCTTTTCTGTCCCGTTCTTAATTAATTGTGTTGTTATATTTATAGACCAATTCCTTTGTTGTTTCTCATGGCTTTAACCGATTTATCATCTAATGCCAATAGAATTTCGACTGAATTTTTTTAAATGTTTGGCTATTGTTTTTATCTATTTAAGATATTTTTCATATATTTTTTGTTATTTTTACACATTATTTTTCTCATTCACCCTTTTTTATGTACTCGTGTCTATCTATATCTTTTGCATTCAATCATTTCATGCACACTTTTTTTTCGTTACATCTTTTTCTATTTTACTATTCCACCACATTCCTTATAAATCTTTTATGGTCTATTATCCCTAAAGATTGGTTGACTGCAATATGATTTGCAGTCGACTGTAAAGAAGTATAGAGTCGTCGTTGCTTAGTTACTCCAACTTTTTGTCTTGTTTCGTTTAAAGTTATGATACCGATGTTCAATATCTTTTTTTACGTCATTATTATTTTCTACTACTATTTTAGCCATTAAATTGTTTGATATAAGTTGCAAAACTCTAATCTGTCGGTAATTGGTCCATTTTGCTTCAATTTTCAACTTGAAGTACTAGAGACTTTTATTTTAGGATGTCCTTTCTTTAGATAGATTTTGACGAGTTTTCCAATTATATAAACTCTTCAAAGCGTTGCTGATAAAATACAATATTCGTCGAAACGATGCATCAATTAGATTTCTAAGTAAATGTAAACGTCTATGGACATCTAAGAGCGATATCACTTTTTCATTACTCATAACTAATGTATTTAATTTATACTTGAAATGTATAGAAAAGACATTTCTAACTCTTTTTTAACATCGTTTTCTTTAAGAATACTGAAGCTTCTAAACTGTTTGCTTTGGTGACTATCTTTAAAGCGTCTAACATCAAAATATTTTTTAAAACACGTTGTTTATATTATCTCTAGCCATAAACTTTAATATTTCAAGTTTTTCTTAGACTTTTTAAAACTTATTTTGATATTGCTAACAGATTAGTTAAAGGACCTAATGTAAAGTTGCAATATAAATACGGATGGTTTAAATATAGACCCAGGTTTGTACTTGGTAACCACAACTAGCCTTTTGTTATTAATATGCAAGTAAAACTCGTTTTTATTTTTCTTAAAAAGTAAATATATAAAAATCATATCTACGTAAAAAATGCACCTTAGAATAGCAGCTACCTGTGAGGATGACAAATAGATGTAACATTAATCGGGATAAATCCTAACATAACAATTTATCTAAATTAGAAATTTATTCTCAATAGTTCCATTTAATAGGAAACTGTGAGGCAAATTTGAATAAAAAACCAGTTTTAATCTTCCAACAAGAAATTACTCCATTTACCTTAGTGAATTTTTCTAAAAAGAACTCATAGCTAAAGAATTTTTTTAAATATACAACTATATAATTATTTCTAATAATTTAACTAATCAAAAGTGACTCTCAAATGTAAAAAATCAAAAAATTTAAATATAGAAAATAAGGTAATTTTAAAACTACAAACATTATTTTTAATTATAGAATTTATATCTACAGTTGGTGTTAAACACATTAACTTCAAAAGTATTTGATATGTAATTACACTCAAAAATTGCTTTTTCTGAATTTTATTTAATTACTAGAGCGAATAATTGACGCTTACCCTAATTATAAAACTAGTCATAATTACTTTAACAAGAATTATAAATAGAACATCGATATATTAATGCGCTTCTATAGTTGTGAATATATTGTTGCATATAATATGCCAATAGAACTACATTATATCCAATAAGTAATAATCAGTAGGTAGATTATATTTTAATGAATAACTACTTATCCACAAACTTTTGCTAAAATATATATTTTATTGAATTAAAAGAATAATTTCTATTATTTAGTGTCAATGCATATCAAAACGAAAGAATTTACATACAATACAAAAAGAGAGTGGTGGCCTAACTAATTTAGCCGCGATATGTAATATACTTTAATTTATGTTACTTTTTGTGCTTTAAGTTAAAGGAAGAAAATAAATCATTTGCGAAAATAAGTTGGAAGATTTTAAGAATCACTACTAGAATTTACTTTTCTCCAAATATTTATATGTGATTAAGTTAGCTACTGCTTTATTATACATGCTGATTGTGGGCTGATATTAAAAGCGTTAAAATTAAACAATTATAAGCGTTTTCGATTATGGATTTAAAAAGTTCTGGTTTTATTACTTTTTTTTACTTGGAAGACGAAAATTTGATAGAAGAACTAAATTCAAGCTAGATACTGTTCTGGTGTGTTTTTTCTTTAATTTAATACAGAAATTTTGGGGTTTCCAATTTCAAACGAGCTGAAAAAATTAGAGAAAAGAAAATTATCTCACCATCAAAATCAATTAGTACAGCAGGTCATTAACACCCTAGCAACCAGAAAAAGCGTCATTGCCTACAAGATCTTATTTAGTATAATTTTATGGAGTACCAGTCCTGGCTGGATCCCCACTAATGTGATAATACCAAGTAATTTTCTCATTACTTAAATATCAAATAGTTTGTAAATATGCAAATTAAAAAATTAAACAAGTGATGTACACAAGCGTTGACTCACATTTAAGACGATCAAAACAGTAATTACGCTAATAATTGTGGTTACAGTTTGACTTGCTTTTGATAAATTTCTGGGTAAAGTTGCGTAAAAATGCAAGCTGTCTGTTGTGAATGTATGAGCGACTCTAAAAAAATTTATAATATGGGTGTCCCATTTGTCCAATCCGGAATAAACTTGCAAGCACAAAATTTAATATATTGTTTAAAAATGTTTAAAAGGCTCACAGAGTTTGTTATACAACATACCACTTCGATGCCATAAGCCAATTAAAAGATAATTGAAGTATTGAATTAGACACAGTATCATAAGTTCGAAGTAAGCAACATTCCTGAATCAGTATATTAATCGTTAACCACAACGTTTGCGAATATAAAAAAAAATTTTGCATGTTAATTATCTTACAAAAGAGAAATAGTTTACCAACTTACAAACTGTAGTCTAAGAAAAACACTACAATAATAAGAAAGTACTGTTTTGCTACAACAACATACCATTTTCCAGCACGTTTTTTATTTGCCTGGATTTGGCTGTTTGGAAAAATTAATTGAGCTAAAACGATCTTGAAAAAAGTTACTTCCTAAAATGAGTCGAGTAACGTGTTGAATTTGAGGACATTACTTTAAATAGTTATTTCCTTTTTACTTTCCTTATCACATAATAAGGAAAGTAATGTAATCGGCGGAAATTTGACCTACCCAGTTTTTCACATTTCTGGACGAAATATAGCCTCAGGACACCAAAAAAGTTGGTTTGAGCCATTGGTTTGTGTGTGTGTGTGTCTGTCTGTCAGTAAACAGGATATCTCGAGAACCGTAAGAGCTAGAGACTTGAAATTTGGTATGCAAGTTACTTGTAGGTAAGGGACGCAGTGCAAAAATGTGGTATCATGAGATAAACATGAATTTAAAATAAAAGTTGGTAAAATAAGACCTCGAAAAAAAATTGAAGCTCAGGATTTTTAATATACCGGGTGTTCATAAAATGTTTCGAGAAATTTATATTACCGGATAGATCAGACCGAGGCGAACAAAAAATCACAATGAAATTTTTTGATCCGAGGTCAAATAAATAAGTTATAGCCGATTAAAAATTAATTAAACGGACCAATCACAGCGCGCTCGGAGAGCTATCGGGCCGATTGCGGGAGAACTAGGGGGGGAGTGCTTGGCCGCTAGGAGGGAGCACGCAGGCGATAATGGCGAAGGCTGTGCGGCAGAGCTCGCACGGTTACCTTTACTGACATAGCAAAATTTTAAGGACGAGTCAATGATTGTCTTGTACTGTTTATTTTAATCAGCTTTCGAGTGTTGGACTCGCGCCTCGTCCTTTTTTAAATTAACAAATTTTTAGACGAGATTTTTTATTTTTTAAAATAACAAGTTCCGGGACGAGAGCAGCGCAGGGCCGAGACGATGGACCCGGTATAATATATAATAATAGGATAAAGAAAGTCGTGTGATGTTCACACCAGATTTTTTCTTGATATTGTAGAAAATTTTAATTTATTTTTATTACGTCATCATCGTTATAAACGGAGGTATACTAATTTTAAAAATATTTGCTTGACGCAATATTAAAAACTTTTACAGGCATATTAATGTGACAATTTTAATTTTAATGAATGCTTTCATCCAAATCAAAAGATAGCCTTGTATGAATAAGGTTATTAGAGACCTCTTGTGATGCAAATAGGAGTGCGTCTTCAAATGTACTTAAAAGCAAACAAACAAGAGGTTATTTGTACAGCACCAATTTCCATACATAACGGCCTTATTAACATAAACAAATAATGCGTTGTGTGTAAATTAAGTCAAAGTTTTTTTTTAAATAAACGCGTAACCTTCTATTCCGTATTTAAAAAACATTGTGTATTAATCACAGTTAAACCGATAACTACCAACAAATGCCCTAAACCACGTAACAAATGGTCAGCGGTATATCAAATCGGTTTATATATCGCCGATTGTTATTTATTGACATAATTTTAATTTAGTAATAACCAGCCGGCTAAATTACTTCTGCTGCATGTTGTAACCGCGCGGGTTATTAACATTCAATGCTGTAGTTAAGCAAAATGTAAACCACGTTTCGGTTTTCCCATGGTTCGTGAGACATCCCATTCATGTAAAATATAGACCAAACAATATGAAAAATTATCATAATGTGATAGCGCATAACGACGTGCCTATTTACAGCCCAATTTTGCTCCTCGCTTTGTTTTTGCATAGCCGCGTTGTAACATTTTTAATTTACATTTTCATGATCAGTGCTCAGCTTCCGCTGTTTCAATAAAAGTACTAAAGTGTACCGGCCTAACGTTCTAGTAGATAGGCGCTTCATTGAGCATAAAAACAATAATAGAAATTATTCTTATACGTTCATGGTAAAAATTACGTTGAGATAGCCGATTTTCAATTCAAACGCGATTATTTGGAGATGCAGGCTCGAGCTTTCCATTCCTTTCTGTAATGCCCAGATAAATATTACGCGAGCCCGTCAGAGCACATCACATCCTTCCTGCAGCTTTTAGCCAACAGGTTTCGATTATTTGCTTTTGTTCGTCACGTACAAGTTATGAATATGCGAGAACGACTTGTCTATTACAGTGTTTTCGAACGTGAACGCTACGCAAATGATGAGTTGGATAAAATACGTTTTATCCGAACCAGCCGACCGAAAATGTTATCTTCCGAACATTTGCCACCAATTCACTGTAAAATCTCTATCAGAGAACGCCGAAGCCCCTGCGTACATTTGTTCGAATGCGTGTACGTATAAAAGCTGCTTTTTAAATTAAAGCGTTCCCATTCCGGAAAAACGGCTTGCAATCGTTTTTACAATAGAAGGGCGGGAGATTTGTTGCCTAACGACAACTGATTAGGCGCGGCTAAAAAGTTAATTATTAAAGCAACTAACTATCCTCTGCTTCTCACCTAAATTTTATGTTTAAAAATTTATATTGCCTGAAACATTTCCTCTCTGTTTTGATATATTAACACTGCAAACAGTTAAATTTAAATTTGTTACCTCACATGTACAAAGAGATATTATTATTTAAAAGACACAAAACTGATGTTAATACCAAAAGTGCATTTTCTTATACGGTTATCAACCCGTTCGCAACCAGTTTGTGATCTGTCCACTCCAAATCTAATTAAATGTAAAACCAAAGTACAACTCTTAGCGTGGTTCTTTTACGCTTTACAGGTATAACAAAGTATTTTGTGGGGTGGGGAGAAGGCGTTAAGAGTATAACAACAGAATTCAGGTCTGTTACTAACAAAGTCGTTGTTAACACAGAATCATGTATTTAGTATAAGTGTACTTACAATAAAATCCAGTTTAATAAATCACTACAGAAGGGTTTAAAAACTTATAATTATCAACAATATGACTTTTTTTAGTTTGTTGAATTTGAGTTTATAAAATTAAACTTTTTCTGCATTCCTATTAATTGAAACTGCTTTTATTTGTAACTTTTTTATTATAATATTTTTTTAACTCCTAAAAATAATAAATAATGATTATAGTTACACATATTGCAGAAGCACTTGTAATAAATTTATGAAATGTTTTGTTGTACTTTTCCCCTTTTCAAAACGTTGTAAATTAAAATAGCCTAGACGTAAAATGTACAGTTGACTTAACGAAATTAAATATTAGAGCTTTCGATTTATGTACCTTAAAAGCTCGGAAACAAGATTATATAACAATTTTAACGACAGATAAGAATAACGCTAAGACGATCCTGAATACATCAAACATAAACCTATCATCCAATACAACGAAGCTTCATATATTTTAAAGATATTAATATTCTAAAATTATATGGTTGCAAAACTTTATTGAAAAGCTTTTAATGTCCCACAGTCGGTGAATTTGATTTTTCGAAACTCAACTTTAATTCTTTAACCTCTTGGAGTGCAAACCTCATCTTGGTTTAATCATTTTCCATACATCCTTAAAACTGTTTAATATGTAAAAATGACATCGTGGTTACATTTCATCTTGCCTTATAATTTATGAATATTCCACATTTAAATTGTTAAAAACAAATTGCAGTTGCCTATTTATTACTTCATTTACACTGCAAAACAAATTTTTAAAAATAACCGTGTTTTCTTGGATTCTCTACTTCTACTTGTCAGAGTAAATCTTTGACTAATTTAGAAACAAAATCCTTATCCTCCTTTTACCTTAAACCTTTCCGTTGGATATACTAGTAATGTTATTTAATCGCCCCAACGCTGTAAGGCATAAATGGGAAAAGAAAAAGAAGAAGAAGAAGTTATTTAATAGCACGGACAAGGTACGATTTATAAATTCTTTTTCCACCTAAATTATATCCACATTGATATCTGTTTTAGTGTGTAAACGGAAAAAGCAACTTCTTTTTTTCTAAATACCAAGTTACATACGTTACCTGTGAAAAAACCAGCCCATGCCAACCGCTATCTGAATATCAAATTACAGCATAACCTTGCTCAAATCAATTTATTGGCAAAATCCCTCATCTCCAGAATCATCAAACTTTCTGATACAAAAAACCGACACACAGAACTTAAATAACTACCAAAACCGTAATAAAAAATAAACATTTTATTAAAAATAGTAATAAAATACAAATTTCTATCTCATTTTCCGAATAAGTCGTATCAGTCAAACTATACAGACTGTTTTTTATGCATTAACAAAATAACGCAATTTTTAAATTCCAAGGAGCCTACAACCAAATGCAACTATCAGTATTTTCTTTATGGGGATACTTATTAATATCTTTTCCATTTCATATAAGATCCCTACAAGAAACGATAAAAACTTCCAAGTTGTTCAACTGTGAGTTTCATTTACAATTTTGGATTTGTCAGTTTTATTTTATCCGTTGTCAAGTTTTAGTCATTATTTAGAAGCAATTAAATCACTATTATTACAAAATACGCTCTAAAATACTGCACACAATTGAACATTTCAATTATTATCAGATTTATACAAATAATTTCTATTAAATAACTCATGATATGACAACAAAAAATGAAATGGCTATAAATGTATGTATTAGACGTGCCTGTTTTATTTAAACATTGTTAATATAAGACAGCTTTATAAACTAGCGAATTACACATCAAGATTGCTTTTAAAAGGATTTAAACTCTTTATCCAAAATCTACAAATATAATTTAAACGCTTTTTAATAATTTAGGTTGATATTTAAACGCAACAATATTTAAGATAAATACCATTCAACATGTTAAACTAGATAATAACAATTGTGTTATAAACCTGTTCAGTAATTTTATCATGTTTCGAATATAAATGAACAGAACAAACAATTTAAAGCTTAGTAATTTGGTATCTACAGCCACAAACGAAGTTAAATATACATTTATTAAATTATTCGAGTACTTATTCTTAAACCACATTAGCAATTCTTAACCACTGAAATCACTAGATTGCTGGGTGAAATCACTCAAGAACAGGTCACATAAAAATGTTTATGTGGAAGCCCAGATCGGCCCCTCTTACTATCATATTCTTCAACTGGGACTTTTTTTTATGGAAATAACGAAGCAAGCCTTTAAGAAAAACCAAAAGCACTAAAAGTTAAATAGATATTCTAACGATATAAATGGTATCCCTGATATAAACATCGTTTTCATCTGAACCTAAGCGGTTAGTACACTAATTTAGATTACAATGCAGAAATTATATATGTTGAGGTTCTTAACATCACTGGTGTCCGCGTTTTAAAAAATTGTGTTCGGAAATGATAAATACTTTAAGCTATTCGAGAACTTCACGTAATAATCATCACTTTGATCGACTACGCCAACAAATTTGTAGTCTCTTAAAAGAGTCACAAGTATTTTTTTAATTGCAACACTCATGTTTCCTTAAGTGCTAAGATAGTATACTTGCACAGCTAATCTACATATATATTTTTCTATTCTATTAAATATGTCAAGCTATAATTTGAATGTGCGGTACTTCAACTGCAATTGTACTAAAGAGTTGATCACCAAACATCACATGTTTAACAACCTTCCTTATGCGCCACAGTGCTCTCATCTAAAACAATTGGTTTGTAATTCTATAAAATTTGTCATGCTTGCTTGCTTTATGATATTACACAAATGAAATTCTGCGTAAATGAGGTTTATGAGCAGTTTTTCCAACGTTAAACAAGGTGACATCAATGTCATCGCAAACAAGGCTGTTTGAGCGCTTCTTACTTTTGTTAATAGCAAGTTAATAAGAAAAGATTTTCAAATATCACTAGAAACATCTCAAAAACACATTTTATTACATTATGTATCAAAGCTATTAATAATAAGCTTATAAACAACTGTTTATATGCCAAGTACTTTATTTAAGGCTACTTGTACCAAAGAAGTCTCATCATGAGTGGTTTCCCTTGAATAGACTGTTACTTAAATCTCTTTTAGAACTTGTCGAATAAAATAGGACATACGTAATATTGTAAGCTTTATCTTCCCTAAATTAGTGTCGTGTTTTCTCAATTATTGATAGACAACTTTTATATAATAATATCTATAATTCTATATCTGCGTATAATGCTTTGAGCTAGCTGTTTTTTACATCTCACAAAAACTCTAGGATTTAAAAAGTTTCTATACCACCAAAGAATTCCCCTAGCTTCTAAGGAAAATTACACAAAACAATTGTTTTCAAGCAGTATTCTAGGATTTAGCACCCCCCATCCGCACCCCCATCAAGCTAAACGCTTGATATTGTAGGGCAAAGAAAGGTGAATTATGTACTTCGTGAAGCAATAAAAATTCTATAATTTGATTTAAGGAATATATTATTTCTGTCACATAATCCTTCTTTATTTCAGGTTACGTCCTCTCTTAATTCAACTTAAAGAAAATATATAGTAATGCCTTTCCACATGTAGTAGTAATTAAACAAAAATTAACCATTGAACTCTGATTCCCACCAAGGTTAAATTTAGGAAAATCCTAAATTGTAACAAAGCCTTTAAAAAATAATTTGGACAAATGCAGCTGACGAGGTCTATCAAATAAAACATAATATCTTCCATGTTTATCCTTTTAGTATTAGAAATAAGACAATTTTCAAACAGTAATCCGCGATGAATTATCTTTGAATAATTTGTTTCACAAATTAAATCGCACTGTGTATGAGAACACTCAATATTTCTACATCAGGTTTTATGTTCAAGAGAATTTAGTTCTTCACTCGGGGCCTCAGTTTTTATACTCCACTAGGAGAACCATGAGTTTTTAAACAAGACTTATATTTTATGCACCCTACGTTACTATTTATAGGATTGGAGGTGAAAGATAGCGGGAACATATTTAGATGGGAAAAGCACTATACCTGGGAGAGTCGGTTGATTTAGAGGTGTTTTGTGACTGATGGCTCGTAAATAATCCTGTTGGAAGAATGGTAAATGGGTTTTATATTAAATAAATTAATTTTGTGGACAATCTTTCGGGGTGTTTCACAACAGTTTCGTAATGACAGATAATAAAGTGGCTTGATATTTAACGGTTTGGTTGAGGTGTCTACAAGGATTTTTATATATTTCTTGGAATTCATGACAATAATCTATCTATATATTTCAACAAAAAGTAAACAAAATGGCGTAATTCCTAGGCCCTTGATTTACACGAGGAGGTCCATGCGTTGTAAACAAAGACGGGCTATACATTTTAAGAGAAAGTAAACAAAGACGGCTGACATTAAATTTAGCATGGCGATGCTATGAGCTTTTGAGGTACCCGAGGAGGTCTGTGCGTTTATGCACGCACATCACGGCCGCTCTCGCTCCTAGCATACTAGCCCTGGCATTCGCGGTTGTCATCGGATAGCTGCATTGCCGTACGCAAAAGCGCGTCTGCGACGGTCATTTTATTTGTTTCCGCTAAACGGAGTTTCGATTTTAAGCGCCCATTCATAAAACCCATTCATAAAGCCGCCATAAGAAATACGCAAAGCATAAGCCGCCCATAAGAAATACGAATAATCCACGTAAGCGTTAGGTAAACATTTGAAAGTTGCGCATGCCCAAACACAGTAGCGGCAGTAATGTTCTTCCAGGCATTTTGTGTAATTATGTTGCCTTTGTTCCTGTCAAGAAATACGTAAAGTTGAATCTATTTCAACTTCAGAGATACTTTTTGTTGATTGAAAGTTGGTATTTTTATTAATATATAGCATAATAATTAGACGGAATAACCGGTTTGTAGCAGAGTTATAGTAACGGTTTTAGTTCTATTTCTCGCTTTTATGTCAAAAGGTCTGATAGATTTGGCAATGAAGGATTTTGCAACTAAATAGATTTGAGTAGAGGATAATAAAATTTGACATTTAGGTAGCAGTTAGTATGGGGAGATTTTATATATTTAGAATTTTTGTTAAAAAATTATCTGGGAATAGAAGACAAATTTGTATATTAAGTTTTCATACTTTAGGGTAAAAAAAATTTTGTTTTATTTTAGTAACTCACTAGTAACGAAACTGTATTTTCAAATATTGTGACCCAACTATCATATTATATAGGTAAGTTACACCAAAGGAACATACCAACAATAAACATTCCATAAATATTTTGATAGAATTTAAGGCTTATTATAATTTATTTAAATTTATCAAAAGTTCTTCTTGTAAATTATTTAACCTCAATTACAAATTTCTTGCTATTGTAACTATTATTTTTTTCTTATAACAAAAATCAGATTCTAATGTATTGTTTGTAGCAAATGTAAGCATCGCTTTCTTCTATGTGCTTTTCATCACAATTATATCTGATTTCTATTCACTGCTGGTATTTATAGTAACAAATATGCCAATTGTAAAGTTTCATAAAAATTGTGTTAATTGGTCAAGATTACTTTTTAATTTAAAGAATGTCTCAATGTTTAAGGATCTCTTCGTATGCAAGAGTAAAGTATATCAACATTCTTTATGTTCTAAATCTAAAATATCAATAATTTCCTAATTATATATTTAAAAAAATATTTAATTGTTGCATTCTAAAATAATCCATCATTTAGGTAACAATGGTGGTCACATTATTCATAATCAGCAAAACTAAGTTAGTAAACTTTTATTTCATTGTCATGATGCAAAACCCACATCTTTAATTTGATAATGCCAAATTCTCTGCCAAACATAGAATGTCTTTAAACTTTACTGTTTGTTCTTAAAATAAGATTCCGTTGCATTTAAGTATGGAAACTAAGTTCAGCTATATAATGAAATGTAATAACCTTTATATTAAACTATAGTCTATTTAGTCTGATAAGCGTTAAATTTATAAGACCTCTTTATGAGATAAATCTAGTCGTAGCAAAAAAAAACGTACAGTTTGTATGTGCGGTCTTTAGTAAATCAAATATCTTTATGTTATAGTAGGGTTGCCCCCGGGGCCTCGCGGTTAAGAGTTTGCTCCGCTGTCTGCGGCCAGGCGCAGGCGAATCTGAGTCTCATTCAACCAACTCATGGGTATATGTCAGTAGACACAGTAAACACTTGAGGTTGCAGTGCTATAAGTGGCCTCTAACAGAAAAATGTTATAATAGATAAGATAAAAAAGTTAGTAAAGCTTTATAAAGGTATTGCTCCTTAGTAAGTAAATTACAAAAAATTTTTCGCTTTTCATACCTAAATATTTTTAAGTTACTTATGTATTTATTTTTATATTTTTAAGAGCCAACTTAAAACGTTAGACAATTTTAGAAGATACTTCAGTGCTATATAAGTAAACTAGAAATATATTTATTTGGCTAGATGTTGGGATATACATGTACTTAATATGCTTTTTTAACACAACTTCCTTACGGGACTATCGACGTATAATTCTTCTAGATTTATTTGATTTTATCTATAGAGGCAGAAACTGCTTTCTTATATTGATTTTAGGAACCTAGCTATTGTCATTGTATTGGTTCGTTTATATAAACACAAGGGTAATTTATTTGGGTTTTTTTGTTTCTTTGTTATTAGTTTTTGTTGTTAGCAGCAAAATGTAAGTGAAGTTTAATTATGTTATTACTTAGAAATAAATTAGCTGATTGAATTACAAATGAACGAATGATTATACTGATCACACATTAGGTTGATTACTACTAGATATCTAGTATTACAATTAACTTGAGCTTAAACTTATAGATTTTAATTTTATTATTATGGAATTGCTGCGAGCACATTAAGGTAGTCAGTATTAATAGTAAATAACCCCTAATTTATTTGAAGATTTTATTCTTTACAGAGAATATGTCTGGAGTACCAATAAGAGTTTAATATCATTTGTAATACTTTGAATTATATGTTTAGGTAATTTTGGTTTTGTATATTTTTTTAGTCAAACTCTATATATTAGATAGGTTGTATTACATACTTGAACAACAACATTTTTTAAACACAACGTTAGATTATTGATCTGTTAGCTAAACAATTTTTTCTAACTTGAAATAAATTTCTTTTTGTATGTCAGCTCATAATTTTTAATCTCACTTTATACAAAAGTAATCAATTTTAATTTCCTATTGTCTAAATATGGATCGAGTGCTCATGTTATCAGTCTTGCTGCGATTAGAAAGCGACCACTGTGAATATATCTATTTCTGTATCACTGTAGTGATAAATAACACAAAGATACATTAAATATAAATAACAATTCTTTTTCTTTTTTTTCTTCTTTTTAACCCGTTTCTGTACATGTTTAAACGAAGGCCGTTTTTATCAATTTCCATTTCGTTTTGTTTTGTGCTTCCTTTAGCCCTGCTATTTTCATTATGTCATTGTACCATTTATTTGATGACCCTTCTCTATTTCGCTTATGAACCCAATACCAGCTTTTAATAAACTTGAAATTATCATCAATCAACCATTATTTTCTACAAATAAAATAATATATATGATGTTCCATCATATAATATGCAAATGCCGGAAGTATTTCGAAAACTATTCGTTAGTCAGCCAACAAAAAGCAATATTAATCATTAGTTACCATAACAGCAACATAACTATATCACAATATCATCTACCAGTGATGAACATAACCTAACTAAAGATGTGGAAAATAAAAATATTTGGCACAAGGTATCAACAAAAAAATCAATAAAAGCAAACCTTAAATAAACTTAAGAAACAGATTCAGCGCTTTGTATGTTCAAAATGATAAAACTACACACAAATTTAGAACAGGAAATAAAATATTAAACTCTTTACCAATTTTTGTCTATTGCAATAAAGTGATTAAAAAACTAAGCTAAATGGTAGAAATAAAACAGTATCCTACCAAATGCCTAGTCGATAATATCATAAAAATATATTGTAATGGTCTTGCTACCTTTAGAACATCAAAAACATTCTTAAGAAAAAGTAATATAATCTGCCACACGTATCAAATAAAAGAAGAGCTAGCCTATAAAATAGTAATAAAATATTTACATCATACCACCGAAACAAGGAATTTAAAAAATTGACAAATAGAGTCCACAAAGTTAGAAACATAATTAACGGGAGACATATTGCGACCAAATTGTGTAAAATTTTTGTTGACCTAAAGTTCGTAGAAAATATCAACAATGTTTATAAAATAGGATATCAAATAAATTCAAAAAATGAAAGAAAGTATCCAGTATACTAGATCACAATAGTTCCAAAACATACTGCAATAGGCCGCATGTTTGTATGAACTATAATGGCTATATCTCCTAGAGTCTCCTTAAGTCCCACAATACAAACAATAATATCCAACAATAATCAATAACACAATTGTGCCCACAAACAGTACAATCACTCCGCCAATAGTACCAGGAAGACATCAGTTATGCAAAAGCAACAAAAAAGAACGCAAATCAAACACAAGTGAAGATAATCACATTTTAAGCAAATTCTTTTAAGAATTTATATTCACGTTCCATCAACTAATCCAACAAAGTAGCATTATTAGTAAAATGTCTTCAAAACTCAATTGAAGCAGATGAGGCATTAAAAACCTAAATGACACTTTCACACTGGTAGCTAAACACGCCACTCTTATGTCCCAAACAATAAATAAAACTTTTAATAATTTTTCAAAGGAAATCAGGAAAACATAGCAGTTAAAAGAAGGGTTAAAGCAATAGCAACAATAATTACAAGATAAAACAGCTTTAAATAAAACAACTCATCAATTAAACCCAAAAATAAAAGAAGAACATGGTAGATCATTCAACAACTACGTCACCAATCTAAACAAAACTTCTAACTCAATTTCAAAATGATCAGTTTGCTGAACATCTTTCTTAATAATTTGCGCTAATCAATAATAAAATAATAGTAAAGCAGAACAGCAATCTAACATTTTCTTTAAATATAGCAAAAAGTGTAGACAGATTTACATTAAAAATAATGAAGCAATTATCGTAGAAACGTGTAATGTTGATTACTTATACATTTGATCCAATCAACAATTTTGAAATGTTTTTATTATTCCTAAATCAAGTAAAGATACATATAAAATAGAATCATAACGCCTAATAAAGTTACTTTTTGTCATAGCCAAGTTCCTCAAAAGAGTTCCGGCTGAAAGAATAAAAACCGACCTCAATACCGAAGAATAAATATCATTCAACTAGTTTGGTTTTTGTAATACCATTCGACAGTACTTCAAGCTCATAGAATATATTACATTATAAGAAAAGCATTCGAATGCAAAGAATACTGTTCCTCAGTATTCTTGGACGTTAGCCAAGCTTTTTATAAGAAAGTATTAAAGCAGTATCTTTCTATTATTTACTTTAATCTGTTGAAGTCCTATCTAATAGAAAAGGAAGATGGGCAGATTGAACCTCAAATCGAAAATTTGGGTACGCAGACAAAACCTATGTCTATGGAAAGCCCTAAGTGTCTTGAGCAATATTGTCTAAGGAACCAACCCGGTACGACCTCTGTGAACAAAGATGTAGGCCTTAGAACTTAGAAAAAATAGTCCATAGCGCCAGTACGGAAAGTCGTACGAAAACGATCTCGGTGTCTAATGATAAGGGACAGTCTTTTATTAGGATTTATTACGATCACAACCTAAAACTAAATCTGGCCTTAGCTACTGGCTTTAAAACTTGACCTGATATAGTGAGACTACGAAGTGCTACACGATGACAAACGAGGATTTAAACAAGACCCCAGAACCCCGCAACACCAAATTTGGTGAATTTCAGAGGGTATTAAGAAAACGATCTGAGATATAGGCTTTAGGACTTAAAAGACGTACAAAGATGATCTTGGTGTCTAATAAGATTTATTGCAATCAGAACTTAAAATTGATTGTGGCTTGAGCTACCGGCCTTAGAACATGACCTAGATATAACCTTTAGTCTTGTCTTATATTCCAGTTAAAATTTTTACAATTTTTTAGATTTTACAGATTTATGGTTTTGCCCATCCTCCTTTAGAGTTATAATCAATGAAGGTGTATTCAGCGACTATCAAATAAAATCTATGATGCTTAGATGCAGCTTTGTTGGAGCTCTACTATATTTATTGTGCAAGGCGGACCTACCAACTAACTGAAGTAGCACTTTGCAGATAATAGTGCCATCCTTGCGTTACATGAAGATCCACCAATGGCTATAAGAACACCGCAAATACAGACATGGTCCCATAAATGAAAAATTCAGATCAATTAATCTGTGCAAGTAAACTCTATATTCAGAAGAAAGCAATGTGTTAAATTAAAATTAAAGTTAAATTCAAAAACTTTACAGTTTAAGAATTTAAAAATTACCCATCCTAATAATTTTGTTGACCAGAGATGGTCCAAAAAACTCTAAATTTTCCAATCATTTGAATTATTAGATATGCCAACCATAACCGTGAACGCGACTCAGTCAAACAGTTTAGTTATTTAAGCAATTTTAAACGGTTCTGAAAGAGTACAAAATATTCGGGTACGAAACCAGTGCCTTAAGGACTGTCATGTGTGTAAAATTTAAGGTGAAAGTTTAAAACAAAGTGGGAATTGTGTGAATTAAAGAGCAACGGACTGAGAGATCAAACGAGCTGCGATAAGTTCCAAAAAGTTAAAGTGGAGGTCGAGCAAATGTACGCAGTGCCAGATAACATGAGAAAACAAGAAGGCGGTCATGTGGAATACGTAAAAAGCAAGCGACGAGGAGTACACAAAAGTAAACTAAAGGAAGGTTATACGTTCTCATGAAACGAGGTGTATGCTAGTAAAAAGTAAAAGGTGGAATAAGTTCTTGGGGACGCAAGGATAGAAAAAATGAAACACATAATGTGAGAAATATTACGGAAAGTCACTGTTTGACCGTTGATTCAGAACACTATGTGACTATTTTGGAAGGCTTTGTTAAACAAAAGTTACGGCAGCTTGACATTGACCCTAAAAACCTATATTTCCAGCAGGATGGAGCAACAGCCCACACCGCACGAAACAGTATGAGCGTAGTTCGTAAAATGTTCGGAACTGTTATCTCCTGAAAGACGTGTGTTCCAGATGCATATCATAAGTATACAAGAACTCAAGCAAGCCATTAGTGACAAAGTTGCAGCATTTTTTATAGCTTAGTATAAACTTTCTGAAAAATAAATGCGGCATTAGCTCAACCTGGAGCAGAATAGCATTTGAGCACACAGCTCAGCCTATTATTTGAAAGTGTTTAGAAGAACTAAATAAGTATCATGTAACAATTTTCAATCATAAATAAAAACTAGATACACCATTGAATATCAAAAACTAAAATGTAATAAACTCAATATATTGAACATCACAAATACATTCCTAAGAAAGTAAAGTGCAATGAACTAAAAAGATGTTGGTATCGATGTTTTAGAATTCACTAATACACGACCACAACACTAAATTCACACTAGTGACACTAAGCAATTATGATACACAACACTATATCTATAATATTAGCTATGGTAGACATTTATCATACATTTTAACACCGCTAGCCATAAATGATGATGAGCGTTCATCATACACGGCTGCAATGTTGCTATCATACTGGCGTGGGTGACTACTGTAACATTATACTGACATTATTGATAGTTATCATATATTATAAATCAAAATAATGCTAACCTGAATTGGTTACAGTAGGCATTTATTATATATAACAGCAAATAAGTACAATAAAAAAGTGCAAAGAAACAATAACAGAATAAACTAGTGTTGTAATACACGTGATGTGATATTTGTAGATTATAAGAATAGAAATAACAGGAGAGACGCTAAGGAGCATCTGAACTAAAAACACCAGATGAAATATCAAGACATGGAAAATAATATTTATAATTTAAAATTTCCATTTAGATGAGAATATAAGAAACTGACTAAAAAAAGTAGGTCTTTCCCTAAAAAGTCTAGTTGGTTTGGTTACCACCCATTATTTTTTTGCTGCATTGAATGGAATCTGATGTGAATGGGATACTGATTCTGATAAAGGCGAAGAAAGACAGACTCTCAGTGAAGTAAATTATATTTTATTTAACCATTTACACAGCACACTTTAACTTTTATCTATACTGTAAATGAATATGCAAGGGTCTAGGGACAATGTACCGCAATTGTCCCTATATAATGTCGTGCAACTTTGCCCCTTAGTGTGTACTAAGCCTTATGGGTGTGACTTTTCCTAGTAATTAGTTTCTTGATAATCACCAGGATCCTAAATCCTTTTTTTGATTTCCACTTTAGTCGACCATGAAGTTTGGAAATGTAATTTTTCTATCACTTCAAAAAATTTTTCTGGTTGCCTTAAATATATTAATAAAGACTGAGTTGCATTTTTGTTAGAATTGTTAAGTTTCGATCGAGCACTATCACGATAGATTGTCTATTGTAATGGTGTACGAAATCCGATAGATCTGGGAATATGAGTGACAAAAGGATGACGATTTAGGGTAATTGCTACCTAAAGAAATGCAATATACAAACCATCAAACATCAAGTTAGTGTTTTCCAAAACGTTCCTTGTACTAATCGCCCTTAATCTTTCCCTTATGAGCGTTTCTCATCGAAGTGCAAAAAGCCTTAAGGGTACATGAAAGCTTTAATGCTCAAGTCGGTGAGAAATTTAAAATTCATTACTTTCGTTATAAAAGATACAAAAAGTGAACCATAACACTTAAAGAATTTGCATCCACGAACATGGCAAACCCGTATATTGAAAATCAACTTTTATTGACTACAAGTTTTATTCCAATAATTAAGTAATGTTGACATATATATTTTGATTGTCCAAATAACCCTAGTTGTTTTACCCAAACAACTCATCCAACTTATGCAAGGAACCCTTTTATAGACCCACATTACAAATGATTGTAATATTTTAAGCAGAGTACCGGTAAAAATTTTAGAACCATATAGAAAAATCCAGAATATGTAACATTTTACCAATCTAATATTTAGTTGTACACTTAGTGTATTCCTTGGTAATTTTGCTTTTTCTATCCGAATTGTAATTTTCTTACTCATATTCCAGTTTTCATTGAAATTGCAATATAGATATGTGGTATTGTCGGTTTCTCCAAATTTATGTCGTAGGCCGTAATAGATGTACCGATTGCTGGTTCTTCACCAACGACCACATATTTGGTCTTATTGTGATTGAATTTCAATTCACTGTTATTGCGTACATTCGTTACATAATTTGTCTGCGTTTCTGGCTATAAGCACAATGTTGCCTTACTTTAGCATTAGCTGTTTGACGCCAATAAATATTTCTGATAGTGCATATACTTTTTTTTTCTATTCCATTATTCTGTAGATGTGATGTGTGATGTTTCAGTTTGCTAAACTTTTTTTTTAATAAAGCACAAATACACATTTCTATTAATGTCCCTACAGCATTGTACTAGAACCTAAATACTGAAAAGAGCTTCTCGTGTTCTCAAAGACGACAAGAAAATCAAAACGAAAAAATGACAAAATCAACAAAATTATAAAAAGACAAATCTTCTTCGTTTTGATTTTTGTGTCATCTTTGTTCCTCCATTAATTATTAAATTTTTCCACTCATCGTTTATCGCTTTTACTTGTTGTATTTCTTAGTTTGACTTTTCACTGAGTTGTATACAATGTATTTAATGTTCAGCCGAACTTGTTTTTAGTTATTAATATTCTTTTATTTTGTTTTTGTAATAATTTGGTAGATATATTAATAAAACTTGCATAGAGTTTACTGGATAATTTTTCTTGCCTTGGTTTTTTTAATATAGGTCATTTCAGTATAAAGGAGGATGCGATTCAAAAGGACATTTGTTTGTGGACGTACCTTAACAGATTTAACTATATTTTTGAACCGTAGTTCAGTGATAGCTATATTTAGGTATGTCACTTCTCTTATTGTAATATGAGTTTTTCCAGTTCACATCAATATTCAAATGTTGACTCGCATGGAGATTCTTAGCATCTCTACTTCATTCAATGAGCGCCCGTACTAGAAGCATTTGTTTAGTTTCAAGCCATTATGATGTTTTCGAATTTTTGTATAACCGGCCATAAATAAAAATCTTTCAAAGTATCAATATAGGATTTTTACAGCAGCTTTTAAACATCTGAAATGCACTTAATTTATTACGCTTGATCTGAGTTTTCTTTGCTGTTATGCGTTATTTCCGGTTATTTTTCTATCCATTGTCAGTCGTAAGTATTTTACTTGGTTTGCAACTGGCAATTAGATATTGTTTATTGATACTGGTGGGCAGTCCGCCTGTTTATATGTAAAGGTAATTTGGGTTGATTTGGCTTGATTGACTTGTACTTGCCAGGAGTGAGTCCAATCTTGCAGCTGGTTAAGATGGATTTGTAAATTTTCGACAGCAATTTGTGGGTGTTTATCTACAGCGATGATTGCTGTATCATCCTCAAATGTGGCGATGATAGTGTTGTTTGTGATGGGGATATCGGCCGTAAAGATGAGGTAGAGGAGGGGTCCCAGGACACTTCCTTGAAGAGCACCTGATTTAATTGGATGGTATGGGGAAGTTTCGAGGTTATATTTAGTTTGGAAGTATCGATTACTGAAGTAAGATTTAAGTATTATAGAATGTAATAGGGGGTTAGAAGATTACGCTTGATTTTGTATGCCGTTATGCCAAACCTGATCGAACGCTTGTTGAATATCCAGGAAGGCAGCTGTGCATAGTTTCTTTTCTTCTAGACTAGTGAGAATGGTGTTAACGATTCTATGGCTTTGCTGAATGGTGGAATAATGTTTGCGAAAGCCAAACTGATATGAAGATATTATTTCATCTAGATTTACGTCTTTGATTAGCCTATTTAACAACAGTCTTTCAAATATTTTGAACATGATGGGTAGGAGACTTATAGGCCGGTAAGATGTTAAATTATTTGGCGGTTGCCTGGTTTGAGAATTAAAATGATTTGGGCAAATTTCTAGGTCAATGGGAAGTAAGCTAATCTTAACATACTATTCAATATTGTGGTTAACATAACGAGAGGTTTTCTAGGTAACTCTTCGAGTATTCAACCGATGATCAAGTAAAATCCAAGTGCCTTATAATTACTGCATCTTGTGATCTCCTGTTTAACTTCTGATGGGGAGTAGGGATTGATTGGTAAAGTGATTGGGCATGGACTATCGAGGAAGCGTGTTATCATAGCAACCATTGTTATTATTTTTTTGTGGTCTTGGTGTGCTAAAAACTTCGGCAAAAGCAGCGCAAAGATACTGGCCTTCTCTTTATCTTTTTTTGCCAAACTATCGTCTTCTTTTCTTACAGGCGGAATGTGAGTGATGGGTCTCTTGAACTTCTTGGTTGCTTTCCAAATAGAGTGGTTCTCCTTTGATAGGTTGGTGATATATGCCTCGAATTCTTTGTTGCGAATGTTTTGTAGAGCTACTTTCAGTTGTCTTATGAGGGTATTGTACTCGATTTTATCAATTCTGTTTCAGCTCCTTTGCCATCTGCATCTGGCTCTCCTTTCTTCTGCAACCAGTTCTCTAATAAATAACGAGGTGTTACTACTAGATTACACTCCTGAGTGTTCAAGTGGTGTAGAATTCCATGCTGCTTCTTATATTACCCTGGTAAAATAGTCGACTGAGGTCTCAATATGATCAAGTTCTTGTAGTTTAATGGTGAGGTCAAAGTGATCTTCGATTAAACTACGAAACGAGTCCCAATCCGTTCGTGGTGAGCTTAATTTGAGGGGTTTGCTTCGACTAATTATATGTGTACTTAAGGTTACTATTATGAGTGTATGGTCGGATGAGAGATCCCAGTTCCCAGTTCGTAGACCAATAAGTTGGTTGTCCAGTAGATAAATAGGAACAATTGTAGTTTACGATCGCTTCATGCAAATGTTTATCTTTTGTGGTTGTTAGCCTTGATCCCCAATTAGTGTTTTTGGCATTCCAATCTCCGCCGATTAGGAATTTTCTGACTAGTTATTAAAAAACGTTTCATAATCAATTATATTTATTCTTTATCGTGGTGAAGAGTATACAGCAGTTATATCGAAAGACCATGGTAGTGCGTTAATTTGAATTGTTGTAGCTTGTATTTTGTTTGTTTGGTATTGCGATTGTTTGTAATGTGGTAGGAATTGCGGATGATTATCGCAGCACCTTCGTGACTTGTTCCGTCAGGGTGGTTGGTATGATAAATTGAGTAATGGGGGAATCTTCCATTGCGTTGGGGTTTTCGATTTCAGTTAATTGCATGACGGTTTGAGGTAGCGGAGGAAATGAATTGTTATAATATTGATTATTACTAGGCATTTGGGTATTAACAGGGAGTTAATTTGTGAACTGTTGAGACACTGGTGATTGACTAGAGGTCAGAAATTGCTGTTGTGGCATCTGTGAGAATATTGCCGTAGGTTCAATTGGTTGTTAGTACTTTTGTGATTGCTAACTTTGATCGTATTGATGTGGGATTAGCACATTTGGGTTATATTGGTCATTCATTTTAAATTTAGCTGATTTGGTCAAAGTTATTTTAATATTTATAGACCGATATCTCTTACCGCAATTATCACTTCGTTCAGCCCAGCATCGCGGCCGCACTTATCACACTTTACTTTCGCCGGCACTGGCAACGATGTTTACGCGTCGGAAGCCAAATAATTTCTACATAGCAAATATTAAATAATTTTAAATATAAATACAATTGAAATAAGCATTAAAAGGGCAATTCAATGTTTTTTCTAAAAAAAAAATTGTTTTCCCTATTTTTACTTAAAATAACTTTTTTGTTTATTATATAATAGGTAACATTTTTATAGCTTTTTAAATTTTGGCTCATTTGCAAATTACTAATTAAATACATAATTTTATTTTGTGCCAAATGAGCCTAGGTATTCAAATAATGTCTTTCTCGCATCTGTTTTTTTTTATGAGATTAATGACGCGACTTATTGAAATAATGTATAATTTTAGAAAAAATTTATTCTTTATCTAGAAATTTTTGCGATTCCAACTATGGTTTAACTAATCTCGGTTTATGCAATGCGTATAGCGTTAAACGCAGTTAACCTCAACTTAACAGTTAAACGAGGTTTAACGGAACCGCAAGCTAACTCGCATATATTTAATTTCGTATCTCCCTTGAATTAAAAAATAATTAATTTTGATATTAAAAAATAATTAGGTTTTTTCAAATTTATTAATCTTGCCTTTATAACTAAATTATTAGTTTAACATTAAATATCGGTACAACAGATCTGTTATTTAACATAGCATTTCGGTTTCACATCTTTAAAAAATTAGTAATTTAAGTAATATACTGTATGCAACTAATGTATTTTTCTAATAAATAATTTTATAGAAGCGACAACTTGCATCACAAAAATAGCGAATTGTTCCTTTATAACCTGCCCAATTTAAAATAATAATTCTTCATTCCTTTTATCCTTTTATCTCCACCATACAGAATAGAGAATGTAAAAAGCTTGAATATTTAACACATTTTAGAATTTCATGAATATGTCTAACGTTTCAACGAATAACGTCCGCTAATGTCATATCACAAAATCAATGTTTATTTAGTTTGCACAAGAATAACTTATCGAAAGAAAGTGTAAATTGTTTTTAACTAAGGTATGTTTCCTATTGTTTCTTGATTTTATTATAATTATTACTATGTAGTAAAAATTAACATGTAAAATATGAAGATAACGAAAATTAAAAGCGTCAAAAATTTTAACAAAAATATTTTTTGTTTTAACTATATAAAAGCCATTCTAGATATATTTTTAAGATAAAATTCAAATTTTAGTTTAATTTAAGAAACTCCCGCATAGAAAATAGATGTGCTAGAAGACAATAGGCAATTTACATTATGATCCAAAACACCTACATTTCAAAAGAAAAATTGATATTAACATCGTTAATTGAGTAATATAGTAATTTATACATTACACAATGTATTAGCAACTAAAGAATATCTTAACTAGGTTCCATAAGAAGTATTAAATTTAATTCTATAATATAAAAATAACTAAATAAATTGTTGTCAAGATCTGTAGTTAAAGTGACTTCTTTTAGTTTGAAGCGTTTTATCTATTCTTGTGTTGTAATTTACGGGGAGTTGCCAGCCAAAATGTATTTTTGGCGTTCTAGGCTTTTCATCCGCCTTCCCTCAAATTTTTGCAAAGTGGGAACGAGGAACAATTTATTTACAAATAATGACAGTAGGATAAGTCGGTGCGGCGACCTTATAAAAGATATGCAAAACAACTCTGAAGATACACAACCAAACGTACGCTCAGAACTCAGCCACGCCATATTTCATGTCAGCTGCATTTGTTTACTTTCTGTCCAAATGTATAGTATAGTTATTTTTTTAAAAAGTCAAATCTCTATTATTAAAGTGCATCGTATGGTTAGTTCTCGGTTTGTTAGGCCGTGGTGGGAGTTCGAAAACTCTTGACGTTCCGTCCATAACTACGACGAACATCTATAGAAGAAAATCTAAAAAAATTTTAGAAACCACGGCTTAGCAACTCAAGAAAAAACCATACGATGCACCGTAACATTAGCCGTAAAAGCCTTCGCATCTATTTGGCCTCATTATTAAAGTTACTTACACCTTAAGAAGAGGAATATGTTCTCCGGTTACGTTTAATAACAAAAAAAAATACCCCGATCTGACAGTGCAAAGTACTTCGACATTCACCTAGACAAAAAACTTAGCTGGAAGACCCACATATAGACAAAGCGTAAGCAATTCGGCCTGAAATTTCAAAAAATGTACTGGCTGACAGGAAGAAAATCACAACTCTCCCTGGAAAGCAAGACACTCCTTTACAAATGTATGATAAAGCCCATTTGGACTTACGGCATACAGCTATGGGGTACAGCCAGTACATTCAACATTGAAATAATCCGACGTTTCCAATCTAAGGCGCTTAGTGCAATAACAAACGCACTTTAGTAAATAACCAACGATACAATAATACAATCCTACCATTAACGAGGAAATACAAGAATTTAGTGCTCGTTATAGTGACAGAATCAGTGATCATGCTAAGATCTAGTGAAGCGCATGATAGAATATGACAATGAGATGCAACCGAGTCTAAAAAGGTTTAAACCGCTCGACTTGACACACAGATTTGAACAGTAGTGACAATAGTAATAATAGTTGAAATCGTATTTTACTTTAATATATACTTAGAAATGCTAAACTCATATTAAGATTATACAGGTGTGTTATCATTGGATACACAACCTTCATGTTCGATAATTATTATGAAAGTCAAAATAACTGTTGATTGTCCATATGTGACAGATTGTAGTGTATATTAAACAAAAAAATTATTAAAGGTATTTTTCTAAGATATGTAATGTTTTATATATTAAGACTGCGTAAACATTTTATGTACGGATTTATTTATTAAAAATTTTTATTTTATCAATACTTTTATCTTAGTATTCCTAATAGTATAATAACTGTTTTGTAACATTAGCATATACTCGGAGTCACCTAGTACCACAAAAAGTAATTAAAATAAGTAACTAATTTTATAATCACATTTCTATTTAAAATTTTTTCACATGTATGAATAAATGATTTTTTCTGCCCTCAGAAGAAAGTATTTGAATTATTTGTACAATTCAACATTTTTATTTTGGATGATGCAAAATGATATACATAGAAAACAATTCTGCATATATATAGTATGTTTAATGTCCTAACGTATTTTCTAAGATGTAAGCAAAATCATTACTTTAGTATTTGAGCCATTTCTATGTATAGACATTTTTATTTTACAAATTAAATCAACTTTTTTATCATTAAATAAATTTAATTATGACAAAAAGCTGAAAATAAAGTCAAAATATTAATAGAACATTTGCAATATAGCAAAAAGCTTTTTTCAGTGTTTGTTATCTGAAACCAGGTAAAATAAAATTAAACATAAAATTCCTAGAATAAATTACTTGTTTTATTTATAAATTTCATTTTCCATAAAAAATATGCATTATTTTGTGAATTAACAACTGACGTAATTCCTGTTTACATTAGAGGGTCTTATCTTTAAATACAAGTATATTTGGCCCTCCCTTTAGATGATGGTCTCGCGTGTATTGGTTCATACGACATATTATACATCTTGAATTAAAAATCCATATTTAAATAAATTATTATTTCCTAAAAATGCATAACTTCTAAATATAGAAAAGGTTGGACGTTTAGTTTCTTGCAAATACTTATACTCGGCAAAGCACAGAATGGAAAATATGTAACAGATTTACTTATAAGCATTATTATTACGATATTATTAATATTTTTATGCTTAATTTATGTTTGTTTAATGTCTGAAATTATGTTTTGAATATAGTGTTTGATAAATACTTCTAAACGCCACAGTCTTGGGGTGCGTAAATCATCCTTATATTGATCAGCAGGCGATATGTATTCAATGTTTTCCGAGTACTTCAATTTTGTTTGATTTGGTAGCATAAACCTTATTTTTAAGATACCTCCACAGAAAAAGTCAGAACCAATTAAATCTAGTAATCTGAGTAGTCGGGCCATATCACCAAAACCGGGAAAAACGCCCTAAAAACATTATCTTTACATACACAACGTCTCTCTCGCTGTGTGGCAAGTTTAAATTACATATCTAAAACAGAATCGTGCACAAACTGCTGTGAGATGTTTGACACCCAAGTCACAGTTCCTCCACATTTTTAATGTAAATTAATTGGATTTTTTTCTGTTTTTGATGCAAGCTTTTATTCAATATGGTCGACAAACTGTTCCACAAATGGTTAATTTCTCGAAAACTACGTCTGGTAGAGGTGCTAAAATAGTTTTGTACATTTGTCGGGTCCTTTCAATATTCTTTGTTGTACGAACAATACGAGCACGACCAGACCTTAGAATATTTTTAACATTACCAATTTGTTCAAAGTTTTCAAGAGCTGATAAACTGTGTTACTGTGTAAATTGTTGCAATCAAAATTTTACCTTAATTTTCATAAAATAACAATAATTAATATATCATTTGATAAAAGGTAATAATAAAACATGAACTGTTGTATCCCAAGGCACTCCATGATTATCTTGCTATGAGTGTTCTATATAATATACAGAATGGTGAAAAATTCAAATAATTCTCTATGCAGAGGGTTATTGATAGAATAAATGGGTGAATTTAAACTTTAATAACTTTTTAATTTTAATTATTATTTACAAAAAACTACTCGTCATGAGATCCCTTACTCTTGTATATTTTATAGACACGCTTTGGCCAACTCAGAAGTGCTTTGTTGATGAGTTCTTGAGACAATTCCTTCCAAGCTTTCTTCAGAGTTCTTTTAAGGCCAGCAGTGTTTTGGGTTATGACGTTCCAAAAACGTCTTGTAAGATATCCCAAACAAAATAATCTATCGGAGTAGCATACGGACTCTTGGACATCTACCTATCGAGAGTAATAAACTTCATCTGAGGCCTCATCCATTCCATTGTCCACTTGGATATGTGACTCAAAGCCCAATCTTAAGGGAAGATAAAGGCATCATTTGCATAGAATCACTGAGCATCTCTGGTCGAGAACTGCTTCAGAACAGAGTCACAATAGTATTTACTATTGATTTTAGAATTCGGTTAAACAAAATGAAGATCAGTCTTGCCGTTATAAGACACTCCAGCCCAGATAATGAATCTTTTGCAAACAATCCTTTTCGACAGAAAAGTTTCCAAGTTTCCTAGTTTCGAATCCTTTTAGATTTCTCTTGATATATTAAATTCTTCTTTGACCTTTGGCGTTAGCTAGCCAAAACCAAGTTTCATTTAGTAACCTTGTAAAGACCATACAAGACTACTTGAGCTCGAAAAACTGCTGAACGCGCCTCTCAAGTTCGGAATCAACTTTGTGACATCTCATTGTTTTGATATGAATAAATTTCAATTAATAAAAAAAGAAGTCATTGTTTGGACATTTTTTGGTGAGATATGGGAATTTATTCATAAATAAGTAAAGTTTGAATTTGCCCACTTACTCTACCTATAATCCTCTGTGTTACCTATCCTGTATAAATAAACAAGTCATCTTCAGAATCATTTATCTTACGGGTAAGAAAATTCTGATTTTATAAAACTATTGCATTTCTAGAAGAAATTGAATTTCAGTGGAAAATTAAATAGTGGGCATTTATTATTACAACTCTTATAATAAAAATAAGTATCATTTAAAATACAAGCATTATTTCAATACGATAAAACCAAAATCTTATATAATTTGAATTCTGCTATGTCGCAAGAGCAGCCCAATAAAATCAATTTCTAAAAATCCTACATACGACTATTTTACAGACTAATTTGTAATTGTAATTTGTAATATCGATAAAATGTATCACACGTAAATTTAAAAACACTCGTAAAAACAAATTTTAAAGTGTATACCTATTCTAAGAGATTGAGTTAGGTATGAACAACATTATCCAAGTAGTCAGTTATCTGTGTTCTTTAGATAATCCTGTGCACCGTTTTCGCCTACGTAATTAAAATTAGAAAGCTAATAATTCTTCTTCTTCTTTTTTCCTGTATACAATTAGTCTACGTTTAAAATTTAAAAAAAATTATTTAATACAGTAAACCATGCAATTGTATCACAAACTTCAGGTTCAACAGGGTGCGTATCCTAGAAATGTTCAAGAGTAACGTCGACGATTCTCCGCAAGAGAACGATTATAGAAAGTTTTTAACAAGTGTAGCATACTGACCCATGATCTAACGCAATACATCACGTAAGGAATTCAGATTCTATAAAATTAAGTATAAAAATTTTTTGTCGTACGTGCGAAATAAATCGTTAAACAATTGAAGTCCCAAAAAGATCTACTTTAGTATAAATAATTTATATCAATATATTAAAAAAACAATTTATTGTTAGCAAACTATTTTAAGGGGGTTAGTACCTTTAAATCCCTAAAAATACGGTATTTTTGAAAAAAAAAAAATGTTAGAAAAAACAACTCAAGTAGATTGAAATTAACAGAAAAATTTAATCATACTTTAAAATACATTTTAAAATTATTTTAAAAATTTTGACTTAAAACCTCTTATGGGAGGACAATCAACGTTGGAGAGATTTAAGAACAACTTGGCAGTTCGTACACTGTGCTGACCTTATGGGGATCTGAAACAATTGCACAAAGAAAGATTAGTTGATTTATAGTTGTAGTTTCATTGTGACACTGTTAATTTCTTTAATTTTGGAAAAAATATTTTTTTCACTAGTTAAACATGAAGTATTAGACAAAACGCCCTTTTATAAGAATAAAAATTGTAAATTTTTTTCTATTATGATTCTAACAAAATATTTTAGTGTCACAATGGAAATAATCATATTATTAACCTGCCCTGAAAATTTCATCAAATTCTGAGGGACGGTTTTACATTATGATGTACGGAAGGTCCAAAAAGTGAAACTGAGATAATCGTGTTTTATCAAACTACAAGGTCATACGTGAGATCATGTCAATGAAAGTGCACTTGCCAGTCTGAATCAATTCCAGCTCCATACTGGGGACCTTCCTTATCAGTGTGGGACTTATCCTTTGCGGTCCTGGCCTCCTGGCCTTCTTCCTGGCCTCTTTCGTCCTTTCCTCTTGCCTAGTCAAGGATCTGTCCCAGCGCATTTTGTCAGCTTGTTTGGTGTAGTCATTTGCTTTGGAGCCAATCTGGATACCAAGTTCTTGCAATATCTTCAGAAGGGAGCTGTTGCCTTCATTAAAAAGGCAAACTGCCACATAAGTGGCAATTTCCACAGTCGGGAGGCCACTGAAGTAGAGCTTTGGAGCTATCTTCCACACAATATTATTAAATGACTCATTCGGGTTCTGAGAAAACCTCCTACACACCTGGTCAAAAGACTTTCTTTTGTGAGCTCAGTGTAGACTGGTTTGATGGCCTCTTGTACTTCTACAGGAAATCGAGACGGATGCTTGAAATTTTGGAGCTTGTTTTCAGCGGCTGCTTTCATGTATTTGCACCAAGATTCAGAGCAGTAGAAATGCTGGGGATCTTCGTCTGTAGAAGACATGTGATAGAAAGTGGCCCATACAGCATTGTGCATGGCTTGGGCATCTTGGCAGTTGTCTCTTATAGCCTTTCCAAAATAGCTACATAATTGGGTTATTGTAGCTAAAGTTAGTTTTCCTTTCCTCCTAATTTCTTCTCTTTTCTAATGTTTCGTAGTCTGGTTCCTAGTCGTTTCTGCACATGACCAATATCTTCTTTCTTCGTCACTAGCTGATCTCCATATGGTTTGCTTGCTGTGACACCTTTATGGGTTTTGGAATCTCCGTCCCCAATGTAATTTAGATATTTCACACCAGAGAAAGCGACTGATCGTTGAAACATTTCGACTACAGCGTCTACTTCCATCTTGCCACTCGATCCACTGTGATTAATCTCACACACTTCTTTGTGCTCTTGTAGCCAATCTTCATGTTCTTCTTGTGGTTTCCCATCATCCCAGGAAAGACACATCTTGCAAAACAGTGACTTTATAACCACATCAATCACCTTTTCGTGTAGAATCCGATGATCGACGCCATACCCATCAGTGAAGTGTGGCCTCTAGTCCTCCACGTACCATCGCCTGATACCGAAATGCCGGCATGATCTGACAATGGTGATGTCTCAGTCGTAATTTGGAGTTCCTGGAAGCTGCCTTCTTCATAAAATACTCTGCAACAGTCTTGCACGCATCACGGATCATTTTCACTAAGTCCCGTAATGATTTCTCGCTAAAAACACCGGCAAGTCCATAAGCCCACAGAATGTTTGTAGTCCGCTATATCCAATTCCTATCACCCGCATAGCAAATTGGAATCTCCTATTGATTTCGTAGGATTTTCCAATGTAACGGCAGGAGGGATGTGATCTTCCAGGACATTCACACAAAATGTTTATTTTGAAGCCAAGCCCGCGAACAGCTGATTCAGAAAACTTCATTTCACCATCACACTCGCGACACTTGATGAGAGAAGTTAGGAATGACAAAAAAGTCCACAAATCAAGAATTCGGTATCCTTGAAAGTCTGTAATCTCGACACCCTCGGAGCCAGTACTAGTTCGCAGTTTTTCGCCGACGTAGAAAGGTCCGCGTTGTCTTCGGGCGTTTGATTTCTTCGTTTGCTCGAGGCACACGTTTTTTCTTCGGAAGGTCTTCCTTATATTCCCCATGTCCTTTTGACCGATATAGACCCGGCCAGTCATTGTAATAAATACTTCCAAAGATATAACAACAATAAACAAGTCAGAGTCGAGGTTATATCGTTCACCGGTGAGAAAACAAAGCATAAACAATCTGACGTTGTGCTTTTGTTTTCTCGCTGAGCTCATGCGTACCACGAAAACCACTGAGAAACTATATCGAAAAGGCCTCGCTCAATCCCATAGAGTAAAAGAGTACCAACACACCGCGTAAGAAAACAAGAGAAAAGCGCGCATCGAGAGCGCGCAGAGCGCATACGCAAGGCAGGGGGAACGAAGTCAGCTGGCAGCTGTCGTCCGCTTCGCTCGGAGCGTCTTCCCCCACCTTGCGCCACGTCACAAGCTCTCGCAGCGCCAAATTTGAACGTAGCGCGTTCGGGTTTGCGGCAAAGTATTCGTAAAGCGTAGCTCTTTCAAATAGAACAATAAAAAAAAACACGAAAATTTTAAGATTTTAAAGGTACTAACCCCCTTAACTTAAAATAAAAAACAAATTTCAAAAACGTTATTGTTAAAGTACGAAGATCAGAAAAAAATCAAGTGTTCAGTTCGCGTAATTGCAAATATTTAGTGTAAACTTTAATTAAACATTTATAAAATAGTTTAACAAGAGTAGGTCCTATTATTGTTCTCATTTAATATTTATTTAAAGCATATTGCTAAGAAAACAATTAAGTAAATCAACAATTAAATTTTGCTTTTGAATTATAGTATTGTTAAGATACTGTTTTATTTTGTAGTTGCCTTACGATACGAAAAAAAAACTTAGACTTAGAGGTCCAAATATACATAGAACTTTTTTGCTGCAAATTATAAAGAAAAATATAGATTAATAAAAAAATAATTTATAATACAAAAAGTCAAGTAGCCTATAATAATCAAAAATGTTAATTAAGAATAAGAAGAAAAATAATACGCATGTTAAATAATCTATCGCTTTCGTGTTTTCAATTGAAAACAATTTTATTTTACATTAATAAAGCAATACTAAAGATAATTTAAATTTTCGACTACTCCAAACTTTAAAAAGAATTTTAAAACTTTAAGTTTAACTTAAATCCATTTTACTCTATATACATTACCAATAAAACAAATGAGATGAGGGTGCGTAAAATGTATAAAATGTAAGGTACTAAAAACTGGCAATAAAGTCAATACCTCCAATACAAATTTATTGAAACAAAATGTGTATGTACTTTATTATACAGAAAAATAAAAGCAAATTTTTAAATTTCTACCTAGACACCCCTAAATTCAACCAATTTTCTTAAACAGGATGTGGTAGAATGCACAGCCTGCCGAAGGATATTACTGAAAGGCTCCTGAATCTGTACGTCCAAGTTTTCTAGTGTACGATGCTTTGTCCTAAACGTGAAATAAGATCTGGAATATGTCATCCCAGCCAATGTCCTGGAAAATATTGGTCTAATTACACCTGCACACGTAGTAAAAGCAAAATAAAATAGTGCACCATCCTGTGTGAAAATAAGATTCTGAATATTATCCCGGTCATATGGTCGACATGTCTTGTTATCATCATTCCATCACACAATTATTTTTGGTTGCACTTACATCCTCTTAACCGTAATTTTGGAATCGCTATTCAATAGCGCCCAGTAATAGAAGTTATGACGATTGACAAAATCGCCGACATGGAATGCCGCCGTGTCACTCCAAAGGATATTTTCAAACAATCCAGGCCAATTTTCATGTCCTCCCCCTCCCCAGCGTTAATTCTTGTTATTTCATTTTGCGATCACAGTCTTCAGGTTTTAGCTCCTGTACGTAATCGAGCTACCATGGTCGCAAATTCGATTCTTTGTGCAACACCGTACGTATTGGGCATCTTGTTAGACTTATTTCAGGAGCTGCCTTACTTTGATTTTTGCTGGATGCGGACAAACATTTCTGCACTGTTCTGCGGGGAAAGTGTGAATGAGCGGTCACCAAAGCTGTGTATATCAGTTTTATATGACACTTTTTTATTGTCTTCTCACATGGTGTGGCACTGTATACCACAAGAACAATGGAATTCCACGCTTCATAGCATACTGCATACTGGCCATATTTGTTTACGTTGCATTTGCTGCCCCGCGTGGTCAATACTTGTACTATCGACGCGGAAAATATAAAATCTTATTTACTATCGTCTATGTAGAGACCGTTCTCATCATGACTACAAGTTTTATAAAAAGTTTTTAATACCTATTTACTTTTCACACACACACACAGTGTAGGGGCTCCTCGGATAACTTAATATAAATTAAATTACTTCTTTTAAAGTACTTGTAGTTTTTAAAATTCTTATTCTAATATATCACAACTGACGTTTAATTAAAATGTAAAATGTTTGTTTGGTAATATAAAAGTAATTTAGCAGGCTTGTATTTTAAGATGCTCCAATAAATTGAAAACCCAACTCCGGCTTATATTTGATTCGGCCACGTAAAACACCAACGTCGATTACAAATGAAATTAATGTTTAACAGGTTAATTGGAACGTAAAATGTGCATGCTGTTCTAAAAAGTTTATACTATTATAGTAGTATGCTTCGTAGTTATCTTTACTTAATTGGAAAAAGAGGAGATAACCATTAGTGTTTTTCATAAAATCTAGAATGTGATACTTGTTTAGTAGCTACCTTTCGATTATGAGCTTCTGATAATTCCAAGCAGTAGAATACACAATGTTATTGATTTAAAGTTCCAACATTCTGTACCTTGCGCCTTTTTCCAGTTCAACATAGTTGTTCTAAAAATTCTCTCCTAATCAAAATAGTGACTATGGACCGTTTATTATAAACCTTTTTTTTTATTATGTAATTATTTAGCAGTCAGAACAAGGTTACATTCTATAAGCTAAATGGTTAACAATCATTATAGATACTAATGATAAGAATAACATGATGAGGCTTGCATCCTACGATACAACCTACGTAATTACAGTTTTGTACTTCGAGAGTATTAGAGTCTAATAGATATTAGGAATACACTACACACACACACACGAGTTTGTTGGCCATACCACGACACTCACACTAGGTTTATTGGCCATAGTTTCTTTAGTCTTTGGTTGACCCTGGGTTCCAGCATCTGCTCCAGTAAGGGGTTTGAGTGAGTTTCTAGGGTTGCATGGTACTTGATAGCTCTCTCCTGGATTACTTCCTGGACCGTTGGGAGATGTAAGTCCATATGCAGCGTGTTGTTGGATACAACCACGGCGCATTTGTAATCTGACGTAATATTTTGATTGAGTACGTTGGATTAATGCGATGTTTGATTTGGATGCACAGCCCCATAACTCTACTTCATACATCCAGATTGGTTTTATAACAGTCTTATAGATTAGGGTTTTGTTTGCAAGCGATAATTTTGAATGTCTTCCAATTAGCCAGTTGAGTTCCTTTACTTTTAGATCTATTTGTTTTTTTTTCTTCTTGAGGTGTTCCTTCCAATTTAGCTTATGATCTAGGTGTAAGCCTAGATATTTTGCCGTTTCCAGTTGTGGTATTTGTGCATTATTTATTACGACTGGTGGGCATATCTGTTTTTTGAGCGTAAATGTTGTGTGTACCGACTTGTTTTCGTTAACTTTGATTTTCCATCTGTGTAACCATTGTTGAAGGAGTACTAAGTGGTTTTGTAGGTTGGCCGATGCAGTTGCAGGATTTTCATGTCTGGACAGTATAGCAGTGTCGTCTGCGAATGTTCCTATTGTTGTATATTGAGTCGTTGGTAGATCCGATGTATATAGGACATAGAGTAAAGGCCCCAGAACACTGCCTTGTGGAACGCCTGAGTTGATAGGGTGGTAATCTGATGTTACTTCATTAATTTTTATCTGAAATGTTCTATCGCTTAGATATGATTTTAGTAAATTATAGTATGCCAAAGGGAACGTTTGCTTAATTTTGAAGAGTAATCCGGGGTGCCACACTTTGTCAAATGCTTGACTAATGTCGAGAAAGACAGCTGCTTTATTTATGGTTTGTGTAATGCGGTGTACTTGTTGCACGGTAGAATGAGCCTGTCGAAACCAAAACTGATGAGAAGGTATCCAATGTTGGGGCAGTAAGTCTTCATTAATTCGACGAAGTATGAGTTTTTCTAACAGCTTTGAGGTCACCGGGAGGAGGCTGATAGGTCGGTAGGATGTAACGTCGGTTGGTTCTTTTTCGGGTTTTCCGACCATTATGATTTGTGCAGCCTTAAAGCATTTTGGCCAATATCCTAGCCTCAGGATTGCATTGTAAATATAAGTTAAGAGCACTAGGCCCTTTTTTGGGAGTTCACGCAGCATTTTGGCAGTTATCAGATCAGTTCCTGGGGTCTTCTTGAGGTTTAGCAGATTTATTTCAGATTTTATTTCGTTTGGGGTAAAGGGTTTAATTTCATGACGTATGTCAGGAGGGATGGAAAGACTTCGCTCTACTTCTTGGTCTGGTGCGCTATCAAGTGGTTCAAAGACTGAGGATAGATGTTCAGCGAAGAGTCTGACTTTGTCTCTATCGCTTTTTGCCCAAGGTTCGGTGTTCCTTTTTCTAATTGGTGGTATTTTGAATTTTGGTTTCCTAGCTTGTTTGATTGGTTTCCAGATAGAATCATCAGTTCGATTTAATTGAGATACATAGAGCTCAAATTTCTCATTTCTGATTTCTTTGAGTTTTGTTTTTAATTTATTGGTCATATGGTTGTAGGCGTTTTTGGCAGCAGGTGTATGATTTCGTTGACAGTTAGCTCTAGCACGACGTTTTTCTGCGACCATTTGTTTAATTTCCAGTGGTATGTCAATGTTTAGTTGCTTTTGTGAAATGGTTGGTGTAGCTTGTTGCGCAGCTTGCTAGAGTTTTGTTATGAGTTCTTCAGTAGCTGTTTCAATTTCTTCGCATTCCTTGAGTCGAATGTTTAATTTTATGGTTTCGCTTAGAATATTACGATATGTAGCCCAGTCCGTTCTAGAGTTGTGTAATCTGGTTGTGAGCTTCTTGTTTACTATAGATGCCCCAATTGTTAGTATGATAGGAGAATGATCGGAAGTTAGGTCATAACTGGGTATTACAGTAGTATATGCCTGATTGATTCCATTTACGACGAAGAAGTCTAGTAGGTCTGATAACTTGTTTGCGTCGGTGGGCCAATAGGTTGGTGTTCCTGTTGATATAAATGAGTATTTTTTTGTCCTCCGTTGACTTAAGGAGTTCTCTATCTTTCGTTGTTGTTAGGCGTGAGCCCCATCTAGTATGTTTACTGTTGTAGTCCCCTCCCGCTACGAATTTGTGACTTAGTGTTAGAAAGAATTTGTCAAAATCTGCTTTTTTGATATTATGTCGGGGTGGGCAATAAAGTGCAGCAAGCGTCAATTCATATGGCAATGTTTGTACCTTGATTGTGGTGGCTTGGATAAAGTCTTCCTGATATTTTATTTCTTCATGGTGTTGAATTGTTTGCTTGACAAGAATGGCTGTACCTCCATGGGCAGTACCGTCTGGGTGATTGGTATGATAGAGTTCATAATGAGGTATTTTGAAGTAAGTCTGTTGTGTGAAGTGTGTTTCACTTATTAGCAGTACATCTATGTGGTTATGCAATAAGAACAATTTTATTTCTTCTTTATGTTGCGTTAGGCCATTAGCGTTCCACAGAGCTACTCTGAGAAACTTACCCATAATTAGGCTAGTTTATTTATTAGCGTGCTAAGCATGTTTAGAATCATGCTATTTTGTTGAATGAGTTGATTAAACATGGCTTTGAATTCAGTTAAAAACTGAGGGAGAGCGTTGTTTAACATTTGTGTTGACTCATTGTAATTGTTTAGGGGGTTGGAGTTGTTGGTTACTGCATTAGCGTAAGATTTATGATGTTGACTAAGATTCAGTGACTCTGTTTGCACTGCGGTGTTTGCATTATTGGTTTGTGGATTGGGGATAACATTTATTTTTGATAGTTGTGGTGCGAAGGTTCTAGTCTTGCTTTGTGGATTATTTCTACGAATTAGTTGTTGATAATGATCACAACCTTTATAGTTGGCTGGGTGGTCTCGCCCGCATAATGCGCAGCTAGCTGGGGTGTCTTTGCTTTTTTTGCAGTTGATTGTAGTATGTGCTCCACCGCATTTGACACATACGAAGGGCCTGTTGCAATACGTCTTGGTGTGGCCATAGAGTTGGCACCTCGTACACTATACAATATTATTTTTGTCTTTATTCGGAGGTTCTATTATTACAACGCTATTTTGTATTCTTTCAATTTTATATACATCTTTGTTATTGTCTGCTGGCTCTATGTCAATGAAGAACATGTTTAAGGGTTCTTTGGTTGCTTCGCATTTATAATATTTCTAACTTTATGTCCTTTATTTTTTAATTCTTCTGAAATGTCATTTGTGTTCATTGAGTGATGTATGTGTTTGATAACAATTCGGTATGCTCGTTCCGTCTTTAATTGATATGTGTGGTGTATTATGTTTTGTTCCTTGAAGTATTTTGTTAATTTTCTGTATCCATCAACTGTATTACAGTTAATTTTAATTGTATTATTGGCTAAGCTGTTTGTGCTATATTGTTCATCTTCTAAATGATCGCGTATTTGGGTGAGCATGTTTGGAAAATTTACTACTCCGTATACAAAAATCGGAGGAGGTTTGGGTATTTTGGCTGATTCTGTAGTGATGCAGTTGGTAGTGTTGCTTTGTGGAGTGTCATCTATTGTATTTGTTAATACGCTATACTTGTTGGAGGTTTGTGTAACAATTTCGTCACCATTTTGTTGTGCGTTGGTCCTTATTTTTCTGCGTTTCATAGCCTTAACAGTTTGCCAAGAGTTTTCTTTCGATGTTGTAGGGGTTTCCATTTCATCGTCGCTAGTTGAATACATTCTAACAAGTTGTTGGGGATTATTAGTTGGATAGGCTCCTTGAGGCTGGTAAGTGATTAATTGTTCTTGATTTGGAGGGGAATAATTACTGGTCCCTGATGATAATTGAAGTGATTGCGTGTTGTGTGGTGCAGGAGTTTGACTGTTTATGAAACTTTGAGTTTGATACGTATTTGGAATTTGTAACTTTTGGGCACTTAATTGAGGTTGACACTGTATATTTGGTGAATATGGTTGGTTATATATGTAATTAAAGCCAGGTCCATTGCCTGCTGGAAGTATTTTGGTAATTTAAAAAGAAAGATTACCTAGCTGGATGATTTATTTCACTAGAAGGTTTTTAAAAGTGAAACAGTTGTTTATCACTTGAGTTAAACGTTGAAATTAAATTAATAAATATATAAATTTGCCTGACCTTAAGCAAGGCTACGGCTGCGGCTCCGCCGTTGTGATAACTCAGGTATAGCTCGGCACGCACGTTCGGTCTGCTTGAAGGCACTAGCAAGAATCTATTATAAACTTAGTAGCCACGTTGTTTTCAGTTATAGACTTTATAGTAAAGCTGTGTACATCATAAGAGTAATTCTACCGCTGTTTTTTACAAAACTCTAAAATAAAATTTGATTTGCTCAAACAATCAATAACGTTACATTTGTTATAATCAATTTGTAAATCGAGTTTTCACTTCTCAATTACAAACGGAAATTATCTTACCAATTTGGCTTGTACGCTTTGGCGTTTATCATTTATTCTGCAATTTGGTAGCAATGCAATAATTGCCTCCTTGATAATGTAGATCGCCAATTAGTAATTTACCAACTTTTGTAATAATTGCTGATACGTTATGTAGTCTACTTATAATCAATATCATATATTTATATCAAGTTTGTCTAACAAATTCTAACCTGTTTATGATGCAACAAACCCTCAAGTGGATGAAATATATGCGCCGTAGGACAACTGAAGAACAGGTGATTGTAATCCATACACGTGTTACATGACGTATAGTTATTATTATATTTGATTAATCTAAAATATTTATCGACCTCTTTTACTGAATTACATACTTTATATTAAAATTAGCTTTTAAAACTCATATTGCTCTTCTAATATTAAATGTATATTTATTAGCAGGACCTGTCTCACCCACCGGCTGAGTAAGCTGCAGCCCAAAGTTTCAAGATTTGAAAGACACCAAATTTTGAGTAAGCTCAATCAGATAAACTTTAAGTAGGTTACCACAAATAAAATGCAAAACCGTACATTAATCGTTAAAACATTTATATTGTAGCAGAAATAACACATCACAAAGAAATTAATCAGGAACTTTCCGGAATGATCGACTACCATCCGCGCTATTTCTAGCAGCGCCTTTGAGTTCAAATTTCATAACCTTCTGGTACGTTCTAGAACTAAAGATACATAACATAGAGCAGATGAGCATTCGCGGAAGTCGAATAGAAAAAGTTATATAGCGAACAACAATGATTCTAATAAACTATTGTTTTTGTAGTAAGCGTTAGCCGTTGCGTTCATAGTATTATAATTTATAATTATTATGCAACAGAGTAGCAATTGGAAATAAAATTTAGTTTTGAATTAAATTGTCGTCAATTTACATTTCACTTATCATAAAGCTTAAAAAATGATGAGTGGCAAAGATAATCGAGGTTTGTTAAAAAAAAAGAGAAACAGAATTTAGAAAACTTTTCAACAAGCATCTTAAACATCAGGATATTTTGATCAGAATTGCAAGTATAAATTTTAATACACTAAATGCATAGCTGCAAGAAACCTCAACCTCACAGAGCTCTGAAAATATTCTCAAAAAAGCAGACCCAACTATATCACCTGATATCGTGGTACAAAAGGATAAACTTAGTGAGTTGGTAGACTATACTGTCATTCAACAAAACCATGACTATGACTATGACTTCAAGGGTCAATTTCTCTTTCAGTACTCAAAAAATATTTGGCACCAATCCAGTTGTTTTATAAAATGTTAATGAAGAGAACTCCGAGCGATATTGGATAGTTTATTCAAAATCAACCCAAGAGTATTTTAGGCGCCATGCAAACTGTGCGGAGAAACACCGTTTGCGGTAACTAAAAAGTTTGATAATTAAAAAATAATCATATAATTATCGATCATAACAGCAACTCTAAACACAGAAAATGCAATTCAAAATTTATTGGTCGAAACTCAGTGTTACAAAGAACAGATTGTAAAATAATAAAACATTGAATTGGAGAAGTATTCGGTTAAGAATTGTTAAAGTTTTCAAGCTTTTACTATGGCCATAAAGACGAACAGACGGCGAATGCTATATGTTACCATAGGTTTTAATCTAAATAACTGTAGAGGACAAAACTACGATGTCAGTAACACGTCTGTGTACTAGAAAAGTAAATCTTTCGACCATTTTTACGGGCCATTCTACAACAAATTGGCTTCCAGCTGCCTAGAGTAACAAGTACTATGTTAATTTTTTTCTTTAAAACAATAAATATATAACTTTTTTGCTTTTTCTGCCAAAAGACGAGACAATATTACAGACTTTCCTTAAAAATAACTCTTTATCTTTAAAAACTTTGTCATTGGAGTGCCGTGCTAATACAAGCATTATACAAATTGTACCAGGAGATTGTTGGTGCTCTAACGTACATTACCTACGATACGTATCACACTGAAGACGCACAGTATAAAGTAAATGTAATATTTTAAAATCAAATAGCATTAATAGTACGTTTCTGGAAAAATGTTCTTAAAAGCCTTGAGAAATAAATAACGGCTTCAAGGGAAAGGAACCGATACAACAAATCTTATCACTTTATACAATACTTTAAAAGCTTTTATAAGCACTCTTCAAAATTAAGATACATTTTCGAGGCTAGAATATAAAACAAAATTGATGTGTAAAATTCACGTCTACAAAATAAACATTATAAGAAAAAGGAAGCCAAAAGTTTCTTTTTTAATAACAAAGATAAAAAATTATGGTTGTTTAGACGACATTTTATTGTTAAAGAAACATATTGTGCTGCAAGTGATTCTCTGAAGATCAACTTAGTAGAACAATCTACCCAGAAATTCATAAAGATTTTAGATTTCTATAGAAAATTACTGGGATGTAAAATGGGCCAATACATCAGAGAACAAGTTAACTATTGAAAAAGTACGTTTCTAATTTAGATAAGACAGTCCCCAAGAAATGTGTGCATTTACCAGGATTTTTAGGAATAAATGACATTATTGACAAAGAAGATAAAAACACCAAACTAAAAAGACTGTAAAGCCTTACCATTACTGAAGTCGTAGAACGTGTGGTTTACCTTTTCCAATTGCTCTAACAATTTTTCTAAATATGACAATTACTAACTCCACTAAAAAACGTTTCTTTTTCAGCTTTTAAGAGGGTAAAAGACTTTTTGAGATCAACCTTAAAAGTAGAAAAGACGACTACTAAGAGTGAGCGTCTACAGTCTTTTTTTTTTGATGACGTAGTCCAGATGTTCATTAATTTTAAAGCCAGGAAAAGAAATTATTATTAAATAAAATTTTCTAAATAAAATTGACATTTTTTTTATTTTTCCTCAGTGATGTGTATAAACATTCTATTAAATTGTTTTATGTAATATGCCAATACATCAGAGAACAATGTTAACTATCTGAAAAGTCAACGTTTCTAATTTAGATAAGACAGTCCCCAACGAAAATTTGTGCATTTACCAAGGATTACTAGTGAATAAATTGACTATTATTGACAAAGAAGATCAATAAACACTTAAAGTCTAAGTTAGATTACTACTGTAATAGTCTGTACCATTTACTGATAGTCGTAGAACGTGTATAGGTTTACCTTTATCAATTTAGAAACCATCTTTAACAATTTTTCACAAATGCTTGTTACATTATAATCAATCTAAGTTATCTTTAATCGAAGCTTTTATTATGTTGGTGTTATCAAAAGAAATTATGATTGGAATAGTTACTCAAATATATATATTAAAGAGTTGCTTGATAACATATATTATTGTTCTTTTGTATTTATTTCACATTTACAAATATTTACATTTTAATTGTGTTGATCTAGCTTGATAATAATGTCATTACTTTTTTTTCAAGCTTTTTAAATGATTAATATTACACAAACATATCGTACTCGTGCAAATAGAATGAAGAGTCTCATAAAATGAATTTCTGATATCGATGAAATAATTTTATAAGTTGATGAGAAATGTTTTGCTATTGTGTAAATTTGGCCTTTTATTTATTTTCGCCTAAATATTTTTAATTTTATATTAGTAGTGATTATTGCGTACCATTGTTTCTCTCTCATGTGCTCCTAAATAGGACACATTTTAAGAAAAACTATTATAACAGTTTGGAGTAATAAACTATTTATATCCAATTATTGCTTGAAAATTGTTTAAATAAGTAATTCTAAACACCAATATAATCTGGATCTTAGTAGAGTGATCAATACTTTCATAAATATTAAATAATCATAGAACTTAGGCTAGGTAATATAGGACCAACACTAACTGCTAGCTAGGATTATATTTAATGCATTAAGAAGTTCTTATGGCTCGATTTACAACATGGGATATTTCTAATTTCACATTTATTTTTGGTTGAAATAGCAATATTATTTAACTTCTAATCAAAAATTGTAATTTTTACAACAATAATGTAATTAAGATTACTGGAATTATTGCTGGGCATGCAGAGGTCCTTCATGCGTGTTAGTCTGTACTTGACGATTTGCGTGAGTAACACGCTCTTCGCCGATCTTTTGACAAAAGTCGAATAGATTTAATCCGATGCGAACTAACATTTCGGTTGTTGAATACTAGAGCTTGATTTTTTACTTGCAACTTGAGATACATGTTCCTTAGTGTATAAAATATTGATTTATAAAAAATTTGATTTTTTGAAAATTTTACAGGGTTTATACCCCTTAAAACTAGTGTTGTTGTAAATATAAAATTATAATTTAAATTTTACCGTGTTCACTTTAAATATCTATTTGATTATAGTAAACCAAACAAAAATCACACATTATGCTGTAGTTACATCTATATTTTTAAATATTTCTTTTTAATGTGGTTAAAGGTCAAATATAAATTAAACAAATTTTATAAAACTAATTAACTTTACCAAAACCATTATATAGTTCATTAATATTAAATTATGTAACAAAGAATGCAAAGACTAGCTGTAAAGTTAATATAAATTTAGTTCGCCTTATTTTATCTTAAAATAAAAATTATCTAATGCCAAAAAGGATAATAATCACTGACATAAAATAGTTTAATTCACTGCTAATTTAGTTTTTCTTCTGATTATTGCTACAAAGTGCAAAATAACATAATACTGATTTATTTCTAAATGAGTTAAGACAACTATTTGTTTCGACATAAACTATCGTAATGTATTATCTGTACAGGCAGCGTTATTTATTTGTACAGTTATAACAAAGAACAAATAATAAATCGATACATTGTATCACTATACAGTATTCTATATAAAAATTCCACTAATTATTGTTTGACCTTATCATGGCGTGATGTTATTGCTTTTGAATTGACTTTTATAATATTTTTAATTACTGCTTTGTCATTTATATGATACAGGATTATCCGATACTAGGGGTAAATACAAAAGACAAATACATAATTTTTGTACATCTACGTTAGAAGTATATTGAGAATAACTCCGGTATTAATCCTTAACAAGTGACCAGCTAATGTGGTGTATGCCAAGTGACTGTATTCAGTATCTTAAATGACAACCGCTATTATCTTTCTTACTAATAATGTAAGTCAAGACTATGGCGAAAGAATTTCTTTAACAAATAAAGGTTTTTTCACTAATTTATACAACTACCATTATAATATTTTTTACGTCAATCTTTTCTACTGATAAAGTAACTTTTACTAGAAATGATTTCACAACTATCTTAAAGATAGGAATATTCTCTAAAAAAATAATAAAATTTATCATTCACAATTGCTTAACAACAATGATTGAAATGTAAATATTAACAAGAACGGTGTAATACCGTAAAGGAAACTTTCTACAACGGTGCGAAATCGTAACGGTCACTTCCGGTTGCCGTTAACCGATTTGGCTGAAAATCAATCCCATGAAAGGTACTGACCTAAGATGTGTGTATACCAAGTTTGAAGTGAATCCGTTGGATAGATCGGAAGTTATCTTGTCTCCAGACACACAGACAGACAGACAGGATGATAATCTCATTAACTTTCTACTATAAGCTTCGCTGTAGAAAGATAATAGCCACTTAGATAGACCAGTCGATCTTCCATTACGTTTCAATAGTCTAGTATATGCTCAATTCCTAGGGGAGGATTGCTTTTTTAATTAAAATTGTGCCACTAGTAGTACAACAGATCATATGGCTGATGTGTAATAGAGCTCCAGCTCATTGCAGTGTTAACGTCCGCCAGTATCCCAATAACACTTTTTCCGATAGGTGGATTTGATGGCATTGTTTTGCTACAGAGTCCGCTTGGTCATCGAAAATAAAACTCCTTTAACTTTCATATGCAATGTTAGGTAAAAAGCGACATATATTCTGAGGCAATTATCGAAATGCATACACTTGAACAACATGCCATTGCATTATGTAACACTAATCAGAAGAATGAATCAATCCATAACGCAATGCAGTTACCCTTACAGTAAAACTCCAGAAAAGTGGAATTTTCATAATCTCTTTTAAAGTTGGCAGAAATATTGTGCAAAGTATTATGACATAGTGTTCTAATACTGCAGACTCGCTCTTAAATATATTCATATAAACTTTTTTGTTTTTTTTACATTATATAAAAAACACTTTATTAATCCTAAAAAGTAAGGAAACGAAAAACTTACAATATTTCTGCTTCTAATCGCTCGATAACTGTAAATTGTAACCCATGCGTGTGTGTGATGTTCTAGCATTAAATTAGTTAAGTGCATGTTAGTAAGCAAAATATGCCCTTAAGGCTGCGGTGCTGATAAATGCACCCCGACAAAAAAAAGATACTATTCTTTACACTTTCATAACATGATAAATACTTAACGACTAACAGGTTATACTAATTCACATAATTTTTGTTTTATAAAAAAAATTATCAGTACCAACAAAAATACGTCCATTTATGATATTTAAAAAAGTGCATAAAATGAATTTTAGTTTAAAATTTGTTAACTAATATAAAATGTATCTCGCTATTAAAGTTTATTATAATAAAGTGAAGGAACTTTAAATTTAAAAATGTTTTTCATTTTAGAATACCAGTGATACAAAGAAAACCATAAAACCACAGTAATGACTGCTACATCTACTTTTATAATATACAATAGTACAACCTAAATAAAAATAAGAACAATAATGTGTTCAAGCCTGCCATCAACAAAACGCCTCTGATACGTGTCTACCGTCAGTTTCAAATTGACTCTAAGGGTAACACCAAAGATTTTGCAAATAACATTGGATTTTTTTTTTATTATTAGTATTTACAAAATTTTCCCTTAAATTTAACGTATACATGCATTATATAAATTCAATTCTTTTGAATAATTTTAAAAACCTTGTTTTTAAAGTAAATTGTGCATCATGTATTTTGTACTTTAGTAGACGAGACAGCTCAAAATGGTATAGTGGATGATCTGACAATTTTGACAATCTCTAACACCTTCAAAAATTTCTTTGACATTAGTGGCGGATGAAAGAAGAAAACTACAGAAAGCAATAGATATATGGAATAATTTTATTAGAAAAAAGGGAATAAAAGTAAATAAAGAAAAAGCAAAATAATGAAAATAACAAAACAAAATCAGGGAGGAAACCAATAAGATGAAAAGATATATTGCAACGAAGAAAAAATCGAATGGGCAGATAGATTTGAATGTCTAGATTTAATAATTAGTAAAGATGGAAAGGTAGACAATAAAGTAAACAAAGATGAAGGACGTATACTACCAACTAAAGAATACCCTAATCAGAGAAAGAAAGTGTGAACCAAGACTGAATTACAAATATATAAACAATTATATCTACCGGTACTAGAATACGGAGCTGATAGTTGGGTACTTAACGAGAAAAGTAAAAGTAAAATACAGGCAGTAGAAATCCGTTTCCTCAGGAAGATAGCAGGTGAAACTTAACTCGATAGGATTAGAAATACTAGAATAAAAGAATCAGTATAGGTAACACCACTAGAACAATCACTAGAACAAAGTAACTGAAATTTTTAAATTTTAAATTTTTAATTTAAACACGTATTCCGCATAAATGACTTGAGACTGGACAAGCAAGTTATGGAGGCCGGACCGGAAGGAAAGGAAGAGGACGACCACAAATGCAATGGTTGGACTACATACACAGAATTGAAAGAAAGAGAGAAAAATCAGAACAACCGACCAGAGTTAAAGAGATTGCTACAATACTCAATGCTGTAAAGCAAAATGGGAAAGAATAAAAAAGAAAAAAAATGCAATCGACGAAAAGTTATAACACGTTGATGTACCTTTACAATTATCACTGTCAATTAGAAACTTTCGTATTGCAAAATCTAGAAATAGAGCTCTCAAACAAAAATAAAGTTCCTGTATATACATTTATTATAGAAAAATTGTAAAATTTCAGAGTTATGCTGGCAGATAGAAACCAGCAGAAAACTTGCTGCAGAAAAAACTGAACGCTGCAGTAAGTCTTTCGATGACTCTTGTAAATTTAGGCTATTTATTATTTTTATGTCCATTACAACACTAGCTTTCAATTCTTCACTTTGTGATAACATTTACAAATTTTTACAAATACATAACTTCGACAATCGCTTATCAGAGACCAACTTAAATAAAATTTAAAGCATAGCTTTACTAAGTCGTACAATACTTCAAATAAATTCAACACTTAGTTTTATCTCTGTATTTTTACCTTTCAAATGCACTGGTAACATTTTTATCGATTTAATACTGTAGCTAGTTTCAGCTAGAAGATATTTACAATTACCGTTAAACAACCAAATATTCAAAACTTATTCAGTTATGTAAAATGTTTATGGGTATGGCTGGAAGCTCTCATATACACTAAAATTTGATTTTATAAAACTGGTAATATTTATGTTTAAAAAATCAACCTAAGTTGGCAATACAGATTTTGTTAGGTTTTTGTCTTATTTATGTATAAACAAAACTAAAAAATATGATCTATCTCTTTTTTACTATTATGTGTAGAGGGTGTGATAACCTTTTTAAACATAACTAAGTACTTCATCTTTATTTCGCCACCATTCTATAAATATTCTTGTCCCTTGCTAGGTTCTCGGCATGGTTTCAAGAAACCACCTGCTCTTCAGTAAGTCTTCTACTTCTTTATCCCAAATCATGCTTGGTCTGCTTGTCTTTCTTTTGCCAGTAGTCTTTGTTTCCCACACTTGTCTAAATTGCCTTTCTTCAGATACTCTTTTCGTAAGGCCCCACAACCGTAACTCTATATACTTTCTAGCACTCTCTATTTTTAATTTTTCTCTTATATCATCGCTTCTTATTTTGTCCATTATCGTTACTTTTACTACTTTTCTCGGATATTTCATTTCTAGGATCTGAAATTTTTTGTGTAACTTCTAGGTTAACATTTACGTTTCACATCCATATAGTAAAGTCGATAACTATATGGTTTTATAGACCCTCATTTTTGTTTTATTACTAATTTATTTTTTGTTGATAAAATCTCTATTAATATCATGGAATATTTTTATCGTTATCGTAATTCTATTGATTAATTTCCTCAGCTAATTTTCCAGTATCATCTATAGTTGTTCATAGATACTTTATATTTTTAACTTGCTCCACTATCTGATTGTTGATTTATATGCTTATTCTTTTTGTTGTTTGACATCACTACTATTTTTGTCTCATTAATACTGATTTTTATTTATTTTCTTTCCAACTCTTCCGCCCATAGATTAACATTAAATTGCAGATTTCTTTCTGTATTAGACATTATTGCAACATCATCTACAAACACGCAATCTCCCATTTCAATCGGTTTCAATTTGTAATGCCTCACAATTATCTTCTTACTTTTACAGCTACCATCTAATATATATATTTGTCTTATCTCCCAAACTTTCTTTCTAAACTTATAATTCTATCTCCTCCTAGACGCTTCAACCGATTTCCTTGAAACTTGCACACCACATTCACAACTATATTTGCCAATTCGGCGCAAAAATCAGCCTTCTAACGAATCAGCAGGTTCTGGGTAGGATGCGCAAAGAATTGGAGATCTTACCTACCATTAAGAAAAGAAAATTAGAATTCCTAGGCCACATTTCCCGCAATTCTAAATATGAGATATTGCAGCTCATTATGCAAGGCCAAATTTCTGGGCGAAGGAGAGTCGGACGTCCCAGAATCTCTTGGTTACGTAACCTACGAGAATGGTTCAATCTTACATCAGTCGAACTATTCCGAGCAGCTATATCAAAGGTCAAAATAGCCATGCTGATCAGCAACCTCCAAGGGAGAAGGTGAGATTAAGAAGAAGAACTTTAACCGTTTTTGAATTATTTAAATATTTTTATTATTGTCGCAGAAACATGTGGAATGTTCTACACGACTGCCTGGCGTCTAGATCAGGCTTCGTCGACGAAGCCTGCGGGGTCCCACATGGCTTCTGATAATTTTGTCCATAAATATAATGAAAAACAATGGGCTAAGGTTGTCTCCTTATCTAACTCCCTGAGTAGTTCTGAATTTTTTAGTCTTTCGGATGTTTTTTTTAACTATATTTTTTGTTTTCTTGTACAATATTTTAATAGTTTCTATCAAGTTATTTACAATAGCATTATTCTCTAGAACATCCCATATATTTTGTCTTGTCGCCTAGTCGAAGGTCTTTTCCAAGTGAACAAAGCATATGTACACTTCTTTATTGTAGAGTAGTAATTTCTGTATTACATTTCTAATTGTGAATATGTGGTCGTGGGTGCAGTGTCCCGGTCTAAATCCACTTTGTGCTTTATGCAATTTACCTTCTACACCTTTTCTTAATCTTTCTTCTCACGTCATCACGTAAATCTTGCAGTCTGAGAAAAGTTATGATATTCCACGGTAATTGGAGAATTCCATCTGATTTTCTTTTTTGAAGATTGGATTTATTAGCGAAATTTTCCAGTCTTTGGGTGCTGTTAATGTTATGCATGTTTCATTAACAATTATGTATAGTGCACCATTCTATGTTCTGCCACGTCTTTAAGTAATTCTCCTATTAATCTATCTACTCCTGGTACTTTGCCATTCTTCAATTTTCCTACCTATTTCTTTACTTCGTCAAATTGTATACTGTCTCTTTCTTCTTCTGACTTAAATGCTCTATCCTGTGTCCTACTTTAGTTTCTTCTTCATTAATTTCAACTCCATCCAACATATCTTGAAAGTAATATTTCTATCTGTCCATAACTTTATTATCTTCAGTAATTATTTTCCCCCTCTGTCCATGATTTGTCTCAGCCCATTTTACGTTCCTTTGTTTCTCATAATCTTATAAACTCTATAAATAGCTTCTGGTTTGATCTGCTGGCTTTTTTCATCTTGTTCCCAAAGGTTTTCCCATTCCTTAGCTTTGATTATTTTAATCTAGCGGTTTGCCATTAGTCTCGCTGTTTTATAATTTTAGTGAGCTTCTTCGTTTCTCTGTTTTATGTAAACTTTCCACGCTATGTTTTCCATCTTAATTATGTTTTTAGTTTCTTTGCTTTACCAACTTGTTCTCATCTTAAACTTCTTGCTGTTGCTAACCCACATGCTTTAGTGCCAGCCTTGTATATAATTTCTTTTAACTTCTCCAATTTTGCAATTTATCTGCTGCACCTTTTACCTTCTTTGCTATCCATTCCACATACAACTCTCTTATCTGCTGTCCTTGTAGTTTGTATATTTTTATAGTTTTTGTTTCATTTTTGTCGAGTTTACGTGCTACCCTCTCATACTCGTTTTTCTCGTCCTTTTCCATTTTTGCTGCTAGCAGGTAGTAATCTGTCGATAGTTTGGCACCCGTATATACTTTTAGATCCTTATTCTTGTTTGCTCGTTCTGTAATGACATTGTCTATAATTAATTTTTAATTCCTTTCTGCTTTTCTAATCTATTTTTGTCATTATGTTGATATTTCCAGTCCGTTTTGAATACAAAATCTATTAGTTTCTTGCAATTCATATTTATATTTCATCTCCATAATTACCCATCACTCCCTAGTTTCCTATGGTGTTATTCTTTATTCTGCCTTGAAATCCCCAGTAATTATAGTGGAATTATCCACTTCTTCATATACTATTTGAAGCGCGTTCCAAAATTGTTCCTTTTCATTTATCGTATTATTTCGACCCAGTTCATATACTATTACTACATCCATTTTTACAGTATTACTTTGTGATTATATTACTTTTATTATTCTTTTACTTATTGCTTTCCATTCAACCAGTTTCTTCAAATTATCATACAATGCACAAAATGTCAGAAGTACGGACACTCACAAACATATTGTACAAAACCACACTATTGTGTCAAATGCGGTACACCATATGGCTCAAAAACGTGTACCAAGTCACAAGACTTAGCTGCAACATGTGCGCTATATATAACAAAATATGATTTAAAGATAATTCTAGTAGAAAAGCAAACCTTACCAACCAATCATACGAAAACACACGTCCAAACCAAAAACCTGTCATACAAAATTTTCAACTCAGTACAACACCTAGTTATGCTCAAATCACAGCAGAAGGCACCAGAACAAACACAATCTACAACTATAGCCGCGAAAATCAAGATAACGAACACCTTTCTGATATATTTGCGACCTTGGTTAGCAAACTTAAAAACATGTTTACGCAGAAGCTTAATTAAAATGGCATGATTTTGACCATGTTAACCACTTTTATAGGCAAATTAACCCAGTAATGGCTCCATCAATACATATACCAGCTTGGAACACAACCGGGCTATGAAACCACACACAAAAAACTATTTTATTTTTGAATTACAACAAAATACATATTCTACTAGTTTTCTATTTCCCATTCAACAAAAATAATGCATATTAAAATTCCATACTATTTAATATCTTATGCTCATCACCCGGTTGGAACCGCGCATGCTGGATCGGTTATCATTATTAAAACAGCAATGAGCCACTACGTTGCATAATCCTACACTACAGATAAAATTCAGGCCACGGTAATAAAATTAAATGCACTTAACATGTCCATAACTATAGCAGCCATCTCTTCTCTTCCTCTTTTCTAAAGAATACAACACCTTTTCGCACTTTTGGATCCCACTTCCTCGTATCTGGAAATTGGAATGCCAAAGACCAAAAGAACATAATCTACTCTATTCAGCCCAACAAAACAACTTAAACTTTTTATCTACAGGGAAACTAACAATTTGACCCACAGACAGAAATAAACTACCGCATTTACCCGAGTTTGCCATAATCAAAGGCATATCTAACATATACTCTACAATATAATCCAACCTTGATCTAAGCGGTGAACACAGCGGCTTAATAATAACACTAAATATGAATAAAATATATAATAAACCAATACCCAAATTATGTTCGAAGGCAACTAACTAGGATCTTTTCCAAGAGTCAATTAATGAAAACATCAACCTAAGGTTTAAAATAAAAGAACTATCTGAGATCAAAAAAGTTGTTAACCATCTAACAAACACAATACAGCACGCAGCATTGGAAACCACATCTTTAAAAAAGAAAATTTAACCGCACACCCATAACATACCCTTACATATAAAAGAACTTGTAATAGAAAAAAGAAGGGCGCGTGGTAAATGGCACAAAAGAAGAAATCTCTGACAAAACGCAACTCAACAGATTAACCCACCAACTTTATTCAGTCTTCCAACAGGCTAGAAATGACACATTCAAATACTACATCACCAAGTTACTACCACAATATTACTCATTATGGAAGGCCACTAAAAAAATGAAAAGATCCGTAACAACTGTACTACCAATATGGAAACTAAATGGCAACTGCGCACATTAGACGCAGAAAAATTGGATAGATTTGCTGAACACCTGGCAAATGTGTTCACTCCACTTCCTAATAACAACAACATTAAATGCGAAGAAATAGAAAGCTTCCTTAGTGGTCTATGCTAAATTTTACTACCTATAAATTCATTTTTACCAGCTGAAGTCCGTCGAATAACTAAAACGACAAACTCGTTTAAAGTGCCTGAATATGATCTGGTGGTCGGCGAAATATTAAAACACCTGCCCAGAAAAGCAATCGTTCTCCTAATCACAATCGTTAATAGCAGGCTACGGTTGTGTCATTATCCATTACAATGGAAATACGCCCAAATTGTAATAATTGCAAAATCTGGAAAACCTACATCCAAACCCACTTCTTATCGTTCCATAAATTTATTGCCTTTAATGTCCAAAATATTTGAAAGACTTCCCCTGTCTAGAATTAATACAAATGGCTTAAAACCTGAACACCAATTTGGCTTTCGGCAAAAACATTCATTAACCTACCAGTGGCACTGAATAGTAAATAAAATTAAAAAGAGCTTAGAAGAGGACAAATGTGCGCCGCAATATTCCTGTACATACAGCAGACATTCGACAAGGTGGGGTACGAAGGATTATTATTTAAGCTAAAAAACACATACCTAGTCAAATATATCTTATTCTAAAGTTCTATCTCAGCGAGCGATTCTACCAAGTGAAGTTAACAATGTATTATCCAGCTACCATTCAATAAAATCAGGAGTACCCTGTCCTCGGACAACTTCTGTACTTAATTTTTACTACAGATATTCTTACGACTAACGATACCACACTGGCCACATTTGTTGACAATATAGTAATTATGGCAACTGACACAAATCGAGCCACAGCTTCTGATAAGCTCCAAAACCACCTGAACTATTTAGACAATTGACTACGAAGTTGGAAAATCACAGTTAACACCGATAAATCGACACAGATCATCTTCACCTTGAGACGAAATACATGCCCTCAGGTCTACTCAATGGCGCTCCTATTCCTGAAAAACCGATAGTTAAATACTTGGAACTTCACTTACATCAGGACACTCACATAGAGAGAACATATAAAGATTAAAAAACTCAACTAAACCTTAAAATGCACTGGTTACTCGGTAAAAATCTCAATTACTCCTTCCAAATAAACTAACCATATAAAAAACCATTATAAAACCCATTTGGACGTACGGTATTGAGCTCTGTGGAGTAAACAGTCTAATACTAAAATCCTACAGACATTCCAGTCAAAAATACCCCCCCGGTATGTGTCCAACCAAACTCTCCATTAAGATTTCAGCATACCATTCGTCAAAAATGTAATTAGCACCCACGTCAAGAAACCTAAACTCCGCAGTACCGGTCACACAAATCAACTCATAAAGTACTTTATCAACAACACCTAATAAGAAGATTTAAGAGAAAATGGCCAGAAGACCCATTAACTAGGAAAACTTGGAGAACTATCAATGGATGGTACCCATCTTATGTCCAGCAGCGTACTTATTACACTGTACATGTGTTTATATCCATATATTTACTGTAGAGTGTATTGTAATACTGTAATTAATAATAATTACAAAAATCTAGCTTCTTCATGTACTTCGGGTTTATAACGCAACCTACTCCTGCTTCAGCTCTTTTATCTATTTCTAATTCACTATAAAGTAAACCATATTCTTTCACATAAATAGTAATGGTACTAATGTTTTCCTAATTCGCTATATATAATAAAATAACTACGAACTAAAAAAACATTAAGTTATGTTTTATAGGGGTATTTGTTAAAAATAAACTGTTTTAGCGTGCACTCGTTGAGCTCTGTTGTATTAGAAATATCGTATTCCTTTTAACAAGTATTTCCTAAGCTACATATTTTAAATTGTAAACTTAATTATAAAACATTCAATTTATTTCGAAATTTAAATTCTTTTAATTGTCAACAAACACCTAAATTCTTAACTAAAACTGCCTTGGGAGTTTACCTCTTTATAATTATAAAATGTTATAATTGACAAAAAATATTACACAAAATGTGTATTGAATGTCTAATTTTCATCATTAAATATTATATAAAAGTCATAATTTGAAAATATACATTATTCAACATTTACGTATATTTTATACATAATATTAAGTTTACAAAAAAAGTAAAAACAAATGTGCAACTTTAATACAAACGTAGCTAATTATATATTAATAAAAAAAGTAACTTTCTGTCTATGATGGAAAATGTGACATATTTCCCACGCCTTGCATGGCCTAAACAAGATAGAACGCTAAATCCCGCGTTTGAGCTAATGAATTTCGATTTTTTGCAACTTCGTTATTTGTTACACTACTGAATCAGCGCTTTAAAAAATACACCTAAAGTAAACATTGTAGATGTGGCGATATCAAAAATATTTTGCTTAACGTGTATACTACGAAAGGTACGTATCGATTTGTCCATCCCAGTTGTGCTCATGTTTCAAATATACCTAGTTTAAAATGCCATGTTGTTCATACAATTTTCTTGCTTTCTATTATCTTTCGTATTTCCATTACATAAATTTCTGGAACAATATTTACATTTTCCGACGTATGGTTGGTTCTTTCGCGTTCTTCCTTGTTTGCTGCGCGAGAACTGTATAATGTCTGTATTATAAAATTTAAATTAGTTTTTGTGCAGGTTCGGGACAAAACAAAAAAATAATTTGATACACTTGTAATGCTTCACAAACTTTAATGAAACTTTGGTCGCTGCTGTAAACAAACTAATTTGAGGTTAACAAAAATTTTCATTTTGTTTTATAACTAAGCTTACTTTTAAATTTCCGACATGGAAACATTTATTGGAAATTTTTTCAGTAATTACAAATGCAGGTATTTTTCTATAATTACTTTGCCTAACGTAATCTAAAAATTAATTTAATTTCTATTAAATAATTTATTAACTTGCCTTTAAATAAATTTTTACGATAACAGAGAAAGTTCTTTTTTTAATTATATAAGATCTTTTTTAATAAAAATGTATTGCATATTATACAAGTGTAAATTGAAGTAAATAAAATAGAAAGTATAATGTAATATGTAGCTGGATATTATCTGTTTAGTATTTTTTAATGTATAACAAATTTTAAGTTCTTATTTGATTTTTAAAGATGTACCAACTGCGCTCCATTATCTTCAACTGTTAAGTGCATTTTAGGTGATAATGTTAACAGAGATCAAACTTAAAATCAGGTAATTACAAAATAAATTGTATTCCCTACTAAGATTTAAAACTATATATGCAATTTATTAATATTTCATCTACGCCATCATAGGTAAATCATGTACTCAAGCGAGAATAGCTACAACTTCGTATTGCTTAGGATTTTGCAATTAACAACTAACCTACTCCTATAAATGCTTATACACCTTCTACTGTGCAAGAATTACAATGTGCGCAACCAGTCCAACTTATATATACCCCACAATCAGACTGCCCCCGTAAATAACCCAGTTCTAACAGGTAAAACAATCTAATTGAAACAGACTTCTAAAAACGTTTTATTCGGCAACATTGAAGAAGACAAATGTATAATTAAGAATTTTTACGTAAACCCATATATGTATGAGTGACAAAATCACTCAACAGACATCAAATCGCTATTAATCCTCTCATAAGACGAAACTACTACTGAAGATCAACACGGTACTGCCTCTCAACATCCAAAAACTTAAAATTCTCTACCAATCCACATGAATAGAGTAAAAAATTATAACAAAATTAATACAAAACCATTAATTAACGGTATGATTAAAATTCATACCCTATCTACCCTATTCCTATAGAGAGTTTACGATACGTATTAAAGAGACAAAGGCATAAATACATCATACTCATCAACTCAAAGATAGAGCATTTAGAGTATTCAGTCGATATATTCATTTCCACAAATTATATTATAACAGAGGTAAGTAATCTGGGAGTACGCAAAGATACGATACAGAATCAGCAAAAATTCTCTATCACTATTTGTAAATGATCTTCAAACTGATGCAAACAACAATAGCCCTCTATGAAAAATAATTCTATACCGCAATATGTCTATTGCTAGGATTGCGGCCGTACTATACTAAGATTTTTATTTTATTTACACCACATTAAGCAAAAACCACTTAACATACTTGCCAACAAAGACACCCCAATAGCAAAAGCTTCCAAACGCAAATTGCTTCACTCGCCTCAGAAATAAAAGTAACATAGCTAATGCTATTCCACCTAATACAAAAGTGTCTAAAAGATAACCCAAACTCGCTTCGAAAACAGAACATCAACTGAATATTAGTGTACAGATCACAAACTTTAATATGGAATTAAAGCAATGTTCGTCCATATTATTATCAGCATAAACAGCATAATTTTAAATATGCTATATTTATTGTACTATGAAATTCCAACAGTTTAATTAATCAACTTAAAAGAAATAATAGCATTTTTACATTTGCAAAAATTGGCATAAAGCTTATCTTATAAAGTCATACCATAGCTTATATTGCTAATTACCCGAATAAGACAGCCAACGGATGATCAACGGTAATCATCAACAATTTAAGTATACATTATCGATTACAATCGTATGATACTGTAACAATTTAAACTTCAAGCATAGATGTACAAATCCCTGTTTTTGGATTAGAAGTTACTGCAATTACATTCCGTATTTCGTCACTTAATCATCGTCGAAGAATATCAGAATTTTTTTATTAGCTTGGCAGTACATTCATTACTGAGGGACTGAAATGCTAGTAATACAGTTTGGTAGTCAAGAATAAATAAATCTAAAAAAGTACAATTGCTACCAACAAAAATATAATATCTCAATTTAATTACATATCTGCACTGAGAATCATGATCTAGCGACTTTAATACATTTCCAGCTTTACTCAACTATGTAATCATCAATGGCATAGCAAATACATACTTTAAAGCAAAGCACAAGAAAATTTTATCTACCCATCACTCGCCCGTTCTTGCAACTGTCAGCACAACTACCACCGCCAAGCCCGCTTCGGTGCGACTATGTTTTGGACTTATTTTCAAATTTCAGTTAAAAAATCAGAACTAAAAGCATGCGGGACCTTGACCAAGCAATATAATATCTTACAACATTAATACAAAATTCAGCTTGACTCCTCGTCAAGCAATACATCTATCTGAAACTAGCAACGTAGCTGGTTATATTTGAGACCTAATGGCAAAATCCGTGAAACTCGGAAAAATAGCAATGAACCCGAAACAAAAACTATGGGGCTATATATAACAGGCTTTCATAAGAGTCTAAGAAGTACATATAAAGAAACTTTCAAATAGTGCATTACTAAATGAAAATATTACATATGGAAAACCACAAACAAATTTAAAGGACCCACTGCAGAGATTCGATCAATTCAAATGTCAGACAGAACCTGGACCAGATTAGGCAAAGAAAAAGCTGACACATCTACCAAACAATTTACAATTTTTTCACAACACCACCGCCTCAAGGTAACGATGACGTAAGCGAAATAAAAAGTTTCCTGATACTCCTTATCAAATGTCACTTTCTTTGAAAGCATTCTCGCCTGCTGAAGTTCACTAACACCCACAAGTACACCCCGAGTAAGACTTAGTAATGATATAAATGCTGACAAGAAAAGTTTTAGTTCTATTTGTAAAAATCTGTAACAGTATCTTTCGTTGCGTTATTTTTTATTACAATAAAGTATGCTCAAGTGATCCTAATTATCAAACCTGAATAGGCACCAGTACAACCAATATCCTATCTGCCTCCTAAGTCTAAATTTTTGAAACCTTTTTTCTCGGAATAGTACAAGAAACCATGTGCTTCGCTCAATAATTCTATCCTACTGATTTAGGTTTAGAGAAGGAAATTCGACAGTGTACCAAGGACAGCGTACTGTTACAAAAATAATGGAGCGCTTCAAAATAAGCAATGTATGTACCGGAGTATTCTTAGACAATCGGCAAATGTTCAATAGAGCATAGCGCTAGAGTTTAACTTAACAAAATTAAACTACAGTTTCCGAACCAGCTGCACCTTGTGCTCAAGTCCTACCTAAGCGAAGTTACACAGTTAAAATAAATTATTTAACCTCAAGCTATCAAAATGTAACTGCTGGTGTACCAAAGGATAGTGTCCTTGGTCCATTTTTTTATTCTATACATCCAACATTTCGTACCGTTATGGACACGTTTGCCAACGATATGGCAATTTTATCCATCTAAAATACAGCCATGAAAACAATTTTTGTAGTTTTCAAATGTAGTCGACCTGCACCATATAATCACAAATGTCATTAAAACACTGACAATCTATAGATCTAAAATCATGTTGTAGTAGCAAATTGGCTAAGTGCAACTCCGACGATTTTTCAAAACTGAAGTATAACTAATTAGACTTCAAATTGCCAATTAAATTTTTTTTCGTGAAGTTTATGACTTATAAATTAATATTATATTTTATAATACATTTAATAATTTTAATTTATAAATTTAATTGATTATAATAATTAAATTTATAAATTAAAATTATTAAATGTATTATAAAATATAATATTAACTTCTAAGTCAGAAACTTCACGAAAACAAATTTAATTGGCAATTTGAAGTCTCTTGTAATAATTATATAAACAATGATTTCATAATAAAAGTAGATATTTTAATAGAAGAGATATTGAAAGGATTTGGCTTGTTATTTGAACCTTTTAAAAAAGCTAAATTTGGTTCAATTCTACTGCAACATGATTGCCCTCGCAATAAAGATAACAAATAAAAAATAAAGGTTAACAAATATAAAAAATAAAGTTTATGATAACAGGCCAAAACAGAAATCTAAGATCTTGAAGAAGGAGATTGAAAAACAAGATATGGTGACCACTCAATCCTACCGAAGTGAAGTTTGCTTTGTCTGGTGATGTGGCAAGCAACGCGCCTTAGACGACCGGCATTATTACCCCTTGTTCGAGTGGACTTAGGTACTCAATTATTTTTAGTGACTGAGTAGGCCACCCTCCAGACATCAGAAAGCTTCGGGGATAAACCCGGGCGCACTGTCGTCCGCGCATCAACCACTAGACTACACTGGCTCTGAGTCAATTATAAGAACTACAAAAATATAAATTGCATCATCAAAACTGTAACTAAAAATTCAAACCTTCAATATGATTTAATTTATGACAATAATCATTTGCAATTTATTTAAAAAAAAACTATAATATAATATGTGAGCCGTGGTGGTTTAGTGGATAGATCGCTAGACTACGAAACCAAGAGTTGCGGGTTCGAATCCCAATCTCGCCAATTCAATCGCTGGCATTTTTACGGCCCAGCTCGACTCAGGCTGCAATAAATGAGTACCTGGAGGTCAAACTCTGCGGTAATAATAGGCGGTCGGTACGTAGCGCTAGCCACGTTACTACCCTTGTGTGCCGTAGGCTCTAGATTGTAGCAGATCTATCCTGTTACGACCCCAAAGGGCCTTGAAGGCCTGTTACGGGGAACTATTATTATAATATAGTATGTATTTCTGATTATCTTTACTAGAAATTATATAATAAAATTTCACAATAAAATACACACTGTTTTCACCCGTGATTCTTGCGAATGTCCCGAATCATTGGCTATCTACACCAAAGAAATTTGGCTTTACAATAATGCAATTTAAATTACTAAATTTCTCGTTACCAAAGTGTACTAATTTAATTTGCGAAAACATTGTAAATGTGAAAATCTGGACGTGCATTAATTGCACACTCTCAGAGTAATCAAAATGTCAATTAACATTAGAAGGTGCCCATAACCATAAAATAACAGGTGGGACAGTCAAACTGCATGTTTCTAAGAAGCTCTATGGTGGGAGTGTGTGGGAGAAGTAGGCAGTGTTCTTCACATTGCACATAGTTGAAAGTTTAGCAACCATTCAGTGTTGGACTGGTGAAAAAGTTTCACTGTTTCAGCGTATTTAGAAAATGGTCAAAGTGTAAATATGAATACATCGTGCGTTCCACCTATATTTTCATTTTCTCTCGGACTTCCGACTCGAAGAGTAGGGAAAATTTTTTATGATGATTTTTATCTGCATCCGTATAAAATGCAAATAATGTGTGCCTTGAACCTTAAAGATTATCCTATTTTTGTGAGCATATGTTACAGCTGCTTGAAAACTACCTACGCCTCATTGATAATCTCATTTTCACCTCAGTGGATATGTTAATAAATACAATTTTTGCTATTGGGTTGTTGCCAACCCTCAACAACTTCTCGTACGGCCTCTCTATTCGATCAAAGTTACAGTTTGGTGTGCAATCTCTTTGAATGGAATAATTAGCCCGTATTTTTTCGTGGATGATGATAGGCATGCAGTTACTGTAACATCAGCGCGCTATGTTCACGTGCTGGAAATTTGACTTATTCCAGAATTCCAAAGATTTCTTGTGAATGAGAACACTCATTTACAACAATATAGAGCAACTAGTCGTGCACCCAGGATGTCAATAAGCTTTCTGAAAGACCTTTTCCCAAACCACCCCGTCAGTATGCTTGGGCATGTTCAGTGGCCTCTAATATTGCCAAACCTGAGCTCTTGTAATTATTTATTATGGAGATATCTCAAGTCCAAGGTTTTTGGGACTCGCCCAGCAACTATACTGAACTTAAAAGTGCGTATTGAAAAGGTTCGTGCAGAAATACGATTGGTCAGTTAGAATTTCCGGATAAGACTCAGACAATGTGTACAAAATGTGATAGTTGTCATCTATATTTATCTATAGTTGTCATATATATATATATATATATATAAAGTTGCATGTTTATGAAAGTTATGCGGCAAAATATAACAGATTTGTTTCATGGTAGAGCACCTTTGGGTATTTAGAATTTAAACATATATCGTGGTAAGCTGCATTAAACAAATAATGTGTATTGGTCATATACCTCAAACAACACTGCCTTTTGTAAATACACAAAGTACTTTCCTGAATCTGTGGAACTCTTAAAAATGTTGAGATATGAGGTTAAATGACAATTACATTGCCTCTTTAAAAAAACCACATCTAAAGGTAACAGTATTTGTTAGAACAAATTAGTTATCATTTAATTTTCAGGTATTTATTCTTCTGTAACTCTACTATTTTCTAAATTGACTGCGACCTTAAAAGCAAAACGTTTGCTTTTATAAAATTATTTACATTAAAAAAATGGTTTAGATAAACAGAGTAATACTTGGAATATATTGTAGCAGTCATGAAAAATAAAATAAAAAGCAAAATGAGAAAAATGGGCCATTTTCTTTATAAAATAATTTTAATGTAATACACATATTACAACCAAAAATTATTGAATATCCTTGAAAATATATAACGATCTTATTCTTAACTAACTTCAACAAGACTATATCAAATCATAGACCTTTTGTACGTCGAGAGCCTTCAATAGTCCAAGAAGGTTTAATTTCCTGGAGCCGACTGTTACACTGCCCTGTCATTAAAGACCATTTTGCTACAGAACCAGTATTGCTCTCCGCCGCTATAAAAATTCGATCGGCTGCAGGATGCAAGCTTCGAAAAGAAATGTTATTGCCTTATCCATAGCAAAATTTTATACCCCACGATATTAAACAAGTTTGTGATCGTCATTCCAAATTATTCTTATTACTAGCATATTTCAGTGTTCTTAAAACTCAATAAACTTACACGTTCCAAATCACGGCGACAAATTATTATCGTTTTATTTACTTGGTAAGTAAGATGTAAGCCCCTAATGTGAATTACCTTTTGAATGTTCTGGGTTTATTAATTATAATCGATATACATTCTAAAAAAGTGTACGTCCTTGATCTAAATGTATCTGCAAAGGTACCTTAAAGCGATAGAAAAACTTTTTTAATGATACTTTCGCGATCGTGGACACTTTTTTATTTGCTATCGCGTATTTGCTAAAATCCACGGTAACAAGGGCATATTTTTTGCTGTTATTGGTTTGTAAGCATAAACTGACATTTTCATTATTAGACATTAAGAATTGAAATTTTCTCATGAAAGTAACATAGAACTTCCAACACTCTACTACTGAGCATCAACAAATAGCTCTTTAATATAGATTTTCTTCTAATCTTAAAAATTTCACTGTTTAATAAATGCAAGAGCTTCACGACCGGTGCTTTGTCTGGTTGGTTCTCGGGTTGTTACGCAGTGGTCGGAATTTGTTGCCAATCAGCTCTTACCACTCGACTTAACAAAATAATTTATTCCAATAACAGTCTCGCGCTTTAATACGTTTAGCCCCACGTTATCCTTGGGGGGTTCTTTTCGTAAAACTTGTAACAACCACTAATTGTCGGCTACCATAGTTCTCTCGCTTTTAATTTAAATTTTTCTCTCAAACGTCTGGAATCTACTTTGAAGCAAACGCGTCGTACCCTTTGTATTCCCTCGTAAATTTCTGAAATATTTTTTGGGTTTAAATATTTTTTTAAACTTCTCAGAGGTCATTTAGGCAGATAGTACAACAAAAGGTTCAAAACATATATAACGTTCTAAATCCTCATATTTGTTGATAGGAAAAGTTGCTCTATTTATATTAAAAAAATCTAAATTACGTCTGTTTTTGTATTTCACTTTTTTCAGTTCCTCTAAAGCGCTCGCCTTTGCAAAACATTGATTAGGAGGAAAATAATAGTGGTCGTGTGTCAGAATTTTTAGTGTACGGGGGGAATCCCCTTTAGATATCTCGACCTACAATGCTTAAAAGCCGCAATCTACTCGGTTTACCACATGGTGCGTAATCAACAAATTTCGGATTATATATGATGTGTCTTTATAGGCAGAATAATTTTTTTTAGTATTAATGACTCATTTGTTTATTTTATTAGTCCTTCCCTCAAATCACTACATCATTGACAGCAATAGTTGAACTTTGATCTGTGTGACAGCAGCACTCATAATTTTTTTTATATACATAATTCTATAATTATGTAAATATTTGCTACCGCTATAAGCTGAGATATTAGTATTATTTGAAAACATATGTTAAGTTAGACCAAGCTTAGCAACGATTGCACGATTATAAAATAAATCAAAATTATACAGCATGACTAAGAATTGCCTCCACAGTTACGTGGAGTTGGTTTTGACCAATTTTCTATTCCAACTTGGTTTCTAAAACTAGATTTTTTAAGAAAGTCAATAAATCTGATATTTAATTTTTATTAATTTAAGTATTTACATAAAAAATGTAATAAATCTAACCAAAAAAACGACTTAGAAATTCTAGAATATGCAATAGGTGTATAAATAAGTTCTCAGCTTTTTTCGGCAAAATTAAAGTTTTATTTAAAAACAAACAAAAAAAAGCTTAAGTGTCAAAGTATTCTCCGTTGGCATCGATGACCTTTTGCCATATTTCGGGTAGCTTGCGAATTCCCTGGTGATAGAAGCTCACCGGCTTCGAGACGATAAAGTTATCGATGCATTTTCGGACTTCTTCTGTTTTGAAGTGCGTATCAGCCAAGTGATGCTGCAACGACCGGAATAAATGATAATCGGAAGGAGCCACGTCTGGGTTATATGCCGCATGTGGGAGAAGTTCCCAGTCTAGCGCGTCTGAAGCTCATCCGTGTCAAATATTTGAGGGCGTCCAGCGCGTGGTTGATCTTCAAGACTGAACTCTCCTCCGCGAAATCTTTGGTACCACTTTTTGCACGTTGCATGACTTACAGCATTCTCACCATATGCAGCCAAATCATTTCGGTGGCTTCAGCAGCGTTTTTCTTAAGATGAAACGCGAAGTGGATAGAAAATCGAATATGCTCTTTTGTGATTGCCATCGTGAACACAGCTGATTATTGAGGTTATGTGCGTCAAACGCCAAATCGCATGATGTTTCGAAAGACCAAATGTTATTGCTTTAAAACCGCAAGAGGGCGGACTAATACGTTACATGTAAACGGTCATTTGCGTCCTGTGAAATCTAAAGCTGAGAACTTATTTATACACCTATTAAGCTCAACATACTGCTAGTACTATTTACGTACTATGAAAGATGAGTAAACTTCTTTACTCTACATAGTTTACCATTTTTTCACTTGTATTTATAATTTCTTATGGTACTAAATATTTTCCTTAGTTTACATGTACAAAATTCAATATAAATTCGATTGAATTGTTACACAGTTATGATTTAGTTTCATTTTGTATTTAACAAGCTTTTCTAGTTTTTTTTTAGTAAAGAATATTTCTTACGTCAAGGACATTTTTATATTAAACATTATTTATCTTGATTAATGTGTTTAATTGAAATGTTTTATTCTGTAGCATTATTTTACTATTAGAAAGATATATTTGTATGTTTATTTTCTTATATTTGTCAACTAAGTTTTGATAATATGGGACAACTTACTTAAATTAATTTGTAAGTAATATTGCTTATTGCTTTTCTTCAATTTTTATATGAATTAAAAGATCTTTTACTTTAAAATCACATTTTAAAATAAACACATGCGCAAGTTGCTTCCTGTTTATGTTTCAGCTTGTAGAATCAATTCCCGTTAAAAAGGAAACAATGGTGTATGTTATATTACTTAAAATAATTGCTAAATGTTTTTTTTAACAAAGCTTAAGAGCGAGCGTCACAAGCTGCAGTTGGGAGCAAACTCACCTTGTGTCAACACTCACTTGCTACTGAAATTGATAGCACCAACGCGACTACTCCAAACACACTTCTGAAATAAAACTCCGAATTCATGTGAATAAATTGCTTTTGAAGAGGGCATTTCAGTATACTCGCCCTCTGCGATTCAAACAAAGATATTGTACAAAGAAATGTCCAAAAATTGATCCCACTTCCTTTGGGCAACGCCAAGAAGGTTACAAACGGCTTTAAATTGAATATATCCCATTATTCAAGCACCACTCGGCAATTTGGAAGATGCAGCTTTGCGACGCTGAATATATTTTCGAATACGCATTTCTCGCAAATGGTCGTCAGACGCTGGCGCCTCAGCGATGCTTTGCATACACGAAGTTGCACACATGTATAAATAAAACATAACATTGAAAATGAGGTTATTAAACTAAATTTAAAACTCTTATTTATAACTTGCCAAAAGTTGTACTAGCTGGATTATGTCGCTTTTTATATCCAGGACACATTCAATACCTACTAACAAAAGTGTTTTTGAGAAAGCGCCTTTCATGTCACTGTGGCAAGCAATTTCAGCAAAAACTTAAAATTAAAATGGTACATTCCCTGGCTACATCAGCTCGCTGTTGACCTGCTCCGTAAATGGGTATTTTATGTAATTCATCCGTCACATTGTAAATAAAGTTCTTTTAAGAAAAACTCTGATTTTAACATTAATGTTGTCAACGACAAAGTCTAACTTGATTTTTTACTTTTAGCTATATTGGCTTTAGGATCAAATATATCTAACATTAGTTTTTTATGCGAATTTTGATTTTTAATGTTTATAATAAAATAAAAATAAAGCTTTATATCTAACAGCAGATAGGACACGAAAAGTAATACAGCTATTAAATTACTTCGTTTAAATTTTCTAATTGCTATTTGATTTATAAATTATTAAATTTGTTAACTTAAATATAGATTCTCAAAAATACACTCATAGATATTAAAGTGCTTACAACCACACATTAAAATTGTCAGCAGCGTACATAAGTGACGAAAAGTCCTTTCTTAAAAGGATTGTAATTAAAAGGTAAAAACACACCCACTAACTTTGTTGAATAATAAAACAAAGAACGGTTCTATTTAGCCATAAAAAATGTATCGGACAGTACACTACCCTGCTAGGTATATTTGACAAAGTTTTCCTATAATATGTGTAAACATCACGTAAATGCTGAATCAATATATCTGAAGGTTAAAGTAGACAAGTATCTAATCATTTCAATTAATTCATCACATACTTCTTAGTTAAATTCTTGCTTGTTTAAATAGTAAGACCGTAAGAACGACATCGGTACAGAATATAACCAATAAAAGCTAAAAGCTCTGTATTTCGAAGAGATATAGGTAATTACATTACAACAAGTACACCTGCAACTATAAGTAGATAGTTTTCTTACCATTGGAGCATATATAATATTTAAAACATAACAACAAAGAACTACACATTATAAGTCACCTATAACTAGATTATTGGATCAAATTTAATTTTAATGCAAAAATATTTAGGCTTTGCTTGTAACGATATGTATGTATCTATTGATAATTGTTTGATGTTTTTTAAATACACACAGAAAATTGGGGAAGTGGCTATCGGGCTGAAATTGGATCTTCTAATATCTCTCTAGAATGTTACGTCTCTTTAAAAAACAGTAAAAATTTAATTTCTAATGAATATCCTGTACGCCACCAACATAAAAATGTATATGGATGTTTTTCACTAACAGGAAGGCTACCTAAAAATACTTTTTACGCTTTTCATATTTTTACAAAGGGTTAACTCTTACTTAGGTTATTATTAGTAATTTAATAATACCTACTAAAATACCAAAAAAATCCCACACTTTTGTGGTACGAATAATAATGGACAAATTAAATGCACGTTTCACTTAAAGAATAATCAAAATATTTAAAATAAATATAAATATCTACAAACTAAAATAGGTCTCAAAACAAAACATAATTTTTAGCGTTGTATTTGTACATACACATATATATATATATATATATATATATATATATATATATATATATATATATTATATAACAAATAATAAATATCTCCTAAATATTTAATTATATTTCAAACTTTGCTATCGTGTATTTCTAAAATAAAAAGTTAAGCACTACAACAGCGGAAGGATATGCACAATCATTAATATTATACAAAAATAAAATTATACCCTATTTTAGATATAGTATTATGTTTGCCAAAAGTTGCCTATAAATGAATAGTAAATTCCAATACGCAAATATCCAAAAAATTAATTTAGCGAATATTTCCTAAGACACCTAAATATACAATATTATATTAAGTAAAATTTAAATATATTTTCTAAGAGCTGTTACAAGAAGATAAAATTGATACAAGATGAAAACGACAATAGGGATAGTAGAGCTGTCACAAAAAATCAATATTTAAAATATTATATATCTGTATTATATATATGATGCTATCATACATTGATAGTATTAATATAAAATAGATTTATGAATAAAAAACAAATAACTAGTCATATCCCGACCTTTAATGCAGCTGGATATAAAGTATAGTAAAAACATATAATAAAACGAAACTGCTGGACTCTACAAAAGTCATTACAACGATAACGACATTGGTAGAGCATTAAGACAAAGTAAATGCTGCGATAATGTAAAACATCTATAAGAAAAGAAAAATGAATGTAATTTAAAAACCATATTAAAAACCACAATTTTCCGTTAATCTCTATGTACAGGACATGCTACAAAAATATATTAACATTATTTTAAAAGCGTGCTACGTCCAAGTATAAATAAATTAAAAAAACATTTTCATATTAAAATAAATAAACATTTTTCAAGCAATAAAAATGTTTCTAAATAAACAACAAAAAGAGTGAAAAGATAAAAACGCAAAAACTAGAATAATAAATATGCCAAAAATCAATAATTTTAATCATCTCACAAATCATATAAATTTTATATACTTAGCGACTTAGCTTGACAAAAAACAAGTAAAAGATAAAACTCAAGAATACGCAGATTAATTTAAATAGCAAATTAAGTGACGAAATAAATATTACTTATAAAAGCAATTCAAACAATAACAATTCAGTCTTTACTTTAAAAATTTGAAAATGTATATTAATTAATATATAAGACAAATTTGTATACTTGAACTAAGTATGGTGATGAGTATATGCGTTGGAATTGGGAAAATTGAAAGGATAATTGAGATTATAGATCTGAAACAAGTCTTGTAAGTAACAATGTATTAAAAACACAATAAAATAAATAAAGGCGCGGAGAATCTAAATGTGAGTTAAAAGGAATATAAGTAATATATTGTTAACACAAAAAACGGCTGCACTTAATTTTATTAAAAATACTTGAATAAAAACATAATAAACCAAAAACTAAGTGCAAACAATAACGGAAAAAACATAAAAAGCAAGAATGTGTACAATACAGTCGGAATATATAAACCACTAATTTTATGTACAATTTATTAAAAATATTTACCCTTAATTGCGTTATTTACATTTTGACTAATGAAAACTTTGTAATTTAATGGACATCTGCAATAATGTCTGATCAAGAAGATGATCGAAAATTAATTTTAGCTAAGCACGTAGATAACAAAGAGTTAATCAAAAGTGAAACTTTAAAACAATAAAGATTGCCAAATCAGCAGTACTGCATATTTTAAAGCAGTTTAAGAAAAGTTTTCAACTAAGATAAAAGAGATAGCCGTACATCTCGTGAATTGTTTAACGCAATTAAAAAATTACAACTTAAAATTGTATTGTCTTATTCGAAAAGTGAGAAATGCATCAAACTTGAGGCATTCAAGGTACAGAATGCCCAAGACCGCAGTAAAAACAAAATGGGGCGACTAAAATATGTATTCGCAAACTTCACTGTCTAATTTTGCATAGTCATTGATAATAAAACATGTACGGTAAAAGACTTTTAGCGCATCAAGACAGGAGTTTTATATAGGTGGAAAAGTGTACCAGAAAAATTTAAGAGAAAATAAGTCTGAACAACCAAAATGATATTTGTTTTAGAAATTAATCTGTTCCGGTGGACTCAAAACCTAAAGTTCAATATGAAGTAGATTTTAAAGAACGAAGAATATTGGCTTTTTATGGAACACTCAAGTTTGCGTGTCTTGGTTTATGCCACTATGTTAAGTTTGGAGTATGATGTAAAGAAAACGGAATCGATTTAGTGCCAATACTTTAGCTCGTCAAATTATTATAAGTTGTAATTGGTAGAAACTTACCTATTGGTACGTGCGTTGGGTCCTGCGCTTGCTCACATTAAACCAAAAAGTTCAAACAAATAAACATTTTTAAGACCCTGCTTAAGCGGTTTTAGCGAAACCAGTCGGACTGTTTACGTCGATGTATCACTATAAATGAAACTTGGTTTCACTATTACACTTCTGAGACTAAGAAACAGTCAAATCAGTGGACTGCCAATGTTGAATTTTGTCCAAAAATACGAAGACGATTTCATCAACCGGGAAGGTGATAGCGACTGTTTTTGGGGATAGTCAGGGAATTCTGTTCATCGACTACTTAGGAAAAGAATAAACGATAACGGGGCCATACTACGCATCGTTATTGAACCAGCTGAAGGTAGCAATTGCTAAAAAAGGGCCCCATTTAGTAGGAAAGAAAATGCTCTTCCATCAAGACAACGTACCGGATCAACTTTGGCAGTCGCCATGTCCAAAATTCACAAATTTCAATTTAAATTGATTGACCACCCAACAGATTTATAGATCTGTCTGCTTCTCCCCTCAAGACTATTTTCTGTTCTCTAAGTTCAAAGTTTGGTACAGAAGGCAGAAATTTTCGTCAAACCAGGAGATCATCGCAACCTTAGCGGCCTATTTTGCAGACCAAGACGCCAACTACTATTTGAACGAATCAAAGAGATTGGATGAAAAAAAGTGTGTCGACTTAAAAGGTTTATGGATTATGGATTATGTTAAAAAATAAAATCAAATTCAACAGAAAAAAATGGTTGTTTCTATGTTAGGCTCAAAACGTTTCAGACTACCTACGTACACTTACATAAATGTCTCTCTCTTTCTTTCCTAAATTTTTACTAATTATACCTCTAAGTGGGAACCACCATTTTTAATCTGTTAAGTGTCTTCTATAGCCACTCATTTATAAACATGTCGGAGTAATACAATTTTCTAAAATCGATACTTTCCCATAAAAAATTATTTTCTTTAATCAATTCACAAATTATAAGTAGATATAACATATCGTCCCTACCATATCAATCTATCAAATATGAAAAAAGGGACTTTTCAGGAGAGCACAAAAATCACTTTAAAAGTGAATTCAAAATCAGCACATTGCCAAAGCTGCAAAGCTTTATACTTTTCCTACACACTTTTTGGTATTTTTTAAGATATTAACATTTATTATGATATTTTCTAATATGAAAATCGCATTTTTTACATTCAATAGTTTGACATAGTAGGACGATAGGTATGAGTATGAAAATATTATATAAACAATGGCGTTTTTATTAATATGTTTTTATTAATATAAATAGATTTTACGAGTTAAATAAAAATTTCTAAGTAGTGATAAAGTTTTACATAAATAACCAAATGGTATAAATAGGCACACAGAAGAATACCTAAAAAGATGTTAAGATACAAACATTTTATGTACAATGAAAATCCAGCAATCTGTTCCATTTACATGTTTAGACTAGTACAAAATTAGATTCCTAGTTGGCAGTTATCCTTCACAACCAAAGAAGTAAGTGCTATAATCAGAAGTTTAAAAGGCAAAAAATTACCTGGTTACGACCTCATCACTAGTAAAGTACTTAAGGAGTTACCCCAAATAGGCAAGAAATTTCTGACAGAGCTATTTAAGGCTATACTTCCCCGACCAATGGAAAGTGACCTGTATAATTACAATTTACAAACCTAATAAACCACCTGAACAAGTAGCCTCTTAAAGACCAATAAGCGTTATTTCTCTTCTTTCCAAAGTTTTTGAAAAGCTGCTACTATTGAGACTCAAACCGTTAATCGTGAAGAACAACTTATTGCCGTATCAGCAATTTGGCTTTTGTCAGCAGCACTCTGAGGTTGAGCAAGTGCACAGAATAGCTAATAAAATACACAAAACATTAGAAACTAAAAGATACTACTCTGCAGCGTTTCTGGACATTATCCATGCCTTTGACAAGGTTTGACATGCAGGACTATTATTTAAAATGGTAAGTGTATTACCAGGTGACCTTTAGCAGAGAATCAAATCGTACCTCACTAAAAGACATTTTTTGGTGAAAATTCTCGACGAGACCACTGTATTATTCCCAAAAAAAAAAAAACTGGGGTACCACGGGGCAGTGTCCTTGGCCTGCTTCTATACTTACTGCTCACAGTGGACGTACCTACAAGACCCACGCCAATAGCAACATATGCTGACGAGCCTCCTAAACCCCACAATAACATCACAAAATCTACAAACCCATATAAGAGCAGTACATAACTGGCTCATAAAATGGCGTATTAAAGCTAATAAAACTAAATCCAGCCATGTCACATATACGATAAAGCGAGAAACCTACCCTCCAGTAACTTTTAACGACCAGCAGATACCACAAAGTGATACTGTTAAATACTTGGAAATCTACCTGGATCGACTTACCCGGAGACATCATGTTTGGACCAAAAGAAAGCAATTAAGCTTAAAATATTGACTATTGGTTACTGGGTAGGCGATCTCAACTTTCAATAGAAAACAAAGTTATTCTCTATAATGAAATTTTGCAACCAATTGGAACATACGGTGTGCAGCTACATACATAATCAGGATATTCGAGTCTAAAGTGCTTCGTGAGATCGTAAACGCCCCATGATATGTACCCAATTAAGTCATTAAAAAAGACCTTGAAATAAGTTTAGTGAGTGGAGTTATTACAAATCAAAGTGTTTCCTATCGCGACCGACTTAGTATACACCCGAACATTTTAACTAGTAAAGAGACAGAGACTCAAGAGGTCCAAACCCTCAGATCTACATAATAGATTAAATTAGTACCTATGTATAATGTAATGCCTAGTTTGTAATTGTAATTGAAGTAATCCCTCACATGTCATTTTCATATATTCATAACATTTAATAAATGCTACTATGTAATGGCAGATTATAAATTCTTGGTTAAAAAAAAGACTTGGCTGTTAGAATCAAAAAGTAGTTTAGTTGTTTATGTAGAGAGCATGCCAAAATATTTGTAACTTTACCATATACAAACGAAACACTTAGAACAATTTTTGATATGCTGGGTAAAAAACTATTGTGTCATACGGATACTTGTATAGACAAGTTAATGGAGCTAATAGTAAAATTTGTTAAAGCAAAAAATATTTATTGCCCATAACAATAAACTATTACATTTTTATTAAACAATTTGCCTTAGTCAGATAATTGTTTGTTCTGTCATAATTTAGTTCAAAGGATTCTACTGGTCTATATAAAAACTCCCGTTTAAAAAATCAATTTTGAGGTCAAACACTCATTAGTAAAAACAGGGCATTGAGATATGCTTCATTAAAAACTTTTATTTAAAAAATATTTTAAGGAAACTTTGTTATATATATATCTCGTGCTGCACTTTTCACAAAATACAAAAATTGTCCCTAACATGAAAGCATCAATGTACAAATTCTGTATTTATATTATCTGTACGTGTTTTTTGTATGTTTAGTACTTTGCTGTAGTTTACCGCTCTACACTGCGGTTCTAAACATTTGATATTTCACAATTTTCACATTACACCTAAAACTTATCAACTGCGTAATAAAATATATTTTCTAATCCTAAATGTCCTTTACAGTGAATACTTGACGATGTCTGTTTTCAAAAATTATTTATGTATTTCCTCTAATTTTCTAATTTAGACCAAAAACAACTAAGCTGTTTATTGATTTAAACTCATTTGAATTTAATTACTTTACTCTTTAAAAATATTTTAAGTTGTGTTAAAATTTAAAAGTGAGGTAAAAAAGAAATAGAAACAGCTGAATTAACACATCAGTAGCACTGATGTGTTGTAAATCTTTTTTCTCAGATTTTTCAAGTTTCTAAAAGCAGCATATAGCGTATTTCTGGCTGTTCTGAATAAAATAAGAAATGTTTTTATAATTTACATTATTGATTATTTTTTTTCTGACTTTGCTTTGTAATCTCTAACTAACTTATTCCATTACGTATTTCAATCATTTAAATTATCTTTAATATGTTATTTATTGGACCAATCTGGTTACTCCTTAAGTAGAGCTATGAGTTTAAAAAAAAACTAATGTTTTAAGTGTCCTGTTTTACTGTTTATAGTGATATAAAGCATGAAAGCTTAGCAGGAATGTTATTTAGCAGGAGATGCTTTGGGTTGAAAAAAGTTTGCCGATTTGGATTTGTTGTGCAACTTATGTTGCGGGATAATGAAGAGTCTCTGTGTGACAAGTAAGCGTTGGTTATCGTCTCTTTTATTCAGGTATTGGCGGTGTTTTCTCTATTTCACTTGCCTCGCTAATGATTCTACTGGTAGGATGGGGAATGAAAGCAATGGTTTTTGTGTGGAAAAAGTTAATTTTGTAGTCTCTCTGTTTAATCTTTAGATAGTACATCTAAGGTCTATAATATAATTTTATTTACCTACTTTCTGTCTTAACTATAGATAACTCCGTCATATACTTATTGAGGGTTACTGTTTCCCATTATCGTATTTTATTTATTTTAGTCTGTGCAAATTTATAAATAAATCTACATTTTGATTTGTATATAACTTACACAAACGACCGAGTATAAATTACAACTCAAATTAATTTGAGTAGATTACTAGATTTTTATTAATAATTGCTTAAAATATAAAAGTTATTCTTCTTTATTTTCACAAATCATCATCATTATCATCATCATCATCATCATCATCATCATCATACTCACTTATATATAAAAGGCGATGTGTTGGTTCGTCACACTTGCGCGGCCTTGTGCAAAAGCATTGGTTGCCAGAGTAACGCGTTCGAGACCATGCGAAAATATACGAACGATCGTCGTATCTTTAAAGCAAAATGCAATTTTAAAAACTTAAATTAAAATTAAATTATTTATATCCGACTGTTTTAGTTTTTCTGTTCTTTTTTTGCAAATAAGCATTCTTTGATATGGAATGGGTACAAACAGCTGAGCACCACAGAAATTACATGAAAAAACGAAGAAGTGAGCAGACTGCGGATAAAAGGGCAGCAATAAATGAAGCGAGGCGACGTATATGTGCCGAAAGAACTCCGGAGAAAGTTGAAATAGAAAACCAAGCAATGGAACAGCGACGTTCTCAAATAACAACTGAAAAAATAGCTGGAGATTGGAGATAACAAAGCAAGGCGACAGCGAAGTTTACGAAGAAATAGCAGCAAGAAACCAAGCATGGCGAATGCGGCGTTCTCAAAGAACATAGGAAGAAATAGCTGCAGAATAGTAACGATTGCTACAGAAAGTAACACTTGCATTCTCTATAGCAGCCAAGCCTAGCTGGGTGGATTTTCTAGTAAGCGAAATATTTCTATAAAACCTACAGACAAAAAATTGAATTTTTGTAAATAACCAAAAAAAGAAACTTTTCACCGTTGCCTTTTTTTTTAAAAGAGACAGAAAGTGGTATGTCTATTTTTATATTTTTACATTATATTATATTTATATTATTTCATACATTAATTGAGTATTATATTTTACATAATTCATTTAAATCATAGTGACACTGCATAACCTCTCATACTCAATTCCAAAAAACCACCAAATTAGCGAACTCCAGAAACCTGATCAACTTTTTCAAAGATCTAATAACTGACTCAGGTCACTGGCGGGGTCAGGACTAATGACAGCGGGACAAATAGCCCTTAGAAAATAGAAATGGTTGGTCCAATAACACTATTCTGTAAAAAAATGTTTTACAACACACCATCCTTAGAAGACAGATAAGAAGACGAATAAAACACAGAATAATGAATATATTTATTGAGCCATGGAAAGTATACCCCCTTGGTACACTTAATAACTTAATAGAAGAAGTAACAAAATAGGCATAACTGCGCTTCACAAAATCAGGCAGCCTGATAGGAACACAATACAAGGAAAAAAATACCTTGTTATGTAGCGGACTACAACAAAGGAACCATGAACTAGAAACTGGATTTATAATTACCAAACGGATATTGCCCAAAAAAATAAAATTTGAAGCGATTAATGACGAACTATGCCAACTCAGAGAAAAAGGGCGTTTCCACAATATATCATTATTACATGCCCAAGAAAAAATGCAGTATTTTAAAGCAGTGATAGATAACCACATAAAACATTTAATTATAATGGTATCAGACTAATAGTTTTTGCGTTTGCAAATGATGTGAGGACTTTTCCCGTAGAAGCACCATATAAAGCTCGCTGGATGAAAACACAGAAGATCAAATACATCACACCCTAACAGATAAAAGGCATGCCACAAGTTTGCTGGATGTCAGAAGGTTAAGAGGAGACAGCATCTAATCATTTTTTAATTAGAATAAAGGTAAGGAAAAGAATTTTTAGCGTCAATGTAGCTTACGACAAATAATAATAAAACATTGAAAAATTCAAAGATGTAGGAATAAAAAGTAAGTACAAGAAAACGATCTGCACAGAAGAAGAGAACGCACAGAAAATAGATATAGGAAAAGTAAACAAAAGATGGTAGAAACATTTTATGGAATAATAAAGAATGTAATCATTAAATTAGCGAAAAATCCTAAACAAGAGTGGTTTGATGATGAATGTAGAAGTGCAATGGCACAAACGGACAAATAGCTAGAACAAATAAAAAGCAGAACGTAAAAAGTTACATCCAAAAAATTAAAAGTATTGAATAATATTACCTAACAGCATGTATAAAACAGTGAAAGAAAACATAAAAGGATGTCAACCAAAAAACGGCTTGTGAAAAAACGAAAAAATAAACTAATATGTGATAAAAACAAAATTATAAAAGAATGGGAAAAATACGTCGAAGAACTGTATAGTGACAAAATGAAAATAAAGCTAATCTGAAAAAGATAGTCAGTATGATGGAACCCACAACAGAAGAAGTAAGTGAATTAATAGAAATGAAACAAAACTCTCTGAATTAACGGAATTCCAGTAGAACTAATCAAAGAAACCATAGACTCTTCATAACAATATGGAAAATTGAAACAATTTCAACTGATTAGAAAATTGGTGTTATCTGCCCCATTTTCAGAAAAGGCGATAAACTCAAATGCAATTATCATCGAAGTATTACTTTATTAGAGAATATATATAAGGATCTCTCACACATCTTGCACTAAATGTTTAATACGTGCAGATAATTTAATCAGCAAATATAAGTGAGTTTTTTAGGAAGTATGTTTACTATTGATTACTTATTCGACATGCGTCAGATTAAAGAAAAATGTTGAAAAATACGCCAGCTATATGTTGTCATTAAAACTTGCAATATATAAAACATTAGATATTTTAAAATCACAACTAAACCAAGAAAAATTATCAAAATGACAATAGATGAAACAAAAACCAAGTATGAAATAGGAGAGAAATTCTAAAGATTTTAAAATAAAAAAAAAAGAATAAAGCGGAGCGATGTGCTATCTCTGTTGCTTTTCAACCTATTTCTAGAAAGAGCAATAAAAATATATTACTCTCAATCCAGATGGATCAGTATACAACAGACAAACTAGTCTTTTGAGACGGTGTGTTCATAATAAGAAGAAAGAAAACTGCAATTAGTAAAGCATTAGTGGAATTGGCAAATTACCTGCAAGTAAATGAAAAAAAGTAAATACTTAACCAACTAAGAACACTACCTTGACATAGTGAGGAAAATATACTAGGAGACAAAACATTTGAAAAAAGCAACAGCGAACACAAATTAATTAGAACATATATAACGGAATCGAATAGCACTGACAAGGTCAGAAATAATATTAAGAAACAGAGTAATGCATATAATAAATCTAGACGTTTGAATAAGCAAAAAGCGCTATACAAAGCACTAATAAATCTAGTGGTCTGCCGTGATTATGAAATGTAGACCTTGAGCCACTAAAAATGAAAAATTTATGAACCAATTTGAAGAAAAAGTATTGATAAAAACATGGTGCCCATTATATGATAAGAAACGAGCTGGATAGCGGCAAGTAATGAATTTTAGATTACAAAAAATACAAAATAGATCAAAGCCCAGAAATTAAAATGGTGCGAATACGTTTGACAATTAGGGGTGGGCAGATATCTAAAAAGTATAATAAACAAGATACCAGAAGGAAGAAAACCACCAAAGGGTCTTAGAAAACGGTGTATTGACAACATTATAGTATACCTAAGAAAACCCTAGAAAAGTGAATTTGGAAAGATTGCTCAAGACAGAGAAAAGTGGAAGCAGGTTATGTAAGAGGCTGTAGTGTAATAGTGTGTACGTATGTGTGTAACTAGGTATAGTTCATAAAGTAACATATGTAAAAGTTATTTTTCTCTATTTTTATAAGGGAATATTTCCATAAAACAAAAACTAAAAAAATGGAATGTTTGTGTATAACTAGTAAAAGAAAGTTTATAACAAACTTTTTTCAAAAAAGAGATCTAAAATAGTAAATGTTTTTTGTATTTTTGTAATTGTCAAGATACTCTGTAAAAGCATTTTTTTAATATTCGATTCTTTGTACTTCGTGCATTAAATTAATATATGGCTACTATAATCTTTTCTGTAATTGACTTAAATCATTGGACTGTTTGATGTGAACTGTCTATAGGAGTGTTTTATGTATTATACATAATAAAATTGTCAAATATCAATTGGTTGTAAAGTGTGTTTTTTAGCACATGGCGTTAATTTATTGAATATTTTCAATTTAGTAGTTAAAAAAATTCTCTAATCTATATTTAATTACTTATATTTTATTATCTTTACATCTATATTGGGAGCTATAATATCAATATAGATTAACAATGCTACTTCATACATAAAGTTTAATTAAATATTTTTTTAATTTTGTACTGCGATTTCCACTCAAAGTACACTATATGTATCACAAATTCATTTTACTAATTTAATCCATACGATCCATCCTAATATAATACGTCCAGTATGTCCAGTAGAAAGGATATTGTGCATGCAACCATAAAAATAAATTCGTTTATCATTAACGCAGCTAATATAACCATATTAAAACTCTTCTTAAATTAGAATTTTGCTGTTAATAAAATACACGAGCATATTTTATTCACAGTGCAAGCAATTAAACGTGGCATTTGTAGAAGATCTAAGTTTGGAAGTGCTGTTTGGTTCAAATTGTTTTGCGGTTTGAGTGCATTAAACTGTCACGCAATAGCCGGCTCTGACAGTACACGCGAAAACTCTTAAATTTTGTACTCTGCTAGGATGTTTTTGTAAAATTCACTGTACGTTCGGTTTCACTGAATGTGTAAATACGAACATTATTTATATTTAAGGTATTTAATTCTATATCTCTTATTTTTAGGATGCACAATAAATTAAGCTAAAGGATAAAAAGGACTCCACTGAGTTTTATTACTATTTGGAGTAACAACACTTAAACCATAGTTACCATAGCAAAAATTATACTCTGTCCAAAAATTTATATATAGTTTATATATTTATATTATTTTAACAAAGAAAAGGTATTACAGTAATCAAACGATGCATAAATCTTGCAACGACTGTTATATTTTATTTGATATGCGGTCTACATATTTATTTGAAATTAAAAATTTCTTAAAGCTTTTAACAAAAAAAAAAAACAAAAGCCAAGAAAATTTTTAATATTAATTGCGTAAACTAAAATTTATAATTATATATTACATGAATAAATTGAAAGAAAAAATTCAATATTATAATAATATTATTTCTTAATGTTTGTCCCACTTTACTTCAAAGCGGAATATAAAAGAATATTTCTAATTACATTTTATGTTTTCTTAACAATTTAGCCAAGTGTATATATAAGCTGTCAAGAACTTAATAATTATGAAATTAAAATCTTTGAAACATAAATTAATATTTAGAAATGTGTGCAAATCTATTGTAACAATTAATTGGAATTATCCTTCTAGATGTATTGTGTACGGTTTTGTTGATAATACGAGCGCTATTTTGCTAGAGCACTCCAAAAATGAACTGATAATAAAGTAGAAACGAAGAGGCTGGATAATTTTGGAGGTGCTCGAATCACCCTGTTATACGTTAGGCAATAAAAAAGGCTTGTTAGCTGCGATACTGTGGTTTGCCAATATTAAGTCACGTGCAGCCGGGGCTCATAACATTATGAAGCCCTATAGAAACAACACTGTCGTAAATTGACGGTTTATTTGATTGGGGCTCGCGATTCCTTGCAGTTGTGTTGATTAAAAAACTTTACGTCGCTTTACGAATTCTAGGCGTAAGAGAACGCTGCTTTATACAACCGTTGCTTACTTATTTGGTGGTAACGTTTATGTTACGTCTTCGCATTGCGGACGGTAAAAGTTGAACCGCTCAGTTGTAGGTTTATGGCGTTTATGGTGGGTTGCTACGTCGAATTCCTTTTCATTTGTTGGTTTGCAAAATTGCTATTCACGAGTTCAATCATTTGATTTCCTAACTGGCCGTCAGAAGTTTTTAAACACATCTTTGCCACAATATGTCAAAAGTGCAATAAAAAAGTAATAAAAATAAATTTGACTGTCCTCATTATAGGCAAAAGCCTAAACATAACAAAATGCAAAACTTTAATAAATGATTTATTTATACCAAGGCTTCTAAGCAATATATTTTAAGTTCTAATATAGATCAGTAAAAATATTTTTTGAGTTATAGAATGTAAAAATAAAACATTTAGCTGAGCCTAAAAAATTTATGTAATAAAGTTACTCCTAAAACTAAAAATTGGCATACTAATCCAAAATACGTTAACTTGTTCTATAACACTAACAAATAAATTTGTAATAACAAATATATAAAGCTATAAATAATTTAAAAACTTCAACAAATAATATATATATTGGCAATAATAACTCATTTGCGACAAAACAGTAATGTGATTTAGTAAGACATCTTATCATTTTTACTAAACATATTTTCAGAAATGTTTCGTTGCATTTTCGTACAATGGGCTCCGCTTTGTAAATAATAGCATTACTTTTGTTTACCAACGCTTGAATTATTTGCTACTGTTACATCGCCTGGCCTAGGTCGACAGCTGTTTTTTTTGTGAAAAACACAATAGCGCAATTTTTACAGCTTGTGTAGCTTATAACATTATCTAAACAAAAATAAACAATTTTGAAATCTATACAGTCCAAATTAAGCCAAATGTAACATACCTATAACAGTATACCCAAAAATGTGCTCCGGTGACATACACGGCTCCAAATATTACCAAATTACTTAAATAATTAGTTGAAAATGAGTAAATGACAATTATTCCAGAACGATTTGGCCCTACATGAGACAGTCTTGTTTATTAATATGCACATAAAAATACAATTAATATTTTTTTGACAAATTAAAATCAACTCCCTATATTTCAAGAACTCAATTAGCAAAGGTGTGGGCTTGTAAATATTTTTAGCAGCTACATTTTCTAAGTGTGAAGATTTGGTAATTTTAAATTTATTCTTACGAAATCCTGCTTGGTATTCTCTCAATTTTGGTTCTATATATACTTCCAGTCTTCTTTTTATCACTGTTGCCAAGACTTTGTATGTTGTGTCTAATAATGCAATTTCCCTATAGTTGCTGCATTCAGCTTCATCTCTTTTTTTAAATACTAAAACTAGTACTGCTTTCGTCCACTACTGCGGCATTTTTCTGTATTCCACATTTTTTTTAATAATTCGTACACTTTATTAACCACACTTTTTCTTCCGTACTTCAGGTTTTCGGCTGCTATTCCATTCTTTCCTGGACTTTTCTTCTTTTTATTTTATTTATTATTTCTTCGATTTCCTTCTTTTCCAGCCCTTTAGTTTTTTCTTTCCGTGCTTCTTTCTGTTGTCTTTCTTCCTCCGTTTTACTTTCTTCTTTCTGTATTTCCTCATTTTGGTTTAACACCTTTTTAAAATAACTTTTCCATCTTCTTTAAATTTTTGTGGATTGCCTAATAACTTCCATCTTTATCTTCGTTTTTCTTTATTTACGGTTCTTATATCTTTTATACCTTTAAAAAAATTCCTTATTTCTTTATTCTTATATTTCTTATATCTCTTATTTCACCTCCATGTATTTATGTTTCCCTGCCTTGCACATCTGTTTTTTGCACATTTGTTTTTGTTCTTTATATAGCCATTTGTCTTGTTTATTTTATGTGTAAGAATTTTTGCCACATTCTTGTTTTTTTGTTTATCTTGTTCTGACATATTTTATCCATCCAGTGGTTTATCTTGATCTCTTTATTTTTTGGTATATTGGCCTTAGTAATCTTTTTTTATGTTTCCCCCATTTCTTTTCTACTTCTCCATTTTGTGTTTTATTACCATTGTAATTTTTCCTATTATTTTTTATATGTTTGCTATATATCTGTATGGAGGAGTTCCTTACATTATATTTTATTTTTCCTTTATTTTTCTTTTTGTTTTACTTAGATTTATTTTCGCTATAACGAGAAAGTGGTCTGAGTCTGCATCGGCTGCTCTATATGTCCTTACTTTTTTAATTCGTCTTGCCTCTTCTTCCTCTATTAGTAATGATTGATATAGTTTTTTTCCTTATTTCCTGAAATTCACCACGTTCCTTTGTGTATGTCCATTCACTTGAAGTGCCTGCTTATTGTTTTCTTTTATTCTATAGCAACTGTTATTAATCTTAGTCTATTATGACTTTTCACTTAATTGTTTGTTTTTCCTCCTATAATCTTCTTGTAAATCTCTTCCCTACCTGCTTTTGTGTTTATATCGCCTACTACTAGTTTGAGGTCTGTTTCTGGGGGTTTCCGAGCTATTTCCTCTAGAACCTCAAGAAGTTGTCTTTTACCTCGTCTTATTGTTCCTCGGTTGGCGCATGAACATTAATTATCGTTTTTATGTTATACATTGTTTTAAATCTTATGTAGCATATCCTTTTAGATTGAGACCCAAAGTATTTTATTTATTTCTCTAGGGTATCTTTTATCAGGAACCCCACTCACAACCTTCGGCTCTCATTGTTACTTGTAAATAATGTATAATTATTATCTTTTGATATGTTCGTTTAAATGTGTTTCTTGTATTGATGCTATGTCTATAATATCTATCCAGCTCGTACACTAAATTTATTATTGCTCCTTCCTCGTATACCCCTTGTACATTCCATGTACCTATATTTATGTTTTGTTCTCTTAATTGTTTTTATTGTTCTTTATATTTTTGGTCTTGCTTGTTATTATTTTTTTATTTTCTTTGCGCTGATACACTTTTCATTCTTGTCAAACTTTCGCCATCGTCATTTTTCCTATCTGCTCTTAAAAACTGCTTCCTTCGGGCAACCTTTTCGTTGTTGTCCTTTTTTGTAATTTTCTTTTGCTAATTATCCCCTTTTCAGGTTTTTCCCACCTTTTTACATCGCTTGCTGTATGTATTTCGCCATTGACTATCAGTTTATTATATTTTATCTATGCTCTATGCTCATATCTATGTTTTCGTCCATTTTCTGCAGCAATATAAGCATTTTTTCTTTTGTTTCGTTTTTATTTTCTTTTTTTTATCTACTACTCCTTTTATGACATTTTTCTTCCTGATTTCCCTTTCTAGACTAGCTGTTTTTCTTTTTTGTCTTGCTATCATAGTTTTTAATTTTAAATTTTTATCTTTAACTTGTTTTATTTCTTGTATTGCCATATCTAATGTCGCATTAATTTGCTTTATGTTCCCATCTATTTGTGAAACATTTTCTCAATTCTATCTGTTTCATTTGTCTTTAATTTTACTTGACGTTATATAGTTTAATTTATTTACTTTCTTATTTTGCGCCTTTGTTTTTTTTAACTTTAATTTTAATTTTCAACTTAAAATACAAAGTTACCTGTTTAGTCTTGTGTGCACGCGTGACAATTGGTCCGTAAACAAACTCAAATTGCGAGCTTTTACGAGATAAATTTTCACATAAGTTATAACTCATAAGGAGATTAGTAAATTGAGACTTATGTTTAAGAAGAAAAATAGCCATTAAGTGAGATAAATTAATTAATAACTCACAAATAGTAAATGATAAATAGACAAATAAAAGTATTTAACGTTTACAGATAAGATATCGCTTCCAAAAAGTCGACTTGAGTAATAGCACTTGACGCTGTTTGGAAATGTAAGTAGACGACCCAAATTACAAATTTTGTTTAAAAGTAGTATACCTAGTAAATTTTTAAATTGAAAACTAAAACTAAAGGCACCCGAATTGTACCTTGATTAAATGACAAACTACGGGAATTATAAGAAAAAAAATAGATATAACCCTAATAACAGACAGAAAAAACTAAAAAACACCCAAGATCTAGAAAAATAATCGTTAACATACAACGGAGTAAGACAAGACACAAAAGACGCAGCTGGTGTGGTAATTTTGATAAATAAAAAATGGAAAAAAAATATACAAATTAATAAACGACAAAATTACAAGCATAAAATACGGAACAGAACGTGGATACTTGACCATTGTATATGCTCCAGAAAAAGAAAAAAAGAGCGCACTATTTTTCGAAAAGTTACAAGAATATTTTAATCGAATAAACTGGGTCTGCGTTATTCAGTATGGGGGCACTTGGTTTTGTGCTTTCTTGCGTTTTTAGCGGTTTTCAGATTAAGTTGTTATGTCTGTATAGGGCAGTAATATAGTCAGAAAGGAGTTGATTTTGTACTTATTTAATTTTGTATCTCAGCTGATTGCTTAGACGATTAAATTTTGCTCCAGCTCTCTGCCTTCTGTATGGCACAAGAGCTGATAATCGCTATTATTAGGAAGTGATCCGAGGAAAGGTCATAGCTAGGGACAATATCCATGTAGGGTAATGAAATACCATTCGTTATGAAGAGATCCAGTAGGTCGGGAGTTTTGACGGGATCTGTAGGCGAATAAGTAGGAGAGGAAGAAATAATTATGTTCATTGAAAAGTTTTGCCAGATCTATGCCTTTGTAGTTGTTATACGGGATCCCCAAAGGGAGTTTTTACTGGTGAAATTTTCTCTCTATAAATTTTGCACTTAGTATTTGAAAGAGGTCCTAAAAATGTTCTTTTTGATGTTGTGACGAGGTGGGCCATATACAGATACTATTGTTATTTTATACGGGAGCATTTTAACTTTTATTGCGGTGGCTGGTAGGTAGTCTGTCTCATAATTAGGTAGCTCAAAATGGCTGACAGATGTCTTAATTATTATGGCTATACCAACATAGGCAGTATTATCAGGATGGTTGTAAAGTAAATTGATTAGATAAGTATTTTAAAATAGGATCTATTTAGAAAGTGACTCTCAGAGTAGTTATAAAGGAATATTTCATTTCAATGTTCAATACCATACTATTTTGTTGGCTTAGTTGCTGGAACATAGACTTAAATCCATCTAAAAATTTGTTCGTAATGGAAGAAATGTTGGCTTCATATTGTTTATTGCCTGATGTGTGTACATTCGAGTTTAAGATGTATTTCCTTGTTCTAGTACCTTTTACTGCATTCGCATAACTAACATTTTGTTGCATCTGAGGTGTTTGAATCCGGTTTAGTGGTGTTGTTGTTATATTTAGTCTGTAGTTTGGATTATTGGGCTTCTTTAATAATTTATGATAGAATTTGCAGTCTCTGTAATTTACTAGGAGGCCTCCACGAAATGCGCATTTGGCTGGAGCTTCCTTACTTTTCTTGTAGTTCGTTGTGTTATGTGTACCTCCACATTTTACATAAATGAATGGTCTGTTGCAGTAGGCATTTGTCTGACCGTATTGTTGACAACACATTCATTGTACAATACTATTGATTTTTTTGGACGGTTTTATTACAATTATTTGGTTTTGAAATGTAGTTACTTTATAAATATCTTTATTGTCAGTTGCCGCTTCTAAATCGACGAAAAACATATTTAGTGGTTCCTTGGTTGCTCTACTTTCACATTTAAGATGTTTCTGACTTTGTGTCCCTTGGTATCTAGTTTTGCTTCAGTTGTTATGTGTGTTCAATTTTGTCGTGCTCACACATATATCTTATCAATTTTTTAGATGTTTCTGGTAGATTATAATTTATTTTTATCGTATTGTCAGCTAAAGTTTTTGTGGATTATTATTCAATTTCAGCTATATTGTTGAGTTTTTTAAAAATTTCTTGATAGTTGAATACCCCATAGACAAAGATTGGAGGAGGTTTTGGAATTGTATTGTCTGCTTGTTTGTTGTTGAATGCTTTGGTCTCCGTTTCATTTACTTGGTTGAATTTATTACTTAAGAGTAATATTGTGGTTGTTAGGAATATGTACTTTTCCTTTTTTTATTTGTTTGACATTTTGCCATAAATTTTTGTTGGGATCTTGTTCAACTAATTTTATCATCACTAGTAGAAGACATACGATAGTAGTAGTAAGTAGTGTTTGGTCTGTTGTGTATATGGAGCAAGTAGATTAACTAGATGCTCTTATGATAAGTAACAATTGATACCACTTGTTGGCGGCTGATTTACTTGTTGAGAGTTTAAAAATTGCGGTAGTTTATGATTTATCGGAACAGCCTGTAAAACATTGTTATTTGGAACGTATGGGCAACCGTTCATAATTCTGGGTCCTTAAATGCCGGTAGCATTCTTAGGTTTTAATATTATGTTAAAATGTTATGAATAAATAAATTTGCACTTATCTTAGTAATAGTTGACCAGTTGGTTGTTAGCAGGGGGTCACTTGTTTATTGCAGCACATTTGTATACGCTACAAAATTCGAGCGGGTACTTATTGCAATTTGTAACTTAAATTTTTGACAGCTACGGATAAAATGTAAAATATATACTAGTATCACTTTTTTATTTTATCTCAGGTTTCTTGTCTCTACAAAATAAGCAAGTAAAAGCAAATTTAAACGAAAATGGTTTTAATAACATTTTTATTTAATAAAATTATCATATAACTAAAAATACAAAAAAAATGCAAAGCTTATCTATTTGATAATAACTGAAAAATGTCTAGTTGACTAACAAGGAAAGCAGTTTTAATTAGCACAAAAAGAAATTAATTTGTACTCTACTAAATAAGTTTTCGTTATCTTTTTAAGCTGTCCTATTTCATGGTCCCAGTTAGAGTTCAGCATTATACTGTGATTATATGAAATGCTTATTTCAATGTTATTTTCACTTTCGTATATAAATTTTCTCTAAATACTTATTTATTAACTAGTTTATATTTGCCACAACTATTTAATTTATTTCTATTGACTCTGTTTTAGAATACGGAATGGTATATTAATCAAGGAAATATCAAATATGCATAAACAAAGATAATTGTTTAAACTGTTAAATGTATCTATACATGCATAAAAGTGGTGTCAATTAATTAAATTACACATTTGTTAGGGCCGCTTAATAAACTTCTTAAAAATTATATCAATTGAGTTACAGTACATTATTTTATTAAGTTATTTGAGTTTTCTTTTCAAAAGAATGTCGTGCTAACTAGCAACATTTAAAACAATTGTTAAAAATTAATATGCAACAATTATTTTCCGATCAATGACATACAAAAATTAAGCATTAAATATTAAGTTTGAAGTTTATAAACGTTAAGTTTTCTTATTGTTTATTTCTAAAAAACTCTTAATTGATTGTTTTTTTAATATAATGTAAATTCAAAAAATTATAAAACATACTTTTTTATACAACCAGTTTTCTTACATTTTTTACAGGTTTATTTATGTAATAAAAATCTATCGATGTCATTTGGCTATGGATTCAGCAGAATCTAGTGATGACTTTTAACATTTCATGTTGCCATACGTCCAAACGGCTAGCTAAAAGTAACTAAATAAAATTAACATGTTTATCTAAAAGATCCGAAATATTAAACAAATTAGAGTAACACAAAGAGAGCAACACTAAAAACAAAGGGATTTAATAAATGTAGTCTCGTTAAATTAATGGACATTTTATCCTTCAATTTTAAAAAGAGACCTAAATATTATACTAATTTTAACAAGCCCAATAAGATCCAAAAATATCTTACCGACGGTGGAATACGAAAAAAGGTCAACCTACCTAAAATGATTGATTGATTGATTATTATAGGGGTGAATTGTAGGTTACGATTCCACCTTTAGCGCTTCGACTCTGCGGCCTTTTATACGCCCATTTTCCTAAATTAAGGAAGATCTGTGCCTTTAACTAATTTTAGGATGTTCTTTATAAGGATCTCGTGATATAGTAGATGGCCACGGATATTTACCCTAAAGAGTTCCTGCCTTCTGCGGTATAGTGCTGGGTCAAAGATAGTCCAAGATTATATAAAAGCATATTTCTTGCTCTTCTTTACATAATCTACAGAGTGTAAAAAGTTTGATCATTCAGCTATATGTAACTGAATAATCTTAATAAGTTTATTATATTACCTTTCAAATATGTTAATTGCGCAAATTCTAATTATACACATCAAAACTGTATGCAAAGTAGTCATAATAGCTATACTAAAAATAGGCAAATTTACTATAATCTGTATAACGAGAAATTCATTCTATGCGCATCATTTCTCGTCGTTTCTTATTTACTTATACTAAAAGGTGTTTTATAGAGTTCAACAAATCAGTCAAATTTTTATAGTTAACATACTTGTAATCAGTAAAATCTTTCATCTACGTATAAAGCACATTGTCGGGCATACGCCCACCCGTACTGAATCTGCATGCATTTATGTGTTCCTTAAAAAACTGATAACTGTCATTTGAAGAAAAATTAACCCATAATTAGATCAAGATGATGGTGAGAAGTAAATGGACGAAAAACTTATTTGAAATATTTTATTGATTTAAAAGCTAATATGTCACTCTTATGTTTTTCTTAGTAGAAGAAATTATTTGAAATTACTCTTGTAAATATTTTAGTTAAGGAGTAATATTTAAAATAAAAGAACATAAAAATTAAGATCAACGTATATTTCATATGCTTAACTGATTAAGTCCTTTATAGTAATAAGGCGAATAAATAAGTACCACCAAAAATCCTTCTAATGAAATTATTTTTAGTAAATGCAGAATAATTGAGCTGTTTATAGAAAATTACATAAGGAACTCTACATTATTTAACGTAGTTCAAAGTTTATAGCCAATTATGGTAATTTTGGTAATTTAGCTTCTCGTCTTAGATGTTCTTTTTGTCCTAAAATAATCTTAGCGCTGTGGTGCTTTGTGCAGTACTCGGACCTTTAAATTTCTGTTCATCTTGTTTTTCTTAGTCAATAGTTAAGCGGTTCCCCAACATGAAAGATATCTAGTGTCCTGATGCCCTGCTAGACTGACCATCGCCCCACCCATTTCTTTTGCTAAGTTAATTATGCCCCACCCAGCATCCTGATTCAACTTCTCTTACAATTCGTGGACGAATTCACCATTTCTCTTGGAATCAGATACTTTGCTGTGAGTTATCCTGTCATGGTAGTAAAATTCCCCGTACTTTTTGGCTACCTTGTAAACTTGGGTCTTTTTGTAGTCAAATTAGGCAATAATTTTTTTCGGCGATTTTTTATTGTGAAGAGATTGGAATATAGCAGCCATGCAGTCGTATTCTTGGCTTGTTTTGTCGAAAATCTAAGGTTGTTGATTATATAAGAATAAGATGGCCTTTCGGCTATCCTGCAATACAATCGGTCAGCAATTACCTCTTCCTGGTGATCATATTATCCGTACTTCTTTATTATGTCGTTTGTTGCAACAACATCGCCCAACAATTTCTGTCAAAGATTTTTCGGCACAAAACGATTCGAGAATAGTAGCTCTACAATTGTATTTTCGGCTCATTTTGTCCACAATTGCAAGTTGAATATGTAAAGCTAACTTATTGTGTTACCTAGTAAAGGATTGCTCGTGCACATAAAAAAATCTTTCGGCTTTTCCACGGTAAAATTTAAAAAAATTCTGGATTTACCTCAACAACCCACGATAGTAAAACAGAAGTTTAGCGAATTTTTGGTTCCATGGAAATTAAGCGAAGTTTGGAATGTTCCAAATATTCGAGTAATCTGCCTCTGAGTTTTAATTTTGTAAAACTTCAATTTGTTTAAGTCAATAAAAGAGTTGAGTACATTAATTTACTAGACGAATTAAATTAATTTTAAGAAGTTTAGTAATATAAAGGAAATAACTTTTCAAGTAAATTTAAATAACAGCTTAAAACTTTACAAGTTTTTGGACAGGAATAGAGACCGTCTAAATAAAAAGTGTATGTTGGGTTAAGATTTAAATAAGTAAGGTACAAAATTTCTTTTGGGTATTTATTTAAAGATCTTCTAGACCAGCATACATTATTTACTCCGCATTGATAATTTAATCTTTATAATAATAATATGTTAACTGTAATTCTAAAACGGAAATATCGAATAAATTGAAACATAATACATGTAAAAAAACATAATAAGTTTGACAATGTTTATACTCCAAAGTACATCTACAATGAAAGGCATTCTGGTAGCAATTTCATCTTACCAAATAAATTCTCCGGTATTTCTAATTATATTTTTCCTACATACATCGGATTCTTATATTAATCTTTAATTAAAGCACAGCAAATAAATATGAACTAGTTCTTTCATTCTTTTCATATTTTACAGATCTACTTCAGAAACGATTTCTTATTATTCCCAAGCCTACAAATACGAGAATAGAGTGAATAGTCAAATCCTTTGTTATGATACAGTAGTGCGATCGCAAAGATGATTATATTTCTGAATAGTAGCATCCTTTCTAGTAGTGTTCTATAAATTTTATGCCGATCTGATAATTATTTGTGTTTTGATAGACTTCGATAATAAAGAATTCAAAAAAATTTTCAATAATGGGAAAAAGAAAATCCCGTGTGTTGATTAAACATTACTTTGTGAGTGGAAAGACCATCACGCAAACACACAGAAAAGTTAAAAAGTATCACGGAGGCTCTGCTTCTGCATATTTTATGGTCCATGAGTGGTTTACGGAGTTTCGATATGGTCGAACCAAAACACGAGTGACGCTCCACGCTTAGGGCGCTCCGTTTAAGTGACTACCGACAAAATGATCAATTAAATCCATGACATCGTCTTGGTCGATCGCAGAGTAAAGGTTAGGGATGGTAAACTTCTCGGAAGAACGCATACAAAACATCCTATACGAACATTTAGACAGGAGAAAACTTTCAGCGCTGTGGGTATCTGCCCATTTATCGGTCGTTGCAACGGCGAAATTGATCGATTTGTGCTACGAATTCGTGCCGCCTCCACCTTGTTCTCCGGATTTGATCTCAGCAAATTTTTCTCTTTTAAAACATGAAAAAATGGCTGACTGGAAGAAATTCTCATCGAATGAAGAGGTTATCACCGCAACAGAGTTGCAGACTTGGGAAAGTCTTACTTTTTGGAGGGCTTGAAAAGTTAAAATTTTGTTGGGCGAAGTGTGTCGATTTGAGAGAAGACTGCATTACAAAATAAATGAAAATTTTATTAAAAACATTTTCATCCAAAAAGTGTCTAACTTTTCACTCTACCTTCGTATTGTAATAATTCGAGCTAATTAAAGTACATTTTGTAGCTTAAGAGGATTTACCTAATTATAACTGTTTGTCTTTGACTTGTAATAATGCCAGAATTGCTTTATTAATTAGTGTTGTAATAAAAAATAGTCTTCTCAAAAACTGTTTTTTGGATATGTTTGAATCACAAGGTTGCCGATTAAATGAAACTTTATCCTTACACTCTAATTGTTCAAAATAATATTGCTATGCGTGCGTATTCTCAATTAATAAAGAACATAAATTTTCATATTTGATTAAATATTAAAGAATAATGTAATATTAGTAATTCTGCATTATGTTTATATACATAGACATTTAGAGCCCACCAAGAAGGAAGAAGTGTGCTTATCTACAAATTTATGTTTCTAAATAATTTTGAAAGCAACATCTTCAGACATTGCTTTATTATTTAGTGCCAACGTTGCCGTCTCCTGTACTTACTGCCAGTAATAATTTAAAATATCTTGAAGTCCTGCTGTAATGATAATGAGAATTTATTGGCTGTCAAAAACAATTATCTATTTAATAATTTACTTGCCTTGTGCTCTAGTGTCTAGCGAGGTATTATCCAGTTTAATTTAGATGTATTGCCTGGTTGCTGAAATAAAGCTCTCATTGTGGCATTTGTTCAGCTTTTTTCTAATCCTAAATATATTTTTATGTTGGTTTTGTAATTCAGCCAGTACAGTACGATATTTAAATATATGCAATTATTGCAACCGCAGTTACATAAACAAGTCAAATAATTTATTTATAATAAAAAGCCAAAAAAGAATTTTTCTTTATAATTTAAAAAGATATTGTAATTTAGAATAAAGCTCAAATAAAAAATTATTGTTATTATTACTATTTGTTAACATAACAAACTGCAACTGTGCCTTTAATATAAAAAACTGTTTAGTTTGTAAAAAATGAAACTAATTGCTTTCCTTGGATCCTAAACACAATCGCAGCTTCAGCGTCGCCGAAGTTTTGTTCTGCGTTGTAGCCCCAAAGCGATTTTCATATAGAGTTGTAAACTTCAGCCTCTCCAACAAATTTGGAGAATTCAAAGTGGCTTGTAAAGTTTTGGCTGCGTTACTGTCCTTAAGGTTAAAAAACAATTTCCGCGCAGAAGTTATTGGCTTTTATCTATCAAAGTGGAAAAGTAGGAGTGACGGTAGCAATACAACTGCGGCCGCGGTTCGATAAGCTCCAAAAGGTTTTATATTGAATACGCGCTCGTATCGAACTGTAGATACGTTTTGTAAATATGGGAAGATTCAACAGGATAATAACTTTTTTATGAAAGCATCCTGCGGAAAAGTCTTAAACGGCGCACTCGGTAACATTATCCTACGGCCTTTTACAGCGTTTACTCTCGGATACTCGGAAGGGTGGGGGACGCTTACATGAGGCAACATTATAACATCCGATTTTACCAGAACAAATTACAAGGCATTATAATGTATTAGTTCTGATAATATATGCCCTTTATGGCATATTAACACATAAAATTTATTGCTTACTTATATATATATATATATATATATATATATATATATATATATATATATATATATATATATATCAGTTAACAATTTTCAATTAAATTATTTGCTACACTACATTAAAAGTAAATTACATTGTTAAAATTATTTGCATTTATGTATAATGTAAATATGAATTTTAAATGCATACTATAATATGAAATCAAATTACGTAATTATAATTTCTTATTACGAATTTATTAAAGATACATTAAACACCAAAGAATAGGTAGTAATTCTTTAAGTAATACATAGCTCTAGCTTCTATTATTACCGTTAATTAATAAACATTATCGTGCCAGTAAAAATATAATTTAATAGGCTATACACACATAAATGAATTGGAATTGAAAAATCTTAATACTCATATACCCAGTATTGGCATAGATAGTGTTACAAAATCAAACCTACCCTTGCTTTACACAGCATCAAAATATATATCACATTAGCATACAGTTGCAATTGTCAAGTCTTAAAGTTGTAAATTAAATTGTGTTTCTTATAAAGTCTGGTTATTTACCAATGGAGTGGGAGGACAAAAAAAACATATTGGTGTAATAGCATTAGATGAGTATGGAATTAAGAAAGTGTAACATTTACGACTCTGCATCCTCTCGTGTATATTAGACTATAAAATTGTTTAAAGAAACTATAGGTGTTGAGAATCATTAAAGACATTAAATACCACGTTCAGTTAGGACTCTTCAGAGAGTCAAAGCCGAAAGTGCCCAAATTTAACGAAATCCTTTTTGTGAGCAGCAGGTTGTCTCGGGAGATGAACATTTTCAAAACTTCAATGTTTCATAATTATTAATCAAGAAAGACTAGGACTAGCTGTTTATAAAAGACGTACAGGACATTAGCTGATAAATGCTTTAAAGGAAGGTCCAAAAAAGCATCTCAGCTAGTGCCACAGAGAGTTCATTATCCAGCAGATAGATGTAACGGTTTGCAGGAAGGTGTGTTATAATGGAGTAATTGAAGTTATTTTCGTGACAAGCGTATCAATAGAATGTTTTGTTAGTGAAATCCGTGTATTTTCAGGTGAGCTTTGGATCTTTCAGCAAAACTCCGCAGCAGCCCACACAGTACAGTCAACTCAAACTTGGCTAAGCAACAATGTGTCTTATTTTCTAACAGTAGAAGATTGGGCTTCTTATAACTCAGATCTCACTGCATTAGATTTTAAATTGTGGCCGACTTTAGAGGATATATATAATGTTGATTTATTGGATCAAGCCCTGACGGTTACAGTCAATTCCAATTGAAGTAGTGCCTGCTGCCATAGACAAATTTTCATTTAATAAATCTTGAAAATATTAATGGAAAAATTATTAATTGTTTGATTTTGTCGTCCTAATTAGTATGTAATAATGTTTATGGACACACTATGTGTATAAATATTTTTAAAATTACTGCTATTTTCCTTTGTTCAACCAGACTTGCATTGTTTACGATTATCCCATTCTTTGCTTTGCGTTTTGTTTTTCCATAGTCTTACCCAAACTACCCTGCCAAGATCTTCTTGGTCTACCATGTTTTCTCCGACTTTTACGATTCTACTATGTTATTTATTTTATCTTCTTTTCTTCTTATGTATTTATATGTATATTATGTATATATGTATTTTTCTACATTTACCTTTCTGATTACATAGTTTAGTAGTCTGCCTTTTCGTGTTACTTCTTAACACAACGTCCAGTACTACATCTCCACTTCTGTAATTTTACTTATTTTGTTTATTAATTACTCATGTTTGGGCCCAGTATGTCATTATACTTTGCGTTATGTTATTGCATATTTTCGTTTTGGTGATTTTTATGGTGTCTATCCCATAAAATATTATTTAGTTGTCAAATGGCTGTTCTGGTTTGTCCCAATTTACCATTTACATTTTCTTTTATTTTTACATAATTTGTTACAATAGATCCCAAATACTTTAATATATTATTGTTTTTTGTTTCAAGATTTCTTTCAATTAATATATTTCATATGTTTTCATTTGTTCCTTGATATTCTATTTTATTAAAATTTACTTCCAGTTCTGCTTTTTCATATTTCTTTTTAAGATTTCGCAGCATATATCCTAATTCTTTTTTCTCCTACGCAATTGTCAACTAGTCGCCAACAAAATTTAATGTATAAAAGTGTTTATTTCTGACTAGAACCCCATGCCTTCACATTTTCTTTTCCAGTTCTTTAGCGCATGGTGAAGAAACATTTTAAATAGTGTAGGTGATATCCAGAAACTTTGTAAGAAGCCTTTCCATCATTTTGAAGCTATCGGTGATTTTTTATTAATGTATTATATTATATATATTATATTATATATATATATATATATATATATATATATATATATATATTATATATATATATATATTATCTTATATAAATTATTAATGTAATCGGCGGAAATTTGACCTACCCAGTTTTTCACATTTCTGGACGAATTATAGCCTCAAGACACCAAAAAAGTTGGTTTGTGTGTGTGTGTGCGTGCGCGCGCGTTTGTGTGAGTGTAAGTGCATGTGCGTGTGCGTTCGTGTGTGTGCGTTCGTGTGTGTGTGTGTGTGTGTGTGTGTGTGTGTGTGTGTGTGTGTGTGTGTGTGTGTGTGTGTGTGTGTGTGTGGTCGTAGGTGGTGTGATGTGTGTGTTGTAATGTTGTGTGGTGTGTGTGGCAGTGAAAACTTTTGGTAAAATATCTCGAGAACCGCAAGAGCTAGAGACTTGAAATTTGGTATGTAAATTACTTGTAGGTAGGGGACGCAGTGCAAAACTTTTGGTAAAAATCGGCCGAGCTGTTTGGTCGCAAGGTCGCAAAATCGGTCGCAAAGCGGTCGCCAATTTAAACCGTTGAAGATACAAAAAATTCATGAGAATAAAAATGATTTTTTTTTACGAGATAAACATGAATTTAAAGTAAAAGTTGGTAAAATAGGAACTCGAAAAAAATTGAAGCCCAGTATTTTTGGCAGAATTATCCAAATAATAGGTTAATGAAAGTCGTGTGATGTTCACACCAGATTTTTGTTTAATCTTTACAACGATTTCATTTTCGTTATTAAGATTTTTGTTTCGTTGTTGATTGTTCTACTTATTCTAATGCTTCAAAAATTAGTAAATTGTATATGTATATTTTCTCAATTCTCAAATCTTTTTTTAAGACTGAACTGTTATTCGTGGGTCTATAGACATCTAATATATTTATATCTCTTCCGTAGATTTTTAAACTTTTTTTATAATTATTTTATTTATAAGTTTCCAAACTTGAATCATTTTTTTATATTTCTTTTAGATTGGTATTCCTATATCTGTTGCGCCTTTTTGATCTTTGGTGACACTACTACAACAATGAATTCCTGCACCTACTTTTTCCGTTTTATTTTCTTTCTTCTTTTTTCTGTTATTATTAACATGTCCAAGTCTATTCTTCTTAATTCCTATTATTTCTTTGTCTTCAGTTTTCCATCCCAGTATGTTCATTGTTGAGATAGTTGTGTCTCTATCTTGCTTTGATTTCGTGTGATTAAAATTTAAAGAAACTGGATTTTAAGATTCCGAAACAGAACTGCCCCTTCGCTCCCCATATCCGATGGGACTCCGTTTTTATGATGATTTTCACTCGGAAAGATAATTTGTTTGTTCAATTTTTCATCTTGGTACTTGTCGAATAGAGATAGCCGCTTTTTCATTACCTACTACGATGTTAATAGCTAACACCAAACTCCCCACTCGTGGTTAGACATTGCTGCTAGTTTTTGATCGGCACAGGTATTTTATTTCCCCATACCATACACCACATCTGGTAAGTCGTCCTCTATCCACTACCCTAATTAATATCTACAAAATTCAAAAATGTATAAAAAATTTTAAAAATAAATTGCTCTTTTTAATGCTTTGGAGGTTAATTTTTTTCACGTTGTTAGAAGCTTGGTAGGTTTACAATAGGAAATCCTATTTTTAATTTAGAAAATAAAAATTAAGCCGTTTTATTTTGAAAGTAATTTTTCAATAATAAAATCTAGAATAACATATAGCAGCAGTTTATTATCAGAAATATATTAGTGCGATAATATAAAATATTATTATACGCTTCTAACATCAATCTGTTTTTACCTTGCTTCATTTTGATTAGATGTGTTTTTTATTTTTATAAATGCAAACATTCCATGAATAAAAAAAGTATCAAAAACACGTAATGAGATAATATTATCTAAATTAAAAATATAAAAACATTTTTTAAGAAACTACGCAATTTGAAAATTAGCAAAAGGATAAAAGATAAATCAATTCGAATATTTATATTTAAACTTGACCTTAGTGATGACTAATAATCAAAATTAATAAACAAAGCATATCTTCTAATCTACAAGAAATTATGCTGCACTTGGGTTTGGTTGTTTATACTACAATGTAATTAGAAATTTCAGTTCACGCTAGAAACTAATAGATTAGTGAAATTAATCTTATACCAACCTTTACTAATATTTAAAGGGTAAACGTTCATAACAGAATTTCATACCCTTACGGCCAAGGCAGTTAATTTAATTCTCTGCGAAACCTACGCTGCTGCGGTGAGGATGCGTATAATTGGCTGCTAATTGAAATTTTAAATAAGAAATTGTCGTAACCTTAATAAAGGTTATTATTTCGACCGCAGAAGAAATTTATAAACGAATTTCTATTCCTAAATTACTATTTCAGAGCCACAAAGCAATCAAATAAATCTAGGAATATATTAAAGCTCAAATTATGGAAAATGATTCTCCCTAGGTAGAACGACATGTGTTATATTCTAATTTTTTAGATAAAATGTAACAGTTTAACCTACGCTTGCTATCATTAACAGTGAGCATTGAAATGCGTTTATGGCTGCGTTCCGCAAAACTGTTTTAAATTGGAAATGAAGCCGAAACTAACAACTTTATCAGCCAATGTTCAATCAACGTCAGCATTTGTCCACGCCGTAGTTTATCTGGGCAGGCCAAAGAAGGGTCAACATTGTGTATTCAATGTGCTGCTTGCATTAGCCCATTCCAGTTCGCAACCTTCGAACCTTAATCTCGTTTCCCTTTTTATTATCCATATAAAACCTTTATATGAAAGCAATAGCCGTTTCTCCAGGAGTCATATACGTGCAACATAGGTATGGCTACTCCAAATAGTTATTGTTATTAAACTGCTTACCGTGATTAAAGTCACCAAGAACAGCTATGCCGTTCGGCTCCGTATTACGCACGCGCTTCCCTGCAACAGAGAAATATTTCAATATATTGCACTAATTAAATTCATCGGCTTATTTCCAATCAGTTAGGAGTCTGAGTTTGAATGGCAAAGCCTGAGGAACATTTGGCGTGGTTTCAAATTGCTGCGTCGCTGATAACGGGTCGCGGCAGCGCAATATCTAAGCCCCGTCTGTAGGGGGTGGAGGTTTTTATAACAAGAATTTTGTTCCGATCTCGGTAGTTTTCGAGACGCGAACCACGAGGCAATGAAGGGTGCTGATAGCGCTGATAAGGGCAGTATAGAACACTTGCTGACAATATCTTGCCAATACGTCCAGCGTGGGAAATCGACTGAATTTAAAGAAAGCCTCTCGAAGGCGCTCCGGGTAACGACGCTGTTGTCCCACTTGGAGCGGGCCGGCGATAATTGCATTCAAATCATTAATTTAAATTTGCAATTATCTTGCAGTTCTAAGTTGTAATGAGATTAATAGAACTACTGGGGGCGGTCGATGACGCACATATCTCGAAACTTGTAGTCGCGCTCCAAATTAGAAGGGATGCCTTATTGCCCGCTTTACTATTAATTATGTTCCAGTCTAAGTAATATTATTATTTATTGCATGCATATTTCTGCAAATAGCACGTACTATTCTGTAACGTACATTTATTGTTGAGAATAGTTTGATCCTTGCGGTCGGTATAATGTTTACGTTTTGCTTTGAAGCTACCATTGGCATAAAAAACAAAATTACTCACTGTTATAAATTATTTTAAGTACTTTGAGAAACTAAATCAAATAAGCATTTCCGCAAACATTACATTCCAGTTTATTTCTGTTTGCATTGCTAATAAATTGTTAACCCTTCCTCCTACTGGCAAACCGTGTTTACTGAGAGCTGTGTAAACGACAACTGTCGACATATTATACAATATACCTCTATGATCCTTTAGAAATAAAAGCGTAGTTAATATTTTACTGTTATTCAGTAACATGAAGTACTGCATGTAATTACTTTTCACTTATAATTTCAAATATCCTGAATTATGTATGATAATAAAAAATAGCAATAGATTATAGAAAACTTAACACATACCATATAAATCTTATAGTTCTTACACAAATCTCACGAATGCTTTTTAAAATACTATTTACAGATTACCATTTTAACTTTTTAAAGTTTTATTGTGAATAACAATAAATCAAAATTAATTACTTAATAATAATTTGAATTTTTTTGTCATATTTGTAAATAAAATATAACATCTTTTCGCTTACATCTATACGTACTGGTACATTTGATATAGCTAAAAATTTTGTAAGCTAAACCTAAGAAAATGTACTATATCGTTTGAACAATTAATTAGCTAATCCGAAATACACAGTCGTTAAAATTAGAAATTCATGAACAGTTTATGATGTAAATATAACCATACTCTCCTCATTGTGCTTTATGAAATAACGTGCTTTTATCAAATTTTGTTTTATAAAAACTAAACGGAAAAACAAAGAGTTATTCTTTTCTGATAGTATAATATTATTATAGTCTATTAGTACTTGGTTTCTAATAAACCATTAATCATAAAAATTACAAACAATAGTGCTGGGTAGTAATCAATTTTTACATATTTGCTTAGCTAATTCGTTATTAAATGTTCCGAGTATGTCACATCAAACATTATTTGTCATACACAGAACTGAATCTTATAAAAGAATAGTTTGGGAAAAGTAATGTTGTGTATACAGAAACATATTTGAGTACACTACACACAATTTTAAATTTCAATTATCGTAATAGAAATTAAAACAGAGTACAACTTTGTTTAGACATTATTAAATAATTAAATTAATTTTAGGTAATATTATATAACATTAATGTCTAAAAGCAGAATTATATTTGTAACACAGAGCGATTAAAACCGAGTAAGTCCACCAAATCACGTTGATTAAACTTTATTATTAAAGGAAACGGCTTTCCCAAAATTCATTTAACTATAAACGTTGGCATTTTGACAAATTTTTGTTCCGTGTAATATTTTCAATTGGGAAATTTTTCTAAATGATGCATTTTATAACCTTATATTGTGTATTTTATATAAATATCCATTGTTCTATAAGTAAGTATTAATTAATTTTTTAATTTAATATATATAAAAAAGTTAATAACACTGCTCTTTGTGCACGTACATTATTCAAAGTTATTTTTCAGTGTAAACATGGCTGCTCCGGTATCAGTGTGCACTAACGAACATCAAAAATCTTTGATTCTTATTTTCTGGTTAGAAGGTGTGACAGGGGTTGAAATTCCTCAAAAGCTTACAAAAAAAAAACACGGGGACAGTCCTCTACAACGTAGAACTGTGTATGAATAGATTCAGAAGTTTAAAAATGACCGGACAAGAGTTATGCACGAAAAGGGAGCAGGACGTTTTTCAACCTCCACCACTGACGAGAAAACTCAGCAATTCGAGAAATAGTACTGGGAAACCAAAAAGTTACCAAAAAAAATGTAGCGTGTTGTTTGTAGATAATTCTGCCTATCAAATTATCCACAACGGACTTACTGCAGAACATAAGCTCCAATGCTTATGTCATCATTGCAACAATAAATCCGAAAAATTATTACGCATTATAATAGGCTTAGAAACGCGGGATAGAGGAAACACCAAATATAACAATAAATGAGATTTACAACGCATTAAAAAACGTAAAAAATAAGAAATCATTTGGCAGAGACTCTGTAATCAGTGACCACATCAAAAAACGGAGGCTACAAAATATTAAATTTCTTAAAAGTGTTATTCAATAATTGTTTAATAGAAGGAAATATAATAGATGACTGGGCTAAAGACAATCATTCCATTACACAAAAAAGGAGATACACCAGACATTTCAAAATACTGTCCTATTAGTCTTCTTTCTCAACTCTATAAATTTATCATAAAAATAATAGCCACAAGATTAGAAAACAAACTACATATACCAACCCATAAAACAAGCTGGATTCAAAAACGCATTTGAAACCAACTATCACCTGCAAGAAGTGGAACCCCTTATAGAGAAAAGCAATCAATATGACATACCAATAGTACTGATGTTTACATACCACGAAAATACATAAACACACACACACACACACACACACACACACACACACACTATATATATATATATATATATATATATACACACATTATACAGTTTTGCACACACACACACACACACACACACACACACGTTATTCAAACATAATTAAAAATGTATATTAGTATGTATATATATATATATATATATATATATATATATATATATATATATATATTTGTGTTGGTGTTCATCTCTAAACCTGTCCCATCTCTACTGTCCTCCAACCTACCCTCGTCGCAATAAAACGGGATTTTTACCGCCGCCCGGCATTCCGATTTGAGCCGTCGTGAGCGACAGAGCAGAGCCAGCCGACCAGGTGCTCTAGTGCGCTGTGCTTGCACGCTGTCGCTTCCTATTGTACGTTCCGCCCCGTCCGTGGCACTCCAGGATTGAATCCGCCAACGAAGAGCACGCCGAAATCTGCCGTCCATGTTATCAGAGACCATTACTTGCGTCGGGAGAGCGCACAACTGACCTGCCGCCCACCATATTTGCAGTTATTCAAGTATAGTTGTATTGTTTTTTCCTCAGTTTCATTGTTTGCTTAATTGTTACTTTTATATATAGTTTACACAGCTTCGCTTTGTTTTATTTCCTTTTTTGCTTATCGAGTCAGTTAACTGCGCTAAATTATCAAACATATATAATTGTATGAGAAAAGTCTAATAAAAGAAGAAAAAATATAGTAACAAGAGTTAAAATGTGGGTCTAGTATTACAAACTAGAATCTAAAAGCAAATTATAGAGTGGAAATGCCCAAAATAAACTTTAAGGCCCAATCTTTCACGGAAAAGGTTATGCTAACTACCTAAAAATTGCGTCAGATAATAATACAAGATACAACTATTTGCGAATCTGAATCCCACAATTCACACCAAATTCCGAGCCCTATTAACATATAAAGTGTTGTATGACAATGTACGTACACGCACGTCTGCCAAGATCACCTAAACCATTATCCATTTGGTTTTCGAGGTAGGAGCACCCTGTCAATAGTCTAGACCTCGCTCCTTCCAACTATTGCTTTAAACCGCTTAAAGATGCTTTATGGGATTGTCAATTTACTACAGACAAAGAAGTACAGAAAACTGGCCGAAACAAAATAGTGTTGCAATTGTTTGCTTCAGTTAGTTTTTAAAATGTCATTTACATATGATTCTATTAACTAATTGATAATTTTTCAATTTTAAAAACTAAATAATAACTAAACTACCAATTATAGTAGTCTGAAGTACAAATTAGCCATAAATAGGACATAGAAAATAATTTAAAATATAAATTGACAGTTGTCTTTCCTTAAAGACATATGTAAACTAAGTCAATACTGCTATATAGTAATTTGTAAAGTTCCACTCTAGGACGATTCAACTAAAGAAAACGTGTCTAATTAAAGCACTGAAAAGGCCCGCTTTATTTTCGAGGAAATCAAATGTGTTTTTGTTCGCTCCTGGTTGAGGTAATGTGAGTGCGTGTTGATAAAATAAAGCTAGTGGTCCGCAAGTGATAAACTTTTAAACATAATATTGTGCTACGATAAATAAATAAAAAGACCGAAAATAAATCATACACACGTGTGCAAGTGATGCTAAACGTTTAATCTGCAATGCCATTAGGACAATCCACAAAGGCTGCAACTTCAATACAAATAAACCACCGTGCCATTATTTAATACAACCTGTGGCATCTCAATATGCAGCAAACCATATCAAGAAGATCTAGCTTTTTAACAGGCACAATAAGAATGGATAATTGTATAAAACAAAAAACGACTGAGAAGTCCTGAGATGATAAACGCCAGGAAATAAATAAAAATCAGTAACTATTAGCTGCATAAACCGTTACAATTACAAAATAATTTAGCAATTTACCTAAAAGAGATGATCAAAACAATATAGAAACTGTTCCTAAACTGCCACTCACAATTATTTGAAAAGTAGGCATAACTTATAGGCAATGCATACACCAATTGCTTCCACAAAGTCCAAATGGAAAATATGCATTAAAAATACTGAATTGTAAACAATAAAAACAGATATCACACAATTTAGACATTCAGATTTGTTTTGAGAAGATTATATCGATAAAGTAGTAAATATACATAACGCAAAACACAAAACAAAATCTAAAGAAGATAATAAACAAATATACAATATGAAACAACTTGGTTACTATATCACAAAGTAATGACAGCAATTCTCCGGGTGATTGAGATCGATTGAGATTGACACATATCAAAATCTACTCTCGTAAAAAGTTTAAGTGCTGCACCACACAAAACTAACTTGCTGGATGTGTAACCTAAGTACCAAAAATAGACTCCAATAATACGTCAAATAAATAAAAACGTTTATTAGTGACCAAAATATCAATATTATAATGATCTCTGAATTTAATTTCGCAGACAAAATTTATTTACAAATCCCAAAATACAAAGTATATTATACAAAATATCCAGATGACAAAGACCTTAATTATAAGAAAGAACATTATGAAAGAGACAATCCATGAAAAACTGTATGCAAGCCACTAACGTGACCATTGAAGATAACCAATAACAATGTCTGCCATTTGTCGTTCTTAGAAAATACCGCTGCTAAAAGAAGAACGTATTGAATTTTTTGGAAGAGTTATTGTAATGTTTCACTGAAATTTAATAGGAAACAAAGACTAGAAAGAAACGATTAGAAGCAAGCATTGTTTAAACAAATGCATTCAAAATTGAAAATCTTGCGAAAGGCAAGGCTATAGTTTCAACAGCCCATTTTCCACTTACTTAGTTTTTAAAAATGTCTTTTCAAATATTTCATAAACTTTCTCACATAAAATAAATAAAATCATAAATGTTTAATGTTTCATATAGGTTAAGATGCTGAAATTTTTCAAAAACATAAAAATTTAAAAAAAACTTTTTATTTAATTATGATGTGCAGTTAAATGAGACTATTTATTATTGTAACGTTGTAAAATCTAGACCAAAAAGGTTTAAACAATTTCTATTAGTAAATAGCCACATGTACAGCTTTATCACCTATTTTTGTTCCTTATAAAAAAGTAATAAATTACCTGTTGTGTTTTATTAATTTATTACAAAACCAGACCACATAATATAAAAATTAAATTACAACTTAACGTTGTGAACATATATAATATATTTCATAAAGTAAAAATAAACAATTGTAAATAAAATAACCTATAATTTTGTTTTAAAATAGAAAACATTGTATCCAAGTTAAACAAAGAAAGTTCCAGATATAGCACCACGTATATTTCAAAACTATGAAAAGTAACAGGAAGTTAAAAGTACCTAACATAGCTATTCCAAACTGCATTAGAAGTTTTTAATGGGACTTTAGTAATTTTAATGTTTATAAACATTTTATTGTACTTATTACTGCTTGCAAAAATTATAAAAATGCATACCTAGGCTAAATAGCTGTATTAGAACATACTTTATGCATTTGGAGCATTAAAACTTTTACTGCATAATCATTCAGCTACGCTGTTCGCTTTTGCATTTATATTAAAACTTTAACGCTCTAAATTATATATCTCTATATAAGCTTTAAATATATTGTTTAAGACATAAATTATTTTGAAAAGCAGGAACTGTAATAGAAACGTTGAAACGTTTTACTGAAATCCATTTACCCTGTTAAATTAATCGCGAATTTTCAAATTGCTTGAACATAAAATGATAATTATGTATCTTATACAATGTGCACTGCTGTTCATAAGTATTCAGGCAACCTTTAGCTATTTTCTTGTACACCTTCTTTGTTTTCAGAGATCGATATTCGACTCTTTTCCGCTAATCTCTTTCTTTGTGTTTTTCCTTTAGCAATATATATTAAAATAGTTAAAATAGTTAACATCTACAATTCCTGAGAATATTCCCAAAATAGGCCGTTTTCTTTCTTTTGACGTTTCTGAGTGGTTCTGCCTCCATACCTACTTAGTACTTATTCTATCTGTGAAATCTTCAGAATTCTGCGGTATGCCCACATTATTTATTATTTTCTTGTTTAATGTCCAGGACTCCATGTTGTATAATAATGTTGACCATACATAACATTTTCATAAGTTTCTCATGTTGAAAATTATTAAAAGCTTCCTGGAAATCTATGAAGTACCTATAAGATACCGGTTTTTAAATTGTTTGCATTTTCTAATTTCTGAATTTCCCTCAGTGGTGTTCTCTATTTCAAGTTGATAACATCCAGAACTTGAGTGGCGTATTGTTCCTGTACTTTTTTAAAATTAAGTTTCTCTAATTATGTTACCTTTGTCGTCTCTAAGATTATATAGATTTTTTCTTTTATAATCAATTATTACCTTTTACAATTTATTTGTGTATATTAAATTCTCTACATTTACAATTTTTCCATTTCTATAGATTTTTCTGGCAACCATTTCGTTTGACTGTTCTATTCTTTTAATAGTACAATAAGTTTCTTGGTATTGCTTATTACATCTATTCTTGTATCCCATCCGTTCATCAATGTCACTATTTTTTCAGTCATCCATTTATGTTTAAAGTTTTAGTTTTTTACCTAGCACTTCTTCCCCACTCTCATCTAATACTTATTGTATGTTTTTGCAGTCAGTTTCCATATCATTTAATATTGTCCCTTTTGTCAATCCTTAATTTGTTTTGCTTCTCAATTTTTCTTTAGTTTCTGTGTTTTTGACTTTTGTGTAATTTTGTATATTAGTTTGCTTTACCATTTTACAAAGATCTATATATTTTTGTATCTAAAATCAAGCGAGTCGATAGTGAAAATCTCAATAGGGAACTATTATAGAGTAGCATTCCATACCCAGTGGCTGCATAAATTTTCAAAAAAGCGAACATTACTGACCCCCTCTGCAATTAACAAACCTCACATAACCTCTTTTCTCTCATTCCACACTTTTGATTCTCCACTCATCTCCACTCGTCAGTGAGGCGTGTGGTGTAATAGTAATTTGCAGAACTGACACTATTTTAATCCTGGTGCGAGCCCTTTGGGGTGCAGAAAGTTTTACCACATTTTCGAGGAGGGAATTTACATGTTTGAACAGAAAAGGCCTTGTCTGTACGCGCCAGATCGGCTGCCATATTCTTCAAAATATCGATTGATTGATTGGCTTTTCGTTTTTCTCACGATTGTTGTTTGAAATGTAACAGATATTGCAGAATGCGGCTGGCAATGAAAGCCATCACAGCCGCATTGGCGCTGAAGTAGACGGATTAACCCAGTTCATCCAACGCCGTTGACAATGAACTGACCTCTGACGAGAGCAAACTGCTACATCGACTAGTCGGTGTCATCAAGTGCCACGTCAAATATATATTTTCCACTTCTATGTTTTTAGGTTGAACTCAATATCTTCAATATTTTAACACGAACTCCAGGTAAAGTCGAGATGGAAATGACGGAGATTATGGAAGAAGCAAAAGAGTCCGACCTCGAGTGAGACTATGAAAAATCCGTGGACGACGAAAAAAAGGAGGAGATATCTCATGAGAGAGTACGTTGGTTTCATTGCATTGTGCATTTATTCCTTTTTTATGTTCTATGTTATGCACATTTTCTTTTTATTCTGTTCTAATGATCTGATTTATCAGTGGGCATCTGTTCCCGCTTATTATCGAAGCAGGAATACTGGAGTTCGATCCGAAAAGCGAAGGGGGAACATTCGCAGTCTTCAATTAATGCATAGTCAACATCGACTACCTAAAAATCACTAATTAGATAGTTACGAGATATGTCTATTTAAATATTTGATTTAAGTAATTAACCATTTCCAAGCGGTGCTATTTTGCATAACTAATATAATTTATATGATAAATGTTATTAAAAGGTGTGTGACTGGAAGGTATGTAAATGTGGTCACAGGTTACTAATGTTTGATACTTAAAAGTAAACTATTTGTATTGACTGCATAATCGTTTTTGTAAGAAATGTGTAATTGTGCTCATTTATTATGCAGTAGGTGAGCTAGCCATTTATATTTCGGGATTTCTAATCCTAGCTTATTGATCACTTATGTAATATTTAGGGTATATATTTGTGTACTTTTTATTTTCGTATTATTATACCATAATTATTTGGTAATTTTATATGGTTTTTAACCTTTTGTAGAAGTAGACATTAAAGCGTTCGATATAACAAGATTTTTAAACGAAGCAGGTTTAGTTTATATTATATTTGCTTATGTATATATATATATATATATATATATATATATATATATATATATATATATATATATATATATATATATATAATATACATATACATACATATATATCTCGATACTTGACGTGACTTTTCGAGTGGATTTTGTCTATTACACCTTATGTACAATAAAGACGTACATTAAGAGATATTGGAAAACTTCTTAAATATACATATTAGATTTCTAATAAAACGTAATATAGTATTCAATTTAAAAGTGGGGAAATATCCCAATCGTCACATAAGAGGACGGATACAATAACTTTTAAAATAATTGTAAGAGATAAGGTTTTAAAATTTGGTTAATAAAAAACAAAAAATGATTAAGAAATCATATGTAATATAATATGTTCAAAAATATGGAATATCTACTTACAAGATTATAAACAACAGGTAACTTCCAAAGGAAAATCCCCATTTCAGCAATATGCATTGGTCAAAATTATAACTATAATCAAGAAGAAACTCCGAATTTAATGATTTTAACTGTTTTTTAATCTGTTGGTTTTTTTTTAGTTTGGCTATTGAATAGACCAAAATCCAAACAAAAAGAATGTACCGTCTTCCGCAATTTTGTTATTTCTCATTTTAATTATAAAGTGTTTTCTTTTGTAATTTATCAATATATAATATTTCTACTTGAAAATTTATTTTTTTTTATGTTAAATAAAAATAATTTAATTTGCTTTTGTTTACAAGACTTACTTATATTAGTTACAACTAAATTGGTTTAATAATAAGAACACTTTAATGTTCTTGCACGATTTTATCAAATAAAGTACTTTAAAGTTTTATACATTTCTATATTTTTTAGAATATAAGGTCTGAATATTACTAAAATTAAGAGAAAGAAAAATGAATATGTGCACTACGAGAAACAAAGAAAAAATGGAACATTTTGGCAAAATAAATATCTAGCATATTTTACTAGATGCAACAAAGAAATAAGAAGTAATACTACTTATAAAGTAAGAATTAATAATACAAACATATAAATATAAAATTATGCCAGAAACGCTTCTATTAGTTAAACCACAGTTACTCGAAATAATCTTTTGTGGAAAATATATCATATAAGAAAAATAAGTTATATAAAAAACAAAGAACAATCACAAACAAAATAAAATAAAAGATTATTCTACTGGATAACATAAACGAAAGAGTAGTTAAGTATCTTATACTCAAACTGTAAGAAGAAACTAATATACTTTTGCATAAATAATGTGTTAAAAATAAATAGCTTTGGATGCAAATCCACATTTACATAACATAAACATAAACATACATACGTAGAAGTAAATAACAAAAAACAATAAAACTGCAATATACCATTTAATTAAAACTGAAAATATCTACTCTATGGTTGTCAGACAAGAGACTCCAGAAAAAATAGAAAATGGGCTGAGAGTGGAAAAAATATAAATGTTGAGGTACATAGCAAATTGCGCAAATTAAAACATCAGATTGACACTTTTAAACTAGGGATTATGTAAGAATTACATAAAAATACAAAATAAAACGGGAAAACCAGATAATACAGAACAAGTCCGAATAAAGTTAAGGTAACTTTAATATATCGAAATCCGGGTACTACGATAGAAAGATAATGGGAGTCGAAATTGCTCCATCAAAATAAAGCCTTGCTACCAGGAAGATTAAGAGTATTTTTTTATTATTTTAAATACTGCACATTTACAATCTCTTGAACATCAACAATAAGTAAATAGTTTGGCTAATAGACATGCAATATCCTTTAAGAATAAAATCCACTGACTTCATTCTCGCTTAGTAATATCGAACTGCGTCGGTGATGAAGAGAGCACAAATTACACTGATCACTGAAATAGTGTCTCTAAGTCTAATGGATCGTATCTTTTTAAACGTTGAATACACTGTTCTTCAAGCAAATTTGCTGCTAGCATATTGGGGTGAACACTAAGTTTCCTTAGATATGTTGCACTAGCTCTGCGAATTTCCTCATGTACGGTTGGGAGAGGAAGATCCTGTTGAAGAACCCAATTGGGGACATAACGTGTAGCGTTAGCTATCGTCCTTATGACTTTATTTTGAAAGCGTTTGAGGATTTCCAAGATGAAATTGCTGGCCGATCCCCAGAGTTGGAGTCCGTACGTCCATATCGGTTTCATGATTGTTTTATACAGCAGCAACTTATTTTCTATGGATAAGGAGAATGTTCTTCCAATTAACCAATACATTTGCCGGAATTTGAGCCCTAATTGCATTCGTTTTTTCATTATCTGTGTTTTCCATGTGAGCCGTCTGTCCAGATGAATTCCCAATTATTTGACGTTATCCTGTTGAGGAATAGGTTCACCATTAAGTGTCACTGATGAGCAGGTTTCTGTTCGTAGTGGAAAGGTTGTTTGTACGGATTTTGTTTCGTTAACCTGTATACGCCTTAGTTGTAACCAGGTATATATTTTATTAAGGATGATTTGGAGGTAGTTAGAAGCTACACGAGTGTTTGAGTGTGATGCTAGCACTGCTAGCACATCGGCGTAGGAGGCTGTGAGTGTTTGAGGGATTGTGGGCAGATCTGCCGTATATATAAGGTAGAGAACTGGTCTTAATATACTTCCCTGTGGCACTCCTGGATAAGTAGAATAGAGGTCGGTCAATAGTTCTCTTAGTTTGATTTGAAAAGTTCGTCCTTCTAGGTATAACCGGATAAGTTCATACATTTGTGCAAGATCCCTTCTAATTTTATATATTAGTCCCGTGTGCCAAACCTTATCGAAGCAATACAGCAGTGCAGTATCTTTTAAGATTCAAGACGTGGTTTATTTTTGTCACTATTCGATAAACTTGTTCTATTGTACCGTGTCCTTCCCTGAAATCAAACTGATGTTGTGGGAGTATGTTTCTGTCTGCAAGCATGGTTTGTATTTTTTGTAGAAGTAGTTTTTCAAACAATTTAGGGACTATAGGTAGCAGGCTAATTGGTCTCTAAGAGGTAATGTCCTTTGGGTTTTTTCGGGCTTTGGAATCATTAGTATTTGCCCAACTTTCCACTATTCGGGGAATATTTTAAGTCTTATAGCTGCATTGAATATATATGTAATTAATTTACATCCTGGTGCTTTATGCGGATTAGGACTTTTGACAGCAGTTATTACTTGTTTGACTTTTACACGCTTTAGAAAAGGTCATGCTTCAAGTGGTTCCGCTAATGTGTATCGAATTGTTTGTTCTTCTTCCACTGTGCAGATTCTGGGTATTGGCTGGAACACTATAGACATGTGATTTGCAAATGCTGCTGCTTGTTCTTCGTCGCTTCTAGCCCAGCTACCATCTGGGAGTCTGATTTGGGGGAATAAACGTAGTTGGTCTTTTTAATTTCTTTATCGCTCTCTAGAGTGAGGCATATGTGGGTTCGTAAGGTGTTAAACTGGATAGATAATTTTGTATTTCCTGATTTTTGTGCTGTTTCAGGAGAGTTTTGAAATTTTGGGTGGCATGGTTAAAATTAGTTTTGTCTCGTGGGAATGTACTGTTTTGCCAAATTCGTCGAAGTCTTCGTTTATTTATTTTCTGTTTAATAAACAGTGGGCACCGGTCAAGTGTACCCTGTTCTTCGTTGTCAGGAGTTGCTTCCCAGGTAGCGTCCTGTAAGGTTTGGTTGAGATGTTCCACTACAATGAACAGATCAATGTCCGTTTTCAAAGCAATGTTTAATTTAACCTTTTCTTGGATGATTTCTCGAAAATACTCCCAGTTTGTTCGCTTACTATAAGAAAGTGGGAGGGGTAGTTCTTGTTAGTAGTTTTGCGCTGTATGTTACAATTATCGGGGAGTGGTCAGATAAAAGGTCTAGATTGGGTTTAGCTTTGGTGTATCTATCAGATATTCCTTTGATTACACAAAAATTTAGGAGATCAGGAAGTTTTCGTCGATCAGTAGGTCAGTAGGTAGGCTGACCTGTTGATAGGTATTGAAGATTGTTATCTTCAATGGATTTCAATAGCTCTCTGCCTCTGGTGACCGTAACCCTAGATCCCCAAGTTTGATGTTTTGCGTTATAGTTTCCTCCTGCTAAAAAGCGTTTGGAAGAAGTCGGTGAACTGCTGTTTGGTTATGTTGTGCTTGGGCGGGCAGTAAATTGCAGAGAATACTATTTCCTTGTTCTTGTAAGTGTTCCTGGTGATATTTGGGAAGTTCATAGTGCTATAAAGTATTTTTAACTATGAGTGCAGTTCCTGCGTGAGCAGTGTTGTCTGGATGATTGGTTGCGTACATTGTATATTTGGGTATTTTCATGTATGTCTTGTGTGTGAAATGTGTTTCCGATATCATCATAATATCAATGTTGTTTATGAGGAATTATTTGAATTCTAAATTGTGTTGTGCTAATCCGTTGGCGTGTTCCAGATTACGATTTTTAAGCTGTTGTCCATTATTAATGAAATTTGCTAACCAGGGCTATTAAAAGATTGAGCATAGTGTCTATTCTTTCCATCAGTTTGACCATCATTTTTTCTAGATTGTTATCTGATGTAGGTGAATTTTGTTGGGTAGTTGTGGTGTGGTAGTAAGCGGTTCTGGGCTGATTCCTTGCGTTCTTTGTAATTACGTCAGTCCCTGTTGTAATAATGAGTTTAAAGGAGATGTAGTTTCAGCTTGCCTGGACCGTAAGGGGGGAAATTATCGTTTTTGTATTTCCTTGGCTATTGTACATCCTCTATAATTAGCTGGGTGGTTGCCCTGACAATTAACGCATTTTACGTATGTACTTTTAGTTTTACGCGTACAGTCCTTGGTTAGGTGTTCCCCGGCGCATTTCACGCATCGGGCTGTTCTGTGGTAGTAATTTTTTGAATGTCCGTATCTTTGACATTTTGGGCATTGAATAACTTCTCGCTTAACGTGTGGGAGTTCAAATCGTATTTTAGAGTGCATTAATAAATCAGTTTTGTAAATGTCTTTATTATTATTGTGTTGCTGAAGTTCTACAAAGAAGAGGGGTAGCGAAAGTTTTGTAATTCTGTGTTTTATGTTATGAATGTTCAATACTTGGCTTGTTATTTCTGCCGCTAGTTCTTTGAGGTCGGTTGAGGGATGCATGTCTCGCAGTACCACTTTATATTTTCTATCGGTTTTATTTTGAAACGAGTGGAACTCTGTATGTTTGTCTTTTAATATTTTAACAATGGTGTTATAATGTTCGGCTTTGTGGAGCTGTAGTTTGAGTGTGTATTGATCATTTACTCTTTCATTTAACATGTCGATAAGGGGTTTGGTATTACTAACCTCGTAAACAAATATTGGTGGTGGTTGTACTTCTTCCATTAAGGGTATAAAGAGAAAATTTTAGAAAAGATTGGTCACAGAACTAAAACTAAAACAAAACTCATGCAGAAATATTAAAAAACAATTAAGCAAAAAATATTTTTAGACATCGCGACTAATAATAACGAAATGGAAGTTAGAATCAAAAATTTCCACTCTAATAAAGAATATGGTAAGAAAAATTTAAGTATCATTAGAAAAATGGTATAATTTTTTCTAAAAAAAGATAATAAAAACAAAACTACGAAGACATCAATCTACTGCGTACGATACATAAAAATAGAGAAATAGTTATACAATGCAAATTTAGCAAAATATATTAATTTTAAGAAAAAATTACGGATTCACACAAAAAAACTTCATAACTAAATTATATATTTTTCGACAAATTACAGAAATGCCAATTAGATTTTAAAAACTTTGTACTTATGCCTTATAATTCTTCAAAAAAAGCTTTCAATAAAGTTTTAATAGGTACTAAAACAACTTAAGACACCTAATAAAATTATCAAATTATTGCAAGAAACTTACAAAGACCATAAAAAGAGAGTTAAAGCCGTTCTCCGTTATTGAGATAAAATAAGGGAAGAAAAAGGAAATAAATAATAAGATACCTTAAGTTCTACATTGCGAAATATTGATGATAAAACTACTAAAACAATAAAAGGTACAATATGATTAGAAAAGCATTTCTACAAGAAATATTATTTGAATTTAATAAAGCATGCATAAATATAACATGTAAGTAATAGAAAAGTCAAAAAATTGATAACTTCACTTGTACAAAGATGTTATGTAATAAATAATGATACGATATTTCAAATGTCAAGTGATTACAGACAGCATGTTGGGCATAATTAGCAGTTGGTAAAATGTATCGATCTAATTCTTTTGTGAGTCGATAGAGAAAATCTTTGACCTTGATGCTTGTCACAAAAGATTCAGTTCGCATTAAACTTTTGCCAGAGAAACGCGTAAATTACCATGAGTGCTGCGTGAGCGTCGCGCTACGAAGTTGTATACTTCTCTACCCACACAAAAGATTCGAAAATGTTTTATGCAACGGCTGTTAAGTAAATGAGCAAGTAGTAAACATTTATCAGTAAGTAGATACAGCAATATAAGGAGACAAAAACGATCTGTGACTTCCCGGAATGTAGCTTTATGGGAAAAATGTCTCCTAAAACCTAAAAACAGACGTGAACTTGTTTTCACAGAACCCGGGCTTAAGATTGCGTCAAACAGAAAGGCGTAGATATATCGTACGTAGCTATCCAAACTTATCTCCGTGCGTATGATATCAAATGCCGTAGTTCAGTGAAAAAACCTTTGTTAGGTGAAAACCATGTGAGAAAGCTACTCACTTGGGCAAAAAACAATATCGACCGAGAATAGAGTAATGTAATCTTTACGGGCGAAGCTTCTGTTTGGGGAGATGTTATCGCCCCACGAGCCTAATCAACCTCAACTAACAGGTTAATACAGCAGACCATTAAATAAAAATAGTAAAAGTGCATCTTTGGGGCTACTTCTTAAAATCAGAACGTTGCATCTGTTTACGTTCAACCTGAGTGCTCCAAAAATGCTCTAGATTTATAAGAAATATTTGTTACCGACTGCCAAACTTGGTTCATGAAGAAAAAAGTGGACTGAAACCTGCAGAAAGACAACGACCACAAACACTGCAGCAAACTTTGCAATGAGCGGAAAGAGCATTGTTACGTTTAATTGGCCGTCGCAGTCGCCCGATGCAAATCCGACTTAGAATGTGTGAGAATACATCAAGCACAAGCTTCGTGAAAGAAAATTGTCACTTTGAAGCAGTTAACACAAGAAATACGTTCATTTGGAGGTCCTTGTCGGATGAATACGTCATCAATTTGGTCGAAAGCTTTCCTCGAAGATGCCAGGCAATTATCGACGCTTGTGATGACTGGAAACATTGTTGATACAATAGCATCTTTGTTCTGATGAAGTACAACACACTCGTGTATTTGAAAATGTTTTTAAATATTTTTTCTTCTCATTAACCCGAACACGCCGTTACTTAACTGACTATAGTAATTGAAACTACAAACGTTGGGCCGGCAAACAGAAAAAAAAATTAATAAAACAAATAAGGTTCCTGTATGTATTAATAATATAATATAAAAAACAAATACCTTACTTAAACAACAAAAACAAAAATTTATAAATACAGTAGGCCAATGAAAGAGAGTCAAACAGCAGAAATAAACATGTTGTATAGAACATTAACAAAAATAACAAAATTATTAAAGTTAACAACAAAGTGCAAACCAATGGAAAAAAGAAAATATATAGTATATAGGTTCTAAGAAGAAAAAGAAAAGAACATGTATTTTAGCATGTTACGGACAAATTCTAAAAAAAAAACTTATATTCACGAACTAGCAGAATAGCTGACTGAAAGAATTTTAAAATTTTGTAATTTGTACAAATTTTAATATATGTATTAATAATCATTTTGGTTAACTTTAACTCTACATCTTCATTTATTTTTATTCAAAGAAATAATTTAATTTTTTTTATTGTGGTTGATGTTTGTGGACGTAACTAATTATTTTTTATAGTAGAAAAACGAAGAACGCATTTTGAATTTTGTAATATGTGTATCACGTATTATCATAATTTTTAATTAAACAAGCACATAGAAATAATCGTGAATGTGCACCTTAATTATAAAAAATATAAAAATGTATCCCATAAATTAGTAATAACAAAGAATTGTGTATGTAACTCTATATATTACACTAATTGATGTGCAACACTTATAAGGTAGAAACAAATACTACATTTAATAATGTATTATTTTTACATAAATATAAAGGGAAAAGTGAAAACGAATAATAATATTAAAATTACCTAATATATGCTTTTAAATGTGTATTATTATATTATACTAACATATAAATGCCTTGCCTATATAAAACTGCTTTTTGTTATTGCAAAATTACATAAGTATAAAAGGCACTTGAGATTTAAATAAAATTTTATTTTTATTTTCTTCCGCAGCCTTTTTCAATATCTGGAAAATATTTTTACCTCAGATTTTATTTGGAAATCGAAAGCACATCTCCGTAAGCTTTTTAGTTATTCAAATAAAAATATAATACACAAAGCTAAATAAAGGTCCGACTTTGAATGGCACAAATAAAGCAGTCATTCAAGGTTGTGTCATTTTTATGATCTTTATAAAAAGTAACTGTGCTCTTAGAGCAATTTCATTAACCACGTAGAATTGTTAGAAAGAATTTCAGGGCAATATGATCAAAGAAGCTTGACGTAATATAGTTTTATTTACAGCTGGTCCTACAACTAACAAACAATTGTAATAATAAACACGAAAGGATGTCGCCTAGCAACATGTATTTACTAATCACTAATTATCAAGATTTTGTTTGCTTATTTAAGCGTCGAGCGGTATTCCCACCTTTTAGTAGATTTGTTACTAACAAACTAGAATATTTCTGAATTCTATTCACGCAATCGGTTGCATACTCTTCATTTCATATTTGCCTTATTAGATCTTAAGATCGTCGTGCAATGTTATGTGGCTGACGTATCAATCTGCGTTTACTAAAGTGCAAAAAGGCTTGCATTGAAATCTTTGCATAATTTTAATATTAAGTGTTTTCGTTAACCTCAAAATTAAATTTCTAAGTCCATATAGGAGTTAACACTACTTTGCACCCTAGCACTTTGCTATTATCCGATAATTTGGATTTTCTGCTCGAGAGCCAATACATTTCTTTCATTACAATATCCATTTAATTTCTTTTTTATAAATTCTGTATGTTTTCCAAATTAATCTTTTATACAAATGCGCGTCAAAACAATTGGCTCCTTAGTTGATTAAATTTTTTATGATATTTACTGCAACCTGTAGGACGTAGTCTATGTGATAAATATTGTATGGAACTTATATGTAAAGCTAATAATACAATGTCTTCTAAAGTGATTATATGTTTGTCTCATAAAAGGTTTGCTGTAAATATTTGATATAAAAGACGTCTCACTAAAAAACACCCCCACTGAATTAGTATAGATTAGATTGGCTGACTCCATGATCCATGTGATAACACCTCTCGCTTAAATATAATTTTAGAAATAGATAACACTGATGGAAATCATCTTTTATTACTAGCATCGATCTATAATATTAGCTTCCACAGCAGATTGGATAATGCTGGTGAGAATGTTATCGAACTATGTGAAGTGACTTCGTGCGGAGGTTTTCTTAGTTTTTGTATTCAAATTAATCAAATTTTTACTGTGTCAGGAAATATGCTACTATAAATATAAATAAAGTATAGTTGTTGAAAACAGTGATAGATATACTATCCCTTCCAATTATCTAGTTTAGAGAATTTCTCACTTCTCTAGTTCACAAATTTCTTTTTATTTTTCTCCTTCATCATGCTTTGAATATAATCCGTTGCGACACTACGATTCTGTATTTTTATGCTTCTTCCATCTTTTTTTCGGTATTCTTAAGCAAGGTTAAGCCACATCATCATTGTCATTATTTGCTAGCGCCTTTGTGGAATGTCGCTCCCTTTCCAATATCTTGACAAGATTATCAGTAATTCCTTCGTAGTTGATATCTTCATGTAGAAAAATAGGAAAATGTTTGAAATATTTTGTGATACCACATCAATATTATAATCGTTAGTCAAACAAGTTATATTGTTATTGTTTAACATATTTTGGTTCTCTTATTATTTGGCTACATCGTAATTTATGCGTTTACGTTTCCTTGATGGTTTGACTTCTTGCTCTTCCAATAAATTTTTATTTCTTATTTTTTATTTGAATTAATAGTTATCGTCCCACAAATTTATATATATATATATATATATATATATATATATATATATATATATATATCCTTCAAGAACAAGTCCCTGAAGGTAACGGATCAACTCGTCTGACCAGCTTGTTGAATTAAGGCCAAACTTTCTCTATATTGTAACATATCTTGCATATTAATGGTAGATAAGGCGGACAAATATACGTAAACTACTTATTTGTTTTACTAACGGGTTATGAAAATTATTCAACACTACGTATGTATAAAATGCACACAACTAATGGCATAAAACTTCGCAGTATTTATCTGCAACACACCTATGTTACACACGCAGCTTTTACACTTGCATTTTCTCGGTGTCTCGAATGTCCTTGACAAGCAGCTCAAAGGTGCCAGAAGAGTCGCGAATCATCTGGAGGAGCCAAACTGAAACCTTCTGGAATGTTCTTCGCACATGCGTGTGGCAGCAAAATTTCTAGAAGTCATTATATTGACCGCCGAGCGTAATGGGATGCAGATGTATAGCGGCCACGTTACGGGTGCGTTCGGAAATTCGTTACAACATAAATCAACTCGTATCGCAACGACTCTCAGTCCCAGCAGATGAAATGCCACCCACCAAGGTAACGGTGAGACAGGCAAAAAATCAGAGGGTGTTAAGAATATCCAAGAAAGAAAAAAGCTGCTAAAGAAAACTGACCATAGCCACGTGTCATTTTCAAACCTTTCAAACTGATGAAAGATTGACTGGCCTTATAAAACAAATAAAAAATAAAGTCTAAAACATGTATTAAGCTGTACACAGGGTGTACGTTCTATCACAGTTCCAGTATAACAAATAACCACCAACACAGCTGAAATAAGATTTCTAATAAACAAGAAACTAGAAAAAGACAATTAAAATAAACAATATATCACCAAAACAATTCATCATTATCCAGACATCAAAGAAATCTCAGCTTAAATAAATTTAGTTTTATGCCACTGACTGCAGCGATGAATAAGTTGAAGACTTTTATGGAGACATCTTAAAAGCCACCACAACTAATAAAGCATATTTTTACATTGTAAATGACAAACCATAGGTCAGAAATTTTGGAATAAATAAGAAACGGTGGAGGACGAACCCCGATGAACTGTGCAAAAAATCGTAATTTTTTTATTATGAAAACGCATTTCTAAGAAATACCAATAGAAAGTTTATGTAAATAACAAAGAATCAGATTAATTATATAATAACCACAGTGCCACATAAAACTAAACAAACCTGTGATCAATAAATTTTCCACCGGCTGTAACCACAGACTAATAAAAGCAAAAATAACAATAAATACAAGACAAAAACGAACAAAACTATTAAAGGAAAAGAAAAATTTTAACAAAATAAAACAAAAAAATTAATAAAGTAGCTAGCGGAATGACCACAAACATCAGAAACAAATTTGTCACAACAGCAGAAACATATTATGAACACCTCTGGAACTCTAAAACAGAAAAACAACAAATGCATACAAATACCGAAAAGGTTAAAAACGCACTAGTAGAGATAAAATCTACTAGAACCCCGAAATTTATAATCTTTTATTGAGCATTTAAAGAATCTATGTTAATTTTCAAAATCTATTACAAAGCAAATTTAGATCTTTATTTCAATATCTTAAAACTATTTTTCCTCAGCTGGCGTCGACGTTGTGAAAAAATATTATCAAAAAAACGTTGTATAATATGTGCGTTTGCAGGAAGATTACGTCGAGAAGCGACAAAAGCTTTACAGCTTTCGTGTCATTAGTTTGCGAGAAAATTGGAGATGTAATAACTTGAATGCATCTCGTATTAGATTTCCATTATAGTAAACAACAGTGCTATTATTACTGAGTTACTAATATAAAAATAATTTTGTTACAAGCCTTATCTACCAAATACAAAAAGTATTAACAACATTTACTATTAACATTTAATACACATTTTACGTTAGTGATTTAACTTAGCCATACTTGCAGATAAACTATCTACTGCAAAATAAAAGCACAAGAATATTAATTTAAAAATTCATAATAAGAAAACAAAAACAATCTATACCAACTAAATCACATGTAGAATCTAATCCTAAAAGTCAAAGTAAGAATTAAAATAACTGCAATAATTTCCGTTAAATTGAAGTAACATGACTAATGTCTGCTGATGCTTATTAGCATTTAGTTCTTCACTTCTGCACTAATCGCAGAGGTTGAAAAGTATATCAACACGATATGAACATTAAGATCAACAATGAACTGTACTAATCGTATCGCCTTTTTTTTTTTTTAAATTGCATCGCTTATTAATTCAAATAGTGCTACATGGTAGTGCGCCTGTAATAGCTCGTCGTAGCACTATAGCCAGGTAGAGTACATTAAATTGTTCGCAATTCGACCTGCATAGAATCGAATCTTTTTAGAAAAAACGATTAGCGAAATCTAAAAATTTGTTTGGATAGTCATTCCTTAAATTTGTGTGAACCATGTCGTAATAATTAGAAATAGCGGTAAAATATTTAAATCGGGCCGAGCGAGGCAACACAATAAATATCCGCCACCATCTAATCAACATGAGAAACGTCAAGCTGAATTTAGCATTGATTAGTGCAACGCAAAGTATCACAGACTCTTCCAATTGCATGTTCGTGGGTCAGCCGGAGCAACAGGAAATTCAAAAGGTAGATAAGTGAATTGATTTATTCTTTATGTTAATCTTTTTGATCAACATATTAATTTGTAATCACGACAAAGCAACCAGAAGTGATTGCTTTAAAAAGGCAAAGGACAACATCAAGCGAAGGTTTACGGTATTTGTAAATTTATTAATAACCAATGGAATCAAAGAGCAAATGCAGAAATTAAATTACATATAAAATAATACAATAATAGATAAGATATGATAAACAAGGCATCAAGCCAGCGTGGTCCCGTGGTTGAGCGGCGGGCTGCGATGCTGACGGAAGCGGGTTCAATTCCCGGTGCTCTCTGGTGCCTGGCGGGTGGCCTACTCAGTCACAAAAAATAATTGAGTACCTGAGTTCACTCGAACAAGGGGTAATAGTGGCGGTCGTCTTAGGCGCGGTGCTTGCCACACCGTCCCGCACCAGAGATGGTGCGCAACGACCGGGCAGAGAGAGCGAACGTATGAGAGCCTTAACCTGTCAGTTCGCAGGCCGTGCTCCCACGCGGGGCGTAGAGCCTTACCATTATTATTATTAAACGAGGCATCCAGCGCTTTTAATGTTTTAACAATATTTATTTTGCAATAATCGTCTGTGCGCATGATATTGTTGAAAACATTTTTTTTTAATATTAAGTGGAAAAATCCTAAACTCTTCTCGAGAAAGATTGTACATAAATAATTCGTTTACTGAAAATTAAATTAATAACTGAAAAGGTTTTTATAACTATTTTAAATAAATGATCTACGATACCTGTTCAATTTATTGAAAAACATTAAAAATTAATACAAGACACACATATAATAATAAAAAGCAGTGCTATGGTCCAAAATGCCAAGATTTAATAAATTTCTAGAATTTCTAAACTATAAGTGTCACCTGTTAGAATCGCGAAACAATATCAACAAAGGGCAAGCGTTAACAGCAACTCAAACTACGATAGCATACGTCGTTTTCAACAAATGTCAAATTATATAAATGCAAAGAGTTTCAAAAAACGGGCGTCAATAAATGCGTTGATAAATAGAGGCACTTGTGTTTGGTTTCTTTTTATGTAAAAATATAAAATATTGAAAGTAGTTGAGCAGGTTGTAGAAAATGCTTAAAACATAATACATTATTATATTATGAGACTAAGGATGATAACGTTAAAATTACTATTTGCAAGGAACTGATGGCAGTTCCAAAAAATTCAAACGTAAAAACTCATAGTGGACTTATACCAACGTAAGTACTGTTGTCGGCTATACTAATTAAAATAAAGGAAAGGGTGGCAACAGTTTACCGATTTATTGCAACTACAATTAAAAAATGGATTTTTCTGTAGAGTTTAAATTAAATGGAAACTCAAATAAAGTATTGAGTTAAAACAAAAATTTCCACTCGAGGGTTAATAAGCATCGCGAAAATGTTGTATATCCGATTTTATCCCGTGTATGTAATTATCCACCGAACCAGTTTACAGTTAGGTTTGTTTTAAAAATACGAGGCAACATTAGGCTCGCTGACCCGAAATTCCATTAACTCAATGAAAGCGATGCGTTATTGGAAGCCGAAATATTTTATGATCCTATGTGTGTATGTGACGATGGCAAAGTTAGGTTGGATTGTTGTTAAAAAAATAGGTCATTGAAAAATTACATCGAAGGCAGTTAATTAGATAATGACAATCCGTTCATTTCACAAAAATTACATTCAAAAACCAAACATTTATGCCTGCGAAAGAGTTGCAAATTGAAGAACATTTTAGACAAAATACAAAGCGTAATCAGATAACAGCGATATACTGTTTCTTTACTATTCAATAAGAAAATTAGACTTAGAGGAGCCATAAACGTCAACAGAGAAGCAGGTTTGCTAGTTAGAACAGAAACTTATGAAAATCCCAAAGTTAAACACTTAATATAATAAGAGCATGCGTGAAGTTGTTAACCTAAAACGTGATTAAAAATAAACCACACAAAATTAAAGAAGAACATTGTTTTCTGCGATATCCTGTAATAAGAGTCGTTTATCTACCAAGCAGCTAACGCACCAGTAAAAACGTGTACTGGTATTTCTCTAAACGATTTTTTAAAAGTCGATGACGTATAAATCTTCAAATACAAATTTAATCCTCTAAATAGTTTTGCATGCGGTTCGCAAAGCAATCAATGACATATTTTTACGGCCAGACTCAAATATTACCTTACAATAAGTCAATCTGTAGAAATACTTGTTGAAAACATTTATCTACAATAGATTTGCCGAAATTAGATATATTACAAATTTGGAAAAGCAAGAATATATTACCCATGTTCCTTCATAAAGAATAGAGTTTGGAGGTTAACATAGTTAAAGAAAAACTAATCACAATGACCGAATACCACCTTGATTAGGTATTTGACTACAGATAATAATTTAAAATGGGTGGTGCCTTATGTACTCCGATACAAAACAACTTTTGAAAGAGTAAAGCTAAATGATCCAGACATTTATCTATATGTGTAATTGACCAAGTATTAGTTGTAATTCTAAAAATTACTCACAAGGAATATTGTAAAAATGATCACATTTGAATCCGTTTTCATAATATCTAACTGATCTGCATAAAGAACGATTAAAAAAATCTTGCTTACATTACTTGTGATGTAAAAGTATAAACATATCATCGATTTGATAATCCAAAAATATTTTTAAATTTACTTTGTAAAACTTAACCAACGTTTAATCCTGATCTATCAATGGCAAAAATAGAAATTTATACATAATTTATGAACTACTTTGGCCTGCTTTATAGAAAGAAGAGGAAATATCAAAATCAGAAAAATTAAGGTGTATTCATGGATTTTTGCATTTACTATAGATATTTTACTAGTTCTAGAGGTTTTTAAACTTGTACTCTAACAATGCTAGAAATTTTGTCGAATCGAACTGCACAACTTGCTCATATTAATTCATTCGAAAACATATAATTCTATTTTTTTGACTAATAAAGATACCAATTCGCATTTTACACTTGCTAGATTACCACATTTTGATGGAGACTTTTGGAAAACGGCATTTAAATTATTTGATTATTGTTAGTATCAAAATTGGAGAGGTACATAATTAAATTCGAAGCAAATTTGCATGCTCTTGCTCTCACTTATTTTCTTACGGAAGATGCGTTCACAATCGTCTGGATCCGAACTTCATGGAACTGTTCCGCTAATTAGCAAAGTATTTAATATGTCTAGCACTTTTAGAGAAAATCGTATAGAGAGTACTTGAACCAACTAAACAGCAAATATTAAAATTGACCTAATGGTTTCATGGAAGAAACACACATACTCCTCCTACGTTGGCCCCTCAGAAGAATTGTTAATACATTTTCGGACACTGAGAGCAAAGCACAAGTACTTAATTTCAAATATATTCGGGAGCTTAAACACCACATATAACACGAGTAGCGCCTCTAAGGACAGATAACATGCAAAATATTCATGTATTGCTTACATGATGTCAATTAATCAAATTAGTGTTTAAGATACAAAATTATTAGTCATAAGACTAGTAGAGCATATATGTTATAATTTATATACATCATAATGCACATTTGTATTAATTATTTAGCTGAACGTGGTAAATTCAGGGCATTTTAAAAATAAATATTACGGCCTTGCTAACGTCTAGACAAGACAGGCTAGACTGGCTATGTAATGCTGAGGTCTCTTTTGCAGCAAAAGTAATCCACACATAAAGATCAACAATAGAAATTACTAAATTGTGCTGCATTTTTTAATCTTAACATGTTACACCGTTTAACAACTTAAGTTGAGCCACATGATGACGTAGTACTGTGTAAACAGCTTACATGATATTATGCACGCCTTAAGTGGCACATTGAGCAAAAATTAGAAATGAGGAGATTTGACAACAATTAAACAATGCAAAATTGATAACTTTGGTCATGTAATAGGTGAAGATATTTATTGGTTATTACCAAAAAATTTAGTTTGGGTCAGACGGTGTGCTGGGAGAAGAAAGTGTTTTATAATCTATTAATTTCAAAAATATTATTTTATTTATATAGAGATAAAAAATATAGTAAATTGGTCGATAGCTTTATAAAATGGTAACATAAAAGAGAAAAAGAAGCACAATTTAAAAACTCTTTTTATTAACAATACTTGCCGCTCTTATAAGCGAGCTTTTCTTATATTTAAATATACTACTACATTATAAAACATTCCTCAAAAAAAATTATATACTTATTAATAATTCCTCCTTTACTTTTATGATACACTTAGCGTAAATTTAAATTTAATTAAAAATAATTTAGATATTCTTCAAAAATATTTTTCGAAAAGCCTGAAATTTCCAATATTCATGTGAGTTTTTATTTATTTGAGATGCGAATACAAAAAAACAACTAGTTAACCACACAAACCAATATTTATCAGGCAATTACAAATACATTGCTTTTCATACGTTACAGAAGCATTTTACTACTACATTGTGTATCACTAACAAGGCCGCATTGACCCATAGGCTAAATAAGCTACAACCTCGGGCGGCAGAATTTGGGGACGCAAAATTTCGAATTGAATAAACGAAAAAATTAGTTCTATCAGAGAAACTTTGAATAGTCATTAACTATTAAATTTGGAAAACACCGAGGTACAATAAATTTTTAAAAACACTTATATTGTAACAGAAATAACATATCACTAAGAAATGATTCAGAAACTTCTCAGAATGGCCAATGACCGTTCGGGCTATTTCTAGCGGCGCCCTCGAGTTTAAGTTCCAGAATCTTCTGATTCGTTTTAGAACTGCAAATTTTAATAAAAGGCGGAAAAGATGGGTATTCGCGGCAGTCGAATAGGAGTCATAGAGCGAACAACAATGCTATAAATAAATTTGTGTTGTTACAGTAACTGTTGACTGTTATATTAATAGTATTATAAATTATAATTGTTATACATCAGTGCAGCCTTTATGAATAAAATTAAGTTTTGAAGTAAATGGTCGTTTCACATATCAGTTATTATAAAGGCTAAAAATGATCGGGAAAACGGCCAAAATTTATTTAAAACACAAAGTGGTGCTGAAATCACAAAACGTTTCAAAGAGTGCCTTGAACGGCAGGATGCTGTAATGGAAAAAATACAAAAATTAGACATTTTTTTTAGGTAGTGTGCAGCAATCACAATCGTTACCACCGATTCAGCAATGTTAAGACTAAATTGTAGCGCATCAAATATATAGCTGCAAGAGTCTTCTAGCTCACAGTGCATTTAAAATACCCCCAAAAAGGTAAACCCAATTATATCAGTTGATGACCCGACATTGTGGTGCATAAATGATGAACTTCGTGAGTTGGGGCCTACAGTGCAGCCTAATGTTAATGAATAGAAAACGCATCAAACGAAATGGGTTTTTGTGCGCCTTGCAAACTCTGTGGAGAAATGACATTCCTAGCAACTAAGGAAAATAACCACACAGTAAAGATCATAACAACAACCCAGAAAGTGCATTTTAAAATGTATCAGTAAAAGTCGAGTTTCGCAAAGAGTGGATTGGTAAATAGCAGAATAAATTTTATATTGGTGAAATGTTCTTTTAAGAGTTGTTAAAGTTTTGAAGTTTTCAGTTTTCATGGGCTGCCAATTCATGGCAATAATAATAATATTAGACTTTACAAAAAGTGGCAACTTTCTTGGCTGTGTAAAACTGATTTCAAATTTCAATCCTTTTCTGGCATGTAGCAAAATTTGAAAATAAAGGAAGAGTGTTCCCTCGTACTCATCAAGTAAAACTGTCGATGAAGTTAAAGCGGAGATTGTCCAAGGGATTGTAAATGTCAAATATTTTATAACTGTGGACTCAAAATTAGATGTGTCGCATACAGGCCAACTAATGTTTGTGATACGCTATATGCTACCTATGAGAACTCCTTTTAAATGATTGTTGACGGACACACACACACACATATATACGTATATATATACACACGCACACGCACACACACGCGCGTACATACATACACACACACGTACATATTCACACACGCGCGCACGCACGCACGCACACACACATATATTTTCTTTGATTCTGATTGGCAGTTCCTCATTATTTCGTCCATAAAAACAATGAATAACGTTGGTTTCATCACCCCTCTTTGTTTCAGCCCTTTGCTTGTTTTGAATTCCTTGGAACTGTTGTTGCTTATGACGATATTTCTAGTGTTCTTGTAGAGGCTTTTTATTACTCTTCTTAGTCTTTGATTTACACTTCTGTTTTCTAGGCTTTCCCATACCTTTCTTCTTGGAAGTTTGTCAAAAGCCTTTTTTAGAAATCCAGGAATGCTAAAAATTTCTTTTTATTATATTGTAGTCTTTTAGCAAGTATTTTTTTAATGATAAACATGTAGTCTTGTGCTCCTCTTCCTTTACGGAAGCCATTCTGTGCATCTCCCAGTGTGCATTCTGTTGTGCTTCTTGCTTTCGATTTTATTATGCTTAATAACGTTAAGCCCCTGTAGTTGTCGCACTGATTGTTGTCTTCTTTTCATGGATGGGTACTATATGTCCTATATCCCAGTCCTGAAATATTTTCTCCCCCTTCCATGCTTTGTTGAAGATTTTCAATAGCCATGTACTTTCTTTTTTACCTATTTTCTTAATCATTTCCATTTTCACCTTGTTAAAGCCCGAAGCTTTTTGGTTGTTAATCTTTTTATGGCCTTTTTCATCTCTTCTCTTATAATCTTTTCCTCGCCTTCTTCAAACTCATCTCTTTTGTTTTGTTCTTTATCTTCTATATATGTATTGTCTTCTTCTGTTTCTGCTTTCAGCAGTATTTCAAAATACTCTTTTCATCTATCCATAGTTTCGGTATTACTTTTGATTGAATCATTTTGTTTAGTCTTTACTCTTGTCACTTGTTGTTTTCCCTTTCGTTATAGATTTTAGTACTTTGTAGGAAAGTTTTTTATGTTGTCTGCTATCTCATCCGATCTTTCTTCCAAATTCTTGCCATGCCTTCTCCTTTGCTTCCATGTTCTTTTCTTTGTTTTTTTTCTTCTTTATTGTTTTTAGTTCTTTATATCTGCTGTAACTAATTTCTGTCCTATTCGTCAAATATTCCGTCCATTTTTTTTTCTTTAGTTGGGTCTATGTTTTTAATTCTTCGCTCCAACATCTCGTTCTTTTGTGTATTTTTATTTATTTGGATACCGACTACATACTTTTCTCGCTGTCTGAGTAATTATTCCTTTAAGCTTCTGCCATGCTTGTTGTCATATGTTTTATGTTTACCGTTTTTCCAGTATTAATCTATCCACCATTTGTACGTACTTTCTTGCCATTTCTTTTCTTTTAATTTGTATATTTTTTATTGTTTTCTAGTTTGTTGTTTTTGATCTTCTGTATTATGAACTCTCCCTCTTTTTACTTTTGTTTCTATTAGGAAATGGTCGTTTTATATTTCTGTCCCTTTTTTAACTTTTACGTTTTTGACAGGCTTCTTATTTTGCTTCTTGACTAGCACGTAGTCTATTATAGATTTTTTCTTCGTCGTTGGTGTTTGTCTGGTGTATTTGTGGATTTCTTTGTGTTCATAAAATGTATTTGTCACCATCAAGTTGTTATATTGTTATTTCTTTTAGTCTCTCCGTGTTTACCTATTACCTTCTTCGACTTATTTCTCCTTTTCCCTACTCTTTCATTAAAATTGCCTGTTATGTATAGTATTCCTTTGCTGCTAACTGTAACTCTTTCTAAATCTTCCCAGAACTTATCTTTTGATGGTTTTGTGTTGTCGTCATTGGATCCATCTACACCGTTATTAATTGCCATTTTCGTCATCATCGTCCCTCAACATATATTTTTTTATTTTTTTTGCGTGGTGCGTGTTATTTTCTTTTATCTGTTCTTCGAAACTGTCTCCTCGCGGAACCTGTCCCCTATTATTCTTTTTTGTGCATCCTTCTATTATTCACGTCCTATTCCGGTTCTTCTTTTTTATACATCATTTTCCTTGTATACTACGTCGTTGACTATCAGTTTGTTATATTTTATGTATGCCCTATGTCTATTGTTTCGCACTTTTTTAGATGTGGCGCAGTACTTTTCTGTTTTCTTGTACTTCCTTACTGCAATCTTCGTCTATTCATATGTTCGCCCTTTGAGTTTTTTTGAGTTTTGTAGCATTGTAAATTTTATGCTCTCTTTCTTTATCTTGACAAATATAGTTTTTTTTTGTCGTTTTTGTATTGTCCCATTTTTCTTATTTGGTCAACGTCTTCATTCATTTTGTGCATTATTTTAAATATTTATTTATCCCTTTTTTATTTTCGTTTTCCTCGTCTACTACTCCTTTTATTATGAGATTCTTTTTTCTAAGCTGTCTATTTTTCTTTCTGGTTTTGCTGTTAGTTTTTTTAATGCATAATTTTTCCCTTTATTTGTTTCATTTTTGTACTGACGTGTCTAATGTCTTGTATATATGCTTCATGTTCTCATCTATTTCAGGTTATAATAAAGAATGTAAATTCTCTAACCACATAGATCCTTACGCGGACCACTCTTTGCAATCCTGTCAATTTTTTCCTTAAACAACACATTTATAACCTTTTTTCAGTCTCATGTTAAAAAGGACCCCTTTTTTGTTGTGGAGTGTTAATTAAGTGCCCGTGCTGATGTCAGTCAAGCCTTATTTAAATTTTACCAGGGGATTATTGATGTTCTGGGTACATATTACCCATGATAGTGATCGGGCTAACGACGCACAGTATAACGCAAATCCGATATTGGAGAATCTTAAGAGTCTTAAAATGATATTAATGGTATGCTTCTGAAACATTTTTTTTCTAAAGTCTGAAAACGTAACTGAAAAACTTTAAGAAATAAGAAAAATATACACGACAAAGGTCATTAATCTATACAATACTTTAAATGATGTCAAAGTTTTCAAAGCTAGAAAATAAATCAAAAATTGATGTGTAAGGCTGATATCTGCAAAAAAAAGAAATCAAATGTTTTTTTAAGTAAAAGCAAAGATGGAAATTACGAATTTTTCCGGCGACAGGTGCAACTGATACTCTAAAGCTCAACTTAGTACAAAAAAAAATAATCTATACAGAAATACATAAGCATTTCGAATTTCTATGAAAAACCATACAAATAGAAAATGCGAGAATATGGCAGACGGAAAATCAGGTATTGGAAAAGTATTCCTCTGATTTAAAACAAAACATTACGGAAGAAACGTGTACAATTAGCAGCATTTTTAAGAATCAATAAAGGTATTGACAAAGAAGATAAGAATACCAAACCAAAAATATAATTAGAGCTAAAAAGACTTAGCATTGTTGTAGTTATGGGACGTAGAGTCTGCTTTTCTCAGTACTGCCATCATTCTAAGAATTTTTCCAAGTATGACAGTTACTAACTAATGTACTAACTACTAAGAAAGTAAAAATATTTTTTAAATCAAAGTAAAATAAGAAAAAATTACTGAACTTGCATTTTTATTTATTATCAGTGAATTTCTACAGTTTTTCTTTTGATGACATAGTCGAGGTTTGCTAATTTTTCAACCGGGAAAATAAATATTTTGCAAATAAAAGTTTTTAGATAAAATAAACATTTATTTTTGCTTTTTATTCATTGATGTGCGAATGTATGTAAATAACGGATTAAAGTGTATGTATGTAACAAAAATTTAAAAGATTTACATAAATGTTGAAATCATCAACTTCGTAATTTTTTTATAAAATTCCAAACATGCAGACATTTAAAGGAAGATGGATAAAAAATTATAAGCCCAGGGCCTTAGTCAGGCTACGACTATTAAAATTTAGTTACAAAGAATTATGCTGAACTTAGCTTATAATTGCTTTTCTTATCGTATAAATAAAAATTTATTACCTTGCCAAAGAATTGGACAAAAAAAATTATTTATTTACATTTTTATAGTTTTGCATTATAGACTTCTTTTTGCTGGTATATAGCAATTAACTTAGTATTGCCCAGTAATAAATTTTTATGTTAAATTTTACGTACTTGAAATAATATATGATTTTGATATCTTATCCAGCGACAAACAAGTTTCAATTTTGTAATTGTAATTTTAACCTGTCAATAATAGTAAGTAGCATAGCGCTAGCGATTTAGCAATACCTTCTATTTACTTGTCACGTAAAATGCAATAACATGTCATCATGGCGTATATAGGTTTCCGAAATTAGAAATATTTGTATATATGAAGATTTAAGTTCAATTCAACAAAGGTAGTATCTTTTAATTCTTAATTCAGCTTTTTAAACTAAAAATATAACCTCAACAAGTTTCGTAAATATAGTGCGCTTTTGCTTTTTCATATGTATTTACTTCATGTGTGCTAAAAGTTGATATGTTAAGAAATAAGAATAAACCTTTTATTAAAAGTCAGTCTAAATTATCTATTCTAGACAACATAGAAAAATACAATTATGGAGTCACAAAAATTCATCTTTAAAGACTACGTTGAAAAGTGCAATAGCTTCATAACTTTGATTAGCTAAAAACTTAAAGTGAAAAAGCCTCAGGAAGCGACCTCATACCAAACATAATAATTAAAAACTACACAACTAAAGTACATGCCTACTTAGCCACAGCTTTCAATGCCTGCATGCGACTTGGTTACTTCCCTGCTGCCTGGAGGCATGCAACCATACTTGTATTTCACGAACCTGGAAAAAATCGGCACTCTCCAACGAGCTATCGACCAATTAGCCTGCTCTGAACTTTATCCAAATTGTTAGAAAAAATAATGAACGGGCGCCTACTTCAAAACCTACACTTGCTTAACATACTCCCTCCATTCCAATTTGGATTTAGATACAAACACTCAACGACCCATCAGCTACAACGAATTGTGGAATACATAGAAAAAGGCTACGAAAATAAAGCTTATACTACAGCAGCATTCATGGATATAGCTAAGGCTTTCGACAGGGTCTGGATAGAAGGTCTACTTTATAAACTACAGCGCCTCCACATACCAGAATATTTGATACATGTTATACGATCATTTCTCACACACCGCACCTTCTCCGTTAGAATCAATTCCACATACTCAACAGTTAGACATATCAATGCAGGCGTCCTACAGGGATCCATATTGGGCCCAACACTATTTAATATCTACGTCCATGATATAGCTCAAATAGACAATACAGCCATTGCTATGTACGTAGATGATACTGCGCTACTTACCCAGAACAACGAATTATTGGAAGCATCAAATGAACTACAATCCAGCCTAAATACAATATCAAGCTGGATGGGAAAATGTCACATAAACCTTAACTCAACCAAATGTTAAGCCCAAGTGTTTACCTTACGACGCCTCAGAAATATACCCAACATTCAAATAAATAATGAAGAAATGGAACACACAAAATAGCCCAGTTAAATATCTAGGGGTATACTTAGACCAACGACTAACCTGGGGTTTCCATATTAACGACAAATTGAATGAAATCTATATTAGATTAGCCCTACTATACCCACTGATAAACAGAAAACGTTCTCTACACATAGACGGTACAATGCTAATCTATAAATCAATAATTAGACCAGTGGTAATGTATGCATGCTGTGTATGGGGATCTGCTTCACCGACTCACATCCGCAAAATACAAACACTACAAAATAATATTCTTCGAATAGTCACAAATTCTCCGTGGTATATAAGGAACCGCCAACTACACGCTGAACTAAATATCCCAACCATAGAAGAGCACATTAAAAAATTAGCGACAACCTTCTTTAAAAATTTAAACAACTGTGCAGGAGCAGCCCATTACGCACTAGGAATGAGACACATACATCAACGTTTGAAACGTAAACTGACACAAGATCTCCTTTTAACCGATGATAGCAGTGGTAATGAAGTGTAGTGTACTAACAAAACCAAAATAATACAACAATAAAACTAAACAGTGAATGGGTAAGCCAATAGGCAATCCCTAAGCGACAATAGTGTTACATGTAATCAACAGTTAACAGAACCATGTATAGCACGACGTTGCTGATCTGGTTAAATAAATTTAAAAAAACAACTTTGAAGTCAGCATTACGTATATAAATTTGGAAACGACCTCAAGCATAGTAGTATTTATTAAAAAAAGAACATTATTTTAAATTCATATACAGACATGTAATGCAATAGAAATTTTTCAGTAATATTCCTATAACTGTAAAAAATTATTTAGAAATTTATTGCTTATTACTATTATTACAGAAGCCTACAAGAAAATTATATTATTTTTTTAGTACAAGTACTCTTTTTTTAAGAATGTGAGAACATAATAGTGTTCACATTTAGTCATATATTAAAATACTAGGCAGATCATCATTAGAAACATGTCTTTTCTATTTCTTGAAAATTTGGTAGAAAACTACATACGAAACATCCCCAGTTTGCCCACAAGGTACCACATATACACGTATAATCTGTAGTGTAATTCCATTCAGCTATTCGGATTAAAATATAAACGAGGACATTCTCAGACTAACGTACGACGTGGAGGTGCAAAACGACCAAGCAGCAATCTTTCGCGAGAGAATGCGAAATTATACAAGAAGACTCTTGGTAAATGTTTGCTAGCGTGCAGAGACCTTCGGCGGTAACGAGATTATTCTCTCGCTTTCGGTCAAGTTTTTCCCTCTTGAGCTAATTTTAGCTAATAACTTAGGAAGATAAATAAAACACTTAAAGATAGTAGGAGAGGCAGGTGGTGCACCGGACGACGAATAATGATGGAGAGGTCCAGTCGCCAGTTCATTTTCCACGCCACTGGGCAGCTCATTACGTGCGCGAGATTACAGCCGACTAAGGGCATTACTGCAGCGCCAATCCAAACTTTCCCGGTGTTTCGTAGTTTTCCGCATTCGGCTGACACGGCGATATTAACGGTTGCAATCTGTGCCCATTGTACAATTAGGCGCCCTGTTTTGTATGTACGGCGAATCCGCCATTAAGCGCGCCCTTTAAAGCCCGCCCGCCATCGATCACATTTCCTGTCGATTCTTTAAAACCGCGTAAATCTAGCAATCTGGCCCATAATAGAGACCTTGGACCAATTTGTGTTCGTTTACATTTTGCGCGAAGATTGGTCGCCGCCGAGCTCATCAATCAAGGAGCGGAGGTGAGACGACATGATGGGCCGCGCTCGCCGCGAATATTAATGAGCCCGTAATGTAGACGATACCCATCATAATACAACGCACTTCACACCTCCTCCTAATCAAAACAAATCGGAGGGAAATCGGAGATCGCTGCAAGCCCCAGGCAAGAGCGGAGACCCATCAGCCGAATGATAATGAGATCTATTTACCAAACTGCGCCGTAAATACACCGCTGAAACAATATCTATGTAAAGTACCTCCCGGGCGGTGCAATAGAGACGGGAGCGCAGCGCGATTTCGTTTCGGCAACTCCTTCGGCGCAATTGTCACAGGAACGCAATCCCGTATAAAACAAACTTTAATGATATATTTTGCATTTGCCCGCCGTCGCGCTAGCTCTCGCCGGAGGTATTTCTAAGGGGCCGTAAAACTAGAGCGAACGAACCTACGTACGTAACCTTCGTTCGGCTTTGTAGCGGGCGCATTCACATTGTTAATGGATCAGCGCCACTGCAGTGCCGCAACGACGGTTCGTTACGCAGCCCACATTTCATCAACTGGAGGGCAGCCAAGCCGGGAACAAACACTACCCTCGGGCGCCAAAGCTGAAAGACGCCCAAAAAGCTGCGGAACTCGATCTATATCCGGCAATTGCCATAACTTCTGGGCTGTCCTGAGGGTACCCACAGCATCGGCTAATGCGAGCCTTCCGATGTCCAGCACGTCGCAACATTCGTTACAACCAAACTGTCAAAGGATAGACCTCCGCCGCCCCCGTCGCTTCCGAGAAACGCTGAGGTGTTTACCGCTTTCGGGGGCGCGAGCTGGCAAAAAGCTCGCGTCGTCGATTGTCCCTTATCTCATCCCCAATTGCCTATTATAGTTCGGCTGATCGCGCGACGGGCCAGAAGAAAATACGGCAACCCGTAAGCTCGCCGCAAAATGGGATGTCGCTGCCGGATGGATGGATGGGTGCACGGCAGCGAGCAGGCAAAAGCCCGCGAGAAATACTACAGGACGCGCTTCAGTACGGACTCGTTTAGTGCAACGCCGGGCACGGTTCCAGCGAGCGCCTTCGTGAGTTATGTCTCTCCGTGGTCGCACTAACTTCCAAGACTGCCCAACTTTCCAAGTAAGTGTAGTCCTGACATAAACCAGCGTTGCGGTCTAGCCAACGACTAATCTGTTCCCAGATGACGTGATTTAGTAACGGTAATTGCTGTAATTGAGCCCCGGCTCGTGCGTTTCGGTTATGGAAACTCGGAACGGAAGCTTTGTTACGATCATCACGTTCGCCTAGGCCGGATCCGCTCGCAAATTAGCGTTTAATTACGGCGCGCGCGGGCGGTCGCAGGTACGAGCCGACAAGCGAGTCCGTAGTAGACGGCGGGCGCATAAAAGCGGCAGGATAACGACGCGAAACCAAGTCGCCCACTTACCGTCCACCAGCACCACCTCCGTCGCCGTCGTCCAGACGAGGAGCGCCACCGCCAACACCAGTAGCGCAGACGGCATGGCACTAAGTGACCGAGCGCATCACCCGCACGAGCTTTCGCTCCGGACGGCACGAAGGATCTGACTGCCTCCGGAGCGCTACGCTCGCGCAAGCTCCTTCGAAATCCACGTGTCTCCGGACCATGATCGCGCCGCACTTTCGTATATATTCTTATACAAACAATGAGGAAATATTACCCCGTCCGCGGCCGTTTCTATCAAAATACGTCCTCTTTGCCGCATTATGCCATATGATAAAGGGCCTTTTGTTGCGCGAACACAGTGGCAACTTGAGCCGTCCCCTTCGCCACGCCTCATTGAGCAGGTATTATTTTAACCGTACATAAATTAAACTGCCCGGAGATCAACCGACTCCGGAATAAAAGCTTTCCGTCCGTCGACAAAGCAATCGGGCCGGATCGGCGGAACAAACGACGTGACGCATCATGAAGCCGGAAGGACGCCCAATCACTTTACTTGCTTACGGTAAATTTTCGCTATCTATTTTAGAACATCGACGAGCATTTATGCCCCGAACAATTCCCCGAAAGGGACAGGCCTCGATGAGCAAGTAAGTGAAAGCCGAGAGTGTGAGCTCCGTCTTAGTTGGCAATTTTCGGCGGCGATTAAACGCGCCCGTTTGCGCGATAGCGTCGCGGCCGCCTGCCTATTTTGTGTATGCAATTTACCCGAAACATGCATTCGGAATGTAAAAAATATATTGCTTTGGCAGCGAACCAATTTTTGTGAATTTCGTATGTTTTATCTTCGGGCTGATGCGTGGATCCCATTTCTAGCTCTATACTTTACGTAAAAAAGCCATCCCATTTTCATATATTTGCCCTTTATTCGATGCATTCTTACTGTGGCAGTATTTGTCATCGGCTCTTTTCGCGCTTTATGATAAGTAGCTTCCAAAGCACTCGAGCAATTTCGCTGTACAATTACATATCATGGTAAGTGCGCTCTATTGATGCCGCTCCACGGCACTTCTTCCGTTTCACAGCAGCAAAAAGCCACATAAAAAATTAAACTTTACATTCTACTACACTAAAAAAATATTTTAAAATTATTAAGTATTTAAACAACAGAAAAAATTACAGTTAATCTAATATCTTACTGAATATCCTAGAGTCTGTAAATATATTACATAATTAATAAGGTGCAAATTATTAATATACAAAGGATTAAGTATTACTTTTAAATATTTCCTGCTGAAATAATTATAACTGTTAACAATTAATAGTAATTAAGTTAAATATAGTAACATAGTACACCTGTGGATACTATTACTCATTGCATTTTTGCATAATATTTTCAGAATTTATTAATAGGATAATTACAAAAATTTATATACAAGCTTTACGACGTCCGAACCACTTGTCTACGGCAGCACGCACTACATCCATTGAAAAAGTATGGATTTTACCCGTCGGAGCTCGTTTCAAAAAATCAACATTAGGGTGTCTTTTTAAACAAACTATCCCCTCTATAATTTGTAATCTAATGGAGTTAGATCTGGGTTACCAAAAAGCCAATCCTCTACTATTATAAAAGTAAGGCACATTGATGCTCAGCCAAGTTTGTGTTGGTGCCGTGCTTTGTGAGCGGGTACGGAGTCTTGCTAGAAGATGAAAGGATAATTGTTTCATACTCAGAATGTGCTAAAAGTGAGGTGATACAACCCTGAAAAACACCGTTTAGGCAACAAAAGCCGTTCTCCGTCCACTTGGCAACATCGCCGCATCAGTGTATGTCAAGCGGCGGGAAATTCGAATGCTGCGCCCTTAAATTGTAATGGTGTCATTTTTGCTCGCAAGTAATGCTTTCCTGGAACAAAGATGCTTATGTCGTTACTTCTGTGACCGTGCTCTTCTACACCTAACACCATTCTGAGAAAAGAGGCGCGTTTATAATTAGTGGCAACATATATAATAGTAGAAAGGAGGCACCAAAATTCTTAGAAAATAAGTACTTTGTATACATATAGCTTACATGGTAGAGCAAGTTTTAAATCGGAAAGTGTGTCGAATGTTTTGGTTGGATTGTTTAAAGTACTATAAAACGTATTAAGGATACTGAAACAGGTAAATAAGAAACAAACAGCTTTTGTGCTACATTGGCACTAGAGAATTCAATTCTCCATATTGTAAAAAAGTAACCTGCTTGGTTATACCATTTATTATACATTTACTGGTATATTGGTCTAATTTTAAAGTCAATAACAGCAGCTATTTATTTGAGTAAATTCTTAATTATCTTCAGGTACTCTGCAGTACTAATAACATATTCTTCATATAGAAATTTCTTTATCAGTTTATCTGTCACGTTATATATCTTCTGCTTTATAGTGCCCAAGAGGCACATGCTTGCACTAAAGTACTTTTTGTCATTTAAAATATGAGAGTATGTCCTACTGTCGATCATAGCTATATGGTTATGCAAAGAAACAATAAAACCTCTAAAGGACCAACTCTAAAAAGGGCAGTTTGTGTTATACTCTCTTACGGCGGTGGATATAACTGTCCTGCAGCAAATTTGAAGCCTTCTCGTCCATGAACCCGCTTAAAAAGACATTTTGTCAGGTATCCCTCAAAGTGGTGACATTGACGGCTATACCGTGGGATGACGCCCTTAACGTTCCTCTACAAACGCTGAATGTTTTGTGTATGGACGGTGGGATCATTAGGATCAATAAATGCGATCGAGTGGTTAACGGTGAAGTGGTGGAAACCTTCATCTTCTGGAGAAGCATAAGCTGTCCAACAGTCCGATATGATAGTAGTGCCAAGGCGACTTCACCACTGAATTATAGCAATCAGTGTTGTAAAAGTGCAATCTGGCACGGGCTTAATGAAGATGCGTTTCAAAAACACACTGGCCTCCAATGCGCCTTTCTCTATTGTACTTGCGCTTACTAAACTTTGCTTTATAGATTTCGACGAAGACTCTAGGCCTTCCTAGCATTGTGGAACCAGTACACATAGACCACCCTACAAAAAAGACCAATTCACAATAGTGCGCCGCAGCATTTTTGTTTCGAGTTCTATGATGCTTTGCCAGAGAAAAGGCAATCTCCACGACAGACTCACAAAAAAGAATACGTCGGCGACCTTCAAATGCGAATTTCCCACCCGCGTACCACGTCGTGCGCTTCTGGGCACCGTACAGTATACCCAACGACGACGTCTCTCGTTGAGTTCTCCTGCTGCCGGAACATCCAGTCATTTGCATTTAACGGCATGAGCTGCTTGCATTGCGGGAAATTCATATTCAGACGGAGCACCCCGTGGTCAATGAAGAAATCCTCCATACGATTAGGATTGTCCTCAAAAGCAGCAACTCGCCGTTTACCAATGCTGTAATCGTTGCACTTTACCGAAGCCATGGTCACAAACAGAATGGCGTTCGTTGCAGAAGAGCACGGCTACATAAATAACGACATCAGCAACTTTGTTCCAGGAAAGCATTACTTACAAGCAAAAATGAGACAATTACAATTGAAGGCTTGACATAGTCTGATGCGGCGTTGTTGTCAAGTGGCCGGAAAACGGTTTTGTTACCCAAACGGTGTTTCGTGGGTTTTATAACCTTACTTTACCTGCATTATTTATGCACTTTTTTGCAATTGTGGCCCCATTAATTTGTGTGTCCCGCCAATGGACTGCTCGTTTGTAGCTGCCTTAGCATTTTGGAACATGCAGGAGCCTTTTTGTAAGTTCTGAAACAAACAATAAACCTGCAAAGCTTGCAACGCATAGCGAAGTGGCGAAGCAGTCAAAGACGAGTTGAATGATATGCTACATATCCTATCTTGCTGTTTTGAAAATTTGAAATCGTAAAGGTCACTAACGCTGACCTTCGACCAATCAGTTTTAAATTCACTATCAATCAAGCCTTTTTGGTCACCTGTCGATTGGTGACAACAGAATTTGGAAATTCCCAGCCGTCGCGAGTTTTTGCTCGGACGGACGGACGGACAACATGAAGTTAGTAAGTGACTCCGCTTCGCTTCGCCACTTAATAAATCATTGAACATTTTCTTTAATTTTCCTCATTTTTTCGACTGCGACACTTTCTCGCAGGTGCATCTGTTTATATAATCGATATTAACCATTTCTATTTAAAAACATGGGGCCGGCGAAGAGATTGCTCTGTAAGCAATCCCAGAACGAACTTAAAAATTAGAAATCAAATATTTCGAAAATTATTTGACATAGAATTTTTTCGACTACATTTTCGAATTCAGCGTAAAATTTCCTATAAGAATCACATTTAAAATCGTAATGTCCAAAATTTTCCCGAAATTCGAAGTCGAATATCTGGAAAACTATTCTAGATAGAAATATTTTAATTTCGAATTCGAAATCAACGTAAAATTTCCTATAAGAATTCATTTCCAAATTTTAAAAAATTTCAAATTTTGTGACGGACCGACAGACCGACCTACAGACAGACATATAGAATTCAGTAACGAACTTTCTAAGTTCGTTGAAAATTACTACAAAAATGTTTACGGGCACATTCTAAGTATGAAACAATTATCAATGCAAGGGTCACCTCGAAAAAACGTGAGATTCAGGGTTTTACTATGCCTTCCAAAACATTCTGTAGTTGCCCAGCGGTCAAAATTTTGACTCTCTTTTCACAAAAATCAATAGCTTTTACTAAATGGAGTACAAATAAATCTCAGCTGTTTGACAAAAAATAGCCCCACCAGTAACTTATGGTTGAAATTGTCAGATGTAAAACGTCGTGTAAAATATTAGTGATTTTATATCAGTATCACATAATTTTTTTGTATGAAAATGTCGAATTTTGAGCTGAATAAGTTTCATTTGCGGAAACTTTTAATTTTTTTTTACTTTGAATAAATCTGCAGCTGAAGCGCATCGATTGCTTGTAGAAGCACGTGGTAAGGCTGCTTAAGTGAGAGAAGTTCTTGTGAGTGATTTAATAAGTTTAAGAACGGTGAATTTGACTTCGAAGGCAAGGAACGCAGCGGAAGGCCGAAAGTGTACGAAGATGCGGAATTTGAAGTTTTACTGGAGGAATATTTATGCCAAACGCAAGAATAACTTGCACTTACATTAGAAGTGACTCAACAAGCAATTTCACATCGTTTAAAATAGTTGGGAATGATTCAAAAGGCAGGAAATTGAGTTCCATATAAGCTGAAGCCAAGAAATCTTGGACGCCGATTTGGCACATGTGAAATGCTGCTTGCTAAGCATAATCAAAAGGATTTTTTTGCATCGTATAGTCACTGGTAATGAAAAATGGATCCACTACAATAATTCAAAGAAGAGAAAATAAAGAAAACCACGTGACCATGCTTCAACATCGACAGCCAAGCCGAATATTTATGGAAAAAAAACTCATGTTGTGTATTTGGTGGGATCAGCTTGGTGCCGTGTATTATGCGTTGCTCAAACCGATCGAAACTATTACTGGGACTCTTTACCGAACACGTACCCACTACTACTCCAGACACGACCAAATTATTCTCCTGTATGATAATGCTCTTTCGACGTGGTATCGGTATGCTGCCAGAAAAATGAAAAAAAGTAGTAGCGATGGACAATACTTTGAATGAAACATAAGGTTTCGTTCTTTCACAATCAATGTCCAATTTTTAATAAAAAACGACGGAGATTTATTTGTACTTCCTTTACATCATAACAAACTTTTCATAAAACCATTACAGCTGTTGTATTATGTTTTTTTTGAACCTTTAGTAACAGCCGAGATGATTCTTTAGACGACTTAACGTATATGTGCCTTGTTATTATTATTCCACCAATTTAAAAAGAATTAATCCGTAATCAAAATTTTTCTGTGGCTAATATGCGTGTACTCAGTCTCTTCTACTTTTTTTAAAGCACCTGCCAAAATGTATGCTTCTTGTAAGCAGCTAGTCCTAGGTTTTTCTTAATAATACAAGACGTTTTTTTGATAATAATTGCAAGCTTCACTTTTCCCACTAATTCGAAACTGCAGCGATAAGTGCTACCCAATCATCTATATAAGTCCGCCATTTTGTTATTATTTTTTAATAAATAAAAATGTGTACTGTTTAAATGTGTATTAAAATATACTTAAAACTTTAAAAATTTATATTGTCCTTACTTTTCAAAAAAATTTCCGAAGAACCCCCTTTTTAGCAGTTTAAACCAAGACATTACCTTAATTATCTGCTAAGGGTAGTAAGATTTTAAGTTTCCTTTTCAATACCTGTTTCTTAGTTACAAATGACATTTTAAATATAAACAATGAAATTGCTTATATCGTATTAGCTGAAATGTATTATAAATTTTATTATACGTTCCACAATTTCATTTAAAGTTTTCAAATCATGTAATACGATAATAAACAACTGTTTCGGAAATAACACTTATTATATTGTAATAAAATAATAATTGTTTTTTTTTGTTTTTTCTAAGAAAAAGAGAGATAAATTGTTCTTCCATATCCACACAAGATCTACATCTTTATTCTTTGCTCTTCCAAGAAACCTGAGATTTGCTTAAATTATTTGGTAACAGCGTTCTATTGATTAACGTAAATCTGGAGGATTTTTTTATATATGTTGCATAGAAAAATCAGAAATTATAATATATTCAGTATACATTAAGCTAACTTGATATCTTCAAAACTGGCATGGTAAAGATCCCTTCAGTAATGGATCTTTTTTTAATGCAGATTGGTGGGCCAACGTCGCTTGAGTGTTTTTACAATCTGGTGGCGTGAAACCTCGTTTAGCAGGCGATTGTTTGAGCTGTAATTTCATGGATGTGTATTAATATTCAATCGGCTACGACTGTTGTTGGCGGTTTTTACGTTGGTAATTGACGTAAAATTTTAGATTGGCATCTTTGGATAATGGCAATGTTTCTCTTACTGGCACAGCCTCACAGTTCCACTCTGTAGATCCATATGGACTTGACGGTAGCTTTGTATATCAGTAGGGGTGATGTTCCTACAATTAGCCAAATTTGATTTTTGTCTTAGCTTTATGTTTCCTTTTTTTTTGTTGTTGTTGTAGTGTTTTTGCCAAGCGAGCTTATGATGTAGTCTCAAGTATTTCATTGTAGTGGAATGAGGTATCCCGGTATTGTTTAGGTAATTGGTGGGCACTGCTCTCTTTACAAGACGAATATCACATGGCATTATTTCCATTCATTAACTTTTATTTTCAATTTCTTCTTGAACTAGTTTTTGAGTTGATTATTGCGGGTTTGGGCTTGACGTAATGCGATGCTCACATTGTGATTCGCGAGTATGATTGTATCGTCAGCGAAGGTGTTATAGGATGTGTGGTTGGGAGAATATAAGTGAATATAAAAGGTTCTCTAGGTGCTTTCTTGAAGTACTCCTGACTGGATTATGCGTAGTGCTGAAACTTTATCTTTAACTCAGTTACTAAAATAGGATTCTAGTAGCTTGTAAAATTGAAGTGGTACGATTTGTTTAATTTTGTATATAAGTTCTTTGCAACAAACCTTATCAAAGGTATGGCTAATGTCTAGTAAGAGGGCCGTGCAGTAAGCTTTTTCATCTAAAGCAGTGTTTATTACATTGTGATCCGGTAGCACTGTTAGACTCTTCAGTGCGATCTACAAAAGCCAAATTGCTAGTTTGGCATCCAGTTTGTTGCTGATAATTCAGCGTCGTAGATTGGTCACACTAATCTCTAAAGGATCTTGAAAATCACCAATAACAAGCCTGTAAGGAATTATGTGTAGTCGGGGTTTTTACCCAGATTGAGAATGAGTATTTTTCAGCTTTTTAAAATTCTGTAACAAGTACTGAAGTTTCAGTATAACGTTAAAGATGTAGGTTAATAGCACGCGTTTCTTTTTGGGTGCTCACATAGCATTTTGGGTATGATTTGATCCAGTTCCGGTAGTTTTTAAGATTTATTCGTCTTATCTCAAATTTAATGTCCTTTGTAATAATGGCGATATGGGCGTCAGAGATGTTTCGGATGGTGTCAGGATTTCTAAGATTGGGTCGCTAATTGTGTCTTAGCGTGGAATACATCATAAAGATGGTCAGCAAACAGACTTGCTTTTTTTGTCACCTTTAGCCCATTCTAATACAGGAAGTAGTTTTCGTAACGGTAATGATGTAATATGAGGCTTTAAAAAGAATTTAATAAGTCTCCATATTGAGTTGTCGTATCTATTTAAGTTTGATACCTAATTTTTGAATGAGATGTCTCTTAGGTTTTTAAGTTTTACTTTTAGTTGATTACTCAGGTTATGTCTTATTTTGTCTGATGGCTGGTGAGTTTTTTATCTTTGAGCTCTAATTTTGGTACTAGTTATTTAACTATATATAACAGTATTAGTTTTCCTGCGATCGATGATAGGGAGACGACTTGTTGGACTGCACTTTTTAACAGCATATTTACCTGTAGTTGACTAACGGTATCATCTATTTCTTTTAGATTCTTTAACTTGGAATTTCAAATCTGTGCTTTTATATAAAATACAGAAACAAAGTTCCCAGTCTGTTTTAGAGTTGTGAAGTCTTTTGGAAGGCACTGTTTATAACGCAAGGGCTAATTATTGCTATAATTGGTGTGTGATCTGTCTATCTAATCTAATATCTTTAAAGCGCAATACGTAGGTCCTCAGTCTCCAGTCCCCCGGCCGTGTGAAAAGCTTTGGTTGCCAGAGTAACGTGTTCGGAGCCACGCGGAAATACATAAACGATCATCGTATCTTTAAAAAACACTGAAATTTTAAAAACTTAAATTAATATTAAATTATTTATCCTACTATTTTAGTTTTTCTGTTCTGTTTTGCAAATAAGCATTCTTTGGTATGGAATGGGTACAAACAGCTGAGCCCCATAGAAATTACATGAGAAAACAAAGAAGTGAGCAGACTGCGGATGAAAGAACAGCAATAAATGAAGCGAGACGACGTATATGTGTCGAAAGAACTCTGGCGGAAGTTGAAGTAGAAAACCAAGCAATATGACAACGACGTTCTCAAAAAACACCGGAAGAAATAGCTGCAGAGAATCAAGCAAGGTAACAGCGACGTTCTCAAAGAACATCGGAAGAAATAGCTGCAGAATAGTAACGATTGCTACAGAAAGGTCGTAACACTTGCATTCTCTATAGCAGCCAAGCGTAGCTGGCTGGATTTTCTAGTTAAATGTTAAGTCGTATCTTGCGGTAATGTCTGTATAAGTTGTCGATATTCCATTGACAATAGAAAGGTCGACAAAGTCAGGTATTTCGTCGGGATTTATGGGCCGGTGTGTTGGGGTTTCCGTTGACAAGTAGTCGTTGTTTTCTGTAACCTTGTACAGATTTCTTCTTTTGGTTATGACTAGTCGAGATTTCCAGGTGGTATGCTTGCTGTTGAAGTCTCTTTTATAGTGTGGAACAAACGTTCGAATGTTGTACCTAAGACAACAGTAGGGAGTCACGACAGTTAATTCACGTAAAGTAAATACTTCAATGGAAGTGGCCTGGAGCATATTTTTTTCATATTTAGGGAAAGCATAGTATTTGATGTTTTGTTTTAACAGGATGGGGTTCCTGCGTGTCCAATTTTGTGGAGATGTTTGGAGTAGTATGTTAGATAGTTTTAAATTTTTCTCTAAAGTAGGTTTGCTTATCATTGCATATATCAATGAAATTGAATTTTAGAAATATAATAATTTTGTCTCTGTTTTTAACGACAGTTGACTTTCTATTGTACTATTTTAAGAATTTATCTATTGTCAACATGTTTAAAACCACGTTGTTTTGTTGAATCGGTTAGGGGAACATAGATTTAAATTTATCTAGCAACTTGCTAAGAATGAGACTAAAAGAAGCACGGAGTCTTCGGGTTACTCATTTTGCTGAATTTTTGCATTAACAAAGTATTAATGTAGCGTTCTTCAGAAATCGATAGTTAAAATTATGTACGCTGTATTAGTACTACTACGGTTCAATATTCTCCAATAACTCCCAATAACGGAGTGGTTAAGGGCAGCGTTGCGAATGGGGAGATCGCTTGTTCGATCCGACCCTTCTTTGTATATTTTTCTTTTTATCTATTATCATAAATAAAAAATTATAAAATGCACAACAATGTGAAAATACATTTATTATATTACTTAGCTTTTTTGCACTTGTAATGAATAAAACGTAATAATGTAAATACAATATGGTCCACTTAGAGAGTATTTTATTTAATATTTTGAGTTATACAAAAATGTACATACAATAAAAAAATTATTCGTAATTTAAACTAAATAAATAATACTATATTTAGAATATCATATTTTATTCATTCCAAATACAAAAAAAAATTAATAACAATAAATTTTTTTGCAGAAGTAAAGAGTTGACCTGAAGCCGAACAAGCAATCTTTCCATAATTTTAATTTGCGATATCTTGAAAACGCTGCTTCTATAGTAATGCTTTGCTTTTGCAAAATTTTAGCAAAATCCGTTGTCCTCTTGTGACTAATCAGCAGTATTTGCAGTTTGGAGTTCTGCATTTCTAACAATATTAGTGTAGTTCATTAGGCGGTAGAAATTTGAAAACTAATTTTGTAAATTTTCTTACTTTTAGGAGACATCCCTAAAAGCAAGAGTAAAATGCATTGAAGCTCCATTTTAGCCAAACCAGAAATTTAAATCCTAAAGGTTTGGGAAGAATATTTTCCAAGAAATTAAGGCATTCAGAACTTGCTCTAACAATCTATCGCTTATCATACAAAACCAGATATTTAAACTAAAACGCTATTGATGTTTGCATTCAATGACGGTTTGAGGATTCTCGTCAGATCAAACGTGATTATTGTGGAAATTAAAAATTCCACCTTTAGTAAAGCCGGCTTTCTTAGTAAAAAGGATGTTAGCAACGAAAGGGTAAGAGCTTGTACCTTTTTTGGGTAGGAGAGGGGTATAGGACTTGCTCATGAATAGTCCTCCAAACTACTTATACCAAAGTGAGCTGAAATTCTTTTAATGCTCGTTCCGGGGCTTTCATCAACAACATTCAAAATTTGTAGTTCACCTCCGGTGTACATCTTGAGCTCTGCCGTTCGGTATCATAGACTTTTTGTTGCAGAAAATCAGTTTCTATTAGCCGTTGAAAAACAGTTTGAAACATCGCATGCGACGGAAATTTCCAAGTGAGAAACACTTCAGGGTCGAGATGACGTGCACTCAAAGCATTCCCATTGGCACGACCGTACATAAACACCATAAGCTATTGCAGCATTTTTACTATTTCAGCGAAACCTCAAATTCAGCTGTCTAAAAGATAACTCTTCCCAACAAATAAAATTTTTTTAATACACATGCATTTTGTCGATAAGTACGTATGTAAAATTTATTACTTAAAATAAACACGCACTCTGCATATATGCAATCCTTACTTTACCATTTCGTTTGCTCGGATAGCATTGAGTAGTTAAAGTATCTACTAGAAAAAATCGCTGTTATTCTCGAAAACTGTTGTTTTTAGCTTATTTTGACCATACTATACGCCCTATAAATCTTTAAACGTTATTTTGAAATCCCCTGTATGCAAAAAATTTTTACACTAATTTTCAAGTCATCAAAAAGATCATTGAAATAAAATTTTTATATCTTAAGCGATTTCAAATTTTTTTCAGCTTTAACGTGTGCTTTATGCAATATACACTTTTTCCTTTAAAAATGCTTTAGGGGTAAATAGCGTCATTTATCTAGATCGCAATTAGCAGATTTGGTTGCTGCAAACGGGGTACAAAGCAAATACTTGAAATAACTCGAATTGTCAAGCGTAAATCCAACAAAGCACGTAAGGACAGACAAATTACACTTCCAGGCAACGAGACGCGTTAAAAACATTAGTCTATTATGCTTTCCTAAATGATGCATAAAGTAAACGGAGCGGTTTGTAAATGTAGTTAGTTTTTCACGTTTGTTTAGATTTGTATAGCTTTAGTAAAATTGTCCAAGAGGTAATGATAGTAACTAATAAATAGGAATATCGCTTACGTTTCATAACATCGAGATTGATGTCTAAAAAGAGACATGCAGTTCTGATATAAAATATAATGGAGCAGCCTTGTTTATGTAATTAAAACACACTGCAAGATAAGTGTAATTACATATAGAACTGAAAATGTACAGGTTGAAATAGAATAGCTATTTGGAGCATTAAACTTATTTTTAAAGTATACTGTTTCTAATTAATTACTTATTTTTAAGCAAAGCTCTTCGTGGTTTTGGTATGTATTAAAGTCGGATAGTTTCATATGTTCTTACATAGGCATCGATGTTTAAAACGAAAATTAAAAGCTAACCTAACACAAATTAAACGCTGTTCTTAATTATTTAATTTATTTCCTTCTGACTTTTAAGTGGCAAAACACACATGTATGCAGGCACTCACATACGCGCACACACACGGGTACACATACAACAAATCGCGTTACAGATATCAAAAAATGGCTGCCTTACTAACGGTTGTTGGAAAACTAATAAAGTGAAAAAAATTGTAAAATGCAACTGTTATGAAAAAACTGTTTTACACAACATGTTACATGAAAACATTTCTGTAAGGTGTACTACTGTGTACAAATATAACCCAGAATTTTTAATTTAAACTGCGCGGGCATTTTGTTGGGCACAAACCTTTTTAGTTTTAAGTTGGTAGGACTGCTACTGACATCTGTGTCAAATTTTAAGTTAATATCTTAATTAGTTGAAGAATGACGCTCGTTTTCGTAAACAACCAAAATTAACTTTTTCAATTTTTACGATGTCAGAAAATATTCAACAAAGAAGTTCGATAAATTTTGTGTTAGAAATAATATTTCTGCTGCGGAAACACTCAGAATGTTACAAAAAGCCTTCGGTAAACAGGCTATGTCTAAAACATAAGTATCTGATTGGCATAAAATGTTCAAAGAGGGTCGTGAAGGCGTTGAAGACGAACCACATCAAAGACGTCCAAGAACATCAACTGACGAACAGCATGTCGCGAAAATTAAGGAATTGGTGCTCCAAAATCGTCGATTGACAACTAGAGAGCTTGCTGACATCGTTGGCATTTCAAATGGATCAGTCAACACCATTTTGAAGGAAGTTTTGTGTCTCAAAAAGTCAAATCTCGTTTGGTTCCAAAAACCCTCAATTTATTCCTGACCATTTCGCTAAAAATTCCACCCATATCGTTTCGCAACCTCCGTGTTCGCCTGATTTAGCTCCATGTGACTTCTGGCTATTCAAAAAAATGAAAAGACCGCTCCGGGGACACCGTTTTGATACGATAGAAGAGATTCAAGCCGAATCGAAGAAGGTGCTGAAGGCCATACCGAAACAGGACTTTTCAAAGTGTTTTGATGAGTGGAAAATTCGCAGGCATAAGTGCATTGCAGCCGAGGGGGATTACTTCGAAGGCGATGAAATAGATTTTTAAGAATAAATAAGATTTCAAAAATTATAACAAAATTCCGGGTTATATTTGTACACAGTAGTATTTACATAGGTACTGCGATTACTTATCTCAGAGAAAAAACCTGTTTCAGTCTGCACTTATTTGAAAATAGTTAAAAGAAATAAAAAATAAGCAAAATGATGGACATACACTGGGAATAGTTAGGTTTAAAAGAAGACAAGAAGCATATTTTAAAGTAATGAGTTTTAAAACATTAAAAAAATTTGTTGATGATTATACAAATAAATGAAAAGATTACTAACCAATAGTACGTAATAATTTTTACGCAAATTGAAAAAAAAACAGTACATCTTATTATTTAATTATTAATATGAAATTAAAGAGTGTAATAATACGTAAATCGGCATTCTCAGACTTTATTTATTCTAAAAACTAAATAGAAAAAATTTATTTTTTTTTTCGTAGGCACTGCAGCCTCAAGGGTCTATTAACATCCACTAATTTTTCAGCGAGACCATTGCTTGTAATTGATGGCCACGACGGTAACCTTGGTATTAATGTTACAAATGGCTATTTTAAAGTCTTTAGAGCTGCTCCAAGGGAGATAACCTGAATTATCAAAATTTTATAAGCATATAAATCCAAAGTCCTAGAGTGCTGAAGAAAACCCCACGATTAGTTTAAGTGATATTTAAGGAACCCTGGGATACAAAACAAAGCATCTTGCCCACAAACAGCAAAGGGTTAAATCATAAAGTTTTCTTACATGAATTAGTTTTAAATAATCCTACTGCAATTAAAAGCCAATTAAGCTTAGATTTTGTTTAAATTAATGTATTATTTTTTTCTCTAACTATGATCATCATAATGGTAAGGCTTTAGGCCCCGCGTCAGAGCATAGCCTGCAAACTGAGAGGTTAAAACTGGTATGTTCGCTTTCTTTTGCTGGGTCATCACGTGCCATCTCTGATGCGGGGCGATGTGGCAAGCACCACGCCTTAGACGACCGTTAATTATTACCCCTTGTTCGTGAACGCAGGTACTCAATTATTTTTGGTGACTGAGTAGGCCACCCGACAAGGCAACAGAAAGTACCGGGGATGGGACTCGGGTCCGTCCGCATTGCAGTCCGCGCCTCAACCGCTTGGACCACTCTGGCGGTGAACATCATATACTTCAACAAAAATTAATAGCAGATCAAATAAAAACACATCCAACAATCAAAAGCATTCTGCACCAAACATCTTTAGAAAAATAATGACAAAATTAATGGAATATTAAGTTATGATTACTAAAACTCATTATTTTCGTCATCCTAGAAATCACTCTGTAGAACACAAATGGCCTGATTTAACATAGCAAAAAAACTATAACGTGCTCCCAATACACGACACAGTTATTATGTTAATATCTAAAACATAGTCAACTGTTTTTAAAGATCCATAATATATATTGTATACATTTTAACCTAATGTTATTGTTCATGTAGACACGTCATTCTCAGATAAAAGTTTAAACAATTCATACTTCAAAAATTTCAATCAAAAGCATTTTCAGTCTTCTTGATTTGAGCGCCACACATAACATTTTACCCCATAGACCTCGTGACGTTAAGATACTCGAAAATATCGCATCAGTAAGGTTACTGTCACAATGTTCTACTGTTACTCATACTTTCGCATTGGGAAGATATGAACGGAACACGCGAAGAATTTTACACTGAAATGTTATGTTCCATCCATACAAATTGATGGTGGTGCAGGAGCTTAAAGTATGTGACTGGTACCCGACAGGCTGCTTGAGAATATGCTATCATATGTGTCAGCTATTAGTGTTGTTTTTAGTAGTAACGGTTCATTTATCGGGCTGCGTGTATTGGACACAACAAAATCATCAAACGTTCTATGAGCCACCTCTCTACAGTTAGCAAGTAACTGTTTGATGTGCTTTTATGAAATTTGGCATCGTAAAACCGTATGATTGAGAATGCAGGACACGTGAAGACAGTCACATCTGTCCGTAAAAACCATCCCGCCATCTTAGTATTATAGAAAAATAGAATAATTATGTTTTCTGTTGTTTACTGTCCTTCATGATAAGACACAACAATTTTCATTAATATTTAATACTAGGGAAGCCTACCTTGTAGATCGTGAAGGCTATGACTTTAAAAATAAAGTGTAGAGGTTATAAATAATATTAACTCATGGTAGCAAACAATACAAAGCACTAAAAAAAAAAACGTATACTACTTAAGCATATTTGATCAATTTGATTCTAATAAAATTCTTTTTTATTTTTTTTATTAAGTTTATTGCCAGTTCAACAATTGTACATTGTTATTCATAGCACTGATAAAGTAAGGTATACATGTCATTTGGGATACATAACATAAGATACACAATTATCGTATCAGGTAGTCCTAAAGGATTAACAATGGGTTTTTGTGTTATCCGTTGTTATACATACAGATCCTGTGGGAGTTTACGCTTGAATCTTCTATGCAGATTCTTGTGTCCTAGTTTATAGTGCACAGCGCCTTCGCAGTTGGTGATAGTAACTAATAAAATTCTATACACACACGTTAAACTAACATGTAACATGGAGCTTTACAAAAAATATTTCAGTTAGTCACAAAAGTACAATAAAATATTCTATTAAAAACAAAAACAATTGTTTAATGCCACTAAACATCTCAATGAATCCTAAAATAAAAGAAAAGCGAAGACCAAACTGAAGCTACCAAACTACTAGAACTCGAAACACAAGTAAGTTGCACATAAATAAAACACACGCCTTTAGAAATTAGAGCGCAAAATGCTCTCTAACTTAACACCTATTGATGATATCAGTTATTTATTATAAAAACTTCAAGAACTCAATCTTCTAATGCCACTTCGTATTTTTAACCGAAGCATTTTACTTCTAGACGGAATATTTTTGCAGATAAGAAATTCTTTATACATAAAAGTCTCAAATAATTCAATAAAATCTCTTAACCTATAAGATCAGTAGAGATTAGCACTGTTTTTAAAAATCTTAATTCAAAGAGAGCCCTAAATAACAATCTAATATAACTGAAACTACCAAAAGCCATAAGAAAAAGCAATAAATTTCATAATTATTGTAGTATTGTGATTCTAAACGTTTTCTAAGCCAAAGTAGATTATGTTTTTATTGATATCAATAGAAATTTGGATCGACTCTGGATGAGTATTTAGTAAGTGATATTTCAGTATAAGATAGTGGAAATAATGATCCATTAATGTTACTCCTGTGACAAGTACTTAGCATATTATTTTTTGTTTGTGGAATAAAAGAAAGGGAGGAAGAGAAACTATTTTATTGTAACAATTGACTGTACTCTCTTTGGTCTCCTTGGAATTTGTTTATACACAAAAAGCGTTGGATTATGCTGATATTATATTCAATACTTTCAAGATGCAAGCATATTTTCAAAAGATGCGGTATTAGCTAATGCTCAACATACGATGAAATAGCGTAGTGATTAGTGACATAGATTTTTATGCACACCAACTTTGCGTCTAATTAGCTGAATGTAAACCTGAGGCTTTTTTTAGTTTTTACTTGATCCCCAGATGGTCTTTACTTTAATTAGTAATATAGTTTTGAAATGTAGATGTGTTCTTAAAAAGTGGCTATAAGATTTTGAGTTAATCTGCTGTATATTGTTTTGGCAGTTACATTTCGCATCTTTTCCACCTCGTCCGAGCTCTGTAACTTTTAGCAACTAGTTCTCTTATGTATGGCGAAATATTGTTTGTTTCAATTGTAAACAAAGGAGTTACTCCGTTACTTCGATAAGCGGTTTCTCTTTCATAAAATTTTTGTGCGCAAGCCTACACCTATTATTGTTAGAGATTGTGCGACTGCTCACCATACTTCAGCGATTGATTTCTGCGCATGTTTTAAAATGCTTTCACAAAGTTTAATTTTTAAACATACAGTACACCCCTGACGCCGAAGTTGAATATTTCAATCATATCGACTGGAAACCCTATATGTATGTAAGACATAAAGAAATCAAAAGCATTGCTCAATTTCCAAGGAAGTTATGGCATCAAAAGAAAAAATTTTAAGCGCTACTTTATACGTAACATGTATGTAACTATATATGTAAATATATGTACTATAGTTAGTTTTTAATTTAAAATATTCTTTTCGTTTTCTTTACAAAGCTTGTAAAATGTTTTACACATATAGGTATCAATACCCTTCAAAGCTTAAGCGAATACATAAGCGGACTTCTTTCAAATATATAAGATATGTAATAAAAGAAAATAGTAAAGGTAAAAATAGACAACACCAATGCTTGCTTATCGAGAAAGAAATCCACTTGTCGTGGTATTATAATTTAAGCTTTCGTTAATAGGAGGAGATTATTTGATTACCATATCAGGGCTTTCAATTGGAATTTATAAATTTGTTAATAATTTACTTACTAATAATCTATTAGTACTTTTTTATGCAATACTTTATCATTAACACGTGCATATACGTGTTTATAAGGGTATGCATACGCGTTCATGTGTGTGTGTGAACGTGCACTTGCGGTGTGTATACATCTGTTTGTTTTTCAGCTCACTATCTAAGTGACCACAAACGGCAACTTTATAAGACGGAATAGAGAATCAAAGTTAAATATGCATTTCTTAATATTTTAACTTAGCAGTTCAATGAATCTTCTGTTTTATATTTTTATTTTCAGTCATTTGAACTGTGTCTTTAACGTAATGTCGTCACCCAGCCCTAAAATATTTCATATCATTCTGTTTTGTACTTTATTCATCATTTGTTCAGCGCATGGGTGGTCTTCTTACACTTTGTTTATCAGCCCTTTTGTGGTTGTATGCCCTACCTAATTTCATTTTAGGTTACTTATTTCTTCAATAAGAACTGCAATTTGTGTTCTTCCTATTCTTCATTTTCTTTCCTTATCCTATAATAAGGAAAGTAATGTAATCCAAATTTGACCTACAGTTTTTCATTTCTGGACGAAATATAGCTCTAGGACACCAAAAAGTTGGTTTTAGCCATTGGTTTTGTGTGCGTGTGTCTGTCTGTCAGTAAACAGGATATTTCGAGAACCGTAAGAGCTAAGGACTTGAAATTTGGTGAAGTTACTTGTAGGTGGGGACGCAGTGCAAGCTTTTGGTAAAATAGCAGACGTTTGGTCAAGTCGCACAGCGTCGCGAATCTAAACGGTTGAAGATACAAAAATTTATGAGAATAAAATGATTTATTATTATGAGATAAACATGAATTTAAAATAAAAGTTGGTAAAATAAGAACTCGAAAAAATTGAAACTTAGGATTTTTAATATACCGTGTTCATAAAATGTTTCGCAATTTATATTACTGGATAGATCAAACCAGACGAACAAAACTAAATTAAATTTTTGATCCGAGGTCAAATAAATAAGTTATAGCCGATTAAAAATTAATTAAACGGACCAATCACAGCGCATTGGTGAGCTACCGGGCCGACTGGGAGGACGAGCGCTTGGCGATGTAGCACGCAGGCTGTGCGACCGAGACCACCTATTACCTTCAGTGACGTAGCAAAATTGTAAGTACGAGACAATTATTGTCTTGTACTGTTTATTTTAATCAGCTATTCATGTTGGACTCGCCTCGTCCTTTTTAAAATAACAAGTTCTGGGACAAGAGCAGCGCAGTTTGAGTATATATATATATATATATATATATATATATATATATATATATATATAATATTTATAAGGAGTCGTTGATGTTAATCAGATTTTTATTCTATTCCTGTTACTTCCACCATTAATTTTTACATTTTTCTTTAATTATTCGAAGTTTTTTGCTGTTTTTTGAGTCAGTGTCAAGATTTCTGCTCCATATGTAATCACTGGGAACACATATTCATCAAATACTTTTTTCTTGCGGTAGATGTTACTTTTATTATAATTTGCACTCGTAAAATTAGCCGAGAGGGTAATACGCCATTCTAATTATATAGTATATATTTTTACACAAAATTGTTGTAGTCACTTACAATGTACCTACGACCAAGATTGTAAAACAATTTATACATACATATATATATATATATATATATATATATATATATATATATACCTGTCTTATTTTAATATGATGATCAAAAAGTTCAGATGTTTTTATTTAAACTCAAGTGTTAAAACTACTAATGTTTTAAATAAAACCATTTTGAAGCCAAGTTCAATTGCATCGAGCATATTGGATCTTCTTTTAGATTGTCATGTGATATATGGTTTAGCGTTATCTTGTTGCAAAAGTATTCATTTTTAATTGATCAACGTCAAGTACTCTCGGTTCAAATTAATAATAGTTTTAGTGATTTTGCCAAGCATATAAAGATATCGCACTACTAATATCTGGGGTTATATTTGAATTCAGCGGACAATATAAAGGTAATTTTTTTGTTTTTAAGTTAGGGGGTCCTGTACTTATCATTTTTGTTATCTATCATCACTTCGATTAATTGTTAAAACATTTTAGCAAACATGCTATCTAATTTGTTGTAGCCTACTTTCAAAAATATAAACATTATATATCTTTGGTTTAAGCAGGATGGAGCGACACTTCGGGCGAGACGGTTGTTTTTTTTACGAAACAAAATGATTTCCTTGCACGGTAATCAGAAATGAGCGGCAAGATCCTGCGTTCTTACACCCTGTGATTTTTTTATGGGAGTTCGTAAAATTGCAGGTGTGCGCTACGAAATTTGCAGAATTCTGAAGATAGTTATAGTAACTTTAAGGGACGCATAAATACATGCAGACTAGGGTATAATAAGTAATTGGTTCATTTTAGTGATTATAACCGCTTTCATAAAAATTTGACTGATTTATTGAATTTTTTAAATTCAACTCCTTTTATGGAACACCCTTTATAAATATAAATTCACTGTTTTATTCGATCCGAATGTAATTGATCTCTGATAAGGGTTGGCTTTTTTAAAGTTTTTAAATCATTTTTGAGCTGCACGAGTTAAAAGGGCATTTCCATCTTCCACTTTGCATATTTTTCTTGCCGGTTTAATTGCTTTAAACTATTGCTTGTAATAATAGCGTAAAGGTATTAAATTTTCGATCAAAAAAGAAATTAATAGAAATAATTAATCAACTGGAATTAATATACGAATTGATAGAGCATCTCAAGAGCAGTAAGAACGTATATCACATAACATATTTTATGAAGTTGCACAAAGTAATGTAGCAAAAAAACTCATTGATTCATCCTACTAATTACACCATTATTAAATTGCTTATTTAACCTATTCACATTTAATTTTTGTTATTTATTTATCTTCGTCTTTCAGTTGCTGCCCTTTTGGGTTTGCTGTTTTTATTTCCAAAAACTTTTTTTTCCAATCGCTTTCTCTTAATCCTTTTTCTGTCATTATCGATTTTATATAGTTCTCCTATTTTAAGGCTGGTCCTCTTTTTCTTCAGCCGTGCGAAACCATTCAGTAATTTGCTTTAAGTATCGATACCAATACAGTGCTCTAATATCAAGGTTTTGATAATTCATTGTTTTAACTCTCATTTTCCTCTAGATACCTTTCGTTCCCATTCTGCATCTTCTAGTTTTTTTCAGGCATCTTTTTATGAAGTCGAGTTTTATTTTATCTGAGATTATCTCTATCTTTCTACTACGCAAGGGACTATGTTTTTACAAAACTGTAAAAAATGAGTATTTTTGTTGTTTGGTTTAGGTTTTCATTATATAATGTATCATGTAGATATTTTGTTTTCCTATTTAGCTCTAGAAGAAATACATTTTTTACGTTATTTATTGCATATGCGCCTAAAATAGCTGTTGGTGGTCCGTATATTTTAATGTCTAGTCTAATTATTATTTTTTTATGTTGTTCGAATAAGAATAAGCCTTTGTCCGTCTTCTTTTAATTGTCATGGATGCTCCGCCTTTTGTTTTTTCGTATTTAGGTTTCTCACTTCATATATTATAGTAGTTACGTAATATTTATTCTTCTATGCCCTATTTTTGGTTTACATTAGTATAACTATATCTTATTGTAATTTTATTTTTGTGATACATTCCTTTTGTTTGTACGTAAGTTTTGAATATTTTATGTTCCGGTGCGTATTGTTTTTTTTTAATTTTTAAGTTCTTGTGATGTTTATTTCTATATGATTATGATTTGACGAGATTCTGAGCTTTCTCCTCTAATCGTCTGGTGTAGCTGCATTTTAAGTCACTTTAATTTTGAAAAATAGCTCAGGCGGTCGAAATTTTTTTCATATGTTGAGTTGCTGACCTGAGTACCGCAATTCTCCTTCTTTACCCAGGCTTGGCACCGGAAACAGCCTTAAGGTTACTTAGGTGGTCGCAAGAATCGCAGGCTGAGTTTATTTATCATTTTATAAATTTGTTTATATTTTTTGAGTAAATTTTTTTTAAAAAATGTCCAGGTTTCGTTTAGAACTAGTATTTTCATTTCTTAAGTCGCTTACTGATTGGTTTGAAACAAAACTTTTATTGTGTTTGTTATAATACTGTTTACATTATATGACTGGTTGGTATTCAAATTTAAAATTTGTTCATTTATCGCTACTAAGTTCTAATAATATTTTTAAATAATTTATACCAACATCTATATCAAACTTTTTAATCAAAACTCTATATCTAAATTAAATAGACATATAATGCAATTACTAACTAATTATTACATTATTTTCAATTATAATGGTTGAAAAACTTGAATCCTTAAATATGCAACATATCAGTAATATTAAACTAAACGATTTTCGATTTGCTAGTTAAACGGCCACATTATCAAATATAAATATATATGTAGCCTCCTGCCGATGCAAATGACAGTCCAATACAAATTCGCGCTTTCCAATTTCAAAAGATAATTAGAACGATAAATTATACATCAATACATAAACTTACCAGAAAAGGGATTTGCCAATTAGCACTTTATTTTAAGAACCTTTAGGAACATGTTGTGTTATGCGACAACAAAATATTTATTGCCTTTCGCGTGCAGCTTTGAGAATGAGAAGCTAACAGCTGAGATCCGGGTCCTTGAGCAGTAGCAGGAACTAACGGGCATAGTTTAGGCCCGAAGGATCGTCTGCCACGGATTCCGTGGCCCTACTTTGTGTAAACAATATGCTAACGTGCCATACATAGCCCGGTCATGGTTCGAGAGCCATATTATCACCCCCCGGGGCATTGTTTGAATTGTTCTGCAATCTTCCATAGCACAAATAAATCTTCACACGTTCCATTTGTGTCATTATGGCGTTTGAGCGGCGCGAAAGGGGCGATATTTCTTGGAGAGCCGGGCGGTTGCATGTTCGAGCTGCTGCCTCAAGATCCATATGCGTCATAATTTATGAGCGCGCCTTTTTAAACGGCGCTGTCGATTTATGTCCACCTGGCCAGAAAGTTTAGTGTCTGAACTAAATATTCCACTTTCAATATTTGATATCCTATAACCGGGTGCGCGGCCGCCGTCAGCGCCAGCTGTGCGGCTCACACTTCATAACCTCCATCCTTGCGCTCCCTATCTCACTAATATCTATAGTCGGCGGATGATCGAGCGGCGCGAGCGTCCGTTTATTGGAAATTATATATCACTCGTCGCGGCCGTAAAACAGCGCAGGATCTCGCTGGGAAAAAATTAAGTAATCATTGAATAGTCTGGCCTTCCTTACTTCGCCCGTCCCATTCGATTTGGCGATTAGCGCGCCGAACATAGAACAGACGCCGAGTTCGCTCGTTCGGCCCTTTTTCAGCACGTGCTAAGTACTAAATCTTGTGTAAGTATATTATGCAGTCAAAACTTCTGGTCACGATTTCTCGCAACATACGGTACATCTTACATCTAAATCGTATTACCAACTTTGACGCTTATTTTGCAAACTATGCTTATATCAATTCCCCGTCCTTCGGGGCGTGTTTGCACGAATTCTTTTATCATTTTCAGGGTGAATTGCGACAGCTATTTATCAAAACTATTGTACGTCCATCTGCAGTGCGCGTTTGTTTCGCGTATCTATTTACATGCACGAATTGTCGCTCGCGTTTTCACAAAGCGCAATAAAAATAAACGTGGAGTTAAGCGCTGGCTATTAACTGCATCACACCTTCCATGCGAGGAATTTTCATTATAACGAAGAATAGTTTTTAAAATTATTAATGTAAAAGTAAAACTCTGACGTATCCACCCACATAAGTAGAATGCATTTCTCCCCTTTTACCACAAAATTAAATCTACACCCACGTGTCTGCTTATTGTTTTTCTTATATATTTAACATTTGAATTACATAGTAGAATCTACACATATAATCGCATCTAAAACTTTGCCGAATACAGTAAATATTCTAAATTCTTATATTCAAATTATAAAATTATTTTACAGTCATTTGTATTTTTGTTACAGCATATTCGGTTATAACCAGAATTAGCCTTAAAAACTGACTGTCTGGTGCTCATCTCTAAACCCCCTTGTCCCGAATCCCATCTCTATCTGTAACCTTGATTGTACGCTAACCCACCCTAGTCACAACTAAACAACTAAACGCCAGCCAGCCGACCCGTTGCTGTATTATTGTGTTGTGCTTGCGCGCTGTCGATTGATTTTTGTACGTTCCGCCCCATCCGTGGTGCCCCAGTACATCTGGTTAAGGAAAACCCACCCCCGGGTTGAAGCCGCCAAGCAAAGCACGCCGACATCCGTCGCCCAGGCTGCCAGACAACGTTACTTGCGGTAAGTCTCGTTTTAGTTGTTCCGTCGTGCATTTGTTCCCAAAGCACTTTTTCCCGCAGTCTGAAGAGTGCACAACTGACCTGCCGCCCACCCTATTTGGAGTTATTTAGTCATATTTGTATTGTTTTGTTTTTCTCAATTTCTTTGTTTTGCTTAATTTATTGTTACTTTGTGATTAATTTCTTTGTGCCCAATATATGTATATATAGTTTACACAGCTCTGTTGTTTTATTTTCTGTTTTGTTCATTGAATTGAACTGACACTACTTTAAAAATATTAATACTTCTTTATTTTTCATATTTTGGTAAAAACTAAATAAAATAATAATAAATTTATGTATGTTGTTTACAGGCCAGTCTACATAGTGGCCACCTGATACGAAAAAAATCCCAGATGTGATAGATTTCGGCATCATTAAAGGCATATATAAGTTATGCCAAATAGAATCCTGTTTAGATCCTTCATCTGATCATTTACCAGTTATAATCACAATCAACTCATGCATACTGGAACAGCAAAGCGACCAACATTCTACAGTATCAAAACGAATTGGGAACTTTTTAGAAGATTTTTAGATGATATATATTGACTGTACCAGTGAAAAACTCTGAAGACCTTGATATTGCAATTAGCAAGCTTACCAACTCACCGCCTGAGTTACCATAGATCTTTTAAAAGAGAGTTTTGACAAATTCTGCAATCAACTGGTCTGTCTAATCGCCGAATTTAACAGTCTCGGACTACTTTCTCTTAGGCAACTCAAAGGATAAGGTTTATATGAATAAGTTAAAAACTATCAACGAGTTAAAAAATAATATTTATGCAGAAATTGAGACGGACGGATACTTGAAACAACAGAACAGCTTATTTTTTATACAAACACTTTTCACATTATTTTTTAATTTTGTCTTTTATTCAGCTTGTTTAGCCTTTAAACTTTTGACTATATTACGTAAAGTGCTCAATATCTATTGCAAATTGGCAACCCTGCAGGTGCTAAGTACAATCTGACGTTTTGACGTCATACGGACTCAGAATATTTTGTCATACGGACGCTATTTGTTTTGTTATAGTTAAGTTAAAAATTTCCTCTCGGTCGAAAAATAGAGTAACTCGTGAATATTTTTGTGCAATGATTTTTTACGACTTTAAACGTGGATTATCTCAACAACCGTGTATCGATCAACTCACTTTAACTTTTGACAATGAAACCTCACACAGCCCCACTGTATATCGTTAGTTCAAAGAATTTAATCGTGGTCGTAGTTCGCTGGCGGATGAATTTAAAGAAGGTCGTCCAAGATCGCTCGTGGTGCCAAAAAAACATCGATGCTAATAGCAAAGTTATAAAACAAGGTTATGTGAGTTATCGTAAAATTTAGGCAAATTAAAGACATTAGTATAACTAGCATAGATTCGATATTGAACATTTAAAAGTGGAAAAGCTGTATGCGCATTACTAACGATCATAAATAAGTTTCTTCTTGAAAAACTAGGCTTAACACAACCGTGGTTTTATAAAATTATAAAATAGTCTATTTTAAATAGTACAGGGCCATTTTTTTACTAAATTTTTTTGGAGAAATAAGATAAGTCAACGCTTAACGCCTAAATATTCTCCACCGTGGCACTGTGAGCTCACACACATTGACGCAAACAACTGGCTTTTTGACCACTTAAAACGTCACATTGATGGGTCACTTGCTGTACAGTCTCTAACAATTTCGTTTTGTTTTCATACATACAAAACAAACTGCGTAGACAACGGTCTTCGACGTCGGAAGAGGCATTTAATGCGTTCAAAATCAATGTTTTGAAGATACCTGATTCGCTATGAAAAAATGCTATGAAAATGGTTTCAGCGTATGCAACAATGTACAACCGATTTTGTTAGTTTTTCGCAATGGATATCGTATAGTGCACCTATATACAGTTAATTTCCTAATGATAACTAAAACATGATTTGGATATAAATACAGGAAAATGAAGCTAAAGAGAAATAACTTATAAAGGGTATTAAATGTTTTAAATATAATGTGGAAAACCTCCAGAATAAATCAACACTAGTGTTATACAAATTAAAACAAAAGATAAAAGAGGGATCTAGTGGTAACACCTAACAAAAATATAGCATTCTAAAGATGCATATTTACCAGGCAGCTAAACAAGCAATTTATCCAAGGAAAACAATAAACTAAAGGAAAAAATATGTCTGATGATCAGAAAACTTGAGACAAGATGAAAGCGTATCAAAAATGGTTATCAATAAAAGATACAGAAGATGGAAAAGCCTTCATGAAGCACAAATATTTAGTAAAAAAGGCAGTAAAAACAAACAATGAATACTGAGTTCAAGTTCAACAAAATTGATAATATTATGAGAATCTGAAATTTAAGAGAAGCTTGGAGGACAATAAGATAATTAAAAAAATAGACAACAAAGGACAATAATAGATCCAATTTGCATAGATAAAATGAAGGAACACTATAAATAACTGTTAACGGAAGAAAAAAATTAGTATAAAGATATATCGTATACAAATGACAATTTAAAAAAAAGTTTAAAAAAAATAACAATAACTGAAATTAAAACCGTAACGAAAAATATGAACAATAATCAATCGCCTGCTCCCAGAGAAAAACAATAGAGTTAATAAAACATGTTCCATTAGTAACATTGAAAGCTTTAGCAGAATTATTTACACTCTGTATCAAAAGGAAAGGGTTCCAGAGAAATGGAGTAATGCATACATTAGCCCTATTTATAAAAAATCTGGTGTGAACATCACACGACTTTCCTTATCCTACTATTATATGTTATACCGGGTCCACCGTCTCGGCCCTGCGCTGCTCTCGTCCCGGAACTTGTTATTTTAAAAAAGGACGAAGCGCGAGTCCATCGTCTCGGCCCTGCACTGCTCTCGTCTAAAAATTTGTTATTTTAAAAAAGGACAAGGCGCGAGTCCAACACTCGAAAGCTGATTAAAATAAACAGTACAAGACAATAATTGACTTTTACTTAAAATTTTGCTACTTCACTGAAGATAACCGTACGAGCTCGGCCGCACGGCTTCCTATCCTGCATCCTCCTAGCGGCCAAACGCTCCGTCCTCCGCAGTCGGCCCGGTAGCTCTCGAGCGCGCTGTGATTGGTCCGTTTAATTAATTTTTAATCGGCTATCACTTATTTATTTGACCTCGGATCAAAAAATTTCATGGTAATTTTTTGTTCGTCTCGGTTTGATCTATCCGGTAATGTAAATTTCCCGAAACATTTTATGAACACCCGGTATATTAAATATGCTGAGCTTCAATTTTTTTTCAAGCTCCTATTTTACAAACTTTTATTTTAAGTTCATGTTTATCTTATGATAACAAATCATATTTATTCTCATAAATTTTTTGTATCTTCAACCGTTTAGATTCGCGACCGCTTTGCGACCGATTTTGGGACCTTGCGACCAAACGGCTCAGCCGATTTTTACCAAAAGCTTCGCACTGTGTCCCCCACCTACAAGTAACTTGCATACCAAATTTCAAGTCTCTAGCTCTTATGGTTCTCGAGATATCCTGTTTACTGACAGACCGACAGACACCCACACACACACGAACCAATAGCTCAAACCAATTTTTTTGGTGTCCTGAGGCTATAATTCGTCCAGAAATGTGAATAACTAGGTAGGTCAAATTTCCCCGAATACATTACTTTCCTTATTATAGGATAAGGAAAGTAAAAAGGAAACAAAAAAAACTGTAATAATTATAGGGGGATTAGTATAGCATCAACTTTCATTAGACTATAAAGGCGGGTTTTAAAAACAAGAATAGAAAAGCGGATTGTGGTCGGTCATATATTGACAATATTTTCTGTATAAATCAGTTAATGAGTACATATTTTATATATATATATATATATACATTTACTGGTAGAATACGATAGTGGATATATCTATGGATACCACTGACAGTGAAATTGATAAATAAATACTATGAAAATGTAAGTAAACACTTATACAAAAAATATAAAAGTACAGTAAAAGTTGAACAAAACTGTTCAAGTGAATTTATTATAAATAACTAACTTCAACAAAGTTGCTGCCTTTCTACCACATTTTTTAAAGTGTATATTAATAAAGCAATAAAACAGTGGGCTAGTAAGTGCAAATAAATAAGAACCAAAATAAAAGAAAACATGGGACCGGCGAAGAGATTGCTCTGTAAGCAATCCCAGAAATCTCGAAAATTATTCGACATAGAATTTTTTGACTTCATTTTCCAATTCATCGTAAAATGTCCTGTAAGAATCAGATTATAATCGTAATGTCGAAAATTTTCCCGAAATTTGAAGGCGAATATCTCGAAAACTATTCGAGACAGAAATTTTGTAATTTCGAATTCGAAATCAGCTTAAAATTTCCTATAAGAATACATTTTCAAATTTTAAAAAAATTTGTGACGGACCGACAGACCGACACACAGACATATAAAATTCAGTAACGGACTTTTGAAGTTCGTTGAAAATAAAACATCAATAAAAGGTGGCAATAAAACAACCTCATTCTTTATTGCGGAGCAAAAGTATTTCGAATAAGACATGTTCAAATATATGATAGAAAGCTGTACTTATGGGTTTTATACCAAAATACCGCATAAAGAACAACGGAATTATGAAAATTATACAAGTAGAAACGTTATTGATAGACTTAATAGGATTTAAAAAAAACAGAAGCCTACACAAAGGAGGAAGAAAAGAAGACCGAGAAGGAGCTGGAATCTTGGTATAAAGGATACCATATAGAAGCGAGAACTAGAAGAAAATTATTATACGGACTGACAAAACAAAAATATTAGGTTGCAAAAGACAAAAAAATTATATATTTTATATGAAACCAAATCTGGTTGTACAAAAGAAGTTACCAATTCATCATATTGCTCTCGAGACTATGCTATTGTAAATAGTTCTTGCACCCCTAATTCGCTCCAAATATGTAAATTTTGCAACCATGACGTCACCCATCGTCTAGCTCTGCGCCTTTTTTATTTTCTTTAGCATATCAAACAAAGTGTTTGTTATTTTTCTCCCCTTACAACATGCTGAACATATTCTGTCTTTCTTCTCTTTATTGTTTGAAATCTTTTGATCTTTATTTATTTTTTTGTACACCTCCTTATTTGTGGTTCTGTTAGTCTAGAAGATGCAACACATTTTAAAGGCCTTCAGACTGTTAATTATACTGACTTTAAGAGTATTGATACCATATATTGGCAAACAATACGTTATAAGATGATTATTTCAAATTTTGTTACACAAGAATTACTTGATTTTTATAAAAATGTTCCTTGCTATCTCTATTCTAATGTTTATTTCTTTTTCAGGTCCAAATTGTCATTTAATTGACAATCAAGGTATTTATAGCTTATAATTTGTTTTAACCTGCTACCGCCCAACATAATGTAAATATGATTTTGAGGATTCTTGCTTACTATCACAACTTTGGTTTACTATATACTGATCTTTAGACCAATATCGTTAAATTTCCTACTGATTTAGTTGAAGAAATATTGCAAGTCTTTATGATTATTTGCGAGTAAATCTGTATCATTGGTATATCTAATGCAGTTGGTGTATTTGCCTTGTAAAAAATTTTTTTCTTATTTTGCTAAAATCTTTCTCTCCGCATGAGTATATATTATATAATGTTGGTGATGATAACGATAATAATAATGGTAGGTCCTACGCCGCGTGCACTGATGAGAGGTTAAGGCTCTATGTTCACCTTGCCCGGTCGTCGCGCACCATCTCTGATGCGGGGCGATGTGCACTTGTTAAGACGATCGCCATTATTACCCCTTGTTCGAATGAACGCAGGTACTCAATTATTTTAGTGACTTAGTAGGCCACCCCCAGGCATCAGAGACCGAATTGAACTCCGTCAGCATCGCACGCCCCTCAACCACGGGACCACGCTGGCAATGTTGGTGATAGTATGCAAATATGTCATACACCATGGTTAATCTGTAACGCGGCGGCATTCTCTTTCAAATAGAGTTCCCTAATAATGCATAGATCTATGAGGTCAATTTCTATACTTTAAATATCAGTATAACAAATTACTTTGCTAAATGCTATTTCAGCAGCTATAACGCATAGATGCACATGATTGCGGTATTTAATTTCGAAACTAGGACTTGCATACTGTACAGTGTTTTCCTAGTGTCTATTCGAAAACCGAACTGTTTTTTTTTTTTTTTTGAGTGGTTATCCTCATTTAATGTAAAACCTATTGTGGGAGATTTTTAAAAATATGTTGATACTCGATCGCATTCTTTATATCTCGCTCTCGATGCGTTGATATCGTGGCAAACCTTCATACGGTCAGTCGCGATGTGGTTGTTATATCGCACATTGTTGTGAATCGCTGACATTTTGCCTTTAGTTGGCTAACGTAGTCTTCTCCAACTATGTTTTCTCCAGGTGTATTTCCAAAAAGTAGGACACTTGGCACCTTCAATTCACGACCGAAAAGAACATTCGATGGCGTTTGAACAGACGAATCTGCGCTCAACCATTTCATCTGACAGTGGTGTAAACGACTTGTCCTGATTTTCCTAATGCCCAGTAGTTCACATTCTTTTATGACCTTGGTCTAAATACAGTTTTAGTGACATTCAAAATCTGCTGATCAATTCTTTTAGCAGCACCTTAGCAAAGGTTGCGTTTTCTTGATTTGGTAATGCATAAACTTCAACTCATTTGTTGAAATAATTTATCGTCACTAAAGTTATTTCTACTGTTACTTGTAGGAAATTTTTAATTGGAATTTTCTGGAAAGAACTCTCGGCTTTATACTATTTTATTAATATTTTTTGTTTTTTTTTTGTGGACTACTACTGGTTGCATATACCACAAATTTTTTTGCACCAATATTTAAATTTTGTCATGTAGTTTTCGCAGTAAATCTCTCTCAAACCTTCTCCAAAGTCCTTTATATTTCCATATAGCCATCAGATACACCATCATGGAGTTGATGCAACACCCTTGTGACTATCTTCTTTGGAACCAACAATTGAAGTTTTCTTTGAGATCCATCTTTGCTGTAGAGCATAAGCTTTAAAACATCGTCTTTTACTGTAATGGAATCCCATTGCACTCAAGATAATTTTATTGTTGACGAAGACAAAGCTACTTCTGCTCAGTAATGTTTTCTTCCAGCTTCCTTTTATTTTCAGGCATATCCCAAAGTTGGATGTTCTGTCTGTTTACGTTTTAAATCGCTGGGTTGCCACAATATATTAGTTACAGACGTTTACAGCGCAGGAGCCATATTCTTCTCTGCGCAACTACACTGGATCCAGTCTTCTGAACGCAGTTCCTTGACAATATGTTAGCGCTGTGATATATTGCTGGAGTATTTTGATCTATCTTGCTACTTGGCCTTGTGGATTTTTAAAATTTAAGAGCTACTTTATTGCAGTCCTTAAAAAGAACCTTCTGGAACATATAAATATTTATAAAAGTGTTTTACGGATTTGACAACAGCAAGTAGCTTTCTTTTAGTTACGCAGTGGTTGCGTTCAGGCTTTGATAAAACTTTACCGAAATAGCCCATAATTTTCTTTGGCCATTTTGTAATTGTGGCAACACGCTTCCAATACCGGCATTACTCGCATCTGTATGTAAAATTAATTTTTCTTCTTCCTGTGGGCGATTCAGTATTTGTGCATTTACTAAGACGCGTTTCAGATTCTCAAAAGCTTCTTGACACTTTTCGCTCCATTCACAAAATTGGTCATCTTCCGTTAGTCGTATCAGAGGCCTTGCATATCGTTGGTAGTGAGTACACAATCCTATGGAACTCCTAATTTGTTTCTTGTCTTTTGGTGCTGACTATTTTTTCACACTTTTAATTTTTTCTGGATCAGCTGCTATAGCCTCATCACTGACTATATATTCAAGATAATTCGCTTTCTTCTTAAAGAGACAGAGCCCTTTTCAAATTTAATTTTAAATGGCTTTTCTCAACCGTTGGAATAACTACTCTAAATTTTTTGGAAGCTTTCTATCGTTTTTTTAGTCACTATTATATTATCCAGGTACACTAAATATCTTTTCCAGAATAGCCCATTAGGCAAAGTCTCCATTAATCTTTTAAAAGTCGAAAAAGCACTGCAAGGTTCAATTGGCATCACCGGGAATTGCTACAGCCCAGACCCAAAGAAAAAGCTGCCTTTTCTTTATTAGGATTTATTTCGACGTACCAATACCCGCTCCTTAAGTCTAAGGTTAAGAGCCATTTAGGTCCAACGTGTTATCAATACATTGGAGTGGGTAGTTGAGCCGACGGTAGTCAACGCAAAATATGGTAGACCCGTTTTTCTTTTTAATTATTACCACTGGTGAAATCTATAGACTTGTTGAAGGTTCAATCACGCCTTTTTCCTATCTGAAATTATTTTTTCAAGTTCTTCTTGATTGCCTGGTATTTTGTCACAGGGGAGTAGCATCGCCGGTATCTATTTTGTGACTTACAGTACTTGAACTGCCTTTTAAACCCTTGTCTTATTGGAATATGTTTTGATATCCAATGCTAGTAATCTTTAAATTTTATTTGTTGATCAATATTTAAACTAATGCAGGATATACAGATCTCTGATCTCAGTTTATCAGTCACCTTCCTTGACCTAAATTGGACACTATCGACTTTACGAACCACTGAGGAAACTGAAGTACAGTGACCAAGGATTGTACCAGCACCACGCTGTCAGTTTGGACCATTGTTTTTTAACCAGTATTTTTTCGGATTTCTTCTCATCATTACCTTGTTCTTTCAGGATGACTTTTCTTGATGCCTCCACCACCCATTCACTATGTTCTGGAAGGATGGTGTCCTGAGCTACTCTCACTCGTGCTACGACTCCATCTTGATGATGGAAAACAACTTCTTCTCTACTTGATGCCCTAAGTCCACTTTACATCCATGAAATTTTAAAATATATATTTCCAATATTATGTCGTTTTCAATGTCTGATACCAGTAAACCATGTTTAAATGTGGTGTTTTTGATGATTATTTGTTATTCTATCTCTAAATAATCAGTCGTCCAAAATTTTCACTTGGTTGGCAGAAACCTTGTTGTCTCGATAATATGAGTACCAATAAATCTTCATTTAAGAGTAGAAAAGAGCTATATTTGATCAATACTGCTATATGAAGCAGAAACATGATTTCTAAAAAGCAAATTACTAAACAAAATAAAAGCTTTTAAATCACGGACACTCAAAAGGTTTTTTAAAACCTCATGCGTGGACTGTATAACTAATGAAGTACTAGTAAGGAGAGCAGGTACCCACAGAGAACTACTGAACTTCCTTAAACAGAGAAAAGTTAACTATTTTTGATATCTATATACTACGATCATATATGGTTGCATGACCAGAATAGAACAAATCGTTTGCCTACACAGTGGTAAGCGTATGACACCTTTAGAAACAAAAAAAAAATTATAACACGCATTTTTATTTTTGTTTTACTATAAATTTTTAGTGATATTATATATAGTTATCAAAACGAAATCCTAGTTTTATAGTACCCTAGTTATTTATATACAATTTAAAAGTAGAATACGTTAGAAAAGGTTTTTCTAGTATTAAAAAAACTAAAATTTTTGAATTAACAGTTTAACTACAAAATCTTAAAATATTTTTCTATGAACATAATTATATTAAATACCTAAAAATTTCTTTATTTTTAAGGCAAATTAGTTTATAATTATACTAAATTACTATATTATATTTTATTACTACTTATACCAAGTTGTACTATTCTCTATCCCACCTTGTAGCGCGCACCTTATTGGAATTTTTTGTTGTTACAAAACACATTACAAATAAAATTAAATTTAAATAAGCAAATTTGTAAAATAATTTTTACTTAATATTATAAAGAATATTTTTTAACTAATACATAATATTGTAACATTAATGATAAAATAACCGAACACCAATCGCCTACTGCTGACCCAATTTTCCAGCATTTTAAATAATATCTAAAGCTAAATTGCTGCTCTAAAATATATTTTATTCTGTAAGCACTTTGCAGTTTCCAAATGAGAGATTCTGTGTATCCTTTGACGTGGGCATTGTTCCAAACTGACTGAATCTGTCTGATCTATTTATACAAGTTTTTTATTTGCAATGATAATCAAGTCGTTTATTTGATTGGTGGATTTCTTACAAATTACTGAATACTAAAATTTTGAAATGGCAAACGTACAAAAATACAATAAATGAAATCATTTATTATATCACTTTGAAAATAACCTACTTATCACGGGTTCACTTCTAATTTAATAAAAGCTTTTTAAAATATAGTATTGACGATGCAAACTTGCTCATACATTCACAAAGCTTGCTTTTCGAAGGGAATCGCTTTCTGGCAACTCCTACATTAATTTAATTTTCTAAAAGTTCTTAGTGGCTGCGACTGTAATTAACGTTATTATTCTAACTTACTTGCAAAGTACTAAAGCAGAGATTATCTTACTCGGTAAGTAAAATGTTTAGTTTGTTATCCCTTAGATTTGCAACATGTAGAATACTCTACATTTTAAATTTATTTAAATTAACTCGCATAAGTTTCTAAATACGTATTTATTGATTACATTAATAGTTAAATTAACGAAACTTTTTCTTCGTCACTATTTCACTTTCTGCATAACCAATTGATGATTTAAAACGTTTAGTTATTTTTAATATAATGGTTTTTGTTTTCAATTAATTATAGCAAAATAAAAATTTATTTGACAGATTAAAGTTAGGCTGAGCTTTACAGTGTGAAAGAAAAGTAATAAATTAGTTTGCAGTCTATAAAGCATTCCCATATTTTCAACTCCCATACGTGCCTAGAAATGTAAAAAGGATTACTATTTCCTTTATGGGAATTCTTTTAAAATCGAGATACTATGTTACATTTTTATTTATTTTATTATAAACACATAATTTACTTAATTTTTTAAGCATTTGTTAAAATATTATTGATATTAATCTAATATATATATATAATTACATCTTCTTAAGTTATTTTTACACAATAATGCAAAGTAGCTAAAATAATTAGTAAAATTATACCTAAAACTGTAATAAGACGTGTATTTAAACATTTGTTTATTAATAAAATAACAAAAATTTTAGTTCTCGTCCCCAACTGCCGATAAGCGTGTCACGCAAATACATTTCGATAACTATTCCTTTTTATTGAATGTATTGTTTCGGGGAATTATAAATTGAGATTAATTAACAATTTTCCTCTAGGCATTTTATTGGCGCCGAAAAAAACATGGCAAGATAGCAATCGCGAGACAAGCGATCTGGTTAAGAGAAAAGCGGAATAAACTCCGGTTGGACCAGGGCCAAGTTGCAGAATTGGCTGCTACAACGCAACGCAACCAAAGCGTATTAGATCTTTCCCTAAAAAATCACCCCAGAGCATGGGGACGCACTGTCTAGACCGGAGTAGTTATATCTGCCTCTCGAAAAACCGACAACAAAAAGCAAAACAATTCTTAAAGATTAGAAGAATCCACTTAAAACTTTTAACGGGACACTTTACAGGAAATTGTAAGCTGAAGAAGCATTAACACAATAAGGGGATCGCGAGAGTACGCGATGTGCAAAGTAGCGGCTGAAACCTTTGCAGCCACAATCTGTCCAAACAAGGAAATCTAGATAAAGTGGTAATTTAATTACAAAAGTTATTAAACATTTTTCAATATAATTAGTCACACTTTAGTGCATCAATTCTTACTCAAAAGCAAGAATGTATATTTATATGTTTTAATATATTAATTGACTATATATATTTTTTGCAATATCTTTCTATTTTATTTTAAATAAAAATACCTTCTTCTAATTTTAAGTCTAATAATATGTGCACTTAATCTATAACTCCAACACGATAACTTGACAAGATCGGAATGGAACGTTTTAGATATTTTTGTTGTGTACTATTATTTACTATTAACTAAAATTTTGCATAAAAATTTACGTTGTTTAATAAATTAAATATAACTAACGTCCATTTGCCGATAGGGTTGAGAAAATTGAATAAGTAGAAATAGCAACAATAGAACAATGTATACGTTTATTGTAAAGGCTTTTGAAACAGTTCTTAAAAATTTAAAGTATCAAATTTGGAGAATTTCTTTAATAACGTAATTAAACGTATATTTTTGATTATCGCTATCAAATGTTTTTTACTGGTGTCTAATTTACATAGTTTAGCAATAAAATGATTGCCGCTTTTCTTATGTTTCAGTTTTGCCAAATTAATTGATTACGTTTTCCTGAAATGCGGTTCGTGTACTCAATCTTTGTTCTTTTATTGCTAAAGTTAAAAGCTATTTTTTTAAACGCAGACAATATAGTACTGCCATGCGCACTTAGTAGTTACGGCCTAAACTTAATTATAGCATAATTTTAGTATATAAATAAATGGACAACTGGATAATATTTTCTGTAAGATAAATGTTTTATTTGTTCAATTTGGATCAAAAGCGTATTTGAAATTAAACTTCATTTGAATATATGTTTTAAGTCCAGTAAATTAGAAAAAATAGCAATTTTATAAAATACAAATCAAATGGTTTTGAAGCTAGAAAAACGTTTTATTCAATTGGAAAGATAATAGAATCGGTATTTAGGGGAGACACATCAGTATGTTAAATTAATTTTTTTCAAATAATGAAAAACTATTATTTTGCGATAAAACACAATTTAATTATAAAATAGTTTACTATGTTTCAATAAAAGAACTAAAGTGCATGTTTAAATTCTTCAGCATTTAACATTTAATTTTAAAAAAAAACTTACAATAAGAACATCGGTAACAGAAACACTGTCAACTTAACAATCATCAAAAAATTTGATGTGTATATGTATATATATATATATATATACATATCAAAAAGTAAAAATATAGACGGATACAAGCTGAGTTGGAAAGCAATGAAACTGTTTTTTTTAATGCAAATTAAAAGTCAAGGAAGAAGTTTTCGGGTTTGGTAAACGATCTGCCCAGCTTATTTACAAAGTACAGCTCAGTGTCGATTAGCGATATGAGATAAAATTTTGCAAAATCGAAAGCAGAGTACGATAAATTGGATGCGATATTTAATAGGATGAAAAGTATGAGCGGAGAGACCAAGAAGTTATTCAAATATAGGTTTACATGATAAAAGAGAGAACAAGTGTTACGAACAAATAATGAAGTTGCAGTAGTAATTGAAACCTTGAAGAAATAAGATCAAGAGATAAAGAAAAAAATAAGGAAATAAGAGAGGAATTGCAAAAAATTAAAAATAGTATGGACATCCTGGAAGAAAGAGGAAGAAAAACAATGTTGTTATAAGAGAGTTGGACCGAGATATAAAGGAACCAGCACAGTTAAAAGTTGTAACCAAAAGTTCTATTAAGGAGCACCTAAAAGATTGAAGCGGAAATAAACACAGCAAAAGAGCTAAAGGAAAAAGTATGGCTAATAAAATTAGGAAAGGGATAAACATAAAGTGACCCAAAATAAAACAAAACTTAAAAATCTGGAAACAAGCAGGAACTACATAGAAAATGACCTTACAAGAAATTTGATGAAAAACAAAGTCAAATCATATTAATGGCAAAAGAACAAAAATGAAAAGGAAAAACTATAAAAAAGATATAACAGAATAAAAATAGATGGAGTAGAGTGAAAGTGAAACAAAACAAAAGGAAAGTTTATAGAAACATTCAAAAAACTGCATAAAGAAGAAGACAATGGAAAAATGGTTATGAATCTGGCAAAGCATAAGAATATGAGAACACGAACGGACTTGAAGAAAAGTAAAAGCAATAAAACGCAAGTAATAACAACAAATATAGCGAAAGAAAAAGAATGGAGAATAAGAGCCTGGGGCCTAAATGGAAAAGAAAATAAGCAAATAGATAAATTTAGTAATTCTGTTCTAAAGATTTTGGCAATTACAAAAATAAAAATTAAAAGCTAAAAGCAAGAAGCATTAAAAAATAGATATAAGATGCTAATTAATAGAGTAAAGAAAGAAAAAGTGGCAAGAGCTGTTGTAGCCTGCATAATAAGAAATACTATAACACAATACATAAAAAACTACGAATGTAGAATGAGACAATGCTAAAAATTTAATTAGAGATTAGTAGAAACAAAAATGTAAATGTTCCAATTCTCTATAGGCCGGATAAAACGAGCTAACTAAAGTAAAAGTCAAATTCTGGGAAGAATTGACAAGGTCTATCGAAAGTCTGAGAAGTAAATTAATCATATTGGGCTATTTTAATAGTAGAGCGGGCAAAAGAAAAAATGAATCAGAAGAGGCAATAGGTATACAATGCAAACATACTAGAAGTAGCAATGGAAAAAGAATAATAGACTTTTGTATCCAAAACAGTATCGTAGTCTTTTTCAAACACAGAAACATTCATAAATTTAAGCGTGAAATAAAAAGCAGAAATGATGAATCCATAATAGATTACATATTGATTAATAAATTGCATCTAAAAGATACAAGAGTAATGAGAGAGCCAGAAATAAATAGCGACCACTACCTAATGAAAGCAAAAAGTAAAATAAGAATGCAAGTAATGAAAGCCAAAGATAGAGTACAACGCACAACTCCTAATATATTAGTAAAGGAAACTATAAAGTTACACAAATTAAATAATAACGAAGTAGCTAAAGAGTATTCAAATAGAATATAAACAAAGTAAGAAAATTTAAATTAAAAAATCTAAGTATAAAGAGAAGAAGAAAAATATTAATCTAGTCTGAAACATTATTATGTGAAACTACACAAATAAATAAAAAATTAAAACAAAGATCTTGGTGGAACGAAGAAATCAAAAAAGTGATTAAAGTAAAAAACAAAAGTAGAAGAAATGCCTAAGTACAAGCACAAGTAAAAACTGCAATGGGTACAAAAAACAAAATAATAAAGTTAAGAAACTAGTAAAACAAGCTAAAAATAGAGCTTCAGTGCAATTCGGTATGAAGATGGAAGAGGATTATCAACAAAATCAAAAATTGTTCTACAGAGTATTAAAAACTATAAGAACGGAAAAACAGCAACAACCAACAAACACTATTAAAAGCAAAAACCGACAAATAATAACAAACAGTAAGAAGATTACGGAAATATAGAAGGAGTACTTCCAAAACCCACTCAATACAGACAGACAGAATAAGACAACAGGCACAAAAGCAAAAAGGTGAAATACAACAAGAGCAGATAATGAACATAGAAGAAATTAAATAAGCTCTAGAGAAAGGCAGCAGGTTACGACCAAATAACTAGAGAGATGTTAAAAAAAATTGGAAAAAGAAACCATCAACATCTTAACCCATATGTATAAAGTAATATGGAAGAAAGGGAAATGCCACATAAACGGGAAATACATATTGTCGTACTAATCTTCAAAAAAAGGAACAAAACATATTGTTTAAACTACAGCGGTATTACCATCTTAAGCACTGCTTTAAAGGTGCATGAAAAAATAATTGAGAAAAGATTAAGAATGCAAATATAGCAGTACATAGAACAGTCACAAAGTCGTTTTATAAAAGGGAGAAGTATCCAAAACCATAAATTTACCATAAAACTGTTACTAGAACGGACTTCAGAGGTAGGATAGGAATACTTTATAGCTTTCCTCGACCTAGAGTTCCGAAAAATTTAATAAAAGAAACTCTAAAACAAAGAAACATATTAGCAAAGTTACTGAGAGCAATTTTGAACATCCACAATAACCGCAGAAATAGAATACGGATAAAGAACCAGAAATCACAAGAATTTAATGTATATGAAGGCTTCAAACAAGAGGGAATTAACATTACTTTAGACGACCTCATCAAAAAGGTATAAAAATCTAGAGCCAATACTTTTAGGATTATGCGTTTTTGCTAATGACAGTCATATTTGCAAGAAAGGACCAAGAATTAATCACTAATATTAGCATTTGGCACGAGGCTCTTGAACAAAGAAGTCTAAAGATAAATATTATAAAGACTAAAGTGATGACGATAGGCAGAAAAATGAAAAGTGTTAACATAGAAATAGATGGGAATAAAATTAAACAAGCCGATATTTTTAAGCATCTAGGAGTCAATATAGATTGTTCAGGGTGACAAGATGCAGAAATAATAGATAAATTAGGAAAGGCTTCCAGAGATGGCGTATAGTACTTTTAAAATTTTACAAACTTTGGGCCTTCCAAATTGTTATTGTCACTGATGAGATCTAAATCTGATTTAATGTTTTAGTAGTTATTCTAATTATTATATAATTCCAATTAAACGGATATAAGAAAAGTGCGATTAAATGGAAGAATTAATCCATGAAAACTATGTATTGAATATGCAGTAGCTGCCCTCTATAAAAAGCAGACATCTAGCTCTACTAAATTAGCTAAACAAAACTATACTTCTTTTGGATGAGAAAGAAGTACTGGGTATGTGGAAATCATATATAATATGACTTTATTATTTTTTTATTTTATTTTATTAATTATTTGATTTCGAACAAGGTTTTGGTTGTTTGTATTATCCGACAGTGCTTATTACGTACATATCATATTTTCTCTTGGTAGATTGATACAGTCTATCCTCTATCGTTCACCCAAACCGTAGTGATCTATTATATTAGCACGTCAACTTTTGCATTATAGTCTTAGATGACCAAAGTTATGTTAACATTTATTAGAAGACGTTCTCAATTATGTTGTAGAATCTGGGATAACAAAGACGCTTACTCCATTACAGTAGTAACGATCTTCCACGTTGCCTCCAGATTAGTATAGTAGTTCGTATTTACGGTGGCATTTTCTTGTGCCTAGCTATTTAAGCACGGTAATTCGGTTAATTTTTATTTTTTTTATCTCTTTAAATTATTAAATTATCCGGTTGCGAATAGGACTTCTCACATTCTACGTTTCTATTTTTTAATTTTGAACTTCACGACTTTCAACCGAGAGATTCTTCACATCGCATGCCTTCTACGGGTCTTAGAACTTAGAGACATTTATTATAAGCAAAGCCCGGATGTTCAGACAAAATGCTTAAAATGCCTACAAATGTTTATTTTGACTACTATATGTTTATTTATAAATGCCTTTTTTGCTTATAAGAGTTACAGCTGCCTATTTAGTCTCATAAAGTTAGTTTTTCATAGAATAAATAGCAGCAACACAAATCCCATCTCTAGATTACCTACGTTAATTGCTTGTTCCCGGTAATCTGCTAATCCCTTATTGAGATTCGACTTAAAAATGTATACCTACTTTAGTATTAATACCTACTTTGTTTAGTGATTTGTATACATTTTCATTCATTCTTACGAGAAGGTTTATTTCTGCCACAATGCCGAAAGTGTGTTCTTCTGTCACTGACAAATTAAATAAATTTGTGCGAGAGTTTTAAAGTAATATTTTTTCAACTGATGGTTCTGTGTTGTTGTAAAATCTGCGAGAAACCAATGAATTTTGACAAAAAGTATTTTGTTACTCAACACACTGAAGGACTCTTCCATAAAAGAGCAATTTAAAAAAAGTAGCAGCCCTAAAAACTTCGTTACTTAAAATCTTTGTGTCAACATCCAATCGACAATCTGAGTTTTCGTTTGACTTATGTAAAGCCTTTGTGAGTGCTGGAATTCCGTTATAAAAATGACAAAATCCGTCATTGCGGTCATTATTTGAAAAACATGCCAAACAAAATTTAACAAATGAAACAACGCCCAGAAAAAGTATCTCGACAGAGCTTATGAATTCACAATAGATAAAATTCGAAGAAACATAAAAGACAAGAAGATTTGGATATCAATAGATGAGACAACGGATGCCACAGGAAGGTAATTTGGAAATTGCAAAGTTTATAGTTTCTGTATCAATACAATCTAATTTTACAAGCACATCGCCAATGTAATTATGGGATCTTTGGAGCCAAATCAAACATCTAAACTTTATTTGTTAAATACCAAATCTCTTGCGAGGGCAAATATTCACTATAATCGCACAATTACCCACGACTTTCCTGTCACTACTTTGGATAGAGAAAATTCTTCATAATAACGTCCTTATGTTTGTAAGCGATGCTGCCCCATATATGAAAAAAGTAGGAAATTCTCTGAAAGTATTATTTATTTATATGTTGCATTTGAGATGCCTTATCCATGGAATACATCATGTAGTAGAGGAAATACGTGACCAATTTTCCAACGTGGATATGTTCATATCTTCAGTAAAAAGATTTTTCTAAAAACACCATATAGGATAAGACTTTTTAAAGAAATTGTACCTGACTTAGCTCTACCACTTCAACCAATATTAACTAGAAGAATACGTAGATTTCAGCTGCATGTTATTACGCTACCAATTTTACAAAAATTAAGGAACTAGAAGTTTAGACGAAGATTCGGCGACATTAATCAAAACAGATAAGAAACTTCTTAGAAAAAAGGTTTACAAAGTGATCTGGCCTTGATTTCAACTAATTATGCTGTGATTCCTAGTGCAATAGTAAGTTTCGAAAGTAGGGACTTAACTTTAGTTAATTCCATCAATATTGTAAATAATACCATTCAAGATATATGTAGTGTATTAAGCAATAAGAGACGTACTAATAAGGAAAAATGGAAAACTGTATTTTCTACAAATTAAGATTTTGAAGTTGTAAAAAATCTAGTTTGCATTCTTTCTGGAGACGCAAATGTAAAAAACGTAAATTACGATGTACCAGAAATCACGTGATTTTTATTTGCTCTAGTAACATGAGTAGATGTAAAGAGATCTTTTTCTCAGCTAAAATATTTTTTTCCAACAGAAGACAATGCTTAACGATAGAAAATTTAAGAAAACATCTTATTGTCAGCTGTAAGTCTTGTAAGTAATGTTTTTACTATTGTATAATTAAAAATGCACTCTACATGTTAAATTCTATAATAAAATTACTGAAACGGTAATCCCCATTCAGTTTCTTAAAATTCCAATTCCATATTTTTAAATGTCTTGTTCCGAATTTTCTAATGCCTATTTTCCAGCATATTTTAATAATTTTTAGTGCCTAAACATACGGGATTTAATAATAAGTTTATGTTCATAGCGATTTCCTAGAAAGTAGATATCAGAGTAATATTCCGTTCCCTTTTCCTGTTTGAAATCAGCAAACCCAACTTAGAGAACCAAAGCTGTTCGTAGCCGCCCATCCTGCATTAGACGCTATACTTTAGGATATCTACAGATTAATGTGGTTTTTTTTTGGGGTATGGTACTTGGATTTACAGATGAAAGTTGGGTATCTTGCGAAAATCAATTACTGTTACCCGCCTCCTGCCGAAGATTAGACATTTACACAGTTAAAGGCGCCATTTTTACAATTACTTTCACTTACAAAACAGACCTAAACAAAATTTGTATAAATATAGTTTGCAGTATATAATACATAGTTATTGGCGTATTTTTGTGTTGTCATATTATTAGGTCCTATTAATTAGAATTAATTATTTTAAATAATTTTTAAAAATCTTAGTGAGAGTATATATATTCCAGTCCTTGAACATCTTACTCGGAGATGACCAGAGATTATTGCCGGATCGGAAGGAACGGTTATTGCCACGTTAAAGAGGGGATTTTTTCATGTATATCCCTCAAAGAATTAGCTGTCGAGCTTCGAACCCCTCGGAGCTACGGTAGCTTAAAATAAGTGTAAGGAATGCACAGGAAAGTCGACCCGCATTCTATTCTTGATTTCTCCTCATGCCAAATGTTCTATGCATGCTCCACTGACGTTTGCACAAGTCAACGAATGGCTCAGCCGGTTAGGCGTTGTGCTTGTAACCCGGTGGTCGAGGGTTCGATTCCCATCTAGTGCAATTTTGTTATTATAGACTCATAATAGGCATTGTAATAATAGAGAAGTCTGTTCATCTCCGAGTTAGGCTTTTTGAGGTTAATATCTACCAAGGTTAATTTTAAAGCTAATGAAATCGAACACATCTATACATGGCATAATTGACTTTTTTAAATTGCATTATAGTTGTGCTATGAACATCACAATTATTAGTGAAAATAAGTACCAAAATTGTTTAATTGTAGTATCTGTAGATATAAAATATTTTATTTACAATTTATAGACATGGTTTGCAAATATTTAAATATAAAAGCAAGTACGAATCTTATAAAACATTGTCGTAATTTTTTGAATTTCAATCGTATTAAAACTGAGTAAAGAGGAGCTTACAAGCATGATGAAACTAGACCTGCAACAACAATTTAAAGTCGAATATACGATATACAAAATGGTTTGCTTTTGAAGCAAGCTGGTAGCTTATGTTTAGATTTTTATTCCACTGTTTGTCCATCGGAAAATGATTTACGGTGGCAGTTTGTCACCAAACTGTGTCTTCTTTCCCCTTAATGGTTTCTATAAACTAGACCTTCCTCTTCCTGTTTCGTGCTAATCGATATGAATCACGCGGGCGTCCCTTTCATGTTCTGAAAGCCACAGGTGCATTGAGCTTTGACACAAGCATTCAGTCCTGAGGGTTGCGGTCGTATCATTTCACTTGCGCCTTAAAACCCAAGTTTCCGTTAATTAGAGGCGTTAAAATATTATTGCCGCACTACGTCAAAGCGCGGCTTGTAACAGTTTGATTGCTGCTGTAGTCTATATATGATGCAGTTATAACTTGCTTTAGAGCGTCTAGTACAGTCGTACTTACTTTTAGTTTATTACTCGCAATAAACAAACGTTTATACATAAATAACTAGAAATTTAATAGCCAGATATAAATGTATTTTTTGGTATTGCTGTAATTAAAAAGATGCGTATATTACAATTTTTAAGCAACAACTAAGTAACTATATTTCATAGTTTTGTGATACACATAAAAGTAACAAAGAAATTAATAAAATACAAAAACATACCCTCAATTATATTATAGATACTTATATCAAAATGCAACTATTAAACTTATTTATAATTGCAGAAGACTGTCTGTCAGTCTGTAAGTATCTGACCCAGAGATTATTTTTATTGCTATTTCTTATCAATGTTTGTTGAAAGTAACTTTTACAATTAAAACACAGAATTATACTTACTAGCAAACCCAGTTATCTGCTTACTTTTGTACTAGTTTTTTTAATTAGCGGGAAAGTTGAATTGTGTGAGACAGTGCTCGAAAACTTTTTTAAGGGTAAAAATGTTTAGTTCAGCGTAGCCGTAATAATTTATTTACGTTTTCTTGATACTCGCAGCATTTTAAAATTAAAAGTGGAACGGATGCTCATGTTTAGTAATTCAATTAATAAAATTTCGTAGAGTAGTTCTTTCGATATCGTTATAAAGTAATTATACTTAAAAATTGCATGCACCTTATTACTAAAGTGACACACATTTTTACATAAATGTCTGTATATAATTAACTGTAAGTAGCAAGTGACATTAACAAATAATTACAAAAATGCTACTAGTATAACTCGTTCAAATGTACATTTATAAGTTTTAAATATAAGTTTATATTTTGTTTATTTCTTTTTTTTTGCATTATTTTTTTGATATATCAATAAAATATGTATGCGTTAACAATTTCAATTTTATTATTTAGCGTAACAATTATAAAATATTCGACTTGTAGTGCTTATTTGTGGAATGTTGATCGTTCTAAGATATTTTAGCTGTATTAATAATAAAACGAAAGTTATTTATTATAATTATGAAAATCGTGTTTATATGTTTCATTGTTGCTTGTAAATGTAGCTTACCCCTTGTAGCAACTAATGTAAATGCAACATAAATCACAAAATTGTTAATGTTTATCTTCATAACAATAATGTCTTCTAAAAGCTCCGACATTATGATCAATTGCTGAAACTCCAATTTCATAGAAACTATAATTTATCATCATCATACAGCATTCGGGTTAAGCTGTAAAGAGCAGTAATAGTTTTGTTCAATATTTAATTCGTTTATGTATTACACATTTCGACATGTAACCACTATACCTCCTTGGTAAAGTGTTTATTTTATGCGCAATGCGTGTCTGCAAAGTATGCAACTTCATTCCCTGCAACACTCAAATTTTACGAACTTTCCGGTTTTATAATTTTAAAAACTCCACGATATGCTAATCCCCAGCCCACAATGTCGACCCCGGTTCTAAGGAAATTCCTCTCAAAAGAGTAACAATGTTGCTGCTTCAGGGTTTTTCATCTGCTAATTGTAACGCGAATCGAATTAACAGGAGTCTATATTAGGACGGTGCAGCAGAAGCAATTTGCACATCTTTGTTTTATTTCTAATTTAGTTACAGTGTTAACAAACATTTGAAATCCCCTCCCAGGCCCATTATCTGATCTTCCAACTTTTCACTCCTCAAAGGCCGTCGCTCACATCGATTTATGTAAATTAATGAACTGCAAATTGCGAAGAAAAGCATAACTCGAACAGTTAAGGACGAGATGCTGCGAAAAATTTGGGGCAGTAAGACTTGAACATCATTAAGTGCGAAATGCTACCGGAGAAATTCTTTTTGCTGCAGAAATATTTTCATAGTTGCTTGTAAAACGTTTTTTAATATATTCAACAACAATTTGCTTTAAATATTTTAGATAATTTAATAAATTTTACTAAAGAAATAATATTAAATTAGCCATTATTCTTTTTATTTTTTAAAATTTTTGGGTTCCCCATAAATACACAAGGTTTGTTAAGAACAACAATATTTCACCATCATATGTAATTTACAGAAATATTGAAAACAAATTTATAGTTATAAAATCAGCAAAATTTTGTTTATTTAGTGAAAATTATTAATTACAATCATATTTTAAGAATTAATTAAAGGACTAAATAGATTTGTGCAAAATATCAAGAGAAACGTCTTGTAGACTAAATAATTAATACAAATCACAGATCGTCAATGTAGAATAGTTTAATATTAAAAATAATTAATTTTATTATATAAAATGTTTATTTAAATTATTAAAACAGACAAGAACACAAAAGAAAATCATTAAAGACAAATAATTTATAATATTGAAGAATCGTGCAGTTAACGGTATTGGAGATTTGCATAAGAAGTCATAAAATTTTATAGAACATTATACAAGTAATTCAATGTTCAGAATTATAAAACACCCAGCGTTATAAACATTACACAAAAGGCAACTAAAAGGATTACACAAGCTGACATTGTAGTTCGTCTAATAATTAACCGTCATTTAAATTAAAGAACATAAGGAAACATATTAACATTCGCTTAGGAATTCAATGCAATATACAGAACACAAAAACTATCTTTTAGCCCACAACTTTTATTTTTTATATTTATTATATATATATTTATTATTTTTCTTATTGCAGTCTTTTAACTGCAAATGATTTACTGGAAATATCATAAAATGGTAGCAGTTTATTGAGAAAACTTGGTTGTCGTTAATGAAACGCCTGTGAGAAAATTTATTTCTAGCGAAGCTATTCGTGGATTATATATATCCCTCACAACAGGGCTATGTCGGAGTCCGTAGCACTAATATTAATTAACGAGTTACCACTAAGACACTAAATTGCAGTTTCATGAAGTTATGTTTAAATAAGCTCTAAGGTACAGCATGTGTTCTAACAAGTAAGAATTTTAGCAACAAATGTCTAGAGGAATATTAACGGAAAACGTTAAGTAACATTTTAAAAATCTTTGTATAAAATAAAAATAAAAGCAATGAATGGAAGGCATATAAATATTTAATTACAGAAACTTACCCTGGTCAAAGTACAAGAGAGAAAGTGCATAAAACTCTATTAATGGTAATGGTAAGGTTATAACGCCCTGCGTGGGAGTATAGCCTGCAAACTGAGAAGTTAAGGCTCTCATATGTTCACTCTTGATGCTGGGCTATGTGGCAAGCACCGCGCCTTAGACGACGACCATTATTACCCCTTGTTCGAGTGAACGCAGGTACTCAATTTATTTTTAATGCATCATGGGATGTATCGAAATTTACCCTACACAATTACCTGAACATACCATTTGTCGCCGAGGAAATCGAGAGACTTTTGACGATATACTTTGAAAGAACTGAAGGACACGAAAATGTCCTATTAGTAGAAATAATAAATCCTCCAACGATAGAGAGAAGGCTCAGAAGAACATGGTCAACAGACCTGAGGCAAGAAATGCACGGCGTAAATTAGTCAAACCTAACCTATTCGAGGTATTTTAGAGAATTATCAGTGGGTGATTACTCTACTCATGATATATTCTTGTATCAAATTTACTTATTACAATGTTGACAGTTGTAGATTGTAAATAAACAATAAATTTATATTAAAAAGTAGTTTTCTTTTATATTAGTTACATGTGCGTGAGGGACAGAAGGGTATTTAATGCCGTTGTGGAACAAAGCACCTTTTAAACTGATTTTGAACGAATCAATAAAAAGTCACCATCCCTCAGATCTTTCAGGCAAACCCAGTTCTTGTAGAAGTCCTTCAGCATTATTACAAAACACCAAATTGCCTTCTTTAGTAAAGTAACTCAAAGAGTCTTCTTGTCTGTTATAAAAATATGAGACTCTCGTACTTTTATCTAACAAATTCCATTGTTTTAATCTTGATCCGAGAAGTTGAGCCTTCGATTTTGAAGGTCCTAAATTCCTAACAAGATCATTCAAATCATATTGCTTAAGAAGATGCAGTTCTGTTCAAGGACTTATACATAAAGATAAAGTAGAGTAGTTACTCGATTGAGTTTGTTGAGAATGAGCGTCTTCATCATCTACCATTTCATCGCTGATGTTAGGACGCACTGGAGGTAATGCATCATTTCTTCGAGGAACTGGTCTTCGTGCAGACGCAATGTTTGGATATTTTATTTTAATTTAATTTTTTTTTTGTAAATTCTTGCGTCTTTTTGACTGAAGTTAATTAAACTCCATGTTATTTTTCGCATCATAGGCATTCCTAACACTAAAAGGTACTAGATACAGAAAAGTTTACAAATAAATGTGTTTTATTTAAATATAAATATGATGTGATTTGTGTGTATGCGTGTGAAGTACACTGACTGACTGAAAATTCATAAAGCAGAGAGTTAGTAGATTTTTGTAAATATAAAAACTTATTTCTTTACTATTTTCTTATTTTGGCCTTATTATTTACACAATTTGCAGAAAACAATTTTTGTTTTTAAAACATCTCATTTAATTTAGTTTTACAAATAAAATCAAAACGAGTGAGTGTTCCTACTTTAAGTGCCTATAATTTGGTATGCAAATTTTTATCAAAATAAATGATTTCAAAAGGTAGACTTTTTAAAATTTCATACTGGCATTTTCGTAGGATCTGTAGTATCCATTTTGCATGATGACCTGAAAATGCAGAGTTTCTTCAAGGTGGGTCCCACAAATGCTAACCGACAAACACAACGTTGCGCAGGTGGCAATGTCTCAGGACATGTTGACCCGCGATGGCGTCATGGATTTCCGACAATTAAGGAAACTCTTTATTGTCGCTCATTTTCCAATCGAGCCGCTGTTATATCAGTGATTTTCCGGTGGGTAAAACACACCATTAATAGAATCACGGCAATCGCATTATGAAAAATGTCTACGTCTAAACGGAGATTACGTTGAGAAGTAACAGAAGTTTTAACTTTCTTAGATTTTTTAGAAAAAAAATTTAGGACTAGATTTAGAACGCACCTTGTAAAAGTTTTGTTTTATTGTTCGACTTTCAGGCAGATGTTCATGGTGCAGCAAACATAAAAAAAATTCCATCAGCATTTAAAACTTTGCCACTTCGTTTGAGGGTCATATTGGCGCAATTTTCACCTTTGGCAAGAAAATTTAACACAGACGTGGGAAGAACACACGATAGCCACACGATAAGGATCTCAGCTTGCCAAAGTGCTTAACACTGAGTTTGACTCCCGGGTCAAAAGCAATGATGAAAATCAAATCTCTCCGGCCAACATACAAACGTCTTTGACGAATGTGAAGTGCATTCTTCTTTTTTTAAATTAACGGATTAGTCTAGGCAACCGTCAGCCAACATGGCTTATAGCACTTTACACATGTGAGGCTATAAACAGGTTGCTAGTCTATATAACATTAAAAGAAGAAAATGAATGAATGTTAGATTAATTTTTGTCTTTTCCAACTATTCAGCAGTTGTTCGTCTGTCAGTATGTGAGGGATTACTTTTGAATTAAGTTTCCGTTGAGTAAAATTTGGTAACATACATCACATTAGCAGTGCTACTTTCTGCTTGAAATCTCCGTCCACATCTCTCTCTCTCTATCTCTCTCTCCCTCTTCCCCCCTCTCTCTCCCTCTCCCCCCCTCTCTCTCTCCTTAATTCATCTCAAACTAATTGTTTATATTACACATCTACAATGTTTTTCTTTTTCCCCTCCCTCACTTCCCTTCAACCTTCTCTTTTATTATAAATTGTAATGCTATTCATTTTTGGGACATATTATGTCCAGGATAAAATAACTTCTTCTCGCTAGTTCTCACTACCTTCGTCATTACTAGATCTTTGTATCCAGGGGACTTTTAACATTCCTCTGTATATCCGTACGGTTAGTTAATATTGTTTTAAATTTAATAAAAGTTGTTTCCATAATTCATATTCTTCTTTTTTTCTTCTTTATATTCCGTTTTGAAGTTAATTAAGCGACCTAAGTATGTGTAACTATTCATTTGTTCGATTCTGATATTATCTATTTTAATATGTGTATTATTTCTGCTTAAGACCATTTTGCTTTATTTAATTTAATTCTTGCTATCATGTTAGTACTTCCTTCTTTTACGCGATAGAGTAAAGTTTATAGCTCTTCCTCGTTTCTCGCTATTAGGGCTATGTCGTCGGCATATATTATTTAGCAAAATTCTATTTATTTTGTTTCTACTGATTTATTAGCAAAAACGTTTTCGGTTGTCTTCCCTGAGTATATGTTCAACAATGTGGGTGTTTGATAATTAAGCACAGTTAAAGTAACTCGATAAGCAAAACACGAAATAAAACAAAACAGAGCTGTGTAAACTATATATTGGGCAAAACGAAATTAATAACAAAGTAACAATTAAGCAAACAAAGAAATTGAGAAAAAACAAAAAAATACAACTATGATTAGTAAACTTCAAATATGGTGGGCGGCAGGTCAGTTATGCACTCTCCAGACGCAAGTAATGGTCTCTGGTAGCCTGGACGGCGGATTTCAGCATGCTCTTCGTTGGCGGCTTCAACCCGGGGGTGGGTTTTCCTTGGCCAAATGTACTGGGGCATCACCGATTAAAGGACCAATAATTTTCGGAAGAATATGTTTATTTTAACATTACTTTTTACTTAATCCAAAACCTTTCTACCTTTCGGTGTAAGGCTATTGGGCTGAGTTGTGCTTTATGGATTCGGGCTTGTCTTGCACAGTTCTCTCCACTTTTTTCTATCCTTTGCTGTTGTGCGAATTTCTTCCCACTTTATGTTTCTTGATTCTGCTGCCTCCTTTAGTTCCTCCTTCCATGTTTTTCTCGGTCTTCCTATCCTATTTTTCCCTTTTGGTCTTGCTTCAAACACTTTTTTCACTGTTCTGTTTTTGTCCATTCTTATTATATGTCCCAACCACTAACTGTCTTTCTTGACTGATACCGCTACCGCTTTAGTTTTTAAATTTCTCTAAATGTTGTGCTCCTGATGTGGTCTTTCTTTGTTTTGCCTCTATTTTACGCAGGAATCTCATTTCCGTACTTTCGACCCTGCTCCTATGTTTATTCACTGTTGTCCATGATTCACTGCCATAGATGAGTATTGGTGTTACAACTTTTTGAATACTTCTACTTTTGCGTCATTTGGTACTTCCTTTTTTTCCTAGAAAAGAGGACTTTATGGAGTTAAATAGTCGTCCTGTAATTCCTACTCTTTCATTTATCTCGTCATCGAGTTTTCCATTTTCCTGTATCCATACACCTAGGTATTTGAACTTCTCTACTTGTTACAATTTTCTTCCCTCTATATATATACGGTGTCTTCTCTTGTCTGGTGCTATTACCATTGTTTTGGTTTTATCTCCGTTTATCTTCATGTTTTTCTTTTTTAGTTCTAAGTTGTATACATTGATATTTTCTTGTAGGTCTTTCTCACTTTTTCCGAATATAACCATATCATCAGCAAAAAGTAATTCTGATACGTAGATTTTTTACATAATCCAGCTTCCTACATGGTATCTTCTTGTTTTTTTTCTTGCATTCTTTTATTGCCTCATCTAATACTAAATTAAATATCAGCGGGCTGAGTACACATCCCTGTCTTATGCCTATATTGGCCTTAAATTCCTTCGACTGCTCGTGTCCCGTTCTTATTATGTTTCCGCTATTTTCGTATACGGCTTTGATTGCTGCTACTTCTCTGTAATTTATGTTTGCTTTTTCTAGACACTGCCCATATTGTCTCTCTTTCTATTCTGTCGAAGGCCTTTTCCAGATCTATAAAACAGAGATGTATTTCTTCCCCTTTCTCTATGACCTTTTCACTTTTTTTTTAACATTTTTAACAAAATTATCAATTTAATACTAGATGAACTTAGCATCGATTTCAAGTAATTTCTTCATTTTGCAATTTTTTGAAGAGAATACAGTTTCAAAGGCAAAAATATTGCTGGAAAATATGAAAATAGAATAAGTGACCGATTATCAAATACAACGATTGTGCTTCAAATTTTCTTAACTGAGCTTCTGAGAGTAACAAAAGGTAAAAGATCATTTATGAAAGGAATTAAAAATTTTCTACGATCGACAATACGTCAGGATCAAGTAAATGGACTAGCAACGCTAAATTATAATATAGCACCTGTTTCAAACTAATCTGAAATAATAACTGAATTTGTTAATGTTAATATTCAATATTATGGATTTTATTTATTTCCGCAGTTTTATTTTAAATTTTGAAGGGTCTCAAAAATATTAGTTGCTCTGACCCTCACATGTTCTCCGAAAAGCCCTATTAATTAAAGTTTTTTGCATTTGTTTATTTAGTTATTTTAAAAATACCGATTGTAACCATTCATTAGTTCATCAAGGGTTGAACTTTTTATAAATGTTATAAAATTTGGTGAATGATGTCCAGATTTTCTTCAAAAATTCTCTACTTATCTTAATTAGACCAGGGAATTTTTCTTTCTTGCTCATTTCTATTGCCTTGGTTTCTAGATATTTTTTCTTGGACTCTGTATGAATTACCATTTTACGTGTTTCTAAATGTTTTCTACACTTTGTTTCGTCAATTTCCCTTATATTGAATTGTTTCTCCAAGCATTGTTGTAATTTATATGCTTTTTTATGTACGCCCAGTTCTCCCACGTCAAATTTTGCTTTATTGTTTTGTTAATTTTTCATAATTATAGTCGTAGTTTCACTATTACTGGATTATGATCTGATTTAGTATACATGTCGGGATATGTTTTTGCACCTATTACAATATTTCGAAATCTTTGGTCGATAAGAACCAAATCTATTTGGTTTCTTACTATTCCTTATTGATTATTTTATGAATGTCTATATATATAATTATCGGGGTGGTAGTATTAGTTACAAACATTTTTTTGTCTTGGCCGAATTCAACCAACTTTTGCTTTTGCTTGTTGCTATATCCAATTCCGAATTATATTGTTTATTGCTCTTCTTAGTATTTGTTATTGTTACGGCCAAAAGCGGACTGTATCGTAATTTTTAATTTAATCAAAGGAACTTCAAACAAAAGCCAAAGCTGAAACACTAACGTTTGGAAAACGGCGTTCTCCTGCAGAAATCGGTTCTCTAGGCTATAATGTTGGGGGATCCAAGAAAAGGAAATAAGGGCGTGAGTGAAAAAATAGGACAAGTTACCCCAATCTTCACAGTAGAGCCGATCGGTGGCGTTTTTTCTGGTGCAACAAGGTTCCTTCTTGATTCCTCGCCGAGTCAGATGCAAAGGAACTCGGACCGAGTTTTCTCACCGGCAAAATTTCAACTCCCGAGATTCAGTCGGAAAACAAAACGAACTCCGGGAAGATGGTAATCTGGTAGGCAAAATATCGAATTCCGCCAAAAACTTAGCCTTCAACAAAACGGCCTCGCGGAAATGGAAACTTCTGCCGCCAATTAAACACGCCGGCGAACTCTCGGTCAAAACGCTTTCGGCCACGGAAAATTTGATGCCGCTTTCTAAACCATCACAACTCAAAATTCAAAACGAAGCGGACGAGTAATTTTATTTATCAGGACAGTTCTTTAATACCCGCGCAAACGGGCAAATTGGAAAGGCGTTATCTCAAAATCAAAACTAAAGCGTATAAGAGGAAGTCAAAAGACGACCCCTAATTTAAAATCCAAATAAAGGAAATTGACAATTTCAACAGTTATTGTTCACAAATTATTTTGTAAAAGTCCCTATGACGCTAGTGCATCACATGTAATATAATGATCTGCTTTTCTAAGTATTATTTAGTATTATTATTCTGCCTAAAATTTATATATATTGTTTTCGGAATTTCAACGAACTTAAAAGTTCGTTACTGAACTAATGTTTGTCGGTCGTCGACTGTCTGTCGCGTCAAAAATTATGGATTTTTAAAATTTTATAATGGATTCTTATAGTAAATTTACGCTGATTTCAAAATCGAAATCAAAAGTTTCTATCTCGAATAGTTTTCGAGATATTCGACTGAATTTCGGAAAATTCGACATTGCGATTTTCGAGAATTCCTAGAAAATTTTACGCTGATTTCAATAATGAAATCGCAAAAATTCTATGTCGAATAGTTTGAGATATTCGACTTCAAGTTAGTAAAATTGACATTACGATTTTAAATGTGATTCTATAGGAAATTTTATGCTGAATTAATTGAAGAAAAATTCTATGTCGAATATTTTCATCTGCCTATTGATTTCAATTCCTTGATAAATCGAAATCGAAAGTTTTTAGTTCGTTCTGGATTGCTTACAAGCAATTTTTATTGTTTTACTGTTTTATTTCATTTAAGACCTTTTTGGTACCCCAATTGGAAAGCCCTACCCCACCCGCAGTATTTACCGGACATTATTCTCTCTAACTATCATTGTTTCGATCAATGGCACACGGCCTGGCTGACCAGCATTTACATTAATAATGAAGAAGTCAAAAATTGGATCGATACTTAAATCGCCTCAAAATATGACTAGTTTTTCGACGCGGGATTTATACGCTGCCCGAAAGGTAGAAGAAAGTAGTGGCGAGCTATAGACAATATTTTGAATCGTAAATGCGTAACCAGTTTTTTACACTAAAGCCTTGAATGTCGGAAAAAAATAGCGGAAAGAAACTTGTACACTTATTACTTATTTTTGAAGTTAAGCTTTGCTATAAACGGTTACGTTATTCCATTTTAAAATTAGTAACTATAACGATAAAATAAAAATAGCAACAATTACTTATATTAATAAAAAAATGTGCTAAAATGATAACCTAATGAGGTAAATTCCACTGTTTTCCGGAAATTCATGATAACTTTGGCCAGTGCAGATCTCAAATGTATCTAATAAAACGAAACTAATAACAGCTGTTGAAATAAGTTAGCCAATGTAAATCGATAATCAATTGTAAATTTAACAAAAGTCGGGTTATAGAGCTGCTACAACCTAACAAAACAAATTGAACCTAATATTTTGTCTTCAGACAGTCTTTCCTTTCAGACTATACCTCACTCTGCGTTAATTCAAAAACAGAATTACGCATACTTTTTCTAACCAAATTCCACACCAGAATGATAGATTTCTCTAGCAAACGTGAAATATTTATAAAGAAAAGTAAAAAATGTTAAAAACATTAAAAACTATGGAGGAATGTATGCATATGTACATGTAGACTTTGCAACATTTCAGGTTTATAAGAGAATCTTTATTACTAATTGCAAATTTTTGTTTTATTAACTTTTGCTAACATCGTGTACTCACAATTGCAGTAATATTTGACTGACCGATCAGCATCAAATGCAAGTAAATATTATGTAAAAAGCTATTCAACAATGTATCTAGTCAGCGGCTTTAATATTTTTCTTAAATAATTTATATTACATATCACATATTCATGCCGCAGAAATTTGATTTTCTAATAATCGTTATATCTGAAAATCAGTATTACACAAAAGGATATTATTTTAGTAGAACATATGTCACTTTAAAGGCTCTAAGGACTCTACGAAGTGAATGTTCGTTGAACTGGTCATAACAATAGCGCCCAGAAAATATGGAAAATAGAAATTTCGTCTATTGAATGCAAATACCAGGTGAATCTCTAATAAATGTAATATTGCAAATTTAAATGTTATCTGTGGAGTGTAACAGAAACTCACTCTATCGCGCTGGCGAACGGAATGCAGGCGATTTCGAGTTCCCTGCTAAAAATCAAAGAACGTGCCAGCTAGCGCGGCAGCGGCGCTGCATACAAAAATACGTAGCTTGCAGTTGCGAAGTTCGCGATGACGAGCGCTAGATACAGAACAAAGTTTTAAACTGCCGTGACAAATTTAGTAATAATATTAGCTCACCGCTTCATTCCTGACAGCCCTGAACTACATACAACTTAATTTCCTTTAGCAATTCACTAAGTTGCGATAAGTCGGCTTGGTCCTCGGAGGTCGCGACGAAGTCCGGAAGTGGACCTTAATGGATCCCGCCTGGATCGTTCGACTAACTCGCTGCCGACTGTTCGTTTTGTTATTGTTTTGCGTAGCGCCTTCGTTCACCATTAAAGCGTCTTTGTAACAAAATAAACAAGTCGTAGCGATGCAGCGACGTTGCAGTGATAGCGCTGACAAGCGAAGATAACGAGCGAACTCTCCGCTCTGTCACTCCGGAAGAGCCGCCTTCTTGCTCCTCCGACGATTGCGACTTGTGTCTGTTAGAATAGGAGGCGTCATCTTAATTGTCAGGGCAGCGAAATTACCGCTAAAAATTTAGTCGCAGCAATTTTAGCGCTGAGTTCGCCTTTTTCGCGGCAGCGCCGCTCCAAGATGTAGTGCCGAAGTAAACTATCTAGTTTCCAGCTCATGTTCCTCTCGAAGTTCCAGTTACGAGGACGGTAAAGTTTGAGCGGAGCGAGTCGCAACTCCGATTCCCGACAACTTCGCAGCTTCGCACATCTGTTGACTGTGCTATACCTACACCCCTTATATTGTATTTGTAACATCTGTAAATCGTATGCGCGATTGCACTCATGTGCAGCTTTAGTCGAACTTTTGCATTTAGATTGCGAAGAAAGGCCCTTAAGAAGCCGGCGAAATATTGCTTTCAGTGAAGCCCAAGCTCGCCCGCTTATCTTTTACCTGCAACCGGCATCCATTTAATACATCCTAATTTTGGATCGCGTAAGGAAAGAAATTAAAAACTTGTATTGTTTGATAAAATATAATTAAGCTGTCTGCGGTATAAACGCTTCATTTATTTAACTTTGCCCTTAATTAGGGCATGCCTGGGAGGCACATCGCACGCAAACCATAAAGGAAAGAGATTCCTCTTCTGATCGTTTGTTGCTCACTGGAGATACCCAGCGAGTTCTAGGCAGATGCTATGCTCAAAGCGTTATCTACCTTTGTAATTTACTTGGCGGAAGTGCAATTTGAGCAATTTGGGAAATCGAGGTAACGATTAATTAAATACCGCTACATTAGTTATCTGATTATACCCACGTTTACAGCTCATACAACGCAAAGTAGTGGCTTTACAGGATTATCAGCATTACGAATTTCGGCGGTTATAAAACAGATATTGTACCATTTATATGTGTAATGGAAACATGAACTGCGCCTTCTCGTTTCCCATTATTTCCTGAGCAAATTCGAGCCATTTTAAGCTGAATAACAAATTTAAATAAAACCATCGTGATATAGTTAAACAGAAAAATATGCACCTTAAATAATTGCCATTAAAATGTATAAAATAAAAATCTGTTGTGAACTTCACACGACTTTCCTTATCCTACTATTATATATTATACAAGGTCCATCGTCTCGGCCCTGCGCTGCTCTTGTCCCGGAACTTGTTATTTTAAAAAAGGATGAGGCGCGAGTCCTACACTGGATTAAACAACACGCTGATTAAAATAAACACTACAAGACAATAATTGACTCGTACTTAAAATTTTGCTACGTCACTGAAGGTAACCGTGCGAGCTCGGCCGCACAGCCTTCCCCATTATTGCCTGCGTGCTCCCTCCTAGCAACCAAGCCCTCCCCCCCACGTCCTCCCGCAATTGGCCAGGAAGCTCTCCGAGCGCGCTGTGATTGGTCCGCTTAATTAATTTTTAATCGGCTGTAACCTATTTATTTGACCTCGGATCAAAAAATTTCATTGTAATTTTTTGTTCGTCTCGGTCTGATCTATCCGGTAATATAAATTTCCCGAAACATTTTATGAACACCCGGTATATTAAATATCCTGAGCTTCAATTTTTTTTCGAGTTCCTATTTTACCAACTTTTATTTTAAATTCATGTTTATCTCATGATAACAAATCATTTTTATTCTCATAAATTTTTTGTATCTTCAACCGTTTTGATTCGCGACCGATTTTGCGATCTTGCGACCAAACGACTCTGCCGATTTTTACCAAAAGCTTCGCACTGCGTCCCCTACCTACAAGTAACTTGCATACCAAAGTTCAAGTCTGTAGCTCTTACGGTTCTCGAGATATCCTGTTTACTGACAGACCGACAGATAGACAGACAGACAGACAGACATACAGACAGACAGGCACACACACACACACACACACATACATACACGCGAACCAATGGCTCAAACCAACTTTTTTGGTATCCTGAGGCTATATTTCGTCCAAAAATGTGAAAATTTCCGCCAATTACATTACTTTCCTTATTATAGGATAAGGAAAGTAAAAATTATAAATTTTTGTATGTACACACTAAAGATACAACGTAATACATATAAAAGCTGTTCCTAGTAACATTTAATTTATTTAAATAATACATTTGTAAACGAAAAACACTTATTTAAAAAAATACAATCTGTACTACACAAAATAAAATATTATTAAATAGCATTTAAAAATTGGTTTTAATAAATATTTTTTATAATATGAATTTAATTTCTTGCAAAAATTTTAAATAGAGACAAAGAAAATTTAATTATACCCCAGTTAATAATAAAATATATTTTATTACAAAATAAAAATTAATATCCAACGATGACTTTATTTAGTACGTTCTATAAATAGAAGAACATAATCGTCATGAACATGTATATTTAATCAAATTTAGTGCTGATCAAATGTTTTAGTATCTCTCACATAACCAAAAGTTTTTGAAGTTCTACTTTTGGCCCAGGCTACATTTCCAACAAATAAAAAATATAAATTCCGCCTATACCTTCGGTATAAGAATTTTATTTGTCGACATAGTCGTAAGTCTAACATACAATAATACAGGATGAAAATTATCGCTGCTAACGACAAATATGATTCAAGTTTATAAATGTGTAATGTGCCTGCCTTTCGGCTGCACAAATAACATCTGGTAGTAGAATTTATCCCGCACGTGATAAAGAATGTCTTGTGCCATTGAATTCACCACAGCTATGATGAAGATCATATAAAGTTGTTGATAGAAGTACTACATAAACTGATTTCTTAAGAACCCCCACAAAAAAAGTTGCAAGGAGATGTCGAGGGCCAGAACATGAGTGCCAAGTCTTCATTCTCTATGTAATCGATCTGTAGTTGAGGTAGAGATTCATTCAGTAAACGTCAAATACTCTGGTGCCACTAGGGTAGAGATTCGTTCTGTTAAAAAATGAAGTTTTCTAAATCTTCCTTCAGCTCAGGAACAAGCCAGTTTTGCAATATCGTGAGACACGTTAACCGTGACATCAAAAAAATCTTTAAATTTTTGTTTTAATACGGCACAGAACATATTAGCTTTTAGAGAATTTCTCTCGTACATAATTGTGCATGGGGATTTTGTAGTCCACATATCTGAACAATGTATCGGTTCATTTTCCCACTTAGGTAAAACGTTGCCTCACCACTAATAATTAAATACAGCAGAAAAGTGTCATCTTCCATGTATTCTTAACATGGCATTAGAAAATGATACAAGCTTTAACTTGTCGTTTGCTTAAGGAGCCTATAAAGTTGTAGGCTGTATGTTTTGAATATTAAACAACGTCTTGACACACGCTGTTTGTGACAGTTCAAATTGTCTGCTCACTCTTTGGGTTGACTAAACTGTTTGGATTTGTTCGACATTTATCTTTTATGCACGTGGCCGGTCCATGCTTGTATCTTTAAACAAACAATCTGTTTGGTCAAATTAATGATTCCAATGACAAATGCTCTTCTCAGTTAACCTAGTTTTACCTAAGTTTCCAACTTTGTATTACTGGTCTCGTAAATGCAAAAAACCTAATAGTGTATCACAACTATTTCGCTCACAAGTAACGCTGCTGCATGACTGTCGCATTTGAAGTTTTAGGGCATCCTCTTTGAAAATGTTATTGCACTATTTACATACAATGTATACTTTAGGAAATATAACCGTATGAAATTGAGTCCATTATTTTAAATTACCCTGTACTCTGTAGACTAGGTGAAGCCTATTTGGATTTTAGAATCTTTCTACGTTTAATGTATATTACCAATGAATTATTTAGAAACTTTTTCACATATATTTAGTTGTGCATGCTAACTGCTTGAAATACAAGAAGCATAACGCAGTGTAAAATGATTGCTGGGTAATTTAATATTATATGCATTTTGGCTAGCTCTCTGCATTGGATTCAAAGAAACAGGTTGGGTTAAATTCAGTGTTTTAGAGCTAATTTGTTTGGGCCAAACACCAATTTCTTTTATTTGGGTTTTTAAAATAGGCCTGCGCGGCGACTTCGCTATAAAAACAGAGTTGTTACGGTCATTTTGTTGTAGACATGATGGTTTTGGAAACGTTCTACCGGCTTTAATTGTTTCGTGTGTAAGAAACCGTTTTAACTAAAAATTCGCAGGCATGTTTGATAGGTGGCAGGAGTTTTCACATCCCGGAGGTCGTTTGTTGTAGGCTGATTGTATATACGGGAGTCGACATTTGCCGACGGAGAAACTCGGTCCGTTTTCTTTGTATTTGACCAGGGAGGAAAGTAGAAAAACCCGATTGTAAATCTCGGACACGACCAGCTGAAAGATCCACATTAGGAAAGACGCTTCCGATCGGCCCCGCATCGAAGATTTGGTAACTTGTCCTTTTTTCTGCCCACATTCTTTTTTCTCTCTTCGTCGATTCCCTCTAATTATATCTCCGGGAAGCTGACTCCTGCAGCAGAGCGTTCGCTTCCACGGTGAGTGTCTCCCAGCCTTTTGGCCTTTTGATTGAAATTCCTTTGTTTGAAATTAAAAATACGATACAACCTTAAAATTGCACAGTTTTATTTTCCATTATAAAACCTTATATGTGATAAAATATTGAAGTTAAAACCACTGACTATTTCTTTTTATCGTGCAATTTCGCCACCAAATGCTTTTGTGACCATTCTTTACCTGCACCTTTATAAAACGCGAAAACATGCATGCTTGTTAGATTTTTCCAGTACTGCACATGGAAACCATTGTAGAAATAATAATTTGGGACATACCATGGAGCGTTTGCTATGTTTGGTAAGGTTTTTTATTGCATTTTTAAATAATATCTATATGTGATGTTCTACTTTATAGAGGAGTATTTTATTCGACAATGTGAGCTAGAAAGGTCTCCCATTTACTCAATCCATCTTTTTAACTTAAAGATTTAGTTATGTATATATATATATATATATATATATACTATTCTATATATATATATATATACTTATTAGAACAGAGTACTTACATATCTAAACATAAAATAATTTACCTTAGAATAGAATAATCCTTTTCCAGAAAGAAGATAACATACATTTTATTTTTATAAAACTAATTATCTCTAATAAAATAAAATATAGACTCTTTATTATACTTCATTATTGTAAGTTGATAGACGAAACGTTTGTTCCCAATGCTTTGTTACAAAAGATTCTGTTGGCATTGAATTCTTACTGGAGAAACATGTAAAGCACTGAGTGACGCCTACGCGTAGCACTACGAGGTTGTATCCATCTGTACCTACCCAAAGGTCCGAAAATGTTTTATACAACAGCTGCTAAGTACATGAACAAGTCGAAAACATTCATCAGCAAGTGGGTGCAGCAATATAAAGAGACAAAAACTGTCGGTGACTTGCCGGAACGTGGCTCGATAGGCAAAGTGTCTTCTAAGTCAAAAAACAGATCGTGAATTTGTTTTTGCAGAACCTGGGTTTAACATTGTGTTAAGTAGCAACAAAATTGAAACATAAATATGTTGATTCGTAGCTGTCTGAACCCATCTCCGTGCACATGCTATCAAATGCCGCAGTTTAGTGAAGAAACCTTGGTTAGGTAAAAATTATGTGACGAAACGGTTTGCTTCGGTAAAAGACAATATCAACCGAGATTGGAACAATGTAATTTTTATGGACGAAGCTCGAAGCATGGCTCAAAGATGTCAGGCAATTATCGACGCCGACGGTGATTGGACACGTTATTGATATAATAGCATCTTTGTTCTGATGGAGTACAATATACCTACGTATTTAAATATGTTCTTAAATAATTGTTTCTCCACACTAACCCGAACACGCTTTTACTTAACTAACTCTATGATTGTTCAAAGATAAAAATAAATGATAATTCAATTGTGATATGTCTGAAGAACATGTGCCATTATCAAAATTCATTATCTTGTGTTTAGTCTTTACTGCAATGTGTGGTCGTATCTTGCAAGAATAAATCTTTTTGAAATTTACCAGCGCTGGTTGTTTTTGTTCCAATGCATCTTACACTCACTGGAGTTGTTGATAAATCATAAATGTTTGCCTTGAGGCTTAACTAATTTGCAAATATTTATTTTAAAGTCCTTCAAACGGAGAAAAGAAGTTTTTTATTGTCAACTTTCTTTTAGGACTTTGTTGCACAGGATAACTTGATGATAGCCACTAGTGAGTACGTTTGTATTTAGGATATATAACCCATTTTTGATCATTAGTGCACTGTCGAATTTTTTTTAATCTAGTAAGATTGAGTTATGAAGACAAGGTTTGTAGTTTATTCGGTTATGTTGAAATAAAGTTTTTCAGAAATTTGTGACATAAGAGGGACGAAATTTATGGGTGTATAGAATGTTGATCGTCGATTGTTTTCCAGGTTTGCTAATTTGGATCACTTGAGCATACTTCCAACGTAACGGAAAATAACATATTGTAAGACATTATTGTATATTGTAATAAGTAGAATTAAAGTTTTCCTGGGTAGGTCTTTTTCTCTGTTAGCCGAACCAGGGAGCTTTGCGAATGTTAGTAAACCGTATTAGTTGTCGAGCTTCAACGGGTGAGAATGATTTTAGGGTAAATTACATTTGACGAGATTTTGTCTGATATTTCAGTTGGAGGAATCACTGTAGTGAATTATAAACATTTTTCGTGGCTTTCGATATGGGGTGATCGCTTGGAGAAAGTTTTATCAAGGTACTATTTAAAAGTTTTGTCTCGTGCTCCTCTTAGGGTTTTATCTAAGTGGTGATTATGCTTTTTATATAAAGTCATATTGTTTCTATTTTGGGATTTTTGCCGTTTTCCGAGTTCTGCATTTTCCGCATGTAGGTCTCGGGTATAACGAAAATACATTGCTAGTTTTAGATAGATGAGTTGCATATTTTGTACTGAAGTTGTAAGATATTGCTTGTTCAAATTCTTGTTTAAGTGAAGTTTGAAAATAATTTCAGTATGTTTAGAACATAGTTGTACAGAATTGTGTTGACATTTTCAATAACGGGCAAGTGGTCGGTGATCAAATCGTAATTAGGCTCTGCTTTAATAAATGTATTTGTTATAACGTTGATTATTGCATAGTCGAGTAAATCTGACAATTTATTAGAAAGATAACTACCGCGCTTGAGAATCACGGTAAGCAATAGATTGCAACAATTATGTAATAATTGGAAGACATTTATGTTTAAAGCTTGTGTTTTTGCAATTTTATATGGTGCCAACTAATAATGTACAATTAAATTGTTGATGATTGCCGTTGATCTTCGGTCCTATCCGGGTAATTAGTAAGATAAGTGCTAAAATTGGATATGTTTACAACTGTTCGGCAAGTTTATAGGTTTCCGAGAGAAGCATTATATTAATTTATTGTAAATATAAGGTGCTACTATTTCCAGTATATGATTTATTAGAGCGTTGACTCTGATAAAGTTATATTAATAAAATCAACAAGCTAATTTATTTATGATCATTGATAGGATATTTAAAATTGTGTTATTTTGGCTGATAAGCTGGACGAATATTGTTTTGAGGTAAGGAAACAAATATCACAGCTGTTCATAATAATGTTCAAAACAGTATTCCGTTGCCGTCCTGGGTTAGATACGAGTTTGATCATTTGTATTTAGAAGAGTTTGTTGTTGGTGTGTTTTTGTTGCTTTGTCCCCAAATGACATATTTCTATTCATTTGGAGGTTTTGTTACCTGAATATTCTCTATAGTTGACCGGATGGTGTGTTTAGTGTTTTTTTCCATACAACGATGTCATGTTGCCTCCCACATTTAACACAAATGAAAGGCTTAAAAACACGGTTTTTCATGTCCGTAATCCTGGAAAACCGATACACTGTCATATAGTATGTTTTGTTAATATTATTTCAGAATGATCGACAAGAATATGTACAATATGGTAACAAAGTTTTCAGCTGCCTGCTATGTCTGTAGACCTAAGCCAAGTGAAATGAATAAGGCAGATTTGGATAAGTGTATACCTGAGTTAGAACAATACAAATACAGACTATTCACTTTACATAGGTAGATTTGTGTTTTGGAATGTTGTTTGTAAATAACATATAAAGTGGAGAGTGACAACAGAATTCCAAAAATAGAAAATCAAACCAAAAAAACAAATTCAATATGCGTTTAAGAAGCAACTAAATACTGATAATCAATTTTGCTGGCATCAAACATTATTGTTTAGTTCTCTTAATGAAACAAGTATGTTTAAAAGACAGTAAACGTACTAGTACTTCTTAGTTTTAACATTGCTACTGTTTCTCAAGCTGTAAATGTTTGTAATTATCAATAATTATTTGATAAATAAAAACAATATTTTTCTAATACGTAAAAGAGAAGAAATAAATAAATATTATTAAAAAATGTTAATGTCTGAAGCTGTAAAAATCTTAATATTTTAAATATTTCACTTATGTGTATTTATCAAAGAAAAATATATTTTTTAATATATTCTACCAAACAAAATTTTGTCTGTTCTTTCCTAACTGGATAGGTATTTGATATTCTCCCTGACCTTTGACTATCTGTCCTTTCCTCTGTACTTAACAAGGAAATATCCTAATGATTCGAGTACTGGTAATAGCAGCAATAATTATTCTCTGATGCCATATAGGAAATGTGTTTCATTTGTTCCATCCTTTTTTGTCTGTTGTCAATGGTCTAAGCTATACCACGGTTTTGTTTGTTTTACGTTTTACTGTTCCCCTCCAGGTTTATTTAGAATAACCTATTTTTTTCTTTTTCTTTGCAGATTCCACTCTAGGGCTCTTCTGCATACTTTATTTTACCTTTTCTCAGGTTATGACCTAATCATCCATATTTTCTTCTTCTAATTTAATTAATTACAACATTTAACTTTATTCTTTCTCCTATTTGATATTATCTTTAGCCACCAAATATTTCAAATTAACCTCAGGCACTTATTTATAAAATTCTTAATTTATACTATATTATACTCGAGACCAGCCATGTTTTGAAAACATATGACAGCATGTTTTCGCTTTATTTATTCTACTGATATCTTTCAACACACTTTTTTTCGGGAACAAGACTTCTCAAGTACGTAAACTCGTTGACACTTACTATTATTTTACCATTTATAGATAATTGTTTTTATGCTTTCACATTTGTGCACATCTCTTAATTTCCTTTGTACTCGACTTTTTTTTACTGCATTGAACTTTTCTTCTGCGTGCTTTACATTATGTGACAATTGACATATTTATCGGCCGCAAAGGATAAATCCTTCAAGGTTTTCAAAGGTCCCAGTAAATTCTTTTATTATGATTTATCGCAGCACTACATAGGGCATCACTTAGCACAATTAGAAATAATGTATGTAATAATATACAGCCCTGCTGTGTCCCCAGATCTAACTGCAACTTTGGTGATAACATATTATCATATATCACCCTGCAAGAATAGCAGTTATAGCCCTCCTTGACAAGATATTTTAGTTGTTTTGACAAACCCATTTTTTTAAACTACTCCATATTTACATCCACTTTTGTACCATTTTGAGCCATTTTATGTTATACTACCGCCTACTGTTCCTATTACACTTAGTTTTTTTGCACTTCCTACTATAATTTTAGCAATTAATCCAGGTGATTTATGATCTGTTTTTTTATACATATACGATCAATCTGGTTTTGTAATTCTTGATCAAGTAAAGCCCACGTTACCTTATGAATGTTCCCTGTCTATAGTGGCAACTAATTCTATTAGTAGTTCACCATTTTTACTTTTCATTACAATGCCAGTCTTGTGTTGCTATCGTAGTTTAGTTTAGCATGCTGTAAAATTTTTTCTTAGTTTTTATTGTTATTTCTCTACAGTTAGCTCTCTCTCTCTCTCTCTCTCTCTCTCTCTCTTATATATATATATATATATATATATATATATATATATATATATATATATATATATATATATATATATATTAGTATATTTTAGTACTTTTGCTATATCATTTCAAAAAAAATAACTATAGACAAAGATAAAAAAAATTAATCAAGTCTAAAGCTAGGATACCTGCGGTACAAATTTGCTATTTCATGGAAGAAAAAAAAGTTAAAAAGTAATACCAACAGGACGATAAACAGTTAGCACTGATGAGGACAGAAGTTGAACAAATTTGTTTAACTGCTGTTTAGTACCTAACGAAAACTTTTATTGTATCCAAAATAGCCAAACCTCATGTAGTATTGGAAAAGTTAAAAAATGTAAGAGATTAATTTTACATAAAATGATAAAACGCGTTAAGATACACATACTGAAATAATTTTTTCTTTGCTACTCAAGCACAATAAGAAATAATTTTTGAATCGCCTTTTAATCTGGCACAAAAAATAGGTTTTGTATGATAGTCGTAAACAAAGTAGGTATTGGCTGGAGTCCCCAATCAACATATAAAGCGAGTTTTGATTACATGTATTTTGTCAAGAACAACATCTATTTCTTCTAGCAATCTGATAAAAAATATCACATTACAATAAACTGTATATTATGTATAAAAAACTATTTTCATAGTACCTATCTCTAGTCAATAAACGTGAGCTGATACTTCACGACAACACGAGACCTCACATACCACAACCGACGTAGCTAAAATTAATAAAATTAGGTTAAAAAAGTTTTTTGTTAATTTTATTCTTATTAATTTATTTCCTGTTATTTATTTTTAGAAACTTGAGATTTTTATATGCCAATACAATTAAGCTGAAAATAGTTTTATAAATAACACTCAGCAAAGTGTCGGTCTATTTTAATTGTGGTCTAATATAATTGCAGAGATGTTGAGTAAATCCCATGGTAACTGTAATTTGGATGTAATTTAATATCCGGTAATGTATAATAACTGTTTAATAATAAAATCAGTAAAAGTATGGTGGTAAGACTACGCCTTACGTAGAGGCAAGGGCTATGAACTGAGAGGTTGAGGCTCTCGTACGTTCGCCTTCTCTGTCCGGTCGTCGCACACATCTGGTGCAGGGCGATATGACAAGCACCATAACTAATATGACCGCATTACCCCTTGTTTACAGGGAGTTTGGCCCCAGGAATAAAACCAAGTGAATTCGCAAGGCAGCCAACCCCCTCCACAACTTGGCCATACTGACGTCCTCACCAGAAGTATATTGTTTTTAATTTTATTTTGGTTTTCATAACGAGAAAATGTTAAACTGATATTACTAACTAACTATTATGTAATTTTATTATGTCAATAATATTAAATAAACAAGAAAATTACACTGCAAGAAAGTGCAGATTTAGATAAGAATAAAAATAAAATACTGAAATAAATGTATTTATTTATTTAAATAAAATAGTTCTCTAGAGCAGATGAGGAACCTATTTTTTTGATAATACATCTAATAATTTAAGCTGGTCAGGAATTTATATCAAAGTTCTAACTTTTTAAACTCTTATTAAATCTCTATTGAGATGTCTCCAGCAGAGCCAATTCTAAACTCAAAACAAACTTTGTTTCGCAAATTATTTAATTATTTTTTACATATTTGTTTATACTCTTTATGGCCACTATCACTTCCAGCCTGACAATGGTCTAATCAAGCTGAATCTTGGCGGACGAGAACATTTTGTAGTGGTGATTTTAAATCCAAAAACAATTTTCCTATTACCGATTGAAATTTTGATAGTCTGACACATAGACAAACATAACAAAGGTTATTGCTGACTCCAAAGGATTTGCTAAAAACTATACCAAAAAACAATACCCATTTTAACCTAGCCACAATATTTGCGTGCTGTGAAATTGTAATTTTTCTGATTAACCTTTGAAGTTTTTCATCCTTTCAAATGCCACAGTAATTATTTTGTGTTACGTATATTGGGATAATGACGTTTATGTACGCCAGTTACTCAGTTACAGTCGTTTGAAAAAGGTCACATATGAAATTGGGAAAAATTAGATGATCATATATATTTTTAAATGTGCAGGGTGGTGCAAAAGAAACGAACTTAATTGAAAAATTTTGTAATTTATTTATTTTAAGTTTTTTCTTACTTTTTTCGGACCTTGTATTATGGAAAGAAACAGTTGCGTAGGCAACGAAAATCATAAAATTGTATTTTGAAAACTAACGTTCAATAATAGCGCCTTAACGAGCTTTCCGTCTCCATTCATTGTTTAAAATCCATCTTCTGTTTCCATGATTAGACGTTAGTGGGACATTTTCGGAAAGGGGGTTCAGCAAAGATTTTGCTAAATCTGAAAGACCACATTCAGTCAGAAGTGAAACAAATATTCAGATGATACAAGAGAATGTTGAGAAGAACCCAGAAATATTAACTCAAAGACGTTTTTTTTTCAGTTAAAGATTGCATTGCAGTAGATATTACAGAAAAATTTAACTGTTTTTATACAAAATTCAACTCGTTTAAAAACTAATACCGCGAGACCTTAAGCAAATCTTTAATTACGCTATACAGTTTTAAGAATTGTCTTAAGAAAATAAAAATTTTATCTATCATTTAACAACGAGTAATAAAACTTAATTTTAGCCTAATATCTTTGTTAATAAGTTGAACTGTTAAATATGAGAAAGTGAAAATTTTAGAGATATTTATGAGAAAGCACTACATGCGCTCAAATGCACAGTCACGTGCGATGTGACATCCCAAAAAATTATTGGGTTTTAGTTTCTGAAGGCCATAAGGGATTGCCGTAATTATAACTGTTGAGTGATACCGGCATATGGTTCAAACTTTTCTGCGGCCTACTGTTAATAACAATAAAATGATTCTAACAAGACAGAGCTATTGCACACAACTCCCAAGTTATTATGGATCCTTTAAGGGAGATATTTGACCAAAGACAAATTTTAGAAAATTCTGCTCGATCACTGGCTTTAACAGTCCCAGACCATTTTTTCCACCAAGAAATATCTAAGAATTAAAAGACAATATTGCTGAGGAAATTAAGACAGCAAAAAAAAGAAAACAGATCATTATCGTGACGTAGTATTTCACAAGCAATTTTATAAATTTTCACTTTTAAATAAATGATGATATCACAAATGCACATAAAAAATGTTTAGAAACAGTACGCTTCACTATTAGTTCAGTATCAGTAGCATGGTGTGCGTTGGAACACAGCTGACACAACACAACATAGAAACTTAAAGTTGTGAATTTTTCAATATCACCAAAAGTGAAATGATAAACTACATAATAGCAGTGTTTTGCTGCCTCAATCAAAACGTTTATTCATGTTACAACCAAAACAGTGAGTAAATTTAACTTGCTTATAAATTATAACCTCTCGATCCACCAAATTATCAAAGAACGGGAAGGCCAGCTGAACTCTGATAAGAGATAACAGCATATTTGGCTGTGTGCTAAACCTCATAAATAAATATATTTATATTTTTATTCAATTTTAAGAAATTAAAACAGCACCATGCAAGGAAGTAGCGATGGAGGCTTGTATTACGGCCAACAAAACTTCAATCAGCACTACGTGCCAGTTAGCTCTAGCACTGACAGCTTTATACCAAATATTATAACTTACAACAATGCTCTTATGACCCAGCCTAGTTCAATACCTCAATGACACTCAAACCAACAACCGCAGTGGCCTCAGACTACACAAATGCAATGGCTCCCGCAGTGGCACCCTCAACAATACCATCAACAACCTCAAAATATTCCAATTTTCCAACCGCCGTTAATGGGACAAAGTCAAATGGCATGCCCACTAATGAACAGCAATCAAAGAAATCCACCAACACAAGCAACAAACGGACACCTGAATGGGACAATAACACCTCTACCGTCTACTCGGAATATGAAGAAGCTGATGAAAACCCGCAACAGAGGACAGAAGAGGGAAAGGGATTTCAACCCAATGAATTTCAGGAGGTCAAATCAAGAAAAACGAAAAGGAAAAGAAGCGGAGACAGCCCACCCACTCGCCAAACGAAGTCAAAACAAAGTCACACACAAAGTACAACGATAACCAATAGATTCGACAAGGGAATAGAGGAAGAAACCCAAAATACCACAAACAACGGTAATGTGAAAGCAAAAAAGCTGACCTACCTCCACCTTTTATCTTACAATTTGTCAAGGCAATTCCACCACTACTTCAACTTATCGAACAAAAGATAAATAAGAAGGAATACTATTATCAAATGATAAGTAGCGACAAGATAAAACTACAAGTCCGTACCATAGAAAACTACAAAAAAAAATAAAAAAGTTTTAGATGATAACAAGGTCATTAGACATACGTTCACCCTCCCGGAAGATAAACACTTCAGGGTGGTAATAAGGAACCTACACCACACCACCCCAGTACAAGACATTAAACTTGCATTGCAAAAAGAGGGACACGAAGTCAAGTCAGTTATGAATGTACATAATCGCGAAACCAAAATGCCAAAAAATCTGTTCTTCATAGACCTGGCACAGAAAGACAACAACAAAGAGATCTATGACTTAGACCTTTTGTTAAATGCAGTAGTAAAGTTTGAACCACCCCATAAAAGAACACAAATCCCACAATGCAAACGTTTTCAATGCTACGGTCATACTAGAAACAACTGTTCCCGTCCGTATCGATGCGTAAAATGTGCAGGGGAGCACGACTATAGAACATGCCCTAAAACCGCAGTGATGGCAAGGCTCCCAAATCCGTACTTTGCGAGTGAAACCACCCTGCAAATTACAAAGGTTGTAAAGTCTACATCGAAATCCTAAATAGAAGACATCCCCTACAACAAGGAAAACTACCACAAGTACGACAAACATGAATCCAAAAAACACGTCCCTTAGCAAATAACAACAAGGCAGAACAAACCCAAAAACCTGCACCAGAAAAACAACAAGCCGGTGGAAATCTCCATGAACAGACAATATCCACAAATGAAGCACCACGTTTGATAAATGTAAGCTCGCAATGTAGTTATAGAACTGCCACAAACAACAATCCTACACTCAACGAAAATTACTTTATATCATATTTACAAAGCACAATCGAAGCACAACAAAAAATGATTTCGGAACTAACATCTGAAATAAAAGAACTGAGGGAGACTATCAAATGCCTGGTATCCAAAAGCGGTAAAAACAATGGCTCAACTATTTAAAATTGCGCTCTGGAACGCCAACGGATTAGAAAGCCACAAACAGGAAGTAGAACTATTTCTAAAATATAACAGCATTGACGTACTACTAATAGCAGAAACACACTTCAATTCCCAAACGCACTTCAAAATTCCGGATTACATTAGTAGAGCGAGAGGAGGATCAGCAGTAATAATTAGAAAGCAAATAAAGCACTGTGTACTGCCAGAATACAAAAGGGATTCCTTCCAAGCAACTAGTATAGAAATAGAGGACTGGCATGGTCCGCTGGTAATCTCGGCGGCATACTGCTCACCGAACTATCGTCCTGACAAAGACAGTTTGAAAGAATACTTCACATCTCTTGGAAATCGCTTCATGGCGGGGGGAGACTACAACGCCAAGCATACCCACTGGGGATCGCGCCTATCCCCACCAGGCAGAGGCAGAATCCTATATCAGGTATTACAAGAAGAACAGTTAGGTCATCTATCCACCTATGAACCAACATACTGGCCAACGGACCCTGCAAAAGTTCCAGATTTATTGGACTTCTTTGTGATCAAAGGTATTTCTCGAAGACTCTTAAATATAAAATCCAGTTTTGATCTGACGTCTGACCACTCTCCAGTGATAGCTACTGTCAATGCAATTATAACACAGAGAAGTAAACCACCCCAACTTTACAACTCAAAAACAAAATGGGAATACTTTAAAGTACTAATTGAGGATAGCATAAATCTAGATGTATCTCTCAAAACAAACGAAGAAATTGATAATGCAGTCTTAAGTTTTGTCAAAACAATACAAAGTGCTGCCTGGGAAGCAACACCAAATTTCCCACCCAACAAAGTAGAACATAGGTATCCTACTATCCTGAAAGAAAAAATAGCCCAAAAACGACGGCTAAGGAAAAAATGGCAACGTAGTAGGTATCCTGACGACAAAAGAAGATTAAACGTTGCCACTAGAGAACTCAAGGAGCTAATACGGACCCTCAAAAATGACAATTTTGCCACCTACGTAGAAGGGCTATCAGCTACAGCTAGCACAGACTACTCGTTATGGAAGGCAACGAAGGCCCTGAACCAACCGAATCAACAAGTACCTCCTATTCGTAAAGCGGATGGCTCCTGGGCGCGCAATAACAAAGAAAAGGCACAAATCTTCGCGGAACACCTGTCAAACGTTTTCCAACCTGTAGAAATACCAACTAGAAATCCGGATGAAGATGACGACATAAAAGAATACCTGGAAGCCCCTTACCAACTTTCACCTCCAATAAAGCTGTTCAAAGCTGGTGAAGTCACAGAAATGATCAACTTACTAAAACCTAACAAGGCACCAGGCTGGGATTTGATCACGGGCAGGGTACTTAAGGAGCTTCCTAAAATAGGGATTACAATGTTAACCGCCATCTTCAACGCTATCCTCAGAACAGGATTCTTTCCCACCCCATGGAAGATCGCTCAAGTAATAGTAATTCAAACCCCCGCACAACGTCGAGTCCTATAGGCCTATCAGTTTATTACCAGTCTTATCTAAGCTAATGGAGAAACTCCTACTAAAAAGAATCTTGATGACACACACCGAAGAAGATCTCTTCCCCGATCACCAGTTCGGATTTAGGAAAAACCATGCAACCATCGAACAAGTCCATAGAATCGTTGAAGTCATCAATAATACATTTGAGGAAAAAGCTTACTGTGCTGCGGTTTTCCTGGATGTAAGCCAGGCCTTCGACAAGGTCTGACACGAAGGTCTACTATTCAAGCTTAAGCTGAAGTTATCCCATCCAATCTTTACTATCCTGAAATCGTACTTACAGGAAAGATACTTCCAGTTTAAATACCAGGGTGAACTAACAAAATTGATGCAAATAAAAGCCGGTGTTCCGCAAGGCAGCGTATTGGTGCCTGTCTTATACCTCATCTTCACAGCCGATTTACCCACTGATAATAGCGCTATAACAGCGACGTATGCAGACGACACAGCCATCCTATCAATGCATCCAAATCCAATAGCTGCTGCCCAACAACTACAGACGCATTTAGATAAAATACAGCAGTGGCTCCAAAGATGGCGTATCAAGGTGAACGAGAATAAATCAGTCCATGTGACTTTCAAAACATGTAGAGGGCACTCCAAGGAAGTAAATATGAACGGTCAACCACTACTACAGGCTGATAGCGTTAAATATTTAGGGATACACTTGGATAAAGGGCTTACATGGCGTACTCATATATGGAAGAAGAGGGTGCAGCTTGGACTGAAACTAAAGAAATACTACTGGTTGTTAGGTAGAAACTCCCAATTATCGCTTAAAAATAAACTTCTTATATACAAGGTAGCATTGAAACCAGTTTGGACCTACGGGATCCAGTTATGGGGCCCTCCCTCTAGATCTAACATTGACATATTAGAGAGGTACCAATCCAAAGTCTTACGTCTAATAACTAATGCCCCATACTACATCCCAAACATTGAAATCCGAAACGACTTAGAAGTGGCCACCGTCAAGGAAGAAATTAAAAAATTTAGTGTAAAGTACCTAAATAAGTTAGAAGTGCATCCTAATCCTTTGGCAGTTAATCTACTAGACAACAGTGCTCAAACGCAAAGACTCAAAAGACTTAACCCGCTCGATCTACCGCATAGATTTTGGTGCTATTTAAGTTACATTAAGTGTCTTAATTAACTTACATGCAGTGCAACAATCAAATTAATTAAGTAATCGCAGGAGGGTCGTCATTGGGCGACTTCTCCAACACTGCTCAATACGATCAACATAATTACTTATTGTCAGATGTAATTGACAGATTGTAATTAACTAATAAATACATAAAAAAAACTATTAGTTACGATGCACCAATAGAGTTTTGTTACTAATTGTAGCAAATATCTGAAATATTAAAAAAAAAAAAAATATCGTTTTCTAGATATCTACTAACATAACCCAATTACGAGCAAAAGTGAAAAAACGCACAGACTTACATCATAACTTAAAGAAAATGTGATTTTAGATTTATCGACACAAAGACTATGAGTACATGTAGCTTTAACTCAATCTTCTCCTCAACAATAACACCGTTTTGCACATTCCATGTAGTGTCATAAAATGGTCGTTAGAGACTAAAACTTTATTTATGTTGGACAATAAGATAGCTTTTTCTTTTACAATAGTTTGAGATCAACAAGTTACCAGCCTAAATTAGCTGTAGTGTTTTTGGAAGTAGCCTTGATTACTGTTATGTACATTTAGAATCTTCCATGATTTATTTTTTTAACAAAAACTTAGTGTTTATTTTCAAAAGTTGTACGTGTAAATGTTGCCTTATTGTTTGACTTTAACTAATAAAATACCCATACCTTTTTCCTCCATAGCACACATACAAAACATAATAGGACAGTATCTAACCCTGTTCTGTATAAATAATTACATTATTTACGCAATTTAAACAATAAATTTAAAAACTTTATGCAATTTACAACAAGATAATATGCACCATCAAAAAGACTAGTTTGTGGTGCATTTTGATAAAGTAATTTATATATTTATGTGTAGGCACACTATACCTGTTGTTTCTTGTTTTGATTTTTATCGAAAAAATACTTTCCATTCTATGGTAACATTAATGGCTACAATTTTTTCATTCGCAGGTAAGAATTGTCTTTAATTTCACATAAAGTTACTTTTGACATTTACATAGCTTAAATACTGAATTGATTTTTAGCTAATTTGTTTTTAACAATTAAGTTTGTCGTACATGCAAAGAGACAATAGATATTTATGAAAATTTACTCAAGTATGTTGAATAAGAAACAGCAATAAAAAGTCGCACACTGATTTAGCCAAAATGTGCTTTGGTAATAGTTTATTGTTTAATTTCAAAATTCGTTTAGATACTGTAAGCCAAAATCTGTAGTCTGCATTTGCCGTACTTTTAGGACATCTGCCGAAACTCGAACAGTATGAATAGCAGTAAAAGCGGCGGCGCGAAAAAATTTCATTTAGCGTTTGATGTTAATTTATTTTTACGCTCATTGAAACAATGGCCTGTGAATAAGCGACCCGCTCAGCTCTGACGTGTGCGTAAAAATGTAGGAACATTTGATATAATACGAAGAAATAAAACGAGCTAAGCTGCAAAAAACTATAAACCGCTGCTGCGAGCCACCGAATTGAAAAAACTATGAATCCGCTTCAACACAATTTAGATGTTTTGAGCAAACGAGACTCCTCTGTACTAAAATAGCTTAATTTATCTTACTGAAATAAACCTTCTACATATACTTCAACGCGTTATAAGTATATTAATCTATCATACACTTGACTAATAAAGCATAACATCAAGTAAATACTATTAAGTATAATAACCTTAAAATGCTAATATGCAACAAGAGAGTTAAAATATGTAAATTTTGACGGGTGGCCTACTCAGTCACTATAATAATTGAGTACCTGCGTTTTCTCGAACAAGGGGTAATAATGGCGGCCTTTTAAGGCGCCCCGCATTAGAGACATTACAGAGAAACATATGAGAGCCTTAACCTCTCAGTTTGCAGGCCGTGCTTCCACGCGGGGAGTTAGAGCCTTACCATTGTTACATTATTATGTATCAATTGTAATTACATACATGTTTCATACTTAATTTTAAAAGACTCTGAAAGACTTCATCTGCTTTCAAAATGATAACAAATATTTCTTTAAAGTACAATAATTTAAAATTAAATTAATTAATTACTCCTACAATTGTTCTTAACACCTTCATCGTCGTTGTTCCAATTTTCTGCTTTTGTTATCTCTGTTTCTGCTCTTGTTTTTTCTTTCATATGTGAAAACTGATTATACCATCATTTTAAATATTTTTACATTACTTTTTAGCAATAAATATGTATTGTTCTATACCATCCTTCTCAAGCATCTTCCTATTTGTGCTGTTTTCGTTCATTGTTTACTACTTTCCAATGTTGAGTATCTGTTGCTAGTTATTTCTGTCCCAAGGTATTTAAATTACATTACAGGATTCACAAATTTTTCTTCGGACTCTAATTTACACATTAATAAGTTTTTAGATATTACGATAGTTTTTCAATTAGATATATGGTATTAAGTCTATATTTCAACATCTATAAATTGTCTTCATTATTTTATATTAGGACATCGTCGTCCTGCACAACACAAAATATTTATTTTGATATCTACCATTGCATATTCTAAAAGCTCTGTCAATGATTCGATTATTTTATTTATTAGTAGACTGAAGAGAACGGGCTCAGAGAATTGCCTTATCCTGTAACAGTTTCGATCTCTGCAGGTTTCATGTTTCAGTTCGCGGTGATTATTTCTGTTGTGCGCTTTGCATTTACATCATCAATGATGCGTATGAGATCTTTTCTCGTTTCTCGTTTAATATGTCTTGTTTTCTCACACGATCCAATGTTTCTTGAAAGTCTATATAATATAAGAACAGCGAGTTATTGTATACTATAGATTTTTCAATAAACTGAAGTAGTATAAATATTGTATTGATCGAGTTTCTGTTATTTCTAAATTCTTGCTGTTTTTTTGATATAGGTGCACTGCTTGATAGTTGATTTCGAATTATTTATATGAAGTGAGAGATAACCATGCCGTTGAATTTGTCGTGTAGAAGATCCATTGTTGCATGCTCTGTGTTACACGTAGCACCGTCTTGTTAGAACCACATGTCGTTGAGATCCATATCTTTCCACTTAGACCAAAAAATTGTTATCATCGACCTGTACCTCTTGTCGGTGACAGTTATGACGGTACCAGCTTCATTTTGGAAGAAGTACGGGCCAATGACCCCACAGGACCAAAATCCATATCAGTGACTTTTTCTGGATGCATTTTCAACTGATAGATCTTATGTGTATTGTTGGGCCACGTTGTTAAAGATAACTTTCCGTTGGAAATCGAGGACCACTTCTCCAGAGCCCAGTCAGCGAATGTTTGACGCTGCTTATATAGCTTCAGTTTGTGGGTTAATTGAATTTTGTACAAATGCAGGCTCAAGCCCCGACGCAGAGTTCGCTAAGTTGAGTTCTGCAAAAGACCAAGTTTTTGGGCGCGACGAGGAATTGACTGTTTCGAGTTATCCTGCACACTCGTTCACTGCAGCAATGTTTTTTGGACACCTTACGTTTCGACCACGTACGGATGTTGTTTGATTGTCTACTGAACCAGTTGAATCAAATTTGTCCACAAGACGACTGAACAGGATGATTGTGTGCCCTGTAAAAATCACGTAGCGCACGGAACGTAGCTCGAACTGAGCACTCATTTTTTTCTAAGCCGTTGAATTCCACTGTAGGACGTAGGCCTTTCAATGGGGATTTGGCAATTAAACGCTACGCTTGCCAGGCGAGTTAGCAAGTAGATCGGGTAGAATGTACTTCACGACCGCCAAAGGTGTTTGTAGGACGGTCGGGGAGCATTAAATACTTCTCATTGCCAGGGTTCGAAACCAGGGCCGCCGCGCGCCAGTTTGGCAAGTTGAAGCCTCTACCTCGCGGCTGTCATGCTTTCTTTTGATAGTAAAGTAATTATTTGCACGCGTTTCTCAACACTGTAAACTTTCTATGATGAATTGCCCAACATTAGTTCCTATAACCACCAAATTTGACAGTTGTAGTTTCACCAACATGGCCGTTCTACACTATTGGAAAACCCTTTACAATAAAATTATCGCTCCACTAATGAAATATGCACTTTCTTTGCTTGTATATATTTTTGAACAGTTTATGTATACAGTACAGCAGAGTGGTTCCTTAATTTATTTAACGGTTATATAAGTGGTACCGTTATTAATGGTATGATTTGCATATTCTGCTGTTAAGACATCGTCTTCTTTATTTTCATATAATTCTTATAAATGCTTTAATCATTTCTCTATTCTCCATGTTATTGATTCGTAAATTTTTACTAATTTCTTTTTATTATGCGCCAATGCAAATTGTGTTCCACATCTGTTGTATATTTTTTCCAATAAATTTGTTTAATATTTATTGCTTCTCAGTTTACTTTGTTTCTTTTTTGTATATAACTCTCTCGTTTCCCTTGTGTGTTATACATTTGTACCTTAACAACATTTTCTTCTTCTTTGCTAATATATTCACCTTTTTCTTATATTATGGTGTACTCACTTTAACTTTATTTTTTGACATTTTTTTGTTAAAGGTTCTATATCACCATAAGTTATTTTTGTCTAAAATTATGTCTACATTTTGTCAGTAGACCAACTTATTTCTCCCTCCAGCATTTGCTTTAATCTATTTTAGTGCAATTGTACATTTGGTACATTTATGTTTTTGGTGTTTAGTTTTTCAATAAATATAGATTTTTTATTTTTTATTTTAGTTTATGCACTAAGAATTTGTGATTTAATTCGAAAATTGCTGATGTTAAAGATCTTAAGTCTAGAACCTGTTTAGATTGTATTGTTTTCTTGGTTATAAAACAATTTTAATCAATTACAGATTGTTGTCGTCTGGATTTCGACGTTATTTTTAATTTGTTTATTGCATTAAACCCTATCAATTCTTCCCTTCTGTCATTAATTGCTGCTTTATTAAATCACTGTTTATGTCAAGTAAAATATCGTTTTCTGTTCAACCACTAAATTTATTTAAAATAGGATTTTTATGTTTTTAATTGTATTTATAAAATCTTGAAACGTGTCATAAAATTCATCTCTTTTATTTTAGGCCTTTCTACTTCAGGAACGCAAATTAATATAATGTTTTTTGTTTTTCCAATTTTAAAATTACTAATATAATTCTTTCATGAATGTACTTAACATTTGTAATGCTATTCACGCACTTGCTGTGAGTTAATATAGACCACTTTCGCTTCAGTTTACTAATAGCACATAATTATATAAATAAAATGGTTTTCCAGATTTATTATTCCTTTTTGCTCTTCATTGTTTTAAAAATTCTGGCCTCAAATTTTTCTTTGTCATTTGCCGTTTTTTCGTCATTTTTGTTGTCTTAAAATGTACTCTTCTCCTAATGTAACTTCCAGGAGCATATAGTATTTAATCGTTCTTAATAAATTGTTAGGCTTGCCAAATCAGGTAGTAGGTTGTGGTTCTTTACCTACCTCGACAATTTTTGGGTAAGCAGAAGTTCTGATTCAAGTGGTTCTATAATTATACTGTACCCACCACTGAACTGATGAACTATAATCTTGGTCATTTTGTACGTTGTACTGTATATCAAGCACTAAAAATCTAATTCTACTACAAATGCTTTTAGTATTACTTTGACATATTATCACTGCTGATTATCGAAAAAGTGAAAATAAACGTAAGAATAGTAATTACTTAAGTTTCCTAACAAAACTATAACTAAGATCTATATTAGTAATGAAAATTATTAATGATGCTAAAAGTGAACTTTAATACTGCAGATATCTTAAAATACGAGGTTCGTTCAAGTTCTAACGTCTCAATTTTTTTTAAGAAGTAACTTACCTAAAAAGTTGAAACTTTTGTTACTTCTCAACTTTGTCTAGACGTACATATTTTTTACAACGCCGTCGCCATGATTCCCTGGCTGCCGAGAACACTTTTATAAGGTGTGTTTTGCCCACTAGAAAATCGCTGATAACAGCGGCTTGAATAGAAAATGAGCCACGGGGAGTGTCCTTGATGGTCAGAAATTTATAGACATCATATGTCAATATGTCCTGAGACATTGCCATCCGCGTAGCTTTGTGTTCGTCGGTCAGCATTCGTGGGATCTACATTAAAGAAGCTTTCCGCATTTTCAGGCCATCACGCAAAATATCTTTACAGATTCTACGGAAATGTTGAGTTTATAGACGATATCTTGCACACCTAACTGACGATTTTCCGTAACAACTTTCTCCACTCGCCCAATCATCATTTCGGTACGGCTGCATTGTCACACAACTACCAACCTTCTTTAAACTTTCGCACCCATGAATGCACATTTTTAAGATCCACAACGCCTTTACCACACACCTCACTCAATTGGCGTTTTACCACACAAGAGGAGAAAACAGATGATTCTTCGTTTTTCAGCACTAAACGTCGTTATTGGAAGTATCAAAAACAACACTTACAATGGCGATAATTCGACCTGTGTACATTGTCTGGCGCTGCAATCTATAGTACATGTTCGAAAATATTTTCAGTATTTTTTAAAATTAATCACATCTTTTTACTGACTCGCACTGCTGTGAAAAAACCTTAGAACTTGAATGCACCTTGTACAAGAATAGACTACAATAACGTGTTAACATCTAATTTATATTACGTGACAATTTTTAGTGTGCTTGTTAATAATTTTAATAATCTGGAACAAAAAAATAAAAAATATATTGAAACTTTGCCTACAAGCTACTTTTCTATACATATATGAATTTATAATATAAAATTTTTTAGTTTTCTGCTGTATTATAAACTACCACTCATTTTTAGTGTGTTGTATATTTAATTTTTGATGAGTTTGCTAATATTCTTTAAAAACGCTATTGCTCGGTGTTTTCATTTGCTAATTGTTCTATTCAATATTAATTATAACAATTGTTTGAGTTTAAGCCATAAACCAAAATATTTAAGTACCCCAAAACAAATTTTAATAATTTGACGAAGATTGTTTCAGGGTAATTAATTTAGGAAATTAGCAGCCGTCGTCGCGGTCGCCCTGTATTGAAACATAAAGCCATTGTTCCATGTATAGCGAGTCTCTGGTATCTGAATTATGTCTAATGACTCTAAAGAGCCTCATAATGTCCGATCATACGCGCCATACTACACTCTAATCCACTCAGATAGGGATTTATTAATAGTTGACGTTCTAATGGAACAATTTCGTTGCTGCACTCGCAATTAATAATTGTCCCTGTTGTTAATTAATTACACAGCTTGGTATATTTTGCAAGACTGCGTGAGGAGTAACGCGGACAACATAGAGCATTGTCAACTCAAATCCATTACATAATAAAGTAATCGCTGGGTTGCTGTTGCGGGTTTCTGGATTTATATTCGGAGGGGACGTGCTCCTCCTTACGGGCGGCCTTGATAACTTACAAATTGAGATACCTGCTACACCGTAGTTTACTTAGATTAAACTTTAAGCATTAACCATATTATGCTTATCACAGACAAATAAAGTTTGTAATACAATAAATATTGCTGCTTTAAGGTATAAGCGTACTGTTACAGAACTGCTTATTTGACGTAACCGAGTATATTGAATTACCAAAATTAAAGAACGAAATAATAATTTACAAAACTTTAAAAAACAATAATAATAAAACATGTATTATAATACTTGTTATAATTAATTATATTTCTGATTTTTAATATTATAATCAGTTTGTTATAAAAAATACATTATTTTACTACCGTTTCTAAAAATTAAATTTACATAAAGTACGTAAGACTAATGAGTATAGTTTTAAGTATTTAGTGATCTCTAATTATTATAAATGAATAATTTTTATTGCTTTATAAGTTTTGTAGTGACTTTATCATTTAATGAAAAAAGAAAATCCTGTAATTTAAAAATAAAAAATAAAAAATTGTCAATGAATACACAGCTATTTTAGTCTTAATACTTTCCAAAATCTTACCAAAATATCCATAATTAAAATTATTAAACAGAAATGTGTTCCGATATTTTTAAATTGAAACTTAAATACATTTAAGTTATTTATCGGCATCTCTTAATTTTACAAACGATGACAAGGTAAACGTTATTTTCAACTTATTATTATTTAGTGTTCTATTCACAATTATGGTATTTCACGTATTTCAGTTTTGTTTATTATAATTCCTTATTGTAATTAAAAATACCTCAAAGATCTCAAATAACACGTAACAAAAGATTTGCAATGGTAAACTAAATGTTCAACTAACAATTCATAAATATGTTTAATTTTTATAAATCATATGACATGTAATTATGCTGCTAGAAAATTCAAGAATGACTTTTATTTTATTTAAGTATTTAAATCATAATATTACTTGGAATATGGCACGAGGATTCACAGTTAGGATTGTATGTTATGTATAATAACTATCAAAAGAATTTATTTTAAAAAGAAAAAGTTACATTTACTAAAATAATTTGGTTAAATATTAATTTGTAAATAAACTGGAAAGTCGATTTAACATGGTGATTCCGCACATTCAGATTTCTTTCCATTAAGTAGCATAAACTTCTTACAAACAACATTCTACAAGATCGCGGTAAAATACGCTATTGGAAAGAGTTAATACACCACATTTTTGCTCTAATTTTCTTTTCTCATCACTCCAGAAACATGTAAACGTTTCACATATCCTTATCTAATCTGCATTAAGAATTTCATTTTCAAAACCAAATACAAAAATTAAAGTTTCAAATTATTTTAGTGCAATTTTAACCAAATTTGTTGTATCCAAACAATATTTTTTACTACCACAATGCTAAGTTACTCTATTGTAAATGGTATGAAACGCTTGTGGCTGTCTTTCTAATTTTTTTACTTCATTTACTGATGTTAACATAATTAGTCCGTGTATTCCCATGTTAAACTACATAGTTACTAATAAATATTTTTTGTTGAGATATTATGACTTTATTAATTTGTCTGATTCATTATTTTATTGTATTGAACATATATATATATATATATATATATATATATATATATATATATATATATATATATATATATTAGTGTAGCTCTTCTAAAATTTTTAGTTCCAATTAAAAGTAATAAATGAAGACACACAAAAGTCTGGTATTGTTGCACAACTCTTTCTGAAATGGGCATATTAAAATCCCGAACGAAGAGTAAATTTATAGCTTTTTAACAGTATTAAATTGATGTTAAAAAAATCAAGAATTTTTAGTAACTGACACGGTTCGACAGGAACATCTACTAGGTTGATGCATAATTATCCGATATTTTTAAGGATAGCCTCCGATAAAACAGCAATTTGAAGTTTAACAACAGCGATGCATATCTGGTCCAACCCAAGTGCTTCTATACAGCCATTCAAGTCAAAAACCGTGCATAGAATACAATGAATATGACTACCATTTTATTTTCAATAAAAATTGCCTTTAAAAAACTTCGAATAATTGTAAATTAAGAATTAGAACCTTTAATTAATTTTTAATTCACTGTTAGCCATAGAAAGACTAACCGAACTTTTTAAATGAAAACAATTTTTCTTTATTAAACTGCACTCAACTAATTTTATGAAACGCTGAACATTTGTGCGTTCTGTTTTTTGAAATTCTATACAAAGAAACAAAAATCCCTTGCTGGATTATGGTTGACATATTATCACAAACCATTTATTATTACTTATGTCTGTTCCATTCCATTCAACCAAAAAAAATCTTGATAAAACTTATTCAAACTGTGTGAAATTTTCTATAACCTTAGCTCATCTATTTCTCCTGTTTGTCTTATTTGAAATTGTTTTATTAAGTTAATAAATAATAAATCAGTATATATGTATATAAAGAGGAAAGCCGATCGTAACAGTCAAGTCTGTTATTTACGTCCTTACTGAAAATTTATGTTTTACCACTAATCCTGCGCCCACCAAACATACCATATCCCAGATAGAATCTATGTATTTGTTGAAATGTGGCAACTAGACTAAATACAATCAAAATGCTACATACAACATTTTTACCAAAATTAAATATTAAAGCAAACGAATTATTTCACAAAAACGTTAAAGCAAGATAACACCATTACTTATAGTAATACTGAACACATTTGATTACACTAGTAAGACAAAAAACTTATTGAACTCATTCTTCTTCTTCTTCTTAGCCCGTTTCGGTCCATAACTGGACGAAGGCCTCCTTCATTGACTTCCACTTGGTCCTATTTTGAGCTTCCTGTATCCATTTCAATCCGGCCACTTTTTTTATATCGTTGTACCATCTATTGGGTGGTCTTCCTCTGTTTCTTCTATATTCCCACGGCCGCCACTGAAGCATTGTTTTTGTCCATCTAGTTTCTTGTGTTCTGGCAAGGTGTCCGGGCCAACTCCATTTCAGATTTGCTATTGCTTCAATAACATTTGTCACTTTTGTTTTCTCCCTAATCCATACATTAGTTTTTCTGTCACGTAGTGATATGCCTAGCATTTTTCGTTCCATTGCTCTTTGAGTGGTTGTTAATTTGTGCAAGTGGGTTTTGTTAGGGTCCAGTTTTCGCTTCCGTAGGTCATTACAGGTAAGATGCATTTATCAAAAACTTTCGTCTTAAGATGTTGGGCAATATTTTTGGAGTTCAAAATAAAACTAAGTTTACCATAGGCTATCCATGCTAATCGAGATCTTCTTTTGATTTCTGTTATTTGGCTGTCACGGTCAATCCTGAGTGTTTGTCCTAAGTATATGTATTCACTAACATTTTCAATCGTTACATTTCCAACTTTTAATGTTTCGTCTATGTCCTGATGTTCTGGCATCATTGTTTTTGTTTTGTTTAAATTCATTTTCAGACCGATCTTTTCTGCTTGTTGTTTTAAGTCGTGTACCGTATACTGTAGGTCGTTTTGGTTCGTAGCAATGATAACGATATCATCTGCATACAGTAGGTGGTTTATTTTTCTGCCATTTATGTTTACCCCATAGTTTTCCCATTTAATTTTTCGAAACATATCTTCTAACACTAGCGTGAACAGTTTAGGAGACACACAATCGCCTTGCCGAACCCCGCGTTTTAACTCAACCGGTTTTGTTTCATCTTGTAATTTGTAGGTAGCAGTAGTTTTATTGCTGATGTTGTTCAAAAGATTTATGTATCTTTGGTCAATTCTACCGTTTTCAAGTGCTTCTGTAATTGCCCATGTTTCTACCGAGTCGAAGGCCTTTTCAAAGTCTTTGAAAGCCAGGTAAAGAGGTATGTTATATTCATTGGTTTTTTCAATTAATAGTTTCATTGTAAATAGGTGATCTCTGGTTCCATAGCCTTTTCTAAATCCGGCTTGAGTTTCTGATTGGTATGCGTCCAGTTTGATGGTTAATCGATTTGTTATTATTTTTGTCATTAGCTTGTATAACAAACTTATCGGTCTGTAATTCTCTAATCGCGTGTGATCTCCTTTTTTGTGTAGAAGAATGACAATGGAATCGTTCCAATCTTGCGGTATAGCTGCTTGGATCAGACATTTGTTTAGCATGTTTACTATTTTTCGTTTTAATTTTTGTCCACCCCATTTGATCAGTTCTATTACGACGCCGTCTTTCCCAGGTGATTTATTTGCTTTCATTTGCTTTAGTGCGTTCTCTAGTTCGTATTCTTCTATATCGGGCAATTCTTCAGAACCAACATTTTGGATTTTGGCAGTTTCTTTACGGGTTTCTTGGGTGTTTTCGATTCTTATTACTTTCGATTCATATAGTTCTTTATAGAATTCCTGTACTATTTTTAGTATTTCATCTTTATCTCTTATTATGTCCCCATTTCTGTTTCGTAATGCACATATTTGTTTTTTCCCGAATGTTGGTCGTAGTACCTTCATTGCTCCATTTTGCTGAATTATTTTATTTATTTTCTTCTTGTCTTTTGATTCTGTTTTCTTTGATTTTTCGTCTAATAGTCTTACATAAGTTGCCGTATTCTGTTGTATTTCTTTTATTTTCACTAACTAGTTGTCTTCTTTCTCTTAAAAGTTGTTGTATTTCGTTTTGAGTTGGGGATTTTCCATTTACTTTCTTTGTTATTTTGTTATTTTGGTCCCATGGGAGATAGCATCTAAGATTTCCTTGTGCAATGTTTCAATTTTATTATCATTATTTCGTTGTTCGAGATCGTTTAGTTTTTTTCGACTGCTTGTTGATATTCCTCCTTCTTGTTTTCTATGTCCTGTATTTTAATATCGGTGTCATTCTTTTAAATCTTTTAGGCGTTCCATCTTTGTGTTAATTATTACTTTCGCTCTTACGAGTCGATGGTCGCTTCCTACATCGAAACGATTTAAGGTAGATACGTCATGAATTATGTTTTTATTGTTACTTAGAATGAAATCAATTTCATTTTTTACTTTGCCATTCGGACTTATCCAGGTCCATCGTCTATTTGGTTTTTTCTTGAAGAATGTATTCATTGCATATAATTTATTTTCATTTAAGAATTCAATTAATTTGTCCCCTCTTTCGTTTCGATGTCCTAATCCATGTTTTCCCCAATATTTCTCTTCTGTTTTCTCTACACCTAATTTTGCATTAAAATCTCCCATGAGTATACTGTATTGTTTTTTTTCCTTTGACAGGTTCGTTTAAGGCGATTCTAATGTGGCCGTAAAACTCTTCTATTTCTTCTTCTTACTGAGATGTTGTAGGAGCATATATTTGAATTATTTTTAATACACTTGTTTTGTTCAGTTGGAATATTATATATGCTACACGATCTGATATGGCTGTAAAGTTTTGTATGCGATGTGCATGTATCTTCCGAATTATAAAGCCTACTCCATTCAAACTTTCGTCGTATTTTCCTTTGTTTAGTAGTATATTGCCGGAATTTAGTGTTAACCATGTTTCTCCTTTTCTTTTTGTTTCACTGAGACCTATTATATCCCAGGTAATTGTTTCCAATTCGTTTTCTAGTTCTGTTATGCGGTCTTGTACTCGTAATGTTCTTATGTTTTGAGTTCCTATCCATAGTTTTGTGGTTTTCGTGGTTTTCTGGTGATGGCTTTCGTTTAGACTCCGGGGATTCTTAGCACCCTCTTTGCCGTTCCATCGATGGTCGCCATCTTTTTGCTGTTTAATCCCATCGGTTTTCCGGCTACCGGAGACTGAGGGCCGGTGCTTGTTTTGCATTTCTTCATGAAGGTTTTTTTTAGCCTTTAGAACCCCACGTTGGCAAGACGGGTTGGGGAGCGTTCAGTAGTCTAACTTACTAAGACTTTGGTAGCCGCCGTTGACTATGTTAGTTCATCCGCCGCCTTTCCATAAGGAGAAAGCCTGTTCCTGCTTTCCCAAAATTGAGCCATTAGGTCCGTCATTCGGAAATTGCCTTCTCTCATTAAGTATAGTCAAATGTCTACCAATCTTGAAATCGTTTATTACCCGAGAAAAAGTCATAATCCCAAGAATTTTTGATAAATAAAAAGTATTGTTTTATATCAAAGACATGAGTGATAAAATAAGCTCCACATTATTGAAGCAAAACGGGATTTTATAATTAATAACAAAGTAGCTTACTTATGCGCATAATCAAGGTTCATCACCATCATACATTTTAAAATACATATGAAATATATTGCGGAGACTGCTAAAAGACAAGCAAAGGTCACACAAAAAGACAAATGTCAAGTCGAGTATATGAGTATTTTTTAGTGGTACAAAAAGGCTACAATATTTCGGACTTACTAAACACTATCATTTTCTATGCAACCAGAAAATCTATTTATAAAACATTTTATTTAGAAAAATGCCCTCACTGTCCCAATACAAAGAATAACAGCCAATAAATAAAAAAACAATTTACCATGTAGAAATCACTAACTAGGTAATGCTATCAATTATCTAACACTACTAAATCAACAAACTTTTTCAGACCCAGTTGCTTTTTCTCTAAACTTTCACTTCTTCAAAGGTTCATAAATTTTCTTAGAAAATAAATACCAAAGTAAACTAAATATGACAGGGATCTTTTAAATAGTGAAGCATAATAAAAGCAACCTCACAATATTATTTTTCTACTTAATCTTCTGACTTCTGACAGATAGTTCTTAATTATGCTATCATAAAATGAAAGTGATTCGGATACCAGCCAATTGCGCACAAACGTAGCACCGTCGTCAAATCTTTGTACTCTGAATGCGTCTTTCATTAGTATAATAATCGCAGGGTAACAAATCCCGATTATAAATAGAGTATTTCAATGTGCTTCAAAACAAATCCAATCGAATTTAAACAGAATTTCGTCGTTAAACAAAGTAACGTCTTGGATTTCCTGAGTACTATTGTAGTTTATTCTGAACTCATAAGCAATTTTAGCAATCATTACACAGCAATAATCCTTAATTAAATGGCAAAAAATTGCAAATATTTTTCTTAGTCATGCCAGGCTTCGAGTGACATCGGTAACCTTCATTTTCAACTGTTTCTCGTCTTCTCCAAAGAAGTTTGTCGCTTGAGTTTTTTAAGGGCGTTGTTCTCGAACCGTACCTTGTCATACTTTTTGAGGGCTTCACGCCTTCTAAACATCGTTTAGTGATGATTTCTTCTCCTGCCATTTTAATTTATTATTATTGTGACATCAGGCGAAGCTTTTACTTGCTATTATACCCTGCTATAAATTAGTATTTATTTTTTTTAAATATTGTTTACTTTTTAATATTTTACATCATATCCCTTGTAATTACAATGCGGTTCAAATGATCGGCACTGAATTGTGTGTAAACCAACCTCACTGCGCAGCAGCTGTGCGATCATAAGAGTGGAGCTACAACCTTCTTCCTCCCTCTTGCTTTGATTAGAACCTGTTTAATCCTGATTGGGAGTTGCTAGAGTGATGAACGAACATAACGTATTGCATAGCGTAGAACAACACATTGTGATTAAATCCCTCGTTGAAGGAAACGTCACTACATACTCCAACAACAGCATGGAGAAGGGTGTCTCTTATAGATCAGTATGTTTGAGTGGTGTAAGTGCTTCAGAGAGGGTAGAGAGTGGAGAATGAACCGTATGGTCGACGGCCGTAAACATCCGTCACAGAGCCAAACAGTGATCGTGTATACGTGCTTATTCGTGAGAATAGGCGCAGCACTATCACAGAACTTGGGGCAATGCTGTTCATCAGTGTTTTTAGTGTAAAAAATATCGTTAAAAACTACCTGCACTATCGCAATTTAAATGTACGTTAGGTACTATGTTCTTTGATGAAACAGTTCTTTCAAACCCAAGAGAACGTGGAGGAGCCGTTCAGCAGAAAAAGTGAAAGCAACGTTCTATTGGAACTGGCAGGAGGTTATCCATGTAGACTATCTAACGGAATAGAACAGTTAATGCAGATTTTTACTCAAACCTGCTGAAAACAGACGTAAAAGATCCGTTCCAAGTGAAAGACTGTTGAAAAGCGGGTAGCCTTCTTCAAGTCAATACATGCCCCCATACAGCCAAAATAACAATGAAAACTCTCCGGAAATTAAAATGAAATCTTCTGCCACATTCGCAATACAGACTCGATTTGTCCCCAAGTGACTTTTACCTGATCGGAAGCCTCAAATCAAACTTACAAAGCATCCAGACTGTTCGAAATTGGATAGACCACTAACAAAAAGCCTATTTTTTAAATAGCAATAGCATGCTTCCAGAAGGTTGAAAAAAATTGTGTTGACTCTAGGAGAGTACGTTAAAGATCGACATGTACAAGTAAGTGTTTGGCAATTTCCTATTTTGTAAAAAAATCAGTTTCAGTTTTATTGAACCACCTTGTATATTGTTTGTAGTTGTTATCTAAAAGTTCCAACCTATCCGAGGCTATTTTATATTGTGCTTCCACTATTCTTTATCTGTAATTTACCGATGATAAAATATGTTTCCATTTATCTGTCGGATTCACTTCATCGCATATGTAGTAGTAAAAGTGTGTCTTTTTTCTAGAAGACGTCATATTGCTTCATTTGTGCCTTCGGCTTTTCCTGCATGCCGTTACTCGTTGCACATATCATACATATCCCCTATCAATCTTTAACATCTTTTTTACAATACACCCAGTAAAATTGCGATCTTTCTCCAAAGCCTGCGATTTTCATATAGCCATTATAAAGTCATTGCAACACTTCTGAAACCCTCTTCTTTGGGACCAATAGCTAGAGTTTCCTCCAAGATCTATTTTCGCTCTTCATCACGCGATGTAAGACATCGTCTTCTACTGCGATGGAATCCCATTGTGACCAATACGATTTTACTACTGGGGAACACGGAGGCACTTCTGGCCAGTTGGGTTTTCTTAAAACTTCCTTCCATTCCCAGACATACTTTAAAGTTTAGTTTCCTTTTTTGGTTACGTTTTAGTTTGCTGGATCACTACAAGTCATTAGTCATAGTCGTTCTCAGAGAAGGGGCCATTTTGTCTTCTGGGCACGGTCCGCTCGACAAGGCATCGACATTACTGCAATGACTACTTTCAGCTCTATGCTTCGTTTCAAAGTCGTATTGCTAGAGGCTTTCGTTCCATCTTGTTACTTGACCTTTCAGATTTTTAAAATTCAAGATCCTCACCAATGCAGCAAGATCAGTTTTCAAAAGGAACCTTCTGACATACAGATAATTATAGTTACGCAATAGCTACGTTCCGGATTTAAAAACGCTTTGGTGAAATAACTGATGAGTGCTTCATTACCATTTTGTGACCGTAACAACACGCTTCTAATTTTCACATTACTCACATCTGTATCAAATTAAGCGTTTCCTGGCTGCGGGTAACTAAGTATTGGTGCATTCGGGCTTCAAGTTTTCGAAAGCATCTTGACACTTTTCACTGTATTCGAAATTTTGACCTTCCTGCGTTAATTGTGTCAGCTGCGTTGCTATGTTGGCAAATCTAAACACACACCGTCGGTAATAAGCGCACAGTCCTATGAAACTTTTAACCTCTTGTTTGCCTTTTAGCACTAGCCAATCTTTCACGCTTCTAACTTTCTCTAAATCAGCCTTTATCACTCAATATATGTCCAAGATAGTTTACTTTCTTCCTGAACAGAGAGCACTTTTTTGGGCTTAATTTTAGATTAACGCTTCTGTCATTAGCATAGCTGCTTTAAGTTCATTAGGTGCTCTTCAAACATTTTTCCAGCCACTATGATGTTATTCAGATACACCAAACATATTTTCTAGGATAGGCCATTAAGCACTATCTCTATTAACGTTTAAAAGTCAAAAAAACGTTGCAAGGTCCAAATGGCATCAACGTGAACGGCCATAACCGGGACCCAACAGAAAAAGCTGTCTTTTCTTTGTCTTTGGGATCTATTTCAACTTGCTAATATCCGCTCTTTAGATCTAAGATTGAGAACCATTTAGATCCGGCGAGGGTATCTAGCGTGTTATCAGTAAACGGTAGTGGGTAACCACTTTTCTTTGTAACATTGTTGAGTCGACGGTAATTAACGCAAAATCTGGTGGACACTTCCTTTTCCTTAACTAACATCACAATCGAAGCCCACGGACTTGTTGATGGTTCAATTACGCTATCCTTTTTTATATCCAAAATTATCTTCTCCGCTTCCTCTCGTTTAGCTAGTGGCAGTCATTTAGCACTGTAGTATGGGAGTATTGTTTATTTTGCAACGCACAATATTTGTCTTGCATTTTAAACCCTTGTTGTGTTGGAACACGTCTTGATTTCGATGTAACAAATCTTTAACTTTTGTCTGTTGGTTAGAACTCACGTTGTTACAGAATGTGGTCTCTGCTCTCAATTCTTCCGATACCTTGCCTGATCTTGGCTAGATGCTATCGACTTGACGAACCACCAAAGAAACCAAAATACAAGGACCGAGGAGTGTGCTTTCTTCAACGTCCAAGGATACCCATGAACATTCATCACGCGAACCAGTACTCCGCTGCTAGTTCGAACCAGTGTCTTTCCAACCAGTCTCCCTTTTCCGGTCTTCTTCTCATTATTACTTGGCTCGATAAGGATGACCCTTCTTGCTGTAAGATCGCAATCCAAAACAGCGTTCACCACCAATTCATTGAGTTCTGGGAGGGTAGTGTCCTGAGCCACTCTCACTTGTGCCACGACTCCGTCTTGATCATAGAGGACATCTACTTCTTCTTTTATCTTCTTTTATGGTTCAAGTCTACTTTGCACCTATAAATTTTTAAATTATTTATTTCCAAAATTACGTCATTTTCAATGTCAATTACCAATACACGATGTTTAAGAGTAGCATTTGCAATGATTATTTGGGTTTCTATCTCTCCATAGACCTTTACCAAGGCCCCAATCTCCGTCCGAAGTTTTTAGTTGGTTGGCAGAAAAAACGTTCAGATGTTTAGATAACATTGGGTCTGTGTGCAGTAGAAAAGCTTGCAGTTTTCTATTTACTCAGTCATCGACATAGACACTATTGAAGTTATACTGAGAGTTGCAACCAACATTTTTGTGGCTGAGACTTCACCGTTGTGGATCGATAGTCACCGTTTCTCATCATTCAGTTTTAGTTTTCCTGCTGAGAGGTCCCAGAAGCTCTTTATGGCTTCTTGCATAAACTTCTCACGTAGCCTGTCTTATCGCTATTCCAGCAGCGTAATTGCCTCAATGTTTTTTTCAATAGCTTAGCAATCTTCTTTGCCAAGTTCTCCACAGGTGCCTTATTCAGTTCATCGGTATCTGTCATCAATTTTCTTATATTTTCACGCCTCCAGGACGCCTGTTTTGCAGCTTCAAATTCTAGTGCGTGTGTAAGCGCGTCAATCAGTGTTTTCGGTCTAGCCAACCTCATGGCTTGTTGAGTTTTTCTGTTGTTAATGCCGTTAATAAATATTTGCACAGCTAGTATCTATAAGAAGTCATCTGGTGCTGTTGGGTATAAAATACGTACAAGACGAGCTACCTCTGCTTCAAAGTCTTGAAGGATAACGCCTGATTTTTGTGCTAGATTGTAAAGCTATGTACAGTAAACTTACTTTAGATGAGCATAGCCATGATCTCTTGATCATTAGCAGCCACAGTCTGTAGTACGTCGAAAGCATTGCCACACAGACCACCAATTAAAGCAATCGTCTTTTCAATTTTTGACCATATATTTACTCTAGTAGCCGCATCAAACTGTTTTTGGTAATTTGTCTAAGAACTTTTACCATCAAAAGTTTTAGGCTGGATTTTGGTTCTCATTATATCAGCACACGATTGCTCACATAAAATTTGTCAGGCGGTAAATTTAATCAGAGCACTAAACCTACTCTTGATTTTTTTAATTTTATCTTCAAGAGCATCGATTTTCTCGTCCTGTGCTATATATACTTTATTCATTTCTTTTTTCTTTCCTTTTCGGACTTTCCATTTCGATTTCTATTCTGACATTTTGTCAACCGATAAATTCGAAAATTTTTCTTCTGGGTCAACTACTTTGTTATTTATATTAATCATATTTCAATTTACGTCTGCTTTCAAATCTGATTTTAAATTATTCATATTAGAGATGAAGTCTGCTTTTAACCCACTCAGCGTGGCGCCTTACATCACCCTCAATTTCAAAACAAAAACATTCAGGATCCTGGCCAGCATGTAATAAGACCTTTTTTTAAGTCTTGCAAGCCAGTGGATTGCTGATTAGGTTGATTAGTGTTCAAAAGATGTATCATGTTGGTGGGGGATGGGGAGGTTTCTGGTTTTCATTTAGTGCATGAGTGTATGATAGTCCCGGTTGAAGCGCAAGACACATAGCACATCTTTAGATTTTTTTAGATTTTTCTTTACGTTGACACTGTTCAGTAGGGCGATCACCTGTGCATTTCACGCATTTGGGTTTTAAGTGGCAGAAATTTTTGGTGTGACCGTAACTTTGGTATTTCACGCACTGGGCGATTTTTCTTTTCTGTTTCGGTGATTTTTAAAATTTGATTTCCACTCCTGTATGTACTCAACATTGTAGAGTTCTTTATTATTGGTTGCTGAGTTCAGTTCAATAAAGAAACATTGAAAGTTTTAATATTGTTCTGTATTGTTTTGGGTTCCAAATATTCGTAACTGTGTGTCCTAATTTTTATATTTTCGCTTTGTTTATTTTTTAATATTATCTTGTAAGTTCTTTCATTTTTTAATTAATAGGTATGAAATTCAGTCTGTTTTTCAGTTCAGGCTTTTATTATCATACCATAATATTTACCCACTTTAGGTTGAACTGTTACTTAATTTTCAGCGAGAGCTTTTTAGTTTCATACTGCTGTTTTGCGATTTGATCTGTGAACTTAATAAACAGTGCAATATTTATAACACCATTTATAAAAATTGGAGAAGGTTAGGAGAATTTTCAGAATTCTTATTTGATTAGTATCAGCCTGTGCATATGATTTGTTGACGTAATACTGCTGCAGTTTAATAATACCAAAATAAGCTATTGCAAATTATAGCACTCGCGATATCTTTCACTCGCGCTAACGCGAGGTCGGTTGGTTGATAACACAGCTTACAAAGCTGCAGTTTTTATCGCTGTGATAGAGCAGGTATAGATTGCTCGAAACACGTCTGCTTGGCTACAATGCACGAGTCGTGCAATAAAATAAAGGAGTGCAATGTGATACACTTGTTAATAACTTGCAATTTGTAAAAAAAAAAGCAATACGAAACAAAAAAAATTATAAAATGTTATAACAAGGCAGAAATTTAAATAGAAAGGTCCATTAAAAATCAAATAATTATTTAACTATTATAAAATAGTACGGATAAGGTAAATTCTGATTTGCAGTAAATCAGGGTGATAATTAAAATTGAAATATAAAAATTAAAGATTGTTTAAGCAAAAGATACGATATCTATAGAGAATAAGAAAATACGCATAATTCAAAACCGTGATGTCTAAAACCTCATAATCCATACTTACAATAGTTTTATGATAAATCAAAGATTATTTTTATACTGCAATTTGCTGCATATTTATAAATTAAAAAGAATTTTATTTTTTGTATAATTCAGAGTAAGTTCTTGCTAGAAGAGCCGTAAAATATAGGGTGGTTTTTTGCATTCCTCGTCGACTAGTGCTGGTGCTAGCGCGGAGCGCAAATTATAGAAGTGAATTTCCACTTCTAATACCATAAACGTTATTAGTGCCATCAAAATTGATATACTTCGATGTCCAATGTCCGCTCCTAATAATCGATTATCAATAATATTTTACGGCGCGCATCCCGAAAACTAGCGGTTTATGAAGCATGCGTGCCGGATGAAAATTTAATTCGTCTCTCATCAGTTTTGTCGATTTTACTAGTCGCGTGCTTAAAAGGTGGTTGAAGACGCGAACACTTTAGTCAAGTTAATAGCTGGCAGAAATCAATTCTGCAGTAACGTAACAGAATGGCGTGCCAGGCTGCATACCGCTCGAACCTCTCGTGCTTTCCCGCATTCTTCACCAGCAGTTGATTTGAAAACCTGCAAAACACTTCGCTCTTACGACCACAATATCTTCCGCGCAAATTTGTATCACTTGACGAAGAGGGGCTTTTATTAAAGCTTTAAACAGCATGATAAAAAAGGCTATTACACTGACTTTTAATTGCTTTTCTGAATACTGCCACAATGTCGCCAACGCATCTAATGACTAAATAATCTATATTAAGCAACTTTGGTCAAAATAATTAATGCCAAGATGGCAATTAATAAATTATTTATTATTATTCTAGTAGCAGAATATTATATTTTATTTACAATTTTACAAAGGAAAAGAGCTTGTAAACATTTTAAAATGAATAAATAATAAACAAATTTATAGTTATAATCGGTTATATTTATTAAAAAGTAATTCTACTATTAGAAATAAGTTTCAATTTATGTAATTTTATTACTTACTTATATTTATATAATTAAATAAATCAGATTTGACTGTACATTTTTTATAATATCAATACTACATTACTTTGACAACATTTGTTTATTGTTACAATAATTTTAATTAATTAATTTAAAACAGCCTAACTTAAAATTGTAAGAATATATCCAAATGGTTCATGTAAATTTGAAACAACAAACCATTAACTTTTAAAGGTGTGTGCTGTGTTAATTAACTTTTTTGTTTGTCCATTTGTTTACTCTGTATCCTAAGGGACAAATAACAATTAAAATTAGAAAAAGTGCTACCATTTTATTAGCTGCGATATATTAAAATGATTAAAAGTCTGTGCTAGTGTTAGCGTGTAAACAAATATGTTATTTTGTAAATAAGAGTGCAACTTAATCAATCATACTTTATAGTATAGATATAGATAATTGGAGTTTCATTTAAAAGTTATTTCGGAATTAAATTTTACAGGATGTGTAAGATACGTTACAATAAGTATAAACTGTGAAATCAAATACTGCAATTCAGTTCTAATAAAGTAATACGCAGTTTAGCATTATTACAAAAACAAAATTTTCGCACGTAGGAAGATATAATGATATAAATTTGTATAAGCTAAAATACACGAAGTGTTTAAAATTAAATTTAAAGATAAATAAATACATTTAGACCTTTTATCTGTTTGTTTTAAGTAATTTTGATGCAGCAAATTAAAGAAAGCTTAAAATATGTTTGTGTTTTATCATAATAAATTAAAATAAATCAGTAACTAAAATACAAATCGATAGAAAATAAATTTACTTAATACAAAACATAGTTATCATATCATTACAATTTTTGCAATCTAAAATCATAAATTAGTTAATATATAAAAATGTATGCGTCACTTAACAAGACAAAATTTTATTGAAAACTTTATATGGTAGTTATTATTGTACAATCTACAATAAAATGTGTTTGCTATACACACTGCCAAAATTTATTTAGCAGTGCAAAAAATTTCTGCTATCTAAACTACTGTAAAATACACCAATGTTATCTAATCAGAAGAAAATGTTTACTGCTCACTGCAATACTCTAAATTGCAATATAAACTTCTTACCGGATAAAGAAATTAATGATAATTGAGTAAAGAATAAGAAACTTAAAATATACTTATTTTTAGAAAAATATATTTAAATTTACTAAGCCGTATCTCAAGAAAACGTCGATTAGAAAGTAAAACTTAAAAATATAAATTATTTAAAGCTCACCGCATTATAGAAATCACCCTCAAAATCTTGTTATTTAGTAATTTAAAAGTGAAAATTGTTAGTAATGGCTTGCTCGATTATTTTGCTTCAAATAACTTTTATATAAAAAAATCTACTTAAAACATACATAAATAATTTATAAAAATATGAAAAGAAATAAGATAATTGATGTCACCTTAAGTCAACACCTTACTTTTGTCGTAGAACAAAAGTGTAAATTTTAAATAATCCAATAAGTATGAAAAATTTGTAGCACAGCCTTGTAAGGTAACAATTAAAAAAAAATTTACTGCACTTTAAAACGTATTATCAGTATAAAAGGAAAGCTTAGTTTTATAACATATAATTCTTAACGCACCAGTTTTACACGGTAATTACAAGCAACAATAAATATATATTTTAGTACAACACCTTAAAATATATCTTAAAAGCTAAAATATTCTATTTGTGCAATAATTATTTCATGAAATCCTAAAGAATTAAATCTTCAAATCTCCAAGATTCACTTCGTGGGATGGTTGCTAAATTTTTTTCTGATTTACTGTATAATGTTAAATATCGGACAACAAAAACAAAACCAGTAATTAATTCGAGCAACTTTTAACGTTAGTAGAAAGACTTGATCTGAAAAAAGCATTAGGTTACGATCTGATTATCGGTGAAATATTAAAATACAAGCCCAGAAAAGCTGCCATCCTAATCATTTGTCTTTCCAATGCAGCTTTTAAATTAAAGCTACTGAAAAGTTGCATAAGTCATAATGTTGTCGAAACCAAGTAAGCCACTTATCGAAGTGAAATCTTATAGTACCATTCCTAGTTGCATATAATTTCAAAATTATTTGTTAAGTTACTACTTAAGAGATGAAGACCTCTGATAACAATTTAATTTCAAATTTTTAACCAGTGTTTAGACAATGGACCAAATGCATCATATAACTGACGTTATCGAACAAGTACCCAAAGAAAAGAAGCCTGCTCTGCAATCTTTTGGCATGTAATTTTAAATTTTAATATCGCATATATCTAATAGATTTTTTAGAATCAAGCAAGAAGATGAATACTCTAACCTTAAAGGAAATAGGAGCAGAAGAATTTTAAAAATATACTAGCTTTAGCCGATTTTACCATAGTAAACTAAATCAGGAAATGCAGGATCAAGCTTAATGAATTTAGATCCATTCATATCAACTTAACTAACAAAAAACTGACAAATAACTTCTCAATATTTACAGTACAATTGTAGTCTATGAAATTAATGTCAAAAATCTCGATCTAACACGTGACGCATGTGAAGAAGAAAAGAGCTAAGCTTGGTTTGAAGTATACAGAATACATTATTGAGTTCTTAGCAAAAATTGCTTTATAATCAGATCCCGAAACAGATGTGGCTGCACGAAGTCCAGTTCTAGGCTGTGACATAGTAACATAAAATCCATTTAGAAATTTGACGCTACGTGGTACGTTCATAACATAAATATTTATTTTGGCACTTCAACTATCCAAAACAAAATCAAAGGATTTTTCAATGTGCACGAAGTCGGGCTCTATCTTCACATTAATACAAAAATTCCAATTGCTGGGCAATCAACACTATGTCCAATGATTAAAAAAAATCTATTGTGGTGTATTGTATGTAAAAACAGAGGTAAAGTGTTAGGGTTATTTAAAAAGCGACATCGGCGGATTGATTTTAGCTGAAAAGTATTTAATTCTAAAAACCATTAGAGTAAAAGTAATGGTTAATTTTTTAAACTAGTTTTAATGTATAAATATCAACAAGCTTTTAATAAAAAAAATGTAGAAAAATAAAACACATTTATTTTATAAAATTTGCCTTATAAATATTATTCGTATTTTTTTATTTATTTAATACCTGGTTTTACCATAACTAAAAAATTACATTTAAAATTTCACGAAAAGATAGAAAATGTATTTTGATATACTGTGAAACCGTTCACAAAAATTAAAAAAGTTCAAAAGTTTCTTCTTTAGTTTAAAAATTACCAAAAAGCTATTATGTAAATAAGCAATTATGTAAAAAAACTTATACTAATCGCTTAAGCATAAGTAGAAATATTAACACTGACAAAGAAATATTTTAATAATTCTTTGGAAGTTTAGAGAAGTTGTGGTGTTCGGAAATTAAAAAAATACTGCACTAACAAAGATTTATTAAATGTAATTAAATGCACCTGTTATATGCGACAAAGTAGACGTTTGCATTTCGAATCGTTTTTGATTATACAAAATGCAGATTGTGTTTATATAAAAACAAATAAAGAAATCTATAAAAAATTTGTTGAAGGCATATCTATTTAATGTTTTGTTATTTCTAGTACTGTCCCTAATTTAATTTTCTTACAGTAGTCAGAAAATGTAGTAGGTGTTTGCTAAGAAAAAATTATGGATTCGAATGAAAAGAAGGATTTAAAGGAAGGTTATCATACTTTATTTCTTAGCAGTTATGTCTAAATGGACGCGGGCTCTCAACCGACGTTGACATTGACACCTCACACCTAAGAGAGCCTCTTTCTTCGGAACATATATTTCAGTACTTTAGAAAAACTGATCCCAAGCCCAGACTGTCCACAAGTGCAGCTCACTATTGTCGTAATCGAAAGCCCAGCTGATAAATCCCTTCTGGCTGCCCGACCATTTTTATTTTAACGGGTAAACGGTTAGTCACCAACGTACGGTCTACTGCCAACGAAACCAAAAACCCACAAGATTTATCGTTGATTGAGCCAATAAATCCTTAATAACAATATGCTTTCATGCGGGTGATCTTATAGCTACATAGAAATAAGCTACAGTGATCATTGGAATTGGCAAATACATCCGGAATTACCAAGTGACATTAGTTTTTAAATATGGATATTTTAAAGAACTTTGGGGCTACAATTTGCAAACCTGGAAGGGCAATTGGCAAAAAGAACTGAATGGCTACAAAATTACTATTTTGACACAAAGCTCCTCTGTTGTGGAGACCACGCCCATAAACTTGTAATTAATGTTCTAGGCTTAGAAATCGTTCAGAACTACTACAGCTATGTCGCGATCAGAAACTTAACGTTAAAAGTAGTATTGGAATAGAAGCATCTTGGAACGAAGCCATTATGGGAAAATATCATGTTGAACAAAGTGGTAAAGCTAAAGGATCGCCTTCTGGCAAGAACTTTAAGGAACTTAGATAGAACTGAGTCCAGGTTGCAATTATCAGCTGATAACCCACTGTACAGATAAATAACACCTTTATGTTATTAAATAATTGTCAAGTAAAAATAAATAATTCTTATAATATTTAACTTAGCATAATAAAATATATTTACAATAACAAAATATATATATTTATTTATTTATTTAAGTAGTAAAAGAATACTCGTATCTTACAAAAATTCAGATCTATTTAATAAATATATTTATGCTGATTTCTATAAATTGTTTACAATAAATGCAACAGCCTATACTGAATTAAAAAACTAATTTTTTAAGGGTACACCAATTTAAAATCTTAATATGTATAAACCTGTAAATTAATATCATCAACGTGAGAGCTATTTTTTGTTTAAACTATTTAGTATTATAAATCAGTCAATAGAGATGTTAGAAATAACTTCTTTTCATATCAATAAATAATTTAGATTTTTAATCTAACGAACACCTTACGAAGAGGCAGTCTTGTTAGATTTCTTTGACAATTATTTTTTAATTTGTGGGTACAGCAGATAAAGATATTTAAAACTGTTTATGGTACACTAGACTTAAAAAAACTCAAATACAAAGTTCAAAGAAATAAAAAATTGAAAATCCAAAAAGTTGCATATGAGGCCTCCTTCCCTTTTTTCTGGGTGCTTTATAACACTAAGCATAAAATGTAGCGCGATCCCATTTTGCATAAACTAAAATTACAATACAGACATCTTTTACAAGCATAAGTAAACTATTTATCAAAGATCAAGGTATGCAGGACCTGTTAATTACTATTACTTATTTGTCCCAAAAAATTCGGTTGAGACTAAAATGCTCGTATCTGTTATAACGAGTACATTCACAAAATATGATTGTTGAAAAAACATAAAATCGTATCCATAATTTTATTTTCCGTTTAATTAGTTAGCATTGCGTTTTAAAATTGTTTATACACTGCTTGCGAAATTTACCATTGATTACGATCAGAAATCTTTAAATATCACATGGAAAGACAGTTTCAACTTTGAAAGAGCCGCATTAATAAAAACAACGTGTTTTAAGGCACATATGTCAATCGTATTTAAAAACTTAGAAAACAATATATTAGGACGTTCAACTTGTTTTTCATTATATTATACCTTATATAAGTTAAATATTCATTTTATGTCTTAAATATAGAAAAATAGATAGATAGGAATACAAAAACAACCAGACACAGTCGTTAAATTTTATTTTAGAGAGTAATCATTTTAAATAATAAATAAGAATAGAAAAGTTTTACAAAAGGATCAAAAGCACTTTATAACTAAACAATGTTTTTAATGCCTTTTTTAACGTAACTTCACATTATTAAAATCAAACAAAGCAATGTTATGTTAGTTTCTGTAAATATTGCAAACGCATAAAATATAAATTTTGTTTGAATGCGTAGTATCTCTTTGCTTTTAACTAATACATAAAAAGAATTTGTTTGTCTTATAATTTAAAAGCGCCGTATTTATCATATAGAATTTTTAAAGTTCTCGCAGCTCTTTTGCCCACTAAAAACGTTGTAGTTAGAGATTTAGGTATTGGAGTCGAGTGCGAGCAGTGAATTCGAGCAGATGTTTTACACGCCGCCCGATAACAGTGCGATACATTGACAGAATATTTCCCTGCTTTAAACGCAGTAAGTTTAAATTATTTTCAACATCCCATGTAAATAAAATAGTTTGTCACCACTGATAAGCGACGTTCAAAAACGATACGCATGGACTGCTTAAAGGCTTATCAAAGGAAACAAATATCTACTGCCACGGCTGAAGGCTTCGATAACAGAGCAACAATCTACTAGCACAGATCCGCAATTAAAGCAGCCGGACGCAATTAAAATTTCACCCATTTATCTGCACAATGCAGTAAATCATAAAGTTCTTATAGAAGACATTCAAAAATACGCAACAGGTACATTCACAACGACTTACAACACATAAATTTAACTAAAGACAAAGACTTTCAAACCTTAACTAAATTCCACGCAGAAAATCAAATTCAATATCACACATACCAAAATTCTAAAGATAAACCTTTATTAAAAATGTCCCAATGTCTCTAACCGACCAGGAAATTAAAAATGAACTAGAATCCAGATTTTAGTTCTGAAAGTAATAAGATTATACTCCAAAGAAGGAATCCTCTGCCAGTCTGCCCAGTTGAATAAACCAACAACGAAGAATCTAAATGCATATTCTCACTAAAGTGATATTTCACTCCATTGTAACCGTCGAACTTAAAAGGAAATCTAAAGTCATACCCCAATGCCATAGCATTCTAAGAATTATTGTACACAAAAAGCGTCAAAAGCGCAGGCGACCACCTACACATGGCTAACAACCCCCCAAAATGTGCAAACTGCGGAGGCAACCACAATACGAACTATCGCGGCTGTCCACATTATCTCAAACTCTTAAAATAACGTACTAAAGCTCAAATTACGACTCTTAAAGCCACCAACATCAGAAACTGGTTTATCAACAGCGACCAGACTTTTGCAGACAAAGCTGAAGTCAGTGCAAACCTCAACGCTAACCGGTCAACCCCAACCAATGGTCCTTCACCGCACAATAATCTCATCCAACTCCTCCTCGACCTACTTACACCCTACCTCGATCAAATTAAAACATTCATCACCAATAGCCTCTTACTCACACTTTTAAATGAACCGTAATCTAACACAACCAATCCAATACTTAACAATCCTTAACCGGAATGCCAACGGGCTCACTATGTATCGCTTTCTTCGCACGATGCAAAGTTGATATGGCTTGTATTACTGAGACGCACCTGAATGACACAACCAATCTCAAAATCCCCGGCTACCCCGACCGAATCTCTCCAACCGCAGTGGGAAGAGACCACATGATAACGTCCATCGAAACAACTATCCCAAACCCAGACAAGATTCACCCAACATCTCCGAAGAAACTCAAACACTCTATTGACTCACTCTCAACTAAAAAGTCTCCCGGCTATTACCTTATTCCTAACTCCATCCTTTAACATCTCACTAAAAAGCTCTAGCTCACTTAAGCTCAATATTCAATGCCTGCCTAAGATTAGGTTACTTTCCTCTAGCCTGGAAACCTGCCCAAATACTAATGTTTGCCAAACCAGGCAAAAACAAAACCAAAGTCAACAGCTATAGACCCATAAGTCTGTTAACTACGCTATCCAAGCTGCTAGAAAAAGTAATACTTGATCGATTAACTACTGCACTTGACAAGCTCAACACAATTCCAATCCACCAGTTTGGATTCAAAAAATTCCATTCTACATGCCACCAACTGCAGAGAATCAGTGAACTTATTGAGCACGGTTTTGAAACCAAGCAATCCACCACGGCCTTATTTCTAGACGTAACACAGGCCTTCGACAGAGTCTGGCTTGAAGGCCTGAAAAAGAAAATTCTGGTCATCAATCTACCACTCAATCTCAAAGCCATCTTACTCTCGTTTGTGGAAGACCAAACCTTCGCGTGAACTCAGCATTTTCGGAAACCAAGACCATTTACTTAGCGTGGTTGGCCCAACTCTATTCTGCATCTATAGATTTGACCTGCCCAATACCACAGCAACTCTGGCCACCTTCGTTAATGATACAGCAATTCTTAGCCAAGCAACCTCTCTGGATAAAGCCATACTAGCACTGCAACAAGCTACAAACCAGATTTACCGATGGTTCCAACAGCGTAATACCCAAATAAACCTCGAAAAGTGTCAGGTCAAAGTCTTCACACTTAGAAAAGTTATAAATCCCGCCTGCCTACACATTATTAATACTCCCATACCCTGGAAACCACACGATTAGTCAGTCAAATACCTGAGCATCCATCTGGACATACGGCTCAACTAGAGTTTTTATATTAACCAGAAACTACTTCAAGGTTATACCAGACTCAAGCAACTATATCCTCTACTTAACCGTAAGTCCCCCTTTAAAATTGAATGTTCAGTCCTCCTCTACAAAAGCCTCCTACGTCGGTTACTCCTGTATGTATCATCTATATGGTGTAATAACATCTACAACCAACAAACTACAGAGATTCCAGAATAAAGTGCTGTGGATTGAAGTCAATGCACCCTGGCACCTCCGAAATATTCAACTCCACAACGAGCTTGGCCTTATGACTATTGATGACTACATTAAAATGAGTGCTAAAAATGTACTCTAATGCGTGTAGTGGCGTGCTTTATTACAAACTATTTCAAACACAGATCCACACAAAACTCAAACTGCGCCTACCACAGGATATATCAGCCGACATCGCAAATCACTGACGCTGCTATTGTGAAGTGTCTATCGAGACAGTCAAATAGTCTCCTTACCTAGTCCGCATCAAGTATATCATATGTAACATCAATGCTATGTATAACAGTGTTAGTGTTGATCTGGCAATAAACATAATATTAATAAAAAAAAATGTAGGTATTAATTTTTAAAATTATTAGACTTTTCTGTATTACAGACATACGCTTACAAACTAAATTTCTTAAAGTGATTGCTTCTTGCAATAATTTTAAAAATTCTAATATAATTTTACAGCACTTGTTCTCAAGTTTAATGTCTTAACGTCCGTTATTTCTTTGTTTATTTCCCCTGTGGCTATTATTTTTACTCCCTCCTTTGCTTTCTGTTCCAGGTCCACTCCCGAGTAATATGAGATGTGTTTATTTGTTAAATATGTACTTGCTTTATCCTTTTTCTTAGTTTCACTTATTCCTAAGATTTGACAGAAACAATAAGATTAATTTCTGTTGGAGTTTTTTGGAATTGCGCCAATATCACGGTTTGTTCTAGTTATTTTGTGTAACTGGTCCTCCATTTCATTAACAGGAGATCTCTTGCTGAATTTTCTTTCTCTTACTTTTTTTTGGTGTTTATTATTAGTTCGTTGTGTCTTAGAATTGCATGATGCCGCTGTATCCTTATTTTGTTTTTGTGTTTTTTTCAGATCTTTTCTTGCTTCTTTCGTCTTCTGTGAGTAATCTACATGTATATATTTTTTACTTTTTTAGATTTTATTTTCATAATCTCCATTTTCTTTCACCATTTACCCAGTTTCATTAATATTTGTCTAATTTTTCATTTTGATATTTACCCAGTCTTCTGGTTTCTATTACCTTTTCCTCTACTACTATTTTTATTTCCTCTTTTAACTGTAAGTTACTCTCCTCCTCTTGATCAAAGGTACCGTATATAATTACATTCTTTTTTTTTAATTCTCCTGTCCATTTATTCCATTTTCTCTCTTGTGTAGCCCTTAATTTGAAATATTGGTTTTCATTCCCGAGTTGTTCGTTCTCGTTTATCTAAATTTAGTTTCTTTTGAACATGTAAATGCAATTTCTTTATTTCCACTGATAGAGAACAAATTCATGTGTTGCTTCTCAACATAGTGATGCATATCTAATATCGTTTAACGAACTTCTTCATTCTTTAGAAAAATAAGCTTTTCGGTTGCTCAAGAAGCCACCCCTACACAGCTTGCTGAATCTCACCATCCGAACTGAATTTGTGACCGCATGCCGTGTCCTTTGAGAGGTCGAAAATCTGATAATCAAAAATTACCAGGTTAAGGCATCTATGCTCTAAATGTGTTGGTTCGTGTGTGATGTCGATTGGCGACCAAGTTGGCTTTTATCTACTACACTTATTCTTCTCTCCTTATAGCAATCTATCCACTCGTAGATTAGTCGTCGATTAATGGTGCGTACCAATCCAAAGAGAGATTTCCACAGATTTAACCTCTTATGATCACAATAAACGCTCTATGACTCGTTATTTTCCGATGTTATAGTTTAACACTTGTTGCGTTCTGTCATATAACTAAACGATAGAATGCTACCGTCATCCCTTGCGCTCATGTGGTATGGTACGTCGGCACTACTTTATTATTTCTACCACTCAATTTCAAAATTGTCTTTACTTTTCGTAAAACTCTCATATAAGGCTTAATCACTATTTTCAACTTGACTTTAGAATTCAAATAAAATCCACCTAGCAACGTTAACCGAATCCTGTTAAACACTTTCAAAAATGTTGTTAAAAAATTAAGCTGTTTTAAGTACACCACTATAACAAAAGGAAAATATTGTTTTAATGCTTTAATGCTATGTAATATTTATGAGTAAAAGGTTAAAAACTCCATAACTATAAAACATACGTGTTGATAAAATAGATGGAATTATATTAAAAGCAGCTAAAGTTCAAATTTTGTGTATATAGTGCAAGTAATTTTTCGAAATTCTGCTAATGAAGTAATTACTATAATTCTACAAAGGTTCTACAACACATAGTATTAATATTGTAAACACAACTAAGTAGTTATAGAGTAATAACAATTATGTTTTGTTGCTGTTAATATTTATTTATCCACCACAAAGTTTATAAGAGCTGTTTTTCTTGTAAACATTGTACGGTGATGTGAGACAGGGAGTAACAAAGCAATATGTTTCCCGAAGCAGAAAGAAAAAATTTCTAACAATCGTAATTGCTTTTTAAGGTATAACGACAGCAATAAACTATCTTCGCTTTGGTGCTTTCCGTGATCTGACTTAAAGCAGAACGACAAAAGTTTTATCTCGCCGGATTACAACACTACAATTTTGTAGAAAAGTACGTATTGCAGCCAACTTATTTCACTAACTTTATAAATACTTTAAAATTATGGTTTTAAATATTAAGTTACTTAATACACAGAAAGAACAACTGGTTTAAAACTTGTATTAATGTAATCCTTTACACATAAAAATAGATATAATTAAAAAGTAATTACATCGTCGCAATTATTCCTCTTTATTTTTCTAAAATCCCTATATTCAAAAATTAAGTATATGGTTAGAACGGCTTGATTAAGTTAATTTATTCTTTAAACTGGCCACTAAAAGATTATCATCCGACTTCATAAAAAACGAATCCATAATATTAAAGTTAACACACCGTTAATTTTTTACGAACTGTTTTGAAACTTGCCGTAAAAGTTTAGTAGGAAATCTATTTTCATTTTATGCTACAATGCACCTTTAAGCAAATTTTCGCTAGAGATTTCAATCGATTTTAGAACCTTAAAAAATAAACCGTTGGTATGTGTAATTACTCAAATTACTCTTTCCATTTTCAGCTGAAATGTATTGATCAATTTAATGAAAGAAAAATATAAATCGTAATTAATATAGACCAAACATTATTAAGACAATAAATAGCCCGAATAGAAGGACATGTAAAGGTAGGCCAACAGTTCGCAAATAAATATTATTGTAGATTCGCTTTGGAGTGTATCTATAAATTCTCATGCATTATGCATTCCATGCCTACCTGCAAGTGTATTCGTTCCTGGGTTTCGAACTACAGCGTGGAAATCGTGCTCGCAGTCAGCTATCCTGAAATTGTATTAGCAGCTATTTTCTCTGCAACACCGCATACATTTTAACAATTTTATTGCTCCAAAATTTAATTTGGCGATTAAGTTTCAATGTATTTATTTCTGTTTCAATTGAAAAGACCACATTATGTGTTTTTGTGGGTTATCCAGTCAATTTGTTAACATTATTTTCTTTGATAACAAATGCCACCTTTTAGCAAAATGAACCACATTCGCCTGTGTTTACTTAAAGCTTAAGTTAAATAATTTTTTATCCATTACAATAGATCAGGAGTTATTAAGTAATAACGATTTTACTTATTATTTAAATTTAAAAACTAACAATCTTAGATATTTGTGTTTTATTTTTTTATGCCAATTTGTATGTTTTTTAAAACAGATAAAAACATTTTTATATCTACAAAAAAAACAAATAAATAATTAGGTTTTTAAAAATAAATTAACGTAGGTTTTTCTATGTTAAGGAACCACATATTTTATTAATTTTAATATGTTCTGACAAACTTAACCATGCCAAACTAATACTAAATAAATAACAAATATAAATAATGTAACAATCCTATGGGATCTTTAATTATGACTACTTTTAAATAATAAAATTATCCGAGTCTGTTTAAAATAATTCACTAAAATAAATATAAAGATATGCAAATTAATTATTTCAAAATATAAACTTTGTATAATTTTATTTTTATTTTTATTAACGTATTGTACGTTAGACAAGAAAGTTGTAGCAAACTATGTGTCAATTACACAAGTCTCGATAAAATGATATTAATTTCTTATTCTAGTTCAATTTATGCATTCAAATAGAACGGGCGTGTTGTATCTTTACATCGCGTTCTTGGCGATGGGGTGCCGTAAACCGTAAACAAATTTCCATCAACAGAGACTTGTATCCTGCCAGAGTGTTGACGGGGCACTGCACTCGTCATCAGTATGACCTAGGTCTCCCGACTTGTTTCATAATTAAGCGCAGTTAAGTAACTCGATAAGCAAAACAGGAAATAAAACAAAACAGAGCTGTGTAAACTATATGTATTGGGCAAAACGAAATTAATAACAAAGTAACAATGAAGCAAACAAAAAAACTGAGGAAAAGCAGTACAACTATGCTTGAATAACTTCAAATATCGTGGGCGGCAGGTCAGTGGTGCACTCTCCAGACTGCGGGAAAAAGTGCTGTTGGGAACAAATGCACGACGGAACAACTAAAACGAGACTTAGCGCAAGTAATGGTTTCTGGTAACCTGGACGGCAGATTTCGGCATGCTCTTCGTTGGCCGCTTCAATCCTGGGGCATCACGGACGGGGCGGAACGTACAATAGGCAACGACAGCGTGCCAGCATAGCGCAATAGAAAACCTGGGTCGGCTGGCCGGCGGCTTCGTCGCTCACGAGAGTTCGAATAGGAATGCCGGGCGGCGGTAAAAATCCCGTTTAGTTGCAACTAGGGTAGGTTGGCGGACAGTCAAGGTTACAGGTAGAGATGGGATTTGGGACAAAGGTTTAGAGATGAGCACCAACATGACTTGTAACACTTTGTCGTTACTTCTGCCGTCAAAGTCGCTGTTTTGATAGGAAGCGCGTTGCAGCTGGTTGTTAGCCGTCGCAGAGAACTACAATAATTTTTATCCTGCATCAAATACTGGGGACTGCTATTCTAAATTATATAAGTAAGCTGCAGAAGTCAGATATCAATTGATATTTATTAAGTGAAAGCAAGTATACATACAAAGTGTTTCGAATATACATACCCACCACCAGTGAAAATGCAAAATATTATGTATTATAGCCAGTCTTGATCAAATCGACTTCAAATAACAAGAACAAATAACTAATACTCAAATATAAATGGCAGTCAACCATAATAATAAAAAATACATAGTTCTAAAATAACTGGTATTAACAGTGAAGCAAATTATTGACTGAGTAATTATATTACGACTAATAATAAATAAGAAAAATGAACAATAAATGACAGAATCAAACAAGTTAAAGAAACGAATAAAAATAACATACTGAAACGACTGACGATTTTTGTATCGCCAGCTAAATACATAAAACCGCTAATAAAAATGCTTAAAAGTGTAAGAACAAATCATTGTACTTTTCTATAGATTAACAATGTTCAACCCAAAGTTCAAGAAAATTGCAGTACAATCATAAAACATCTATAAACGTAGCACTGAATTTCATACATATATACATATAAAACCAAGGTAGACATTTTTGCGTAGTTCTTAAAAATCTTCATCTATAATCACATATTGAATCATTAAAGGAAGAATTGGTTAAACTTGACCATTACGTAATTAATAAAAGTAACATTAAACACAGTCTCAAATGTTCTTATCATTTTTTTCATTAATTTCCAAACTAAGGACAATAGTAAAATCATATATTACTTTAAATTACTATAAAACTCCATGGTACCGTTTGAAGTACCACATATAAAAAGGAAAATTCCCCAATATGCTAAATGTCAGAGACAGAAACACTTTAAGAACTATTGCCACTAGGATTATTCATGCGTTAAATTTATAGGTAACCATTGAACAAAAGGAAGTTAAGTGCGTGAATCGCAATGGCAACCGCCCTGTCAAGTACAAGAAATACTGCCTTCGCAAGCATTTGCAACAAAAGCGTTGCTCGTCTTTACGTCAAGAGATAAACAAACTCCCGGCAAGAATAGTAGATCCTGGAATCACCTACGGTTAACAATTAAAAAGTAACCCAAGTGGTGCAGCACATTAACAAAACGAATCAAACTAGCACAAATATTTCTCTGAACTACAAGATATGCTGAAGAAGTTAACGGAACAGATGAGTTTACCGTTAAATATATTAAACATTGTTAGTAAACTGTCGTAATGGTTTAACTACATAAAATTGCAATATGGATCGCCAGCGACCTGTGTCGACGTAATGAAGAAATTTTGCACTTTCTATAAATTACCAAAATTGATACATTAATTTTGAAAACCCACCACTTTGAAAAATCTCATATAAAACTACCAAATTATTTAATTTATTACACACTATATTCTATCGGAAGAAACGTCAGTCCTTCATGATTACCTACAAGCTACAAATGTTGTCATACTTGATCACATAGGACCATTGGTTATATCAACATTGTACTGTCTACCCAAGCATAATAATAAAAAGCAACACTAATAACAATGCTTCAAGATGGAAAGAAATTTATTTTCGGAGGTGATTTTAATGCCAAAAATCCGTTGTGGGGATTAAGGCTTATCAAAACAAGAGGCAGAGAGTTATTCGCTGCAATTAAAAACAATTTATAATGCTTGACAACCGAAACGCAATAAACCAGAGGGGTGAGGGGCGCATGTCAATCGGTAGTGCGGTTTTGGGAATGTAGTCGCTATGAAGTGTCTCTCGGGAGTTGATCGTGCGTTTTGTGTACGAGTATTTTACAAAAACAATAATTCGACGTCTATTATTATACAGACAAAGTTCAGTAATCATCATGCTTTGCTTAACATAAATCAAACGCCAAGTATTTCTCCCACCAGAAAATGGATGCGTAAGTTCTAAGAAATCGTTTTAACTATGGATAAAAAAATATTATATATTTAACTGATCCCGTTTTAAATTTTCTTAATTTGATTAGAACAAAGTCAAATAAATATAATAATATTTTGCGCTATTTTGTGATAATGGGACATCACATTTTATCTTTATCATATAGGCATGAATATGGTCCTCCACATATATTAGACGCTGAAACGCACTTGAATGTTAAGTGACACCTCCAGTCAGCACTATACTCGCATACTATGTTAACTAAATACATCGATATTGCTTGGACAGTATGAAGACAACATTACTGGCAGTATTACCATCAATAGAAATGATATTATCCTTTTTAGTACAGCAATATAATTTAGATGAGGTTTACTTTTAATCGTTGTACACACAAGGGCATGCGCATTCGTACACATTCACGCACGTGTACAAAAATTCACAGATAAGCACACATTTAAAAACTCCCGTTTTTCTTATTTCGAAAGAATCTATACGTTCCTTACATCGAATTGACCATAGCCTTGAAAAAGTAGAACAAAATAATGAAAAATGGAGACAATCATTAGAGTTATTTAAAAAATCCACTAATTTAAGTAAAACTGTTGCTAAACGTAATTGTACAATTTTTGCATATCATTTCTTATTTTTTATACACCGTCTGCACATCAGTTGTAAATAAATAAATAATCATTAAACTCTCTAAGATAAATCTTAGGGCCTTGCCAGTTTAATCGAAACATTAAACTTGTCGCACAGCTTCCAACAATGCTAGACCCATATTAATAAGATATTTATTATTACTAATTGTTACAATGGGCACCTCGTTACATAATTAAATGCTGTACAAAAGGATTAGTTACTAATTAAAACTATGGTCACATGTGCCTATAATATAATTTTACTGCCAGCGTGTTACACTTCAATAGAGCCGCTTAGCCGATAATAAACGTGATTGTATTGGACATAGCAAATAACAACCGTCACCTGGAAAATTCGCGACTAATTTCAAGATCACCGTTTTGTTGTTATCACCGTTATGTCGTAATCGAGAGACGAACGTAACTCTTTCAATATGGGGGCGACTGCCGTTGAAACCCCAATGTTCATTGTTATACGAAATACCCCAGAATGTCGCAGTGCTACGAAAAAGCTATAGATCATGTACTGGATATATAAATAGCATGCGGCGGATCAACAGCAGGGAAGTTAAGTTACCAAAAGCGAAGTGCGATATAAAATGTGCTATAGATGAATCAAGTTATAGAGTGTGATTTTATGTTAGTGCTTCCCTTGTATAGTGTACACAAATGTTATTCAATTGTTATAAATAATTAGATTAAGTAAATTTAAACGTTTTAGTCACCACTCTTAAATGCAAAAATGTTATAACTGGTGTCAGGTGATTGAATTTGCATGAATAATGAATAAATTTAAACAGATAAATAAAATAAAGTAAATCATGGCTGCGAAAAAAATGCCGCTTATCAACCTCTAAGCTACAGACACCAAACATGAGCTGGAAAAAAGAGATTTAAAAATTTCGGAAAAAAGGCAACGTTCCTTTGACATCGAACAAGCGTCACTAAACTGGTGGGGGTCCAGAAAGTTTCCATATTGACATTTCTTGCGGATTGTCAAATATGTCCCCATTCTGAACGGGTTAAAAGCAGATTTGAACTGAACTATCGCAGACTTGAACGCAAATATAAATAATGTGAAGATTTAAGCTTGAATATTGATCAAATAAAAGGAGAACTTTCTAGAACATTAGATAAAATGACAAAACAACGAAGGAATAAATAAATTTAGAGAAGAAATCAAATCAATTTATTAGAATCAAGGAAGTGATAGATAAACAGAACGAGAAAATTGATAACCTAGCAAAGAAAAAATAGATTAAAGGTAGGTTTAGTTTTTTGATTACGATTACTTTTAGCAGCGCATTTGGCGTATCTAACAATAACAGAAGTCCAGCAATTTTCTGGGCGATTGTTAAGCGCAGATATGACAAAAACTAAAGTCAAGTCTCCATGTTTACTGGTAAGTCTTCTTCAAGAAATTACCAAAAACAGTTTGAGGCTGCTGCTAAAACGAAATAATGGCGAAAAATTAAAAAGGTGACTGCTTTAGTTGTTGTCCTACGTAGTAATGCTTTTACTATATCTTTACGGTACCCATTAACGAACATGAAAGTGATAACCAGATCGTTAAACGCTTTTAAATGACATTAATATCATGCTCACCTGGAGGAGGTTTATCGAACACAGCTTAAAACATAGTATAAAAATTTTCAAGAATTTGAGACAGACGTAACCCGTCTTGTTTAAATTTCATATCCAATATGAATTCTTGGAAGTATTAGACGTGCAAACATTTATTGACGGCATTAACGATGACAAAGCAATAAGAATAGCCAGACCAAAAATATTGAGTAAGGCGTTCACACAAGCACTGGAATTAGAAGCTGCCAAATAGTTGTTCAAAAGACATAGCTGTATCAGAGAATTAACGAAAAATACTGATGAACTGATTGCAATAGTTAGCAGAAAAGTTGTTACTTCCAAAGAAAAGCATTCAAAAAGCATTTGAACAACTCCATAATGTATCTCTGGTGGCCATACGGGACTTAAGATAACTTGGAAAAGGTTTGCAAATGATTTTATTGGATGAACGACAAAGATATTAAAGGTTGGTACCGAAAATATGTCATGTGTCAACAAACTAGTAATGGCCCTCAAAAGAAACCGAAGACGCCAATAAGACAGTATAACGTCAAGAGAATGGCTACTGACATAGCTGGCCCGTTTCCTACAAGTGACAATAAAAATTTATTTATTTTAGTGACTATAGATTATTTCAGCAAATGGGTTGAAGTCTATATATTACCAAATCAAAATAGCATTGCTGATGTGTTGTTAATAGAACTAATCAGCAGATTTAGGGTTCCAATAGAATTACACTCAGACAAAGGTCTCAATTTCAAATCGGCAGGGTTCATAAAGTTATGCGAAATACTGGGAATTAGAAAAACGCAAACAAATCCGTTACATCCACAGTCGGATGCAGTGGTTGGGTGCATAAATAAAACAATGAGAAAGCATCTGTCAAAAATTTTCGTTGACCAACAACGACCAATATCTCTATTTATTCCTGTTAACGTACTGTTCGTCTTTCTATGCGTCTACTGGTCAATCACCAGTTAATATTCTCTTCGATCGTGAAATGAAGTTGCCATGTGACCTACTTTTCGGAAACAAACCTGAAGAAAACATAATTGGAAAAGACTAGGTGCACTTGGCTTCGACCTGATAACTGCAGCCATACTTAAGAAACTTAAAGGAAAGCTTTGGTTAAGTTAACTACATTAATTAATGCTTCAATTCGGTTAAAACATGTTCCAGTATCTTGGAAAGTATCTGATGTAAAACCTGGTAAAAACCACAACGAAGTAGAATCATATCGGCCAATTGCACTGTTACCGATTATGTCAAAATTGTTCGAAAAGCTACTACTAAAACATCTCAAACCCATCATCGAAAAATATCAACTTATCCCAACACATCAGTTTGGCTTTCGTAGTAAACATTCAACCATCGACCAGATCCATAGAATAACTGATGTTATAGAAAAATCACTCGAGGACAAAAGTATGCTCCGGAATATTTATAGACATTGCATAAGCCTTCGATCGAGTATGGTACATCGGCCTGCTACACAAACCAAAATGAACTCTCCCCTATTCATATTATAAACTTATTAAATCGTATTTAAGCGAACGAAAATTCTGCATTAAATACGAAGGTGCGTACTCAGAACTAAGAGAAATTCAAGCCGGTGTACCCCAAGGAAGTGTCTTGGGTCCAGTGCCCTATTTGTTGTATATCAATGACATGCCAAAAACGACGAACTGCACGATTGCTACATTTGCAGACGACACAGCACTGATGGCAACGGGCAACTCAATCGAAGACTCAACAAGGAAACTGCAACAAGCAACAGACATTGTCACCTGGATATATAAGTGGCGCATTAAGCTCAATGAAACCAAATCAACATATATCAACTTTACCAATAAAAAGATTAATCAGTTACCAATCTTTCTCAATAGCGTAAGGCTACAGGCGATTAATATAGCAAAGTACCTTGAGATGACCCTTGATGTCAAGCTCCGATGGAAACCACACATCAAAAAAAAAAGAGAACTACAAATCAAATTTCGAAAAATGTACTGGTTACTCAGATGACGATCCGAACTGTCAATGTACAACAAGCTGCTCTTATATAAACAAGTGCTACGACCAGTATGGGCATATGAAACCCAATTATGGGGATGTACGAAAAAATGCAACACTGATGTGATACAGCGGTACTAGAACAAAGTGCTAAGATACATAGCTAATGCGACATGGTATGCACGTAACAGCGACATCCATCGAGAACTCGGAGTGGAAACAGTCGCATCCATCATCACGAGATACGCTGCCTCTCATGTAAATTGCCTCCAGCATTACGTTAACAAAGAAACGTCCAGGCTACTAAATGTGAGGAATCTAACCAGACGACGTAGGCGAACTAAACCAGTGAAACAACTAAGGGATCTAATGGGAAAACTTAGCTTAATACAGTTTTAATATATTGTCAAATTAAAACAGATTGTTAGTTCATTTGAACTAGTTTTTGTAACATTTCAATAAAAAGACTAGGTTGGTGATCTGAAAACAAAAATGATAAAGATCCATGACAACGTGCGAAGAAAGGATCTTTGTAACATCAACGAATCGAGAGTTAATTATAAAGAAGGTAACCGGATATGGTTATATATATAACTCAAAACGGTGGCATGGGTTATTTCCAAAACTTCAACGTTTCTACAAAGATCCATACAAAGTGCTGAACAAAATAAACACTGTCATGGTACTGAATCCGGAATCTACCAAGTGACAAATCTAAAATCATTCGTTACAGTTTACTGTGTCCTGTTGTCGGAGACGGCACGCCGAGCCAGGATTCGAAGACTTTACGGGCCCAGTGAGTGGAACTGGGCGAGTACATTGTCACGTCACAAAAGTAGTACAAGACCTATTCAATATACTGGCAAAATATGCACTAACTCATTCTTTAGCGCTGGATTTAAAGATCCAAGGGAATCTCAAAGATATTTTTAGTGATAGTTGGTTCAGTAAAAAAATTAAGAAAACTGTGCCGCAAGTCGGACAGCCGTTGCGACTGAATCACGATTGCAAAAATATCTATTATTTGGTAATTAAAGAATTTTTACAGGACTAACCGATTTATTGTAAAATGTGGGAAGCACTGACTTAGGCGGTCATCTGTTTAACGAAAATATTTGAAACCTGACGATATCAAAACTAGAAAAATAATTAGAAATATGATAGAAGATCTGTTTTTAGGCTCTGGTATCGACGTCTTAGTTTATAGCTGATAATAGTACAAAAGACCGTGGATTTTTACTTTTATCTTACTTTTCGCTGCAGGAAAGGTCAAGACTACACATACCTCCGTAACTCATTGAAACTTTTAGAAAGAATGAACCAGGACAAATTATTTTTAATAAGGGGGCGGTGCATCAAATTTATGAATGCCGCCATAAAGACACCATCACTCGGCGAAATTGGCGGCTAATACCGGAGTTGCCATTTTTATTGCCGCCGTGCCGTCGCTGCCGAGCGGCGAACGTAATCCTTTAATTTGCAGGACAGCTGATGTTGAGACCCCCGCAATGCTTGAACACATGCATGAATTACAAATGGGTAAAATACTTCAAATGTCTCAGCATTAGAAGAAGACTCCAGAACAGATTCTAAATGCATAAATAGCAAGCAGAGGACCAGCAGGAGAAGTCAAGTTACCGGAAGCGAAGTGAACTATCCTAGTGTAAAATAAATTGTCTCGTAAATAAATAGAATTATATAGTTTAATTTATATTAGTAAATATCTATTTAGTATACCAAAATGTTATTAAATTGTTTTAGGTAAATTAAATAATTAAGTTAAATATATGTAAGAGTTTATAATCGCCATTTTTAAAATCAAAAACGTTATAATAATAATAACAACAATAATAATAATAATAGACCATATCAGAGTTTTAAAAATAAAGAAAAATCTAATTTGAAGATGTTACGCCACATGTTCTTTTTACTGATATTTAAATTTTTATACAAACAGCTGATAGTTTACTTTTATGACAAAATAAAACCTTAAATATGCAAACCATTGTGTGTTTTGCAGACACCCACAAAGCATAAAAATAAAAATGTGCCGGCTGCTAAACACTTTTGTGTCGACTCCAGAAGCCCTTTTATGCAGCAAGCAAAACTTTTAATTCTATTGCTACGGAAAGTTGAATGCATTTCTAGCAATGCGTTTGCAAAAACGTAACCGCAGCGCAGCTCCAAACTTACCTTAGTGCATTTCCACGGAAATAATTTTAATAAAGGTGTTAAGGCAGCTTTCAAATTTCGTAGTGTTGGATAGTAATCTGTTTGTAAGAATTTTTTAAATTAAACTAATGACAAAGTAGTTGTTAATATGTTATTATCAAACATATTGTTCTGTTTTATGTATTGCGATTAACAAACAACAGTCAAATTAGTTTTTGTACTATTCATTTAGTTTGATATTCGAATATACTTTTAATATTTTTGAAACCTCAAGAAAACACTTCTAATATTTATTTTATAACTGATGACTGATGTTTTGTATATCAAAAATGTAAATAATTTTACATCTTTTTTTTAATGGTTATGGTAAAATCAATATTTGTATGTTTATTACAATTTAATATATATGTGGGAATTTAGTCATTTTCTTCTTTTAAACTCTTTTACAGCACTTAGTGTATTAAGAATAAATACTGTTTTTTAATGCAGAAATATTATTGTTTTGGCAATGATCAGATTTTCTTTTTATAATTTTTATTGTTATTTCTTATGTCTGTTATTCATGCATTTAATATTCCTCATAAATTACAAGCAGTAATAAACAATAAAAAATTTGTAACATCATTTAAAAGTTCCTCTGGGCTGTAATATAACAAACACCGCTTCTTCTTATTATCATTGGGCCGTCTCCTTACGAAGGTTGGTGATACATATGGCTAATTTTGTTTTGGAAGCTGCTCTGAATATGTCAATAAATTTGCAAGCCAGCGGCGGATATATTTTAACCAAGAGTTTTTCGGTCTACCTTCTGACGTCTTTCCCTGCATTTTTCCTTCTATAATAAAACGGAGTATTGTATATTTACTACCCTGCATGACGTGCCCAAAGTATTGTATTTTTCTTTCCTTCAAAGTTAATAGAAGGTCTTTGTCGGTATTCATTTGTTGGAGTACTTCGACATTTGTTATTATTTTTCTAGGGTATACGGGTAATGCGTCGGTAGATGTACATTTTGAAGTCTTCTATTTTTCTTTCAGCGGTAGGATAAAAAATCCGGCATTCGCATCCATACAGAAGAATTGGTATGTAGCATCGTATCATTGCTAAGCGTAGATTGAGGCTGAGGTCGGATCTGGTGGAAAACATTTTCATACATTTCCATTTTCATTAACAAGAGTTTCTAGGTATTTGAAATTGAGTACTTGTTCTATAATGTTACTTTTTATTCGCAGTTATTCTGGTCCTAGTTTTTGATAGATGCATTACTTTAGTTTTTGATATGTTCAAGATTAAACCGTATTTTTCACTACATTCCACTAATAAATCGACCATCATTTGCAACTCTGTTATATTTATTTCAGTTATGACTGTATTGTCTGCATAACAAAGATTTGTTACTCTGCAGCCATTAATCACCACTCCTCAAATGTTTTCGTCTAGAGATTCTCTAAATATAACCTTGGAATAAAAATTATAAACCAGCGGGGAAATATGCAACCTTAGCGAACACCTTTTTATAGTTTAGTTTGCTCTATTTGATTTGACTGTTACATAACAATCAGATTATGTATCCTTAGCCTAGTTGACTGACATTCCTATTAGTTTTGTAATTACTCAAAAGCTTTCTAATATATAACATATATATATATATATATATATATATGGAAATTGTGTGTGTGTGTGTGTGTGTGTGTGTGTGTGTGTGTGTGTGTGTGTGTGTGTGTGTGTGTGTGTGTGTGTGTGTGTGTGTGTGGTGTGTGTGTGTGTGTGTGTGTGTGTGTGTGCGCGCGTGCGTGTGTGTGTGTGTGTGTACATTTATGTTTCGACATCGTTGCGTCAGGACATTAAACAAAAGATTTCTTTACGAATTCCCAGCCCTTTTAGAAAACCAAATTGAATGTCATTGATTTTTTCTTCACATTTATTATGTATCTACTATGGATAATTTTTCGAAATATTTTCAGGACATATGGCATTAGGCTGATAATTTGATATTTATTGAATAAAGGGCTAGGGTTTTTTTGGTATTGTGATAAAAGTTGATTTCAACCACTCCGTTGGAGTTTTCACTGTGCAATATATTGAATTTAATAATGATAGTAATAATTGTAGTCCTGCGTCGTCTTGTTCCGCAATAATCTTTAATGTCCCACTATGAATTCCTGGTCCTGTTGTTTCCATCGTTCTGCATATTTATATCATGGATAACTACTCCGTTAGTGATATCTGGGCCTTTGTCCCTTCCTGCGTTATTTACTCGCTTAATTACATCAGGCATGTTATCATCGAAGAGCTGTTCGACGTATTTCTTCTACGTTTTAATTTTCTCTTGAAGGTCTACCATAATCTTATTTTCTTTATTTTTGAGTGTTAATGTTTGGTGTTTTCTATTTTTCTGTCTTATTTCCTTGATATTTTTATGAAGGTTAAATGTATTGTATTTGTTCTGGTGTATTTTTATTTCTTTTTTCCACCATCTATTGTTCTTTAACGTCTCTACACTTTCGTCGAATTAGTTTGTTCATCCGTTTGTATTTATTTGTATTTTTGGTCTTATATTTTCTTCTTTCGTTTATGAAGAAGTCTAGTATCGCCTCAGGCATCCATTGTTGTTTTTTGGCATTCTGTGCTGTTCCTGTTGTGTTGTTCTGAATGTCTACAATGTTATCCTTTATAAAATCCCACGTTGGTGGGTAAACTTGTATAATATTCATAATACTGTGGGAGGTTTGAATCTTAATAACATTTTTTGTCCATTGATGGGAATAAAGGTAAGAACTAATTTTGCTATATGAGGTGATACCATTATCGCGACTCCATATTTGTGTTTGGAATCGTCATGCCCAGAATAGTAAATCTTGTCACTTTTTGTGATTCGTCTAACTTTGCTGAGGCCTTGAAATGTCAATTTTTAATCTGCATCTTTTACAGGCTGCGTATATTCCAGGTGCAATTCGTAGTTTGTTCATATCTTTATTGGTAAACGATGGGGGGATTCTTCGCACCCTCTCCTCACTTAAAAGGTGCTCCGGACTGAAGACCAATTCTATATTTTCGTGTGCCATAAAGCTACATTGGAATAATAATAATAGTAGTACAATAGTAATTCCGTTTGCTTTCTGTACCGCAATACGAAAGCCATTGATGCTGTTACAGCTGTACCTTCCGCTATTCAATACGATACTGTTTCAAAGTCATTCCTCCCACACCGTAGCTTGATTTTGACGAAACTGCTGCCTTCGTCAGGTGACAGTATCACAGTCCGCAAAGTCCGTTGAGATTTTCGACTAGGAATATATGAGGTCGAACTATTCGGGAAGTAATAAACAGTTGTCTTACGCCTTCCTGGACTAATGAGTCCAATCTACCCTGTTGAATCAGCCGCCTATTCTAGGTCAGACGCTGTTGCTAGTTTTGGTCCGCTCCGGGTATTTTATTTTTCCGGTACTCACCATATCTGGTAAACATTTCCCTATGCGCCAACTGGGGAGGCACCCGATGAGGGACTAGCAACCCCGGACAAGCTGAATTGCTTTCTTTGAAATAACCACGTGGGTGAATATATTTTTATGTAGTTTTTGTTCTACATGTGCAAAGTGAATTAAAAGAAGTATAAATTTTTGTTTATATATTGAATTTTTTCCATAGTATGGAAATAATTGATATCTTACATATATACAATTTGTATACGCTACTATATATTTTATACATCTCTTGAAACTGTCAGGCTCCAATAATGGAACACAAGCACAAACGTATACTCTAACATAAAATTTGTGTTATAGAAGTAAATGTTAGCAATGCTAGAAAGCGATGACTTTTGGTACGATATAAAAAGTGCTGATATCTAGGTCACTTTAAATTATAGAGAAGATTACATAGAAAATATTGGTGACAAAGATGAAAAAACAAATAAACTAGTTCAGCTGCAAGCACAAGCTCTAGCTATAATTTATTCTAAAATAGATAACTTTGTGGTTGCGAAATAATGAAGGATGGCAGTGGTCATTACGGTAATAACGATACAATACCATTTTCTGATCTAAAAAAACACATATATGACATAGGAGTGCAGCGAAAATATTCTAAAATAAACCTGAAACCAGAATATACACCTTTTATTTGTTCAAAATCATCTAAGTTGCACTCTCTGAACCGGTATTTTGCTTTGAAATAAAATGTGTACGAATCATGTTAAACGTTTTCGTGCAATTTTATGGTTGTCTGGTTGTGTCAACGAGCTATGGGAGCGTGGTACAGAAATTTACAATCATTTTGTAGATAATGCTATACCAGAGAATAATAAATTCATCTGCTGTTTGAACGTCTGATATTTAAAAAATGCTCAATTTATTGAATATTTTAATATAGATTGTTCCATATTATGGACGCCATTTGGCAAAACTATTTATAGGGAATATACTCATCATGTGTAAATAATATCTATGCAAAAATTTGATTTACTTGACGCATTTTTATTTGTATCAAGGAAAAGGATGAGAAAGTAATAATCTAGACATTGACAGTTTGGTCGCTATGAGTTTACTAACCTCACCTCACAAATAGTTTTTCAAAATTTATGGCGGCCGATACTTTCTGTCTCAAACTTTTGTTGTAGGGGCACAATAATGGAAAATCGCATAGAAATATTTTCTCTACTGCTTGATCAAGTTATGGAAAAAATAGAGGTACTTGTAATTATCATATAGGTACTACCACCGTTATCACTGTCACATTTCCAAGTATAACAAATACATAGGAAAACACTGATAGAATAGGTGAAAATATCAACAGATACTGATAAATTATGTGTACATAATGCTCAACAACTCTATAATCGAGGACAAGGGTAAACATCGTACCTCTTGATGATTTTAAATTCAGAAAGAGAATTGTACAAGTATATCTATAAAAACTTAGAACACCTGCAGTTATAAAAGCGTGATCAAAATATTTTAAAGAAATATTAGCTTGAGTACTTGATGATGTATAAGTCACTAGATGGCGTTCATAAGTAAACAAAATATACGTACAGTTTTTAAAATAAATCAACGAATCCATAATATATCATTATTAAGTGGCGAAGCGAAGCGGAATCACATACTAACTTCATGTCCGTCTGTCCGTCTGTCAGGCAGTTGATGATTTAATTTTATATTGTTATTTATTTTTTATATTTCAAACTTACTGTTTAATTAATCGTAAATAATTTATCAAAGTGTAAGGATGTTTACCACCGAGTTCCAATAAAAGATTAAGTAAATATAAGTAAATTTAAAAAAAACGTGTTGCAAACATAACTAAAAAATTGCTATGTTTGCTTAGAAGTGCATTATTAAACAATAATATTAGCGTTGACAAAACGTACATAGGGGCAATAAATAAAAATAGTGAATAAATTCAGATAATTGTTACAAACATCTATGCTAAGGAGAATGCAATTATCGCAGTAAAACCAATTCACACGAAAGAAAAGCTGGACAAAAACCAAACTAAAATAATGTATAATAATGCATACTATTAGCTAGCAGACAAAAATATTCTAAAACAAACCAATGAAAAGCTTACTAAAAGAATTAGATTACTGCGAAATGTATTGTTGCAGAAGTATAACAAAATACTTATGTTAATGAATAATATTTTGATAAAGAAGAATTCAAGTACATCAATATATAATCACACATAAAAAAGAGAAAAGACTATCATAACATGGGCATGCAAGAAGAGTGTCAGACGATAGATGAATAAACCAAGACACCGACTGGAACCCCATAGATAGATAGAAAAAGAGAAGACAGTCTGTCGTGGCGGAACAAAGTGGGTGAAGCGATTGAGAAGAGAAACCTAAACAAAGGAGAACGGAAAGATAAAGAAGGATGGAGATTACGGTTGAGAGAAGGAAGGTATTGTCACCTGTAAAATTCTAGATATAAATAGTTCTAATATAAATAGTTTGTTAAATTACTATCCATAAGTACTGACAAAGATCACAAACTATGAGGCATAGTAGAAACTATTAAAAATATATATTTAAAACCTTTTTCCAGAGCCTGAATAGTTAAGTTGCTTACAGGGTAGTCAGAAAGGTTATGTACCTTCGTATTGGTCAAGGATGGTTGGGTGTTGGGAAGTTTACTTTGGTACAACTTGGAAAGTTTAGGTTTCTGGGTGTCGGTTTTCTTTTCGGATATACACAACGCTTTGGCATGTATTATCCTAGAGAAACCATCCCATATGATAGGATAAATTTTGGAGGAACTTAATTTATGGAAAAGGCCATAAAGTTCCAGAATGGTATTGGCGAGGTTTTTACGGAAGCATGGATGGAGATTCTAAGTAGAGATAGCTCTGCTTTTTTAAGGATACGGGAGATGGTGGATGATTTCTGGTGTTGTTTTAATCGCAAACCAACAGGTATAACCTGTTTACTCAAATCTTCTGATTATCGACATGTACCCAATAACCCCTCCACCTACCTTGAAAAGAAAACCAAAATCCTCATTACTAACTTTAACCTATCATCCGGTACTAAGAAACTCCTCATACCCCGAGAAAAATCTTCCAGAATTCCCAAATTGTATGGTCTCCCAAAAATTCAAAAAAGAACATCCCTTTACACCTGATAGTTAGTACGTTTGGTTCTCCTATCCACAACCTAGCTAAATACCTTGCCAACACTCTCTAACCTCTTACAGAGCAGGCATCATCTTACGTCCGAAACTCCTATCATTTCCTAGAAATACAAAAAACCTTCCCTATACGCAAAGGTGGCATCATGGTCAGCTTTGATATCGTTTCTTTGTTTACAAATATCCCAATTCCTGATACCCTACAGTTATTAAAGTCAACATATAGTATAAATAACAATATCCTCTCCCTAATAAATCATTGCCTATCCAATACTTACTTTACCTTCCAAAATAAATTTTACCTAATGGTACTCCCATGGGCTCCCCACTTTCACCTGTTATTGCTAACCTTTTTATGACCGATTTTTAAACAAAAGCCCTCGCCTCCTTTCACCTTAAACCTACCTGCTGGATACGATATGTCGAAGACAATTTTGTTATCTGACCTCATGGACATGATACCCTTCCAGAATTACTTTTCTACCTCAACCAAATCCATATCAATATCAAATTTACCATGGAAAACGAACATAATAATTCCCTTCCCTTCCTAGATACTATCATAACAAGAAATCCTTTTGATGACAACTTTCATTACACTGTCTGCAGAAAACCTCATACTAACCACTACCTAAATACCAAATCCCATCACAACCCTGCCCAAATTCATTTGGTTCCAAAATCCCTCATCACCAGATCCATCAAACTTTCCGATACAAAAAATCGTCAAAGAGAAATTAAAACCATTACCACCACCCTACTGCAAAATGGATATTCCAACAAATGCTTAACTAATATAATTAAAAATATAAATAAAAACACTAACTCTCAATCCCAAAACTCTCCTAACCAACAAGCATTTTACCTTGCATCAGAGGTATCAACGATAGAATAAGCCACATACTAATGTGGCAAAATATACGCACGGTCTTTACGACCAATAACCAAATATCTGGGCTTATTCGCTCAGCAAAAGATCACTGCCCCAATGAATCCCAAGAAATTTATGAAATACCCTGTAAAGACTGCCAAAGAACCTATATAGGTCAAACAAATCGGCAAATATTCAGCCGAATATATGAGCATTTCCTGGCCGTACGTAAAGGCGGTAATAGTTCGGCACTTGCCAAACACAACAAAGAAACAGACCACAAAATTAATTTCTGTGGGGCTAAAACCATTGCCCCCATTTTCCATTTCACCAGCAGAATAGTACGTGAGGCAATTGAAATAGAAAAACGCCTACAGTGCCTCAACGCAAGAGATGACAGCCAACGTTTACCTGTCATATGGAAATCCCTTATTATCCCGCACCGCCAATTGCGCAATACCCTTAATCCAATAAACTTTCTCCAACCCAATGCATCTCCCGCCAAACAAACTTTCACTTCCAGCCCTATAAAAGACTAAACAGGGCACACGAAAGGTCAGTCTTACTCAAAGACTTGTAGCTCTCCTTGGGGAGTAGGCAGATTGAGTCCCCTATTGAAGAGCTAAACTCTTGAAAATAGCATCAAAGCCGATATATTATATATTATATAAAATAATAATAATAATAATAATAATATAAAATAAGAAATACAAAAAACCAACAAAAGTAATCGGTGAATTTTAAATTAACGGTTAATGGATCTATTAGCAAAAATCAATGGACGACTGGCAAATCTCAGCCGCTCTTTAAACGAGTTCTTCCAACCAATTGAGTTCGATAAGGAGTTTGGAGGCTTCATGTCGGAGCGAATGTTGGTTTTGACTAACACTGAGTAAACTTTAGGAAAAGTCGCGCTGCAACTAAATCGAAAGACTGTTAAAGGGCATGACCTTCGACCACACCGTTCTCAAAGACTTCCCAAAACTCGACGAACACAACATAATGTGTTTTACATTGGGTTTGTATCAAATCAAAAGATGCAAATTCTACGTCTTGGCACACATCTCAAAATCATCGACCAATTCTGATTTCTATTTGCAGTACTGTACATACTTTGATGTACAAAATCTCATCAGAGTAAAAACCAGTCACGACACATCGAATCAAAGCAATATCATGTCTTCGTCAAATACGAACCCAATGGCCGAGGATATGAGTCAATATTAGGCTATTACTGTAAATGCAAATTTGGACTCCGGACTGTTGGGTGTTGTTCCTATGTTTGTGCCGTTGTCTGGTATTTATCCTATGCCAGACATAGTAACGTCAATTTGCATAATTACCGGGATTTGGCGTCAATCTTTGATAATGATGGAATTGAAATGTCCAAGAATGAAGACAAACTTTTGTAAATAATGTGTAGATAATAATTACTTCAAAATAATTAAACATTTCGGTATTATATCTGTATTAATTCTTCGAAATAAATTTCGATGTTTGATATATTTATTAAGTAATTTTTAAAATTCGGCAACGTTAACTGCCTTTATGTTGAATTTGCTTTACTTTAAAAATAATTTCTCACAAAAGTTACAAAAACTTTGACACCCCCTAGCCATCACAAAAAAAAATTGCCGACACTTCTCACTCAGCCAAAATATGTCTCGTGGCAATATCTTTCTACGCTATAAGTTTCATATATAATTTCGATGTGGACCGCGGTTATCCAGGACGTCAAAATTCGAATTTTTCCCATAGACGTAATGGTGAAGAAATTGACAATTAAATTTTTTAAAAAATTGTCGGCGTCGATTTCCAAAATATTCTAGGACTAATAGCTGGCCATCGTCAGCTATCGAAGAAAAATATCGAATTTAAGATCAGAGCCACAATTGCTTATGGCACATTGACTTTTTAATTTTTGGAAGCTGTCTTAATTTTAAGAGATAGCCTTTTTGATATAGATCAAAGTGGAAAGACCACTGTGTTTGTTGTTGCACTTTTTTAACTCTAAAGATCAAAGATTTGTTTTTTCAATAGAGCTGTAGTTGATGGCAAAGCAGATAACGCTTAATAGATTAAGTTTTTGTAAAATGGATAGTAAAAATCGATTACATAGAGTCCCTCAAATAGATCGTAAAGGTGAATCCGTAGCACAGTTACATGAGGAACTTTCTTTACCTGTAACATATAAGAACTAATAAGTGCTTGGGAATAGTAGCTTTAGCTTGTGCATCAGTTCTTTATACAACATCTTATCAAGTACTTATGATACATCAAAAAAAGCTGCCGCGCAATATATTATCTAAACTTTCAGCAATATTATTGACAATTCTAATTGTTTGATAAAATAGTTGATTGTTTTTTTTTAATTCTTTATTGATGTTGAGATAGTCGAAAACCTTAAGTCTCCTCTTAATCTTTTTAATAACATATTTTTTAATACCACTGTATTTCGTGGTTTGGTTATAGATCAAAGAGTTTAGAAATATTGATAGGTATTTTACTGATGTATCAGTTTTTTCCAAATTCAAACTAGCCTATATATTGCTTTAGCTCCTAACTGGAGTAATGTGGATCTGAGCTTTTTTCACTTATGTTGGCAATATAGTTTTAGACGTATCGTTTTTATATTCTTGAAGAGTTGGTGTGAATTTTTGAGTTAGCCTGTCGCAGATTGCTTGGTCAGCTAAACTTTACCTTTCCATCTCTCCCGACCTTTGCGTTATTCAGTCACTACTTCTCTTATATATAACGGAATATTGTTACTTTCGGATGAATCTGCGTTTCCGCTCACGCAGTAGCATAAATAAAATCACTTAGATACTGAACTGACACGTTGAAGTTTACTGATTGTTTCTTTTGCAACTGTAGGCTTATAATATTTCCTTTGATAAAGTTTTCGAATGTACCCCAATTCGTTCTTTTATTCGTTAAAGCACACACCACTTGTTTCATAATTATATAGTTGCCTAGCATCACTATAATGGACTAATGGTCAAATGATAATTCATAATTTTACTATAATTGATTAAAGGTCAGATGACACATCATAATTTGACTTAAACCTAGTATAAATGATAGATATACTCTGCATTATGAAGAAGTCCAATAGAACTAGAAATTTATCTGGGTCGATTGGTCAATAGATTGGTTCATCTAAAGAGAAGAAATCGTAATTATTGCCGATCATAGTTCTTAGTAGGTTTCTGCTTTGTGTCACGGTGAGTATTGAACTCAACTGCGTATGTGTCAACTACCTCCGTCAATAAATTTGAATCCTAAGAAATGAAAAAGAAAGGTATCATAGTGGTTAAAAAGAGTTTTAGTGTCTTGTGAACTGTATACTGCTTATATTACAGTTGACTAAAGTAAAGCATTAATATCCAATTTACGGCTTTGAACTTAAACAGCTCATAATAAAAAATATTATTTTTCATTTTAACAATTGATGCACTACGTGCTACGTTATCAGATCGAGTTGTAGAGTAAATGGCGTAATTTGGATACAAAATACGGTTCATTCTATAAGATGCGTTTTTGAAATAATAATTTTTTTTTTAATTTTATGCTTATTTACAATCTACTCTTTAATTGAGTAATAAGTAAATGGTAGAATATTACACGTCATGTGGGGATATAGCAAGTGCTATTCTCCTGAAATAATTAATGTTATGGTAGTGGAAGATAGTGGATGAGGTCTGCGGACAATTGCAGGTGGGTTGGACAGCTGATCGATGGTGTTGTTTTCGTGTCCTACGAGGTGGTGGTGGTAGGTGGTGACGAGTCTCTGGATTTCATATGCAACAGTTGGGATGTTCAGATCTGTGTGAGGGTATCGTTCCGAATGTACTAAGGCGCGTTAGTAATCAGACGGAGAATTGTAGATTGAAACCGCTGTAATATTTTGATGTGGGAGGCTTTTGTGCAGGCCTAAAGTTGTATCCCATAGGTGCATATTGGTTTTAATATATATCTTGTATAGGAGTTTTTTTGTGAGGGAAAGTTGAGAGCGGGGCACCAACAACCAGTACATTTTCTTGAGTTTTAGGTAGAGTTGTTTTCTTTTGGCTTTAATATGGGTGCTCCAAGTGAGTTTTGTGTCGATATGCAGCCTTAAATATTTTACTTCAGTTTTCAGGGAAAGGGAGGTGTCATGGAATCTGGCTTGTGGGCAGATTGCTCATCTGATGGTAAAAGTTATTTGGGCAGATTTTTCAGTATTAATTGATACCCTCCAATGATTGCTCCAGTCCTGTAGTAGGTCCAGATGGTGCTGAAGGCGATCGGTTGCAATCTGCAGCGTTTCACTACCTGCTAAAATAGCCGTGTCGCCCGCGAATATGGCAATCATTGTGTCGTTTGTAGTTGCAGGTCGGAAGTGTAAAGTAGGTAGAGGAGTGGCCACAGTACACTGCCTTGCGGGACTCTAATGTAATGTGGTGGTACACAGAGACCGTGTTGTTGATTTTGACTTGGAATAGCCGGTCAGCAAAGTATGATTTAAATAGCAAATAGAGCTGGCTTGGAAAGTGGAGATTAATTTTTTACAATAGTCCCTGGTGCCATACCTTGTCGAACGCCTCCTTTATGTCTAGGAGGGCAGTTGTACAGATCTTTTTGATTTCAAGGCATTCCATTATTTGAGTGACAATTCGGTGACCTTGATGTATCGTCACGGAAACCGAATTGATAGGAAGGTATGTTCTGGTCGAGGTCAACTGTATCTTCGATTCGTTTAAGTAATAGTCTTTCAAATGTCTTGGATGGGAGGGGAAGGAGACTTATTGGTCGATAGGAAGAGGATCGGTGAGATGGTTTTCTAGACTTAGCAATCATTATGATTTGAGCGAACTTCCATTACATCGGAAAGTAGGTTAAGCGTAGTATGCTATTATAAATGGTGGTGATAAGAACTATTGCCTTGCGTGGGAAGTGGTGTAATAGTTCTCCTACTATAAGGTCGTATCCGGGAGCTTTTCGTTTATTGGTGTGTATTAGCTCATAACGGACTTCAGCTGGAGAGAACAGTGCGATGGGTAATTGTAGATGACGGGGGAGTCCAGGAAGGAGTCGATTTTGTTGCTGTCGTGATTCCCTTGGGGGAGGGGGGGGAGGAGTCGTAAATACATCGATTAGATATGTTGCGAATGTATCTGCCTTCTCTTTATCAGTTCTGACCCAGCTATTGTCGGGTCTTTTGATGGGTGGTAGGAAATAATAATGACGTCAATTTTCTGAGTATCCAAACATGTTTTCAATTTATTTTTATTATTTGATAATCCTTTACGGTTGAGGTGCTTTTTCTCAGCATATTAGCCATTATAATCTTTCTTGAACAACAACAACAAACATCATCAAATTTAAGATTATTTGATTTCAATTTAAGTTGGGCGGACATTATTTTAAGTACGGCGAAATTATAGTTATCTGATATTCTATGTTTTTTATTTAGATTATTGTCAAACGCAACATAAATTTATGATGAAACTACATTTAAGTATATTTTATCGGGGTGTTTTAGTGCTATGTGGTCTTCGTTTTGGTTTAAAAATTATTTACTTTTATCTGGTGCAGCCTTTGTAATTGAGTGGGAGAACAACTCTATATAAGGTACATTGTGCTGGGGTGTTTCTGTATTTAAGGCATGTTTTTAAGTCGTGACCTTTAACTCATTTTACTCGGTTGGTCTGGTACAGTATATTTTTGAATGGCCTTATTTTTGGTATCTTATGATCTGTAAAATTTCTCTTCTTTTATTTGGCGGCTCCACTTACATTTTCACATAAAGTAAAAATTAAAATTTTTTTATCCTTTTATTATTTATGCACATTATGTTAAATGTTTATAATATTTCTGATTTTGTGACCGTTTTTTAGATCACAATTTATGTCTTAGATCAATACTGTGTGATCTTTGATTGATCTTAATGATCGGTATTAACGGCCAAAATCTATAATACTGTTTTTCTTCTGGTGCTTTGGCTATGTTTACTACCAAGTCATTGTAGTTTGTGATATATATAGATTTGAAGTCTTAGAGGTCTAAGTATTATTAGATGAATCTGAATTATTGGGTTTTTTTCTAAAGCTTACAATTATTTGTGTAATTGGTTTGATTGTTTTTTTTTAATAATTTATCTGGTATTTGGTTTCACGCTGTTTCTATATTGACTGACTGATATTTCGTAGTAGATAGTATGCTTTAGACTGCTGTATTTTCATTGAATATTAGAGCAATCGGAGGCATTAAAGAGAGATTTTAAAGTTGTGATGAAGAATAGCATTAATTTCTGTTATTTATGGAATTGAATGAATGATTTGTTTGCCATTCAATATCTGTTGAGGTTAATAGTGTATCTCATATTTATTATTTATTTGATTATACCATACCTGCAGCTAACATTGAGGTTGGCTGATTGTACAGAGAACATAATACTCTCTAATCCCTAATATAAAATATAAACACAAATTTTTAACCAAAAATTCGTTAGGGTCTCGACAGAATAGAGAGCGGAATAAAATGACTCACGGTTAGCGTACACATTTACTTACCTTTACATGCGCAAAATAACTTTATTGGTTTTAATTAGATCCATATCAATAGTGCATAGGCGGCTGCTGGGATTTTCCAAATCTTACGAATCAAAAGCGCCAGCTCCATATTTTATTAACTAAGTACGAACCATATGAACTTTGGTAGTATCACTCCTATAAACGGCGCAAATCTCGTTTGCAGTGCCGCTAGCTCATCTGCCTTTATTAGAACGATTTAGCGTTACATGTAATAAATGCTTTCTTAATTTTATTATCCTTGAATTTGTGTGATAGGTATTCTATGATATTAAAGAGACGACTTGCTACAACATGATGCATGTTAAGAAACATAAACACTGTCGAACAAAGCAATTAAGTGCAGGTCACTAGAAAGATATACTATAATCATTTATTTTTTGATATGAATAATTTATTCTGTAATGATCATAGTCTCTTTTAATTTCATCGCAACAAATGTGAGATATTATATTTTTCATTGTTTTCAAGAATCAAAATGCCGTCCTCTAAGATATCATATACCATCGAAGAACGTGTGTCTGTCGTGAAAGCCTACTATCAAAATGGAAAATTTTTGGGTGACAGTGAGGAAATTCAAAGAAAATTTGATAAGAAGAGCACTTTAAATGAGTCAACAGTTCTTCGGCAAATATGCAATTTTTTTCAACAGAATTTTTAATTTAAAAAATTTTTTGGTGTAAATCGGTGTTATTGGAAAATTCGGAAGTATTGTTACTGTGACCGCTCTCAGGGCCGTTATAGCAGTGCAAGAGCTCTACCCACTATATTCTTCAGAAGAGGAGCAGCTCGTCTCAGCATGAGAACTTGATTACTGAGAAACACCCTAAAAGTGGATTTAAAATGATTTTTTATAAGATCCAACTGTAATTGACAGTTGAATTTCGACCAAATATTGAATTTTGTTGATGAGATATTGAAGAGATTCCGAGAGTAAGCAATCGATTTGAAACGCATTTATTTTAGTGATAAGCGCTATTTCCAGTTGGATTGATACGTCGATAAGCAAAACTATTGCTATAAAATTCTCATTTGACTGAAATTAGAAGACTCTACCGAAAAAGTTAGTGTATGGTGCTGTTTATCAAAAAGAAGATTTGAAAAAATTTATCCGTGAAATTTGAATGGTTGTGGACAACAAGACTGAGCCACACCCTATTGCATAGCAAACAATTTCGAATAGATTTTTAGTGAATTTGAGGACAAGATTCTTGGGTTGTATTCTCCCATGAAAACATTGATTGGCTGAGTAATTTATTCAATCTAAACAAACTGAGTATTTTCGACAGATCATCCAATAAAAGGTTGCTGCCTGGAAAACCACTACTGTTAACAAAGAACAGGGTATACTTGACCGTTGCCCTCTGATTATTAAACAGAAAATAGCTGAAAACCGTATTCGGCAATACAGTAGATCCCTACGAGACAAAACAATTTGAACAATGATACCCAGAATTCAAAAACTCTTCTAAACAGTCCAAAAATGAGAAAATACAAACTTACATATCCAGTTTAACACCTTACGAAGCCACATATGCCTCACTCTGGAGAGCAACAAAGAAATTAAAAAGACCAACTACGTTTATACCTCCAATTAGACTCCTAGAGCATAGGTGGGCTCAAAGAGACGAAGAAATATCAACAGCATTTGGAAATCACATGTCTACAATGTTCCAGCCATTACCCAGAACCCGCACAGTAAAAGAAGACCAAACAATCATATATTAGCGGTACCACTTGAAGCACAACCCTCTGTAAAGCCCGTAAAATTCAAACCAGTAACAACTGCTGTCAAACGTCTGCACATAAAGCGCCAGGTTATGATTTACCCACGGCAGATCTACTAAAACAATTGCCAAAAAATGGTTTTAAATATATATATATATATATATATATATATTACAGTTTATTACAGTTCTACGACAATTCCCCAACACACAGTGAAAAGTTGCGCAAATATTAATGATCCCAAAGCCCGAAAAAACCAAATGACATTACTTCTTACCGACCAATTAGCCTGCTACCTATAGTCTCTAAACTATTTGAAAAACTGCCTCTACAAAAAATTAAACTGTGCTTGCAGACAGGAATACATTTCCACAACATCAGTTTGGCTTCAAGAAGGAGACGGCACAATAGAACAAGTTCATCGGATAGTGATAAAAATACAATAAACCACGACTTAAATCTTAAAAGATACTGCACTGCTCTTTTCCTTTACATTAGAGAAGCCTTCGATAAGGTGTGGCGCACGAGACTAATATATAAAATTAAAAGGTATCTTCCAAAAATGTATCAACTTATCCGGTCATACATAGTAGGACAAATTTTTTAAATCAAACTAAAGAAATTACTGACTGACCTCTATCTAATATACTCAGGAGTGCCACATGGAAGCATATTAGGACCAGTTCTCCACCTTATATATACGGCAGATATGCCCATAACCCCTCAAACATTTACAGCCACCTACGCCGATGACACAGCAGTACTAGCAATACACTCAAACCCTCGTGTAGCTTCTAACTACCTTCAAAGTATCCTTAATAAAATACATACCTGGTTACAACTATGAAGTATACAGGTTAACGAAACAAAATCCGTACAAACAACCTTTACACTACGAATAGAAACCTGCTCATCAGTGACACTTAATGGTGAACCTATTCCTCAACAGGATAACGTCAAATAATTGGGAATTTATCTGGACAGACGGCTCACATAGAAAATACACATAATAAAAAGACGAATGCAATTAAGGCTCAAATTTCGACAAATGTTTTGGTTAATTGGAAGAACATCCTCCTCATCTCTAAAAAATATGTTACTACCATATAAAACAATCATTAAACCGATATGGACATACGGACACCAACTCTGAGGATCAGCCAGCAATTCCAACTTGGAAATCCTTCAACGCTCCACGTTATGTCCCCAATTGGGTTCCTCAACAGGATCTTCCTCGCCCAACCGTACACGAGGAAATTCGCAGAGCTAGTGCAACATATCTAAGAAAACTTAGTGTTCACCCCAATATCCTAGCAGCAAATTTGCTTGAAAAACAGTGTATTCAACGTTTAAAAAGATACGATCCATTAGACTTAGAGACACTATTTCAGTGATCAGTGTAATTTGTGACCTCTTCAGCACCGACGCAGTTCGATCTTACTAAGCAAGAATGAAGTCAGTGGATTTTATTCTTACAGGATATTGCATGTCTATTAGCCAAACTATTTACTTATTATTGATGTTTAACAGATTGTAAATGTGCAGTATTTAACATTTAAAAAAACCCATTAAACTGTGAAATTTTTGACTTTTTTTTAATTTTTTAGATATATAAAGAACTTATCTATTACTTCATTCATAAAAAAATTGGTAAGGAAGCATGTTTTTTTTATAACATTTTTAAAGTACTCATTCTCATTTGCAAAATAACGATATTACAAGGTCACTGAGGTGAATCTTAACTTTTTAGATTGCATTGCAGGAATTCCAAAGACCTTTTTATGAGCATGCGCAATCCCCTATTAGGTAACACAAGTTAGCCTCATATAATCGAAAATATAAAATAGCCAACAAAATGAACCTAGAATACGAACACAGAGTTACTATATCAAATCTCTTTGAGCAAACATACATTATTACGTGATTTAGCTACAAAAATACCCAAGTTTACGACTTACCTAAGATGTGCAAGGTATTTGACCACCAGGAGGAAGTGGGGTACGAATCTAATCTCAAGGTGACCGCTGCTATATTAATCTGCTGGGGGAGTACGTACTTCAGCAAGACTCCAGTCCAGCTCACAAGGCAAGAAAGACCCAGGCATGGCTATACAAAAACTTTTATTAGCATTGGTTTCTAAACTTGTGGATATCCTTGAGCCTCGATTGCAATTCCCACTTTACTACTACGTATGGAGGGTGGTGGTTGAAGTGAATGTTAGTGAGAGGCATCATAATAGCAAATAATGCTTAAGAGGCATAATCATAAAAATAAAAACACATATAGAAAAGGAGGAAGTTGCGATGAGGCACATTAATTGTATTAAGTGTCATGTAAATGAATTTTTTTTTATTTTAATGTTATTTTCCGCGTTTAGTAACCCTGTATAATTAACAATGCTCAAAATCATTCACTAAATGATGTTTCTTGTAAATCGTGCAGTATAAAAATAAATCACTTAAATTTTATTTTAATTATTATTAGCTCTTAAGAACAAATAAACGGCAAAAATTTAACTAATTAAATTCTAAAACATCGACTGAATGTAATTTAGTCGCGTTCTTAGTTTTTCAACGCTTAAATATAGGCATCCTTTTTTAGGGAAAGCTTTTATTATATATAATTTACATACTAACTTGCATTTTATTTAATATTTGTAAATAACTCAACAAATATATAAACATTTTTTGTCGACAGCTTGCATATAAATCCGAGCTTTAGTTTAACACCTTTTAGACTAAAAATAACCTTGAGTTAAAGCAACTTAAAAACAGCAGTGAGATGTGGGTAGCATATACTATAAATATTATAGAGTAATATTCCCAACGTATTATCAAAATTCAAGTCTTTTAAAATAAAACCATTAATAATAAGTATTTTTGTAATTTTAATATTTTTTGTTTGTTATATAATTGAAATTTTTTTGCATATTACGTAACTTTATTTCTGGGCATAATAGCTGCTTCCGCACCCAACCTTCCTAATACGCACTAAGGCAACTATTTTGAATTTCAGAATTTTAATAAAACTATCCTCCAGCAGTCTTATGAAAGAAATCTTCACGATTTCCATGTGAATGGTGGGAATTGACACACGTACCAATTGTTTTCCAGGATCGTGGCAAAAATCGATGTCGTGAAAGTTTTAGAATATAAATGATTGCAAATGGATCTTGCCTAGCGTAACTTATACCGCTACCTTCGGGGAGAATGGGGTCACATTCCGAGCTTACACAATGCAGATCGACGACAATATTCGCTGGCATTGCAAATACCGGTTCGCGTTTTCCATTGCAATGGAATGAACAGAAATATTACCTGTCAATCTGCCATTAATCTCGGCACTGATTGCACTACACTATTTTCCCTGTTCGGAAATGAAGAATGGCGCTATAACTCCACTCGCTGAGATATCACTAGTACGTGTTTTTAATATGTCGCTGATTTTTGGACGTTGGTTATTTCTGGCTTTAATCTCGCCTGCAATTTAGATAAACAACGCATAACTGCACAAAGCTGTATCAAGCTATATCAATTGTAAACGCTTTATAACAAACATCTGCGAATTAATTTGCCGCGGTTTTCGTATTGGATTGCACTATTTGCCAATATTACTATTATCGTTACATAGAGAAATTACACTAGCGCGTTAAAGTTGAAAACAATTTATACATCCCAACTCCCTATTTCAAAAGCTTTAGAAATCAAGCGGTCATAAACCATTTTACTGTAGTGTAATTTTGCGTACACTTAATTAGAGTGCAGTTTTATAGAAGCAAGTGCAAAAAATAATGTCTTTTAATTATAATTGTTATAATACCTAACCAAATGTTACATAATCCTGTTTCCCAAATGCACTTTAAGGCATTTTTTAGTGCAAAAGGTTAATTACATTTGTATGTGTAACATTTACTATTTAGTTTGTTACTCACTTTAACATGTTTTAATTCACTTGAAAAACTAAATATGCTATTATAATAAAAGTTATATTAATTTAAATATTAAAAAATATATATGTGATGATTTTAAAACGAATTAAAAATTAAATAATAATAGTCTCCTAGTGACTCCAGTTGACTCAGAATGGAATGCATACTTCAAAACAACCGAACATAGTAATTGCAGTCCAAACGTTGACTTTGGGGCTGTGGAGATGTTTCTGATGTTTTCCCGAGGATTGTTTTCTGACAAATACCACATATTTTGACGGTTAACGTACCCATCTAAGAGAAAATAGGCTTCATCACTAAACAAAATGTCAACAAAGTATTCAAACTACAAAAGTATCTGGCGCGCAAAAGCAAGGCGTAACGGGTAGTCCGTTGCTTTCAGAGCTCGCACTAACTGGCATGAACTTGTAGGCATGAAAACGTAAGTCTTTTTTCTAAATCTTCTGGGCGCTGGACTGCTTCAAATTCAAAGCCTCAGAGCGTTTATAGATGTTTCCGAACGCTAGCGCGCACGCGATCGGTGTTTGCTGGTGTTCTCACTGTTTTCTGGCAGCCAACAGGTTTGTAATTTACGGTAGAACCATTTGACCAAAAGCTTTACTAAATTGGCACTTGGCGCTTGCTGTATGTCAGGAAGCCCACATCGAACTCGAAAACGTCTACACACAGTTACGTAATTGTTGGTTTTGTAATAACTTCTCCCCCGAAAACTGCCCCATTCCAACTGACAAATTTCAAAAAAAATATATTCAACCTATTCTGAGTGTATATATTATATATATATATATATATATATATATATATATATATATATATATATATAGTATGTATGTATGTATATATGTATATATGTCTTTGCAATGACTTACAATTTACGTGATACGATATTTTAATTTTTATAGGGAAACCGGGATTTTTTGACTAACCCAAATGTATTTATAAATACCATAATCACACTTTTTAAATTCTGTTTGGACCTGCCGTTACATCAAGTTTGATTATTAAGGTTGCTTATATTTGGCATCAATTACAGTAAAAAATCTGTAAACATTCATGATCACTTATTATTTAGATATGTATTTATTATTTTAAATTTAACAGTCTACTATATGGCCCACCAAGTGCATTTATTAAAGTTGTTAGATTGTCATGTGGAGGGTAAGGAGTGGCGCCAACATCCAGCTACTCAAATGTCAACCCCACCTGCACGTGGTACCCTCTGCTAGAAAACGAACGGGGCTCTGACGACCCAGCATCGGGGGGTATATCCTGATACCAGTTGTCCCGAGGTAACGGGGCCCTCGTCGTCGGGCTAATCACCCATACGAGGTAACTAGATTCAGAGAACAATCACTAGCCTCGGATATGGACGGATGCATGGAAAGCGACCAAAGCGAGAACAACGGACTAGATTAGGAATATGGAATATAAGGGGGTTAAATGGAAAGGAGGTGGAGCTGATAGAGGAAATGATAAGATATAGGGTCAAAATACTAGGACTATCAGAAGTAAAGAAAAAAGGAAGTAAAGAAATAATGATGGACAAAGGATACAAACTTATATACTCAGGTGTACCATTAGGAGCGAGAGCAAAAGAAGGGTAGGTTTCCTAATAAGTAATGAACTAACTAACCAAATGACGGGCTGGGAAGGCATTAACTCACGAATAATCACGCTGGACATAACTTTGAATGAAGAAGTAACACTAATACAAATCTATGCACCTACAGAGGACGCAGATATACTAGAGAAAGAGATGTTCTACACAAGTTTACAACAAACATACGAGAAAGCTAAGGAAAGATCAAGACACGTTATCGTCATGGGGATTGGAACGGCAGAGTTGGGAACGACCCTAGAAGAGGAAATGGAGTATTGGGGAAGTTCTGTACAGACAGGATAATAAACGACAACGGCAACAGAATGATAGACTTTTGTATCACTAATAGGATGTTAATCGGAAATAGTTGGTTCAACCACAAGGACATACATAAGATCACTTTCACAGCAGACAATCGAAATGCCAGGAGTACAATAGACTACTACACCTACACCCCAGAAACTAAATATGCTATATTAGATGTAAAAGCTATAAGAGGAGCGGAAATAAATTCCGACCACAAATTAGTCACAGTAGATACAAGATTCTATGCGAGAGTACCGAAACCACCAGAAAAGGAGTACCAGAGGATAAAGACGGAAGAACTAAGGACAGAACAGAAAAAAATAGAATACCAGCATAAAATCAACGAATTGTTAAGACAACATGAAAGAGAGGAAGAGCAAAGAGATCAATGGACGATAGACGAAAGATGGGAGAGACTCAAAACCACAATAATAAAAGCAGCCATAGAGGTATGTGGGGAAAAGAGAATTAGCCCAAAACAACAAAAGAACAAAATGGTGGAATGAAGAGATAAAACAGAAAGTCAAAGAAAGAAGAGGGCATGGAAGAAATATCTGCAGACGAAAGAGAAGAAGACAGGCAAAGCTATATAACATTGAGGAACGAAACAAAGGAAATAGTTAAGGAAGCAAAGAATATAGCATGGGAGGACTTTGGAAAGGAAATTGAGGAGAAATTCCGGATAACACTAATAACAAGAAAGAGTTTTGGACGACAGTTAAACAACTAAGGGAAAATATGGCAAAACAACATGGTGTATAAAAGATAAAAACGGAGTCATGGTCACAGAAGAAAGCAAAATCCTAGATACATGGAGTGAATATTACAAAAATACCCAAGTTTACGACTTAGCTAAGATGTGCAAGGTATTTGACCACCAGGAGGAAGTGGGGTACGAATTTAATCGCAAGGTGACCGCTGCTATATTAATCTGCCGGGGGAGTACGTATTTCAGCAAGACTCCAGTCCAGCTCACAAGGCAAGAAAGACCCAGGCATGGCTATACAAAAATTTTTATTAGCATTAGTTTCTAAACTTGTGGATATCCTTGAGCCTCGATTGCAATTCCCACTTTACTACTACGTATGGAGGGTGGTGGTTGAAGTGAATGTTAGTGAGAGGCATCATAATAGCAAATAATGCTTAAGAGGCATAATCATAAAAATAAAAACACATATAGAACAGGAGGAAGTTGCGATGGGGCTACATTAATTGTATTAAGTGTCATGTAAATGAATTTATTTTTTCTTGTATTTTAATGTTATTTTCCGGGTTTAGTAACCCTGTATAATTAACAATGCTCAAAATCATTCACTAAATGATGTTTCTTGTAAATTGTGCGGTATAAAAATAAATCACTTAAATTTTATTTTAATTATTATTAGCTCTTAAGAACAAATAAACAGCAAAAATTTTACTAATGAAATTCTAAAACATCGGCTGAATGTAATTTAGTCGCGTTCTTAGTTTTTCAACGCTTAAATATAGGCATCCTTTTTTAGGGAAGGTTTTTATTATATATAATTTACATACTAACTTGCATCTTATTTAATATTTGCAAATAACTCAGCAAATATATAAACATTTTTTGTCGACAGCTTGCATATAAATCCGAGCTTTAGTTTAACACCTTTTAGACTAAAAATAACCTTGAGTTAAAGCAACTTAAAAACAGCAGTGAGATGTGGGTAGCATATACTATAAATATTAAAGAGTAATATTCCCAACGTATTATCAAAATTCAAGTCTTTTAAAATAAAACCATTAATAATAAGTATTTTTGTAATTTTAATATTTTTTGTTTGTTATATAATTGAAATTTGTTTGCATATTACGTAACTTTATTTCTGGGCATAATAGCTGCTTCCGCACCCAACCTTCCTAATACGCACTAAGGCAACTACTTTGAATTTCAGAATTTTAATAAAACTATCCTCCAGCAGTCTTATGAAAGAAATCTTCACGATTTCCATGTGAATGGTGGGAATTGACACACGTACCAATTGTTTTCCAGGATCGTGGCAAAAATCGATGTCGTGAAAGTTTTAGAATATAAATGATTGCAAATGGATCTTGCCTAGCGTAACTTATACCGCTACCTTCGGGGAGAATGGGGTCACATTCCGAGCTTACACAATGCAGATCGACGACAATATTCGCTGGCATTGCAAATACCGGTTCGCGTTTTCCATTGCAATGGAATGAACAGAAATATTACCTGTCAATCTGCCATTAATCTCGGCACTGATTGCACTACACTATTTTCCCTGTTCGGAAATGAAGAATGGCGCTATAACTCCACTCGCTGAGATATCACTAGTACGTGTTTTTAATATGTCGCTGATTTTTGGACATTGGTTATTTCTGGCTTTAATCTCGCCTGCAATTTAGATAAACAACGCATAACTGCACAAAGCTGTATCAAGCCATATCAACTGTAAACGCTTTATAACAAACATCTGCGAATTAATTTGCCGCGGTTTTCGTATTGCATTGCACTATTTGCCAATATTACTATTATCGTTACATAGAGAAATTACACTAGCGCGTTAAAGTTGAAAACAATTTATACATCCCAACTCCCTATTTCAAAAGCTTTAGAAATCAAGCGGTCATAAACCATTTTACTATAGTGTAATTTTGCGTACACTTAATTAGAGTGCAGTTTTATAGAAGCAAGTGCAAAAAATAATGTCTTTTAATTATAATTGTTATAATACCTAACCAAATGTTACATAATCCTGTTTCCCAAATGCACTTTAAGGCATTTTTTAGTGCAAAAGGTTAATTACATTTGTATGTGTAACATTTACTATTTAGTTTGTTACTCACTTTAACATGTTTTAATTCACTTGAAAAACTAAATATGCTATTATAATAAAAGTTATATTAATTTAAATATTAAAAAATATATATGTGATGATTTTAAAAACCAATTAAAAATTAAATAATAATAGTCTCCTAGTGACTCCAGGTGACTCAGAATGGAATGCATACTTCAAAACAACCGAACATAGTAATTGCAGTCCAAACGTTGACTTTGGGGCTGTAGAGATGTTTCTGATGTTTTCCCGAGGATTGTTTTCTGACTAATACCACATATTTTGACGGTTAACGTACCCATCTAAGAGAAAATAGGCTTCATCACTAAACAAAATGTCAACAAAGTATTCAAACTACAAAAGTATCTGGCGCGCAAAAGCAAGGCGTAAGGGGTAGTCCGTTGCTTTCAGAGCTCGCACTAACTGGCATGAACTTGTAGGCATGAAAACGTAAGTCTTTTTTCTAAATCTTCTGGGCGCTGGACTGGTTCAAATTCAAAGCCTCAGCGCGTTTATAGATGTTTCCGAACGCTAGCGCGCACGCGATCGGTGTTTGCTGGTGTTCTCACTGTTTTCTGGCAGCCAACAGGTTTGGAATTTACGGTAGAACCACTACGCTCGACCATCTGAACCAAAAGCTTTACTAAATTGGCACTTGGCGCTTGCTGTATGTCAGGAAGCCCACATCGAACTCGAAAACGTCTACATACAGTTACGTAACTGTTGGTTGGTTTTGTAATAACTGCTCCCACGAAAACTGCTCCATTCCAACTGACAAATTTAAAAAAAAATATTCAACCTATTCTGAGTGTGTGTATATATATATATATATATATATATATATATATATATATATATATATATATATATATATATATATATATATATATATGTATATATGTATATATGTTTTGCAATGACTTACAATTTACTTGATACGATATTTTAATTTTATAGGAAACCGGGATTTTCTGACTAACCCAAATGTATTTATAAATACCATAATCACACTTTTTAAATTCTGTTTGGACCTGCCGTTACATCAAGTTTGATTATTAAGATTGCTTATATTTGGCATCAATTACAGTAAAAAATCTGTAAACATTCATGATCACTTATTATTTAGATATTTATTTATTATTTTAAAATTAACAGTCTACTATATGGCCAACCAAGTGCATTTATTAATGTTGTTAGATTGTCATATACTACTCTAGCTAGTGATGTTCGAATTTTGTTGAGAATATAAATTCTTTGGCATCTTCGAGCTTGATTGCATAGAAAACAACAGAGCATTAGCTGAAACTACTTATTTATACGTTTTCTGAGAGAAGCCCTAACCATTAGACGCAGTCAATACTTAGATGGTGATTATCGCTAGAGAAACGCATGTCGTCCATCAGCGCTTGGTAGGCAACTGGATACTTTAAAAGGAAGTGCACTATAGCTTTATAGAAATAATATGTGAAACTATAATACATAGACTAATATCTAAGATATATTATATGTATTGACATCTGAAAGTTGTTGACATAAAAATTTGCAAAATTAAACTGACGAATTAATTGTGTTAACTAAATAAAAACAGGTTAGGTGACTAATCATAGGATATATTCAATGTCAGTATACTTTGTATTATGATCAACAAACTTTTACCCCTACCTATTTGCAACAAACTGGGTTAGATAACCTTAAAATTATCTGGTCCTGGGGTGATTTTCACAGTGAGATGGTTTTCGAAAATAAACCCTCCATAAAACAATTAAAAGTAAGGAAAACAAACATAACAACATTTTAACATGTACATTAATGAACTATTAAAATAGCAAAAAAGAGAAAAAGTAATAATAAACAAACACGAAGTTGCTAAGGAAGTGTTACAAAAAATTTCTAGCATTAAAAGTAACTAGACTCTTAAATAATTTTAAACATTTGATAGCGGCTTGTACAGTACTTTTGATAGAAGTTTTTAAATTCTGTAGCACAATTGAAATGCGAAAGAAGTTGCATAACATTCCTCAGTGGAACAAATGAAACCATTACCAATAATTAATGTGCAACAAAACCTAAATGTGTAAAATGTAAATGAGCATTTCCTAAAGCTGAGATTTACAGATCATCCAGCTAGTTACAAGAACTACTAGTATTACCTAGAGCTTCACAATCAATAAAAATGTAGTGCATCTTATTAGCAATCAAAAATAACTGGTGTTGTGACAATAATAATAATAAATTATACAACCTAATCGTTAAAATAAATTTCAAATACCATACATTAATACTCTTTATTATGTCTATTAAACTGATTATCAGTCTGACATTTTAGACATTACTAAAGAACTATATATTTCTTTTTGTATTTATAATATTTTTCACCATCACATCTAATCCTAGATTACTAAACTCTCGGATAATAAAAGCCTGTCAAAAAATATAGATATAAATTTACAATTCACTCTAAATATATATCAATTATATATAAAGTTTATTAAAATTTATACGAAGGCTCTCAGAATATTAGTAGAAACAGCATTTAGACCTAGAGGTAGGAATAAACAAGAAACTATAAATAGTTTAACAAATTATCATAAATGTATATGATAGTTCTAATTAAGCATTAAAGCCACGTAAAGAAATTGTAGCATAGAACTAGAAAAACTTTTTTTGTAAAACAACTTAACACTATCTGAGATAAAATTAAAAGTAAACTAGAAAATTACAGTATACGTACCCTGAGAAAGCTCTGAAAAGTTAACCAAATACGACAAACTTATGGCAACTTTATCCTTTGATAAATAGAAACACCTCCAGTATACCATAATAAATAATTTTATTTTGTAAATTACTTTTCAGGTCAGTTCTAATGCGTGCTAGTTTTTTTAGTATCTGTAATTGCTAATTTCATATATTGGAAATTCAACTTCATTTGCTCTCAATCTAATAATCAAACTTTAAAATCGCTTTTACCTTATGTACATTGTCCGAAATGTGAGACGTTGATGGCAACCTTGTACGTTGATCATCTCGGACGTTCTCTATTTCTTTCCGATCACTTGCATACTTATGCTTTTAACAAAGCATTCTTCTCATAGGCTTTCGGTATGGCAGCAAACATCTCGGTTACAGTTAACGTAAAATTTTAGATCTTATCAACACGGTGCAGCATTTTAACTCTTGTCGCAAAACTCAAATTGCTGCCCACTTCGCAAGCAAAGGCTCAAAAGCAAATCAGCTGTGTCGGACTGTTCACCTAACTTTTCTTACTAACCTTCATGCCCAAAAACTTCCCCCTAAGTCTTCTGTTTGGACCAAAAATAACTTACGTACCTTATAGATAACAGACAAATTCAGTGTAAGTTGGAAATTAACACCACTGAAATACTTGTACAAAAGCTAACCACAGAAAAACACATTTACATATTTAACAACAGCAATATTGACATAATTCATGAAATGGGAGAAAACATGGATAGCTATCACAACCAAAAACTACCCCAAGGCCTTTCTATTTCAAGTACCATAGTGTTTAACACCTACGATTTATAACTACTCAGTATCATTTGCCTCAAGTAATTTTCTTTTATTACAATAATACTAACAATCAAATTATATATAACACTTGGTCATCCAGTAATTTAAAAAAAGCGCAATCTCAAATAAATGGAATTTCTACCTTATTTTATCATTTTTATAGATCTCATAACAATAATAGTGTTTTTAATCGTTTTAAAACTAATAGACCAAAATATGTAACAAAACAAGATCATATTAATTACTTTTTTTTATTGGTAAATAAAGTATATTGATCAAATTCTAATTTTTTTCGCATAATGTCACAAATCTTAAACAAAGTTTTAACTTTACAAGATCTCTACGAAAATCAACTATTAGTCTCAATGTACATTGAAATATTATTTTGAAGTTTTACCAGTTGTAGTATGTCTTTGTAGCCTCATTTCTGTAATAATATAAACTTTTAACTAAGCTACTTTATATAAAAACGCATAACGTGACTCACCTACATGTTGTTAAAACTTTATCAAACATTGAATATATAGTACCCTACCATATCAACTATTGATACGGCGTAGTTTATAGTATACCTTACATCTTTACATAAAACATACCTTTTTTAGCTAAATACATTGAACTCACTACATTGTTTTTTAGTAATAATGGGAGGTTTTGTTTTCTATAATCTTTATGCCGTAGTTACTGTAAATTTTAGCATTTTTCTTGTAGTAATCTAAACGTTTATTTTTGGAATAGTTCTCATTGTAATTAGTAATACTAATGAATGTTACTTTTATTTAATTAATATTTCAATTTTTAAATAAATGTAGATGGTATTTGCATCATTCATCTCTTTTTCCTCTTATACCCGTAGGTGTCGAGGTAATTTTCTACTACCCTATCTACTATAAAATTTTGCAATTTTCTACGATCTCTTGCTAATATTCTTGCCTCTTCCCATGTTTTTCATTCTGTTTTAATATCTTCGCTCCGCTGTTGTTCCAGGTTATTCTGGGTCGCCCTCTTCTGTTTTACCTGCTTTTTAGCTTTAAATACTTTCCTAACTTACTTTCTGCTATCCATTCGGATTATGTGGCCTGTTCATTTTAACTTCTTTTGTTCTATTTTATTTTTCAGAGAATTTATTTTTATTTTTTCTCTGATGTGCTCATTTCTTATTTTTGATACTGTTTTAACCCTTTCCACTTTTATTAAATATTTCATCGCTGCCTGCAGTCTACTTTCTTGTATTTTGTTTAGTACCCAATTTTCAACCCCATAGGTTAGTATTAATATGTAGATTGTGTTGTATACTGATATTTTTGTTTCCTTGGATATCTCTTTCTTGTTCATAAAATTTTTATGTGTAGCATTATACGTCCTTGTTGCTGTTTTGATTCTGTTTCCTATTTCTTCTTTTTTTTCTATTTATAATTATTTTCAGAGATTTGAATTCATTTACTTGTTCTAATATCTTTTTGGAGTCTGATATTTATATTCTCTTGTTTACTAGAGATAGTCATTGCCTTAGTTTTTTCTTTATTAACCATTAAGCTGTATTCTTTAAGTATATCTGCTCACACATTGATAATTTCTTCTAATTCTTTTCTATTCTTTGCTACCAGCACCACATCATCTGTAAATACACATGATTGTACCTTCACTTGTGGTACCTTGTATATCCTATTGTATACTTTGCCATTCGACTCTAGCTTTGTTTTATAACTTTATCGATAAGACTAATAAATAGTAAGGGACTTAATACTCTGTTTTTATTTACAAAAGTTTCTGACGTCTTGTTACATGTTCGGATTTTATTATTTGTTATGTTATATAAACTTTTGACTGTCTTCAGTAGTTCAGCATTTTATTTTGTAATGCATTCCATATATTATTCCTGTCTACCACAACAAATGTCTTCTGCATGTTTATAAATCCTAAGTATGTGTTCTCCCTTTCCTAGCGTCTTTTCTATAATTTGCTGTATTGTGAATATACGATTACTCACGCTATGAGCTGGTCTAAAATCACTTTTTCGTCTGCTAGTTTCGTTTCTATTATAATTCTCACTTTATTTTTTCTATTATTCTTTTCATTTCCAGTAGGCCCTATATATAGTTTAACAATTTATAATCTATTTTATATACTCCTTCTTTTGTTATTACTTTAATTATTTGTTGTGGGCAACTTCATTCTATTCCTTCTTCGTTTCTTATGTCATCCTTTTCTTTGTACCTTTTGTTATTGAGTAGTTCGTTAAAATTCTTCCCATTTATCCATAATTTATTTTTCTTTGGTTAACAATTATCCATTGAAATTCTTTATAGATATCACTTTTATTTCTTGTCTATTTCTCAAATTTTTAAATATCCTAAGTTTTTGGTTTTTCTTACTGTTCTCTTCTAGCTCCTATCCAAATTCTTCCCAAGATTTTTGTTTAGCTTCTTTAGCCAGTTTTTTTGCTTTGCTTCTTTGCTCTTGGTACATCTCAAAATCTTGCTGATTTTTACTCTGGAAGTATATTTTCCATAATTTTTTCTTTTGCTTTACTCCTTTCTTAATATGTTCATTTTACCAATTCATTTTTTTCTGTTGCCTCCTTTGCACATTAAGTGAATTAATATATGTTCGAAAGGTTTAGTTTTGAATTTCTTTAAGTTTTTTTTTCAATTGGTTATTTAGTTGGTTAAATCTTATACTGTCATTAATGTTATCGCTGCGTTGCCATTGTGCTCTTGCTTTCCTTTTTCCCTTGCTAGTTCCATCATTTCCATAGGGATATAAAAATTGCTTTTCAAGTTTTTGGTTGTAAAGTGGCTGTCCACCAAACTTTTTGAACGGTGGTTATAAAATGATTTCTGGCATTTTCTAAATTGTTAAGTCTTTTACAACTAATGTTAATATTTAGACGTTTATTAATGTACTTCTTAAACTTTTTCAATTTGTTTTGTGAATACTTAGTATAGACTTAGGTGTTCTATAAATTATTATTTGGCTTATAGTGAGAATTACTGAGGAATGCTCGAATACTTAATCATAAATTAAATTAATAGCCATTTAATTAGAAGACATTCCATTGGTGATAATAAATCAGGTATTTTATTGGCGTCCATTGGCCAATAGATTAAATTTCCCACAGAAAGATAGTTGTAGTTGTTTTCTGTTATGACTTTATACATTTCTCCGCCTTTTTCGTTATTACTCTAGTATCCCAATGGGTATGCTTCGCGTTGTAGTCACAACCTACTATAAATTTTGTCCCCAAACAACTAAAGTAACATTATGCTTTGGTTGATAATAAACCACTGAAATATTTAGTGACATTGGAAGTTTCTGTATCTAAATTATTATAGCCTGCAAAAAATCTCTTTTATATGGTGATAATTTGTGATGCACAATAAAATTTTGGACTATTATTGCTGTACCTCCATGGGCCATCCCATTTGGATGTTTTGTGCTGAATAGAATAATAAGGTATCTTTATAAATATTTTAACAGTGAATTATGTTTCCGAAATGAGCATTAGATCTATATTATGTAGTCGTAAAAATGCTTCTACTTCTAATTTCTTTTATTGTAAATCATTGGAATTCCATAAAACAAGTATTGCGAATTTACCCATTAGTGGATAACCTATTTCTTTTTGCTGTAATAATTGATTAAATACATTTTTAAACCCGTCGAGGAATTGGCTAAGACTTGGTTACTGGGAGTTATGGGATTGAGATTGGAGAATTTCTGAATAGGATGAGGTTTGCATTGTTTTGTTGGTAGGGATGTAGTTACTTTATTGTGATGATAGAGAGGCAAAATCTTGATTGCAAAATTTGATAATTGGAGATTGATATTTTTGTTGTAGTTTTCGGTAGATTGCATACTGTTTATAGTTGGCTGGGTGCGGCCTGCCGCATAAAACGCAGGTTGCTTGCATTTGCTTTATTACGGGACCTCGATTTTGCCCGGCCGTGCTCAGTCCCGGGGCTCTTTTCCTACCGTATCGTGCCTGGCACCAATCCTGGACAAATCTCGCATTCCCTAGCCGGCTCAGCGTGCTTCCACCCGCAAAATCTGCACCCCCACCAGCACGGTGGGGCGCGCGCTGACCCCTTAAAACCTGAGCCACTGAAGCATTCGGTCTCAGTCTCCAGCCCTTCAAGAATTAAATCATCAAAAGTCTAAGTGAGTGGTCTTTTTTCTTTTTGAGCCCTGCTGCACGGCTCGCTGCCTGGCCGCCTGCCCTGCGGCCCGCTCCAGCTGCTCGACCGTCAGCATCGCTGTCCAACCGCCTGCCCTGCCGCCCGTTTCAGCTACTCGCCCTTCATAGTTGCAGTCCAGCTCTCTGCCCTGCCGCTCGTTTATGTAATGCTGTTTTTTTTTTTGTTAGGAATGAATCATTTTATAATCGTCTCCTATTAACGCTGATTTACACAAGTTAAAGGCTACTACTCTTTAATAATGTGCACTTAAGTATTGGAACTTGTTGTATACGCGGTATATATCAGTACTCATATTCGTTCCAAACCTTTGTGAGCATATCTAAATCCACTGCTGCTATGACTGTTATTATGTGGTTTTGCAGTTCGACCACTTTAGTTGGAACAGGAGGCAGTCTTTTATAAATCCCTATAAGAAAAAAAAACAAACACAATGAGGTCCTGTGACCTTAGAGGCCAGTGATATAAAACTGAATCGTTAGGTCTCATACTGCCGATCCATCGTTATGGAATCTGATTATTTAAAAATTCTCGGACTTCCAGGCTCCAGCAAGATGATGCCCGGTACTTAATTGTAAAAAATCCAATTTTTAAGCATATCTAGATATGTGATTTTCGCAACAGAGGTCTTTAAAAAAATAGGACCATACACTTTTTCCTGAAAAATTGCACAAAAAATATTAAGCTTAGAAAAGTCTCTCTTATGCTGTACAATTTGATGTGGCTGTTCCGCACCCTATATTCTGCAATTATGGAGGTTTACCTTACCACTTAAATAAAAAGTAACCTCGTCAGAAAACACTAAGCGTGTTACAAAATTGTCGTTTCCTGCCACCTTGTCGATTATAAATTTACAAATCACCAGACGTCATTAATACTGTACGGATTCATAATCAAATGTCGCCGTAAAACACGCCAGACATACGTTTAGTAAATTAGTCCAATCAATAGGAATGACCCGGTCACTAATTGTAAACAGCAAAAAAAAATTTGAGCATATAGAAAATAAAATTTCAAGAAACTTACACTTTTTTGCTCTCAAAATGACAGCCGCTAGGTTATGGCCTAAAAAATTTGCAAAAGCCAAAAAAACGGTTTTTGGAATAAAAAGAAAGTTGTGCTCGGATTGGAGAAAATTAAATGAGAAAGTTGAAGATAATAAAAAAAATCTTTCGATTAAATTTTCGTGAGCTCGGATACATTAATTACTTTTCGAGATATATCGAAAAAACTGTTGAAAATAGCTTTTTTTTTGTTTTTGCTCCACAAATAACAATATTTGATAAAAACATTTAATAATATCAGAAAATGTAGTCCTAGGTGAGGTGAAAACAATCGATTTTGTACAATTCAAAAATTTTTTTTTCAAAGTTATAGCTGTTTTCGTAAAAAAAGTGTTTTCGTAAAACGGCTTTTCCATCGAAACGGATGGTCCTACAGATTTGTTCGGGGGCTTATTTTCTTCATTAGCAGTTGTACTACAAACATATTTTTAGCAATAATAGATTTTTTTAATTTATTATATAAAAAATCGAGTTTGAAAATGACGTGATTTTCGTACATCGGTTTTCTGGTAATAAATTGTTTAATTTCGATTTCATAGTACTTCCTATTACAGAATTTAAACGCCAACGTAAGCTAGTGTACAAAGGACCCATAGTAGAAAGCCATTTTGAAGCAGCTGAACCGTTGCTCTTAAAGTGGGGACGCACAAACAAAAAGAGGAGAAGGAAAGAAAAATATTTGAAGATGTACTTTTGAGTGAGGAAGAAGTATCGTATGTATTTAAATATACAGAAAAAGTGAACTCTATCGATGATGATTTAAAAGAATTTTCAAATGTCGTTGCTTCTATAAAAAAAATTATTGATCAATTACAAAAAATAATTGAAAAAGGACCAACAGCTAAGTTGTGGATAAAGTATTTTAATATGGTAAACATCTGCATCTGCATTTGAAATGCGTCAAAAGCATGTTGCCGTACTTTCACGCAAGTGGCCATCACCTATATGCCAAAAGTAGCTATATCTATCTTCAAGATATGATGCAATTAGAATCAATTATGGACATTTTTGAGTATGAATGAATTTTCTAAATCTGGCTACTTTACAATACGGAGAACTGACAAAACATGGTCTGGCATTTTTTCGGATATGACTATAGAGCAACAAGTACTAAGCAGAGCTATGAAAAGTAGTGGTGGATTGACACACCATAATTTTGACTGAGGTTTGAAATGAAATGAAAAAATTCTCTAATGTGTCTTTCGACACTTCAGAGCAACATATAGAAACTCGAAGCTCACGGATTAACAGCAGACTTGCAAAAAGTTTTGAATTTTTTCAAAAAATACGATCCGTTCCCTGAATCTGACAATATTATGTATATTTACTCAGGAATTGTGGGTAATAAAAGTATAAATTGTCATAATGCGCTGGAGAAAGCCATGAAAGTATTTGATTCTTTCGTTGGAAAGCGATGTAATATTGTACATGCTTCAACAAAGAATAAAATTCGATCTCTACGTTCAATGACCCGTGTGGGGTTGCTAGTCCCCCATCGGGCGCCTCCCCAGGTAGCGCATAGGGGAATGCCTCCCAGATATGGGTGGTACCTGGGAAATGAAATACCAGGGGCGGACCAAAACTAGCATGGCATAGGAAGCAGCTGTGTCATTAATGAGTCAAGGCTGCAGAAGAATGACTTCGGTAACAGGCTTGTCATCATATACTTACAGGTGACTATCAAATTATGATACACCCGACTATAACACTGCGATGAGGAAAGCAACGGGAAACTACCTCATTATATTCCCAAGAAAAATCAGGATGGCAGAGAAATATAATGTTAAAGAATGCACTGATCATGGGCTCGGAAACCAAGATCCGGCAGGGGAAGATCACAGGGCTTCCCAGGTTGTCAGCCAGCGAAATCCCTGTACAATAAGAGACAATATTGCCCCAAAATTAAAACTGAAACAAAAACTGAACATAGGCACGTGGAATATACGAAGCATGTTCCAAGCAGGGAAAACAGCCATCGTGGTTAAAGAAATGCGACGGCTACATATTGACATATTGGGATGCAGCGAAATGAGATGGCCAGGCGAAGGAACGTGTGTGGTAGATGAACATCAAATATACTATATTGGTGATGATAGTCCGCAACATCGCAATGGAGTTGGTTTTATAATAACAAAGGACGTTCAAAAAGCAGTAAGCGGATTCCTACCAATATCGGATAGAGTTGCTATGTTAAAAATAAATGCACAACCTTGTAGTTTGAACATAATACAAACTTATGCGCCAACAACAGACAGCAATGATGAAGTCATTGAACAATTTTATGACGACGTAAGGAAAGCAATAAAATATACAAAGAAAGAAGACATATCCTTAATTATGGGAGATTTAAACGCTAAAGTTGGCAATGAAGCAACCGAAGGAATAGTAGTCTTGGAATACGTAATGAGCGTGGAGAAATGCTGTTACAGTTTTGTAAAGAAATACAATTTTCTATTATGAATACTTATTTTGAATTATCAAGCAGAAGATTATATACATGGAAATCCCCCGCTGATAGAAACGGCAACATTGTAAGAAATCAGATTGATTACGTAATGATAAACAAACGATTCCGCAATTCGATTACATCGGTTAAAACATATCCTGGCGCAGATGTTCCATCTGACCACAATCTCTTGCTAGCTGTATTTAGGTTACGATTAAAGAAAGCAACGGCAAGTGGTACGAGACAAACAAGAATAGATGTACAGAAACTGAAAACAGAGAATGTACGGCAGGAAGTAAAACAACAGCTAAATCAAAATTCTCTGAAATCAATATAAGTACGGCAACGATATAGAACAAAAATGGGAAACAATTAAAGAAACGCTGAACGTCATTGCAAAGAATAAGCTAGCAAAGAACCCAAGAAAGAAAAACAATGATTGGATGACGGACGAAATACTAGATCTTATGGAAGAAAGGCGCAGGTATAGAAATAAAAGTGAACTAAATTATAAGCGAATACACAATATTATTAGACAAAAAATCAAGGAAGCGAAGGAAGCCTGGTTAGGAAGCAAATGTGCAGAAATTGAAACCTTAGAGGGAAAACATGATACACTAAATCTACATAAAAAGATCAAGGAAACTGCAGGAATAGCAAGAACAAAATCCAATGGAATAGTCACAGACAAAGATAATAAAGCAATATTCGACAAAGAGAAAATACTAGAAAGATGGAAAGAGTACATGGAGGAATCATTTTCGGATAAACATAGAGATGACGCTGATGTAATAGTTGGTACATTAGGACCAACTATAACTAGACAAGAGTTGTTGAAAGCCATCAAGAGAATAAAAAATAAGTCAGCAGGACCAGATGAAACCCATGGAGAACTTCTAAAGTTATTGGAAGAAGAACACACGCGGGCCGTATTAGATTTGATCAATAGAATATACGAAACAGGAAACATGCCCAATGACTGGTTACTCTCTACGTTCATCCCATTACCAAAAAAGCCAGGGGCCAAGAAATGTGAAGATCATCGCACAATTAGTCTAATGAGCCATATACTAAAGGTTTTTCTACACATCATCCACCAACGTGTATACAGCAAGTTAGAACAAAATATCGGCGAATCGCAATTTGGTTTCAGAGATGGCCATGGAACAAGGGAAGCCTTATTCTCGATACAAGTGCTAATAGAAAGAGCGCGTGATGTCAACTACGATATATTTGCATGTTTTATTGATTTTGAAAGAGCGTTTGACCGCGTAAAACACGAGCAATTAATACAAACATTAAAATCAGCAGGAATAGATAACAGTGATACCAGAATCATTGCCAACTTGTACTGGCAACAAAGAGCCACAATCCGTATAGGGGACAGAACATCAGAAGAATTTCACATCCGCAAAGGTGTTCGACAAGGATGCGTATTGTCCCCGATGTTATTTAACGCCTACTCTGAAAACCTCTTCAAAGAAGCCCTAGAGGGTGCAGAAGATGGAATCAAAATAAACGGAGAGATAGTCAACAACATTAGATATGCGGACGACACGGTTCTGCTGGCCAACACTTCAGAAGGATTGCAAAGATTAATAGACCGCGTAACAGAAACTAGTAAAAATTACGGTATGCGGCTTAACATAAGTAAAACAAAAGTGATGATCATGAGTAAAATGCCAACATAAACGTGAATTTCCACATAAATCAATCCCTTTACAAAGAGTACAGGCGTTTAATTACTTGGGATGTACGTTAAACGAGAGATGGGACCATACTCAGGAAATAAAAGTTCGAATCGAAAAGGCGCGGAGTGCATTTAACCGCCTAAAGAAAGTACTTTGTAATTTGAGTTTAAATTTGCAACTTCGTACTCGAATACTTAGATGTTATGTTTTCTCAATTCTTTTATATGGGACAGAAGCATGGACTCTCACAGAAACTGCAAACAAATGATTGGGAGCTTTTGAGCTATGGTGCTATCGCCATATGCTCAGAATTTTATGGGTACACCATGTAACAAATGAGACAGTCTTTCAGCGCATGAACAAGGACAGAGAGATCCTTAATGCTGTTAAGAAAAGGAAACTAGCATACTTTGGTCACGTCATGCGAAATGATAGATATCGTCTTTTGCAGTTGATTATGCAAGGAAAAATCGAAAGCAAACGAGGTCCTGGTAGACGAAGAATCTCATGGCTTCGCAACCTTAGGCAGTGGACAGGAATGACATCGGTCGCCCTGTTCCGAACAACGATAAACAAGATTAGATGGGCCAGACTGATCGCCAACGTCCAATGAGGATACGGCACAAGCAGAAGAAGAACGTTCAATGACATCAAGTATAAAAATTAAAGAAGATGTAGTAAGAATAGATCCACTGCTAATATTTCAGCGCATAACCGTAAATTTAAAAAATCAAGAAGACATGAAAAATTATTGGCAACATGAACTAGCGCCATTTCCCCTATCACTTTTTGATGCAAATGGTATGCGGAAGACACAAAAATCAAGTTTTTACGAAAATTTTCGTTGTTTATTGGAGGCCCCAGTAATAAATGAAAATAGCACAACATATGTTCTTGATGGTGGTAATTTGTTACATCGCGTAGTTTGGCAATGTAATGTTACAATAAAAGAAATCATTGATAGATATGAAAATTACATACTCAATTTTGATGAAAATACAACAATAACTGAGAAGCAAATGAATTTCTTATCAAATGACAGTAACAAAAGGAGACTCATCAGCATGCTTTCTTGTCGATTTAGACCATCTGGTTATCAAATCATAACAGCGAAAGAAGATGCAGACACTCTAATAATTAGAAGTGCTGTTGACGTATCAGCAATAAGTAGAGTTGTTGTAATAGGAGAGGATATTGATTTGCTTGTGTTGTTAACGCAGTTAGCTCCTAGGGATAAACAAATAATATTTTTGAAGAAAGGAAGAGGACGCGATGTAGATCGTTGGTACACAAACGATACTTTTAAATATCCTGAATTAAAGAAATATGTGGCATTCTTACACTGCGCATCAGATTGTGACACTGTTCCAGCTTTATAGCAACAAGGAAAAAATAAGTTAGTTAAATTTTTCATTCCAATCCAGATCATCATCAATTGATAGATACTTATTATGAAAAAGTTCTTCTAGTTGTGTGATTGCCAATAATATGTGTAAAATCATTTCATTATTATACTACAATAAAAAAGAAGGCAAGTTAAATGAACATCGTTTTCAACATTTCAAAAATCTACATCGCGATCTTCGTTTTTATTAGAAAGTCTTCCGCCCACGGAAGGAGCTGCCAAACAACATGGCTTTCGAGTTTATCTACAGCTACAAGCATGGTCGGGTAACGAGATGGAAGTTATTGATTGGGGTTGGAAATTAGACGATAATCTGTTAATACCTGTACACACCGTGGACGCATTAATACCCGATGAAATCCTCAAAAAATATCATGTACTTGTGTAAGTGGTTGTAAAAACGAAACTTGAGGTTGTGAGAAAAATTATTTAAAGTGTACCAGCGTTTGTTTGCATTGAGATTCAACAAAATGTAGTAACTTCGAAACACTTCCCGATAATATAATAAATGTAGATGACAGTTCCGATTTTCTCAAAGAAATTATTGGGAGTACCGAAGATACGCAAAACACTAAACATATTGATAATGACGAAACACTCGATGATGACATAGAAGACAATGCCACAGACAATGATACAGAAACAGATAATGCTACATTATAATATAAAAAATCAGATCATTTTTCGTAAATTTATATATCTCACCTAGGACTACATTTTCCGAAATTATTAAATGTTTTTATTAAATATTGTTATTTGTAGAGCAAAAACAAGAAATGCTATTTTCAACGGTTTTTTCGATATATCTCGAAAAATAATGATTCGATCCGAGCTCACGAAAATTGAATCGAAAGATTTTCTTATTATCTTCAGCTTTCTCATTTAACTTTCTCCATTCCGAGCACAACTTTCTTTTTTATTCGTGAAAACCCGTTTTTTAGTTTTGCGAATTTTTTAGGTTATGTTAGCGGCCGCCATTTTGAGAGCAAAAAAGTGTAAGTTTCTTGAAACTTTATTTTCTATATGCTCAAATTTTTTTGCTGTTTACAATTAGTGACCATTTAACATAGGGGATCAGACAGATTGATTGGACTAAATCTTTAGTTCTTTACCGGCACGGCGAGTAGACGATCACTAGATTTCCCTTTACACAGATAATCTCTGTCTAGGAATTGTCTATACCACCGTTTAATGCTCTGAGCGGTACGAGGTTCCACACCCTATTGTTGTCGAAAATCACGCTGAACGGTTGTTACGGACTCACACTTCGCGAAACGCCATCTTAACAAACACTATAGTGGCAGGTAAACAAAACGAGCGTGTGCTACCTATAGACAACCGCGTAAAACTTGAGAATTTCCTTTTTCTAACAGCACATTGTTCGATCAAAACGGATTAAAAGCTGAATAGTTTTAATTTTTTAAACCGGATGATTCTTGTTGAAGCACTTTGTACTTTTTTAGTCCGTGTTTGAATAAAAAATGCAGAGGGCATTTTTAATAATAATAAAAATAATAATACATATAATTCCAATTTCGGATCCGTTCACGGTTCACTGCAAGCTATCCGCTAGGCGACACGCAACCGCAATGTTTGAATACTTAAACAAAAATATTTTTTAACGGTATGAATTATTTATTCAAAAGAAAGTCTTACATCCTTAAATAAAAATTTGTTGTTAGTATGTATGTATTTATGCAATGTAAATAGAATGCTCTCCTTAAAAGCTACTGAAATATACAAATTAATTTGTTTACAACATTATTATAAACGGGCACACAAGCTTGCATTAAAAACTTGTATTTTAGATAAAATCTAAAATACAATCAACAAATTCCTCGATAAAATCTAAAAAATGATCCTCAAAAATTTGCCTTAATTTTTTAATATTTACTAAAGCTTCAAAACATTTTCTAATCGAGTATTGTAAAACATATAACAAAAAATGCAAAAAAATATATAATGCCAAATATATAATGGTAATTCAAGATAGACGCCCTACAAATTGGAATATAGTAATTAATACAAATATTTTTATGCAATTTTTTTCTTATTTAGAGAAGCGTAATAAAACAAAAACTACATTACTAAAAATGCAAAACAGTATGACGATTACCAGGAAAAGGAATGCCGTTGTCAGTTAATAATAAGCTATTTAAATGTTAATTTACCTCAATTGTTTAATTATAGAGAGCAGATTAACCCAACGGTAATGGCGCTGTTTTCCAACCCATTGACCTCGGTTTGATTGTATAAATACTTCATCAAGATCGTGGCTCGTAGCATAAAATTTTTCTCCACAAAACTCAACGGGTTAGCCAACCATCTGTTCAAGGTGCGCCCAAAGATGACTCAAAGTACTACACACCTGTATAGTTACAATATGCTAATAAGTTGCATATAAACTAAAAATAATGTATCAGACAAGTACTCATTCAGTTCATTATTCCGTTTATAGTGGTAATGTCTATCAAGCGAGATATTTGTGATGCAAGTGTAGGTTTCGCATAATCTAAATTCAAACAAAAATAAGCACACCTTATTTTTATAGTTATTACAACATAAAATTATTAACTTAATATATTAACTTATATAGGCTAAAAATCTGCTTCAAGTAATAAATAAAGTTAAACAAATATATTGGTATTAATCATTAAATAACATTGTAAAACTGTCATTTCCCTTATACTAAGCAAAAATAACAGTGATAGAATCCACTTTTTTACAATATCAATTAACTTTAGCAGGTTATACATTGATGTAAAAAAAATAACTTCCTTGATTTTGCATAAATTCATGTTAGACTTTTATACAGCAAGGACGTGTGCCATGCAATTAGTAATATGTACAACGTGACTATCACTGACTGCGGGGTCAGCAGTAATAGTATATGTTCTTATACATTTTTATTTTATACTTACAATAAACATAAGTCAATTTTCATGCTATCAACCAGCAATAACTTTTATTATGCGTCAACACGATTAAATCAGCAACCCTTATTACGGATCCAAATAGGTTTCGTACCTACATTTGGGTAGGTGATGCTTCAATCTTCCGTTGTGAATACTTGGTATCTATCTAATGTGATACAAATACCAAATATGCAACCTCAAATTTAACAACAACTAACAATATCATGTAAATGCAAATAAATAATACACCCCACCCCTCCAATAACGTATCAAGTTTTATGGATATGTCTGATAAATAATAGTGTCGTTAAAAAAGTAATGAATGGCAACATATATACAACAGAAATACTATAAAAGAAAAACATCAAACGGACCAACAATAAACAAACTAAGTAATATGTAAAATAATAAATCATAATGTAAATGCTCCTAATAACACATCGAAGTCACTACAAATTGTATTACCCAAGACGTCATCAATATTTATCTATAAAGTTGCAGAATATAATAAAATGCTTGGTTCTATATCAACTGTTGCCTCAACAGAACAGTTTAAAACAAATATGTCCCTGGCCGAACTAAATATCCAAAGAAGCGCTGGCATGAAATATTTCAGAGGCCAAAGCAGATGGAATTTTTTTCTATGTCTCGGTTTAGTTAAAATATTCTGAGTGCGGCAAACGCGAAATATTTTAAAGTCCAACATCTACAATTTTTTTCTGTCGCGCGTTATCGAAAATTTTTTAAGTTCGGCAAACGCCAAACATTTCAGAGACCTCGGAAAAAATTGAACGGCGCGCGTTTTCGATCAGCGGCAGACCGACCATGACAAGGCCTACGTAAACTCCCGGACCCTAGTAATAATACAATAAGAAATCTCTAATCACTATTTAACAGTACTATCATGAACAGGCAATAGTATCTAGAAAATTTCCAAAACTAATAAGAGAACGCAAGCATCAAATCTTTGACTAAGTGTATGGAAACCAAATACCGAGTGGGCCAAAAAGGGTCAAGCTCAGCTACTTATTCAGCACTTCACTGACGTATTTACGCCATACTGCAGCGTATTAGATAAATATACACTTTCCTAAAGGCACCTCTACAACTGTCATTTCCTACTAAACACTTTACTTTCATGAAGACAGCTCCTGGTTACCACGTAATAATAAAATGCTCGCAAAATTGCCTACAAATGCTATATTATTCTTGAGCAATATTTTTAATTTTATATTATATCTTAAATATTGGCCACCTTTACTAAAATTTGCACAAATAACAGTAATTAAAATCAGAAAATTCAGCTACAGACTCCCCAATAAGTTTATTTTCCTAAATCTCCTAACTACTAAACAAGCTATTAACTAAATGATTATAGAAATTGACCATTTAGAAAACTACATCCCCGATCACCAATTCGGGTTCGAAAAGTTGAGCAGTGGTGTTAGATATAAAACAGGTCTTTGACAAAATGTAGCACGACTTCCTCCTGAGCAAAGATCAAGTCACTTTCTCAAGTATGTTGTGATTAACAATATTCTGATATTTATCCAATTAATGCCAAAGTGGTTTACTCAAGAAAATGATGGTCTACATTTTTTGTTAGAGTGCACTAACCGACGCTGCAGCCTCTAGGGCTTATTTTATGTCTACTAACATGCACTTAAATAACTTAATACTAGGATATCACATGCATTCATTGAGTTTATAGCAAGACTCAAACTCGCTTAAACCGGGTTTACAGACAGAGGACCAAGGCTAGTAACCACGACACCACGGTGTCAGCTCGATATGATCCACATACTTTATTTTAACGATTCCAAAATGTTTTAATAGCTTTTTAATAAAAATCGATAAACTAAGAACTGCGAATTAAATTCGGACGCATACCCAGGTGGCTGATAAGAATGCCTTCCAGATATGGAGGACAGGAAGGAAATCAAATATTTTCAGCGATCCAACAAGCACTAGTCTGTAGTCAGAGTTAGCAACGTTTATTCTGCCTTTATTACTTGTATTATGGGGGCTTCTTTGTACAGCTCATACACTTCCGTATTCGTTCGTCTCGCCCATACGTCCACCACTTTTTTCCCACCAAAAATCTTTCGTAGGACTTTCCTCTCCCACCTTTCTATTGTCTGCCGATTTTTCTCTGTTAGGGTCTATGTCTCACAGCCGTACGTTAGTGTCGTTCTGATTATGCTTTTGTATAACCGTATCTTTGTTTTACGTGAAATGTTCTTGGATCTGAGCAAAGTGTTCAGACCTCCTACGCTTCTATTACTTTTAGCAATTCTTAGATTAATTTCTGTTTCTTCATCGCACCTGTTATCTATCAGCACCCCCAGGTACATATATTCTTCCACATCTTCAAAGACTACTTCTCCTCCACTTTCTGTTTCAATCGTTAAGTTTTCTATTCTTTCTGATCCTTGTTGGTTTTTAAGTTCCATAAATTTGCTTTTGTTTTCATTAATTTGGAGGCCTACTTGGTTTGCTGCACTGATCAATCGTTCTGCCACCTCTTTTAATTCTTTCTGACTTCTAGCTATTAACAAAATGTCGTCGGCACACGCCAGGCATTGGTGGCTTTTGCTAAAAATCGTCCCTGTTGTGTTTACTCTGCTTCCCCTTATTACTTTCTCCAATATTAGATTAAATAAAACTGTAGACAGCGGTCTCCTTGACGAACTACTCTTTTCACTGTGAACTCTTCCGAGATATGGTCATTTACCTTTACTGCGCTTATCGTTTGTCTTAAAGTCATTTGTACAACGTTAATTATTTTTAGCTTGAGTACTTTTCGAACTTCTGCCAGTTTAACCTTGTTTATCGTATCACAGGTCGCTTTGAAATCTATAAATAAGACATGAGTTGGAATTTCGTATTCGTAGCATTCTGTAAGTATCTGTTTCAGCAGGAATGTCTGGTCAGTTGTTGATCGGTTTTGTCGGAAACCCGCTTGGTATTCACCTAAGAGATTTTCTGCATATTTTTCTAGTTCTTTCTTTATTAGCGTTGCCAGGACTTTGTAAACAGTGTCTGATAAAGCAATGCCTCTATAATTACAACATTTGGTTCTGTCACCTTTTTTGAGTATTATTATCGCTTTATTCCATTCGTGGGGCATTGATTCCACTTTCAAAATTTCTTTTATCAGCTTACACACCTTTTTACTTTCCTTATCCTATAATAAGGAAAGTAATGTAATCGGCGGAAAGTTGGTTTGGGCCACTGGTTCGTGTGTGTGTGTGTGTGTGTGTGTGTGTGTGTGTGTGTGTGTGTCTGTCTGTCAGTAAACAAGATATTTCGAGAACCGTAAGAGCTAGAGACTTGAAATTTGGTATGCAAGTTACTTGTAGGTAAGGGACGCAGTGCTTTTGGTAAAAATCGGCCGAGCCGTTTGGTCACAAAATCGCAAAATCGGTCGCAAAGCGGTCGCGAATCTAAACGGTCGAAGATACAAAAAATTTATGAGAATAAAAATGATTTGTTATCATGAGATAAACATGAATTTAAAATAAAAGTTGGTAAAATAGGAACTCGAAAAAAATTGAAGCTCAGGATTTTTAATATACCGGGTGTTCATAAAATGTTTCGGGAAATTTATATTACCGGATAGATCGGATCGAGACGAACAAAAAATTAAAATGAAATTTTTTGATCCAAGGTCAAATAAATAAGTTATAGCCGATTAAAAATTAATTAAACGGACCAATCACAGAGCGATCGGAGAGCTACCGGGCCGACTTCAGGAGGACGGGGGGGGGGGAGCGCTTGACCGCTAGAAGGGAGCACGCAGGCCGTGCCACCGAGCTCGCACGGTTATTCAGTGACGTAGCCAAATTGTAAGTACGAGTAAATTATTGTCTTGTACTGTTTATTTTAATCAGCTTTCGAGTGTTGGACTCGCGCACGTCCTTTTTTAAAATAATAAGTTTTGGGACGAATATATATATATATATATATATATATATATATATATATATATATATATATATATTGGTGTATATATATATATATATATATATATATATATATATATATATATATAATAGGATAAGGAAAGTCGTGTGATGTTCACACCAGATTTTTCTTAAGCATTTCCCACCGTATTTTAAGTTTTCTGTCATAATACCACTTTCTCCTGGACTCTTGTTATTTTTTCATCTTATTTATGTATTTCCTTTATTTTCTGCATTGTTGGTTCTTTAATTCTACCTTCGTTTCCTGCCACTTCTTGATCATGCATTTTCTTTACTTCTTCCTGTGAATCTTTGTTTAGTAATCAGTTAAAATATTTTTTCCATATCTGACTACCTTTCTCTTGGTCTCCTACCAAATCTCCATTTTCATTTTAGATATATTCTATATTGGTTCCTTTTTCTGATATTCTTCACATCCTTGTAAAAATTTTTGACCTCCTTTCTATTAAACTTATTTCTATTTCTTTTATATTTTTCTTTAAGGCTTCTCGTTTTCGAGTTCTGCACATTTGTTTTACTTTTTTTCTATGCTCTTTATATTTATCGTTGTCCTCTTTCCTTTGTGTCCGTAATATCCGTTGCCATAATTTTGATTTTTCTTTAAGTTCTGCCTTGCATTCTAATGAAGAATATATAGAACAGTTTTATAAAAACGTTAACTAAGCGTAAATTCATACAAAAAAAAATAGGATATAGTAATCATTTAAGCAAATTCAATGCCAAAGGGGCGTGGAATAGGAAAAGCTGTAAGCTTGTAAAATTTTGGAAAGAAAAACAACTGGTGTTAACTATTAAGTTGTCCAAAAATTTTCAAACGTTTCACCTTTTTCATATTTTTTGCATTGTTATTGCATGATTTTAGTATCATTTGAAAGCTCACAATCTCACACGCATTTTGATATATAATACTTGTATATTTGTTTTAGTATGGAGCTTACGCGCGAGCAAAAGGAATGTTAATGCTGCACGAGTACAAGTTCAAAACCAAATGCTGCTGAAACCGCTTGCCGAATCAATAAAGCATGGAACGAAGATACGGTTAGAGAGTCGACGGTTAGAACGCATTTTGTGGAGTTCAAAGCCGGCAATGAAAAGATGGATCACAAACAAGGAGCTAGACGCCCAAAAGAGGTTGATTGTCAAGCCGTTCTTGAAGCCATTGAAGAGTCTCCGTCATTAACATGCCGAATGTTGGCCAATAATTTTAATTGCAGCCCTGAAACTATTGGCAATATCCATCCACGAGTTCGGTAAGTTCTGGAAGAAGACGCGTTGGGTTCTACATGAGTTTTCTACTGCTCAAAAGACAAAACGGTGAACTCCACTCAAATTTTGTTGGATCGTCAAAGTAAAACTCCGTTCTTGGCCAATAGATTGATTACGGAGGATGAGAAATGGATTAGCTTCAAAACGGATTCTCAACACGAATAACTTTCAGCAGACGAAAAAACAACTGCGACACCAAGAAGGACTTTCGGCAAAAAAGACAATGTTGATTCGAAAGATTCTGAATTTTACCGTCGCAGGATTATGCAGCTGTCGGAAAAGTGGGAGGAAGTGATCAGTGTCGACTGAGAATACTTCGATTAGTTGTTATAAATTGTTTTTGTACAAAATTATTAAATAAATTGATAAAAAATAAAATCTATGAAAATTCTTGAACAACCTAATAATATGTATTACCAATTGCCAATCAGAAGACTTACTACCTAGAAAATTCCAGTAGATAAAGAAAATAAGATAATTTTCAATAAAATAAATTATATACATATCAACAATAACAATTCACTTAATAAGCAATATATTCAAAAGCACATATACCACAGAACACAGTCTGCTTTAGGCCATAGTGAAACTACCCTTAAAAATAGAAATAAATAAAGACAAGTGCTTGAAAATAGATACGCAGAAATTAAACAATAAAAAACTAAGGATAAAAATAACTCAACACTTTAACAAAATACTGAAAACTATTAAAAATAAGAGATAATACGATTCAACAAATGAGGGAAAATATAAAAAAAGTGCTAAAAAGGACTATAGAAGAAAAACTAAAAATGGAAAACAAAAATGGAAAAGAAATCATCGAACTAATAGAAGAAAGAAGCCAGTATAAAAATAAAAATACAAAAACATACAAAAGGAAATCAAACGCAATATCAAATTACAGAAAGAACAATGGTTAACAAATAAATGTTTAGAAATAAGAAAACTAGAAAAAAGTCACAATAACTTTAATGCGCGCAAGAAGATTAAGGAAGCGGCTGAGATGTGGAACACTAGAAGAGTAAGTGTTATTAAATAAAAAAAAAGTAAAGCTATAATGAACACGGAAGATAGACTAACTAGATAGAAACAGTATATAAAATAATTGTTTAAAGATAATTTTGAAAAGCCTATATTTATAAAAAACACAATTGGTCTTATAATAACTAGATCAAAGGCAAAAAAACTATACAATAAATAAAAAATACGAAAAAGCAACGGGCTCAAATGAAATACTAGAAGAATTTGTTCAATTGTTAACAGTTTTTTACTACAAAGACAAAATGTTCGAAAAGTTTGTTTTTAATTTTAAATATATCTTGTTATATGTCATATCTCAAAGAGTTGAACTAATTAACTTGTTCAACTGATTAAAATATTTTCCCGGGTTAGTTCTTTCCCCTGGAACGCCTTAGTCTAGGTTTCCTGATCTGAGATAATCAAATCGTATTTTTTGTCTATCGAGTAAAGTTAGTATCAAGCTTTATTTTTATTGTCAAAAGCTATGGTATAATTCATAAAGTCAATAAGCGTTTCAAAATTAAACTCTATGCTTTTCAATAATTTGCTGAATAATAAAAATATTATCTATACAGTAGCCCCCTTGTGAAATCCGTATTGTTTTGAATTTGGCTTATTATTTTTACTCTTTGTATTAAAATCTTTGTGTATATATTGTATGTAGAATTTAATATACTAGTACATCTCTAGTTTTTACTTTAACTCCAGTCCCCCTTTTTAAAAATCGGTGTTACTTTAAGTTTTACTCAGCTATTTGCCATTTTTTGTTGCACCAAGCACATATTAAGCATGAAATCGATTTTTCAGCACTGTCCACCGTATTTTGTTAATAATGGTAATGCTGGTGAGGCTCTGCAAAAGAGCACAGCCCGCGAACTGAGAGGTTAAGGCTCTCTTATGTTCTCCCTGTCTGCCCGGACGTCGCGCACCATCTCTGATGCGGGGTGATGTGGCAAGTACTTTCAGACTTGTATTTGACGTATTTTGCTATATTTTGTTTTGCCTCTATTTTAAAAAAGCTGTGTGCTTCCTTTTGGTTGCTTGTTCTCTTTCTTGTTTTTTTCCTATTTTTCGTAATTTTAATTCAGCCAAGGCTCCTCAAACTATTTGTTTAATATTTTCCCACAATTTTTTCAAGTGATTTATTGGTTCAGTCACCAATGCTTTATATTTACGTTATATATATATTACGTTACCTTAAATATATGTCGTAGGCTGTGTTAAAAAACTAATGCATGGTTGAATCTGTTACTGTCACGGTAATTTTTAATTTTGAGGCTTGCTACCGATTAAAACGTCTATCGTTTATTGAAGAATGTTCTGCAATTTCTTGTCACCTCTACCATTATCTGGACTTTGACACTAGACTTTGATTTTTTTTAGTCATGTTTTTTTTGGATAAGGTATTCAATGTCTGAAGACAGCCCCGATTATATTAAACGTTGAATTTAGTGCTCTTCTTTTCAAGTGTTAGTTATACTGGTTCGATTGCAAGAGGCGTAATAATAATATATGTATGTATATATATATATATATATATATATATATATATATATATATATATATATATATAAAATGTCATCTTTTGTCATCTTATTAGTTGGATGACCACATCCATACCCATATTTGACCACTGTTACTATATTGGCAGAATTACTTTTTGTTGAAAAAATCATGAACCGTTAAAAGTACTTCAATCAACAATGCATTCTTGTTATCAAATTGTGCTGATGTTTTTTTTTTAGAAAAATGTTAGCAAAAATTTTTTTAGCGACGCGTTTCTACAACCCTACACTATCCAAGTGGTAATCTTTTTTTCCAACACCCGCGCTAGTCCAACCACCATATTTTTCAGAAATCATTAAGTTTTTCTTACCACTGCCCATGTTATTAGTTGCGAGGGTTTTGAGAAGTGAGGTTTTGACAATGTTGATTGGTTATTGCTTTTTTTAAGTTGAATAATAACCAAACTCACTGTTGACAATTTGTTGTCTATAAATGCTTCAAAATGTTATTTAACTGAAGGCAATTTACACTTTCTCGCAGAATTTATTTTAGCACTTTGAATTTATTTTACTTTAACACTTTAGGATACATATAAATACGACACTACAGCACTAACGCATTTTCTTTTAATTTCACAAGAAAGTGGAGTACGATAAGGTGAGTTTTCCAGGTAAGTCTCAATTACAGTGTTCTAAATGTGTAAAATGGGGTTCAAAATGGGGTATTGAAGCGCAATACACGGCATCACATCCCGATTATGCCGCACAGCCTCTCATACCCAATCCCGACTTCTCACCTCCACGTGGTGAACCCTGCCAACCCGAGCAACCCTACCAGAGATCCGGTAACCAACCCGGGTGGATGATAGGGTCGGGATCAAACGAGAGCGGGAGAAATGGTCTTCCGAAAAGGGGGTTGGGCGTGGGGCTAACTACCCCAGGGACTAGCAATCCCTCTCCCCGGGAAAAATCTACAGTTACGAAACCTTCAGATAAGCCTCGGAAAGGACGGAATTACCGACGACGACTAGCGCAACGAAACATGGAATATGACTTAAGAACTTGGAATGTACTAACAATGCTCAAGCCGGGAGCCCAAAGAAATCTACTCAAAGAAATCGAGAAATACAAAATTGGTATAGCAGCCATACAAGAGACACGATGGATGGGGAACGCCATAAGAGATACTAAAACTCACACAATATTACATAGCGGTAAAGAAAAAGGGATAAGGGAAAGAGGAACGGCTTTCATAGTTGACAATAGGCTAAAATCAACCATAATAGACTTTCAACCAACTAATGAGAGGATATGCCGCCTTCGAATAGCAACCAAATTTTTCAATGTGTCAATAATATACGTGTATGCACCCATAGAGAATGCAGATGATGAAGTAAAAGACGAATTCTACCAACTATTAGAAAAAGCATACGATGCAGCACCAAAGAACGACATAAAAATCATAATAGGAGACTTAAACGCAAAGATGGGCGAGAGGAGGAGTATCAAGGCACAATTGGAAGACACAGCCTGCATCAAGAGTCAAATCAAAACGGAGAAAGGATAATAAACTTTGCAACCAGCAGAAATATGATCGTCAGCTCAACATATTTCCCACATAAAGACATACACAAGGGCACGTGGATCTCACCGGACGGAAATACAGTCAACCAAATTGACCATTTGCTGATCGACAAAAGAGCCGCAACCAGCATAACGGATGTGAAAACCAGACGTGGTGCTTCCTGTGGATCAGATCACTTCCTAGTGAAAATTAAATTCAGATGCAAAGTCAACAGATGCAAACGCGAGGAACAGCATCACCAAGAAAAGCTTAACGTAGAGAAGCTAAAAGATACAGACACGCTACAAAGATACAAAGAAGAACTTAAACAAAAGCTTGAACGAAATTTGGAACAACAATTAAATTTAGAAGAGAACTGGTGCCGAATTAAAACTATAACTATGGAAACAGCCAAAGAGATACTAGGAACTCGAAGAAGAACAAATAAAAAGGAATGGTTTGATGGGGAATGTGAATAGGCAATCGAGGAAAGAAACCAAGCATACAAGAAATATATACACAGGCGAACACGAGAAAAAAAAAAGAACTATTTGATGACAAAAGACGAGCGGCGGATAAAATATGCAGAAGAAAAAAGAGGAAATATGAAAACAATCGGATACAAAAGATGGAGGAAGACTTCAGAGAAAACGAAACGAGGAACGCATATAGATATCTAAAACAACTGAAAGAAGGCTTCAAACCCCGAACAAACTTATGTAGAGATAAGTCCGGTAAAATAATAAGCGACACAGAAAACATAAAGGAAACCTGGAAAGGGTATTTTCAAGAACTATTAAGCACAGGATCAAACGATGTTCAACTAGAAACTGACATGCCTGAGCCAACAGAGAACGATGATTTCTCAGAACCACCATCCAGAGAAGAAGTGCAGCGAGCTATACAAGCGCAAAAGAATAATAAGACTCCGGGCATAGACAAGCTCTCAGCGGAGCTGCTGAAACAGGGGGGCAATACAATGATGCAATCAATATACTTGCTTATGGCAGACATATGGAAAGAAGAAAGAATGCCAGCCGAATGGAATAAAAGCATAATTTGCCCAATATATAAAAAAGACGACAAATTACAATGCAAGAACTACAAAGGTATTTCACTATTATGCACAACATATAAAGCATTCACGTACATACTAAGTAAAAAGCTGCAACCGATCACTGAGAATATTACAGGAGAATACCAATCTGGATTCAGATCTGGAAGATCGACCACTGATCAACTGTTCACCGTCAAACAAATTCTAAGCAAAAGTTGGGAATATGACATCGACATATATCAAATATTCGTAGACTTCCGCCAAGCATACGATAATATCAAGAGAGACAAACTATATCAGATCATGTTGGATTTTAACATACCTGTAAAACTAATCAGACTTGTCAGAATGACAATGACAAATACCGAAGCACATATAAGAATACAAAACCAATTGACAGACCCAATAACAATAACGCAAGGACTAAAGCAGGGGGACGGCCTAGCGCCGATGCTATTTAACATAGCCTTAGAGTATGCAGTAAGAAAGATGTCAGTTAACAGAAACAATCTACTATTCAATAAGTCCACTCAATTGGCAGCATATGCGGATGACATTAACATAATGGGAAGATCAATTGCTGAAGCAAAAGAAGCATACATAGAATTAGAAAATGGAGCAAAGGAGGTTGGATTGTCCATAAACGTGGAAAAAACAAAGATGCTGAAGCAGACAAGGTCAAATAGAATTCGACAAAATATAACAATAGGGGACGACAACGTAGAAGTAGTGCAACATTTCACATATCTAGGTGCTACAATCACAAGTGACGGAAATGAAGATGCAGAAATTCGCAGAAGAATAACTCTAGCAAACAAAACATATTTCGCCCTGTTGCCAATTTTTAAATCCAGAGACTTACACAGACACACAAAGATCAGAATTTACAAAACAATAATAAAACCCGTGCTATGTTATGGCAGCGAAACATGGACTCTCAATCAGAAAGCAATAGAAACGGTGAACAGGTTTGAGAGGAAAATACTAAGACGAATACTTGGACCAGTATGTGAGGATGGCATTTGGAGAATACGCTATAACCATGAGCTATCCCAACATCTTAAAGAACCAGCAATTGAGACATACATACGAATAAACAGATTACGATGGGCTGGACACGTCATCAGGATGGAAGAAACAAGAATACCCAAGAGAGGCCTTGTGGGGAAAATGGAAGGGAGAAGACCTGTAGGAAGACCCAAGAAAAGATGGGAAGACAACGTTGCGGAAGATGCTGCAAACCTCCTGAAAATACGGAATTGGAAAGCCTACGTAGCAGACAGAAGAAGATGGGGGGAAAACTGAAGGAGGCCATCGCCCGATTTGGGCTGTAGCGCCATAGGAGGAGGAGTACGAAATGTGTAAAATAGTTCACTTAACTTATTTCTGTCCTTAGCTGTAATTAAAATGTATTTTCATATAAATTGCATTTAATACATATATTATACATAGAATATATAAAATAATACTATAAATATATGAACTACGAAACACTTTAGTATGCTTTAATATGTTGATATTATTTTAATAAATCAGAATTACTAAAAGGTTATAGCAAAACATAAAGCTCTCTTTAAGAGTTTTTATGTACAGCCTTAACATAATTCTAAGCATTAAGCAACAGATAAATAGAACATTTGAAGTTGCGTGACAATTGTAGGAAACCAAGAAAGTATATTACTGTGACCTTGTCTGTATCGCTTTGTCCTGACTGTCGTGTGTCATGTACAATAAAGGTGCTGTAACTTAGCATTACTCTGTAAAGTAGCTCGTGAAAACATTTAGTTACTATGAGGTCGTACAGTCTCGTGCAGCTTAGCTTAACCAGTTTATTAAGAACTATTTAAGAAATGAGAGCGGCCAATCTCCCCAGAATTTTCCGCAAAGATTTCAGCACTTACGCGGCGCTAATGTGCAAATCTTATTAAGTATCGCATTTCACAATGCTTCGTAACGCCCGAGCTTTGTAGAAAACACAGATTTCACAACTCAGTGAGCAAGACTAATTGCGCATAGACACGCGACCCTGCTTTTAAACGTCTGCCATATATTTCACTCGGCGCAAAGTCGCACTTTTGAAAACAACTCCCGCCTGACAGTCTGCACTACTTATTCAGCGTGCCTTTTCGGCAAGCTTAAGCTTTGTTATCATTTTATGAATTTGATTATAGGACGTCACACCTGCTCGACACAGACGAAATTTCGTCGGCGCTCGATTTATGTGCCGAGAACGCGGGTTGTTTAGACTTCAATATTGTAAAACAAGGGCAACGCAACCCAAAATAAACACTTTAGGTGAAGGAGATGGAATCTTCCTTCGATTTTCCATTTGCACTTGATATATGCGTATGATATAAAGAAAACATCCTGCAATTTCCTTATATCGCATGAAAAATTTGAAGTCGATATACTGGGTTTTTGGTAACGTCATAATTCGGGCAATATTGCATTTAACTTTTCAAGAGTGAATGCAGCACTTTTACTCAACTACTTTAACACCATAATTACACAACAGTTTTAATTTATAAGTCAAATATATAGTATATCTTTTTATATATTTTATATCTATTTATATATAATAATAATGAAAATTATAATGTATTGTAAAATTTTTTGGGATAATGCATAAATATTATAGAACTAAAATGATTGCTAAATTTTATTAAACACAAATATCTACAATATATTTTCGGACCTATCTTATAGGTAATCCGATTAAAAATGGTCAATACTTTTAAAATTTGGTTTATTTATTGTAAATAATTTAAGATATATAAATTTTTTTTGATAAATTCTAGAAAGGCTTGTATATGTTTATCTTTAATCAACTATAGCACTGATACTAGGAACAAATATTTATAGTTAAGCTCGTTCAGAATGATATTGAAAAAGTTTCACATCTCTGAAGCTAGTGGCCTTATCATTTTTAACAAGTTTATAGTTTCCTCAATAATTAATTTATATGTTTGCCAAGTTTGAACTGGACATGGTATTAGAATCATACTTAAAAATTTTTTGCTAATCAAGGTTACTCAAACTTAAGTTACCAATGTATTTAGCTAATAATTTTTGTTTTCTAGAACAACTATCTTATAAATAAAAAATTGTTGATATCTAATAAATTGGAGGAAAAGCTTCCAGCGTGTTCTGCAAAATATCATAAAACCTTTATTTTTTCACTAATTAAATTCAAATAAAATACACAATTAATAGTCAAAGTAGTCTCCTTCCGAATACATAACAACCTGCCACTTATTAGTCAACATAAAGATTCCACGATCATAAAAATTATGAGGCTTGGAATTAAAGAAATCCTAAATGACATTTCATCATCGTTAATCAACTTTTTGCATGCAAAAAATGCTCCAATGAACGGGAAAGATGGTAGGCGCTTAAAGCCAGGTGGGACTGTATGGCGGGTACTTCAGGACTTCCCATCCAGAATCTTTCAACATATTCTTTGTCACTTTCGCAATGTAAGGATTTACATTGTCATGCAAGAGGATGTGATCTTTTATCATAAAAATAGATTCTGCCAGAGAGATTGAGGCGTGGACTACAATGCAAACGGACCCGGAGCTCTCTAATACCTTTATTATTATATTATTATATTATTATATTACGACTTTATACTCATATATAAGTGAACCCATTATAATTTAAAATATAAAAAATTGTGCAGCTACTTTAATGTTCATGTATATTTGACATTATAATAATCGCATAATCTATAATGTTACTTACATCATACAATACAGTGCCAATAGCAAGAAAAATATTAAAGTAAAACTTACAATAATTTTGTTTGGTTTACTATTTGAGATATGTTTTCATAAAATTTTAAGTGGATGTGTCTTTTTTTGTAAAATATTGTTTAGGAGAGCTACCAATCAAGGAATTGATTATCTTTGCTGAACTAAATGCTTTTGTAGTTGCTTAAAAATAACCCATCTCCGTTTAAAATCAGAATAATAGCACTTTGAAGTCAAGAAACCTGCTTAAATAGGATTTTTCTATATTTTACACTTAGTGTGAAATATTTCCATAATATTGAATTTCACTTTAAACTCTTGAGCAAAGTTTGCTGTTTACAATATTTCTTTGTTTTCGGGTAAAATATAAACATTTATTTTAAAAAATATGTTTACTTTAAATAATTATAATGCGCTTTTATTCGCTTTAGTAACTACAAGAGAAGTAAGGTACAAGGTGTTCCAAAAGAAATTTATTTTTAAGTTAGTTATAAAAAAAGAAGAAGTCTATTAAAAAACTTTTATTTCATATTAAAATACAGACCTTGGGAAATTATTTTTTAAAAATATTCATAATGGCGGCACTCTTTCAAACGAGAAACAAATTTTTTGAGTACTGCGCGGCACGTAGTTTCCTTAATGGCTGCCAATTCTTGGCTGATATTTTCTTTCAATTAAACCAGAGAGCCCGGATTGTGGCTGTGTACTCCTGATTTAAGATATCCTCACAAAAAAATCCTTAGGAGTCAAATCGGGGTTGCGTGGAGGCCAGTTTATATCACCTTCTCTGGATAATAATTTTTGGGTAAATATTTCACGAACTCGTGGCAGAGACATGTTAGAAGTGTGCGGTGTTGCTCCATCCAGCTAAAGCCATCTTCTTTGATTACAGCTAACAAAATCTTGCAGTTTAAGTACCAAAAAATTGATAGCATCTTCACATAACGCTGTGACGTCACAGTTAACGCGCAGCTCCTTCATCTTCAAAGAAGTACTGGGTGATTATTCCTCGCGCTGACATTGCAGCCCATACACTCTCTTTTGATTGCATTGTAGGTTCATAGAGTTCCGGCAGTTCTGTTTGTTAACGTAGCCATAGAGGTGAAAATGTGCCTCATCCGAAAAGAAAATTTTGAATGAATTGAAATACTTAGTTACCTAGTTAACGTATTGAAATATCTACGCAGAATGATCTAGGCACGATCTAGTTTACGAACAGATGGGTCAGCAATCTCACGAACGGTGGTTGTACGCTCTCTACGTTTTCGTTAGTTCTTGACGGCTTTGGTCGTCCTAACTTAAGTTTGTCCATAGCTGAATCGGTTTCTTCAAACTTACGCACCCATTTTCTGATGAGGGAAGCACGTGATGTTTGATTCATGATAATTACTGGATTTTCTTCGTGCAATAATCACAGAAATATTTTTTTTGTTAAATTCTCCCACACAGAACCATAGTGACTACCTTCCCGAAAGCCGCACTACCAATTGACATGTGTGCCCGCGCCATTCTGGCCAATCAAATCGAAACTTTTTTTGGGATGAAGATTATGAAATAACATGTATAAAAAAATTAATGAATAAAATAATTAATCTATTAGTTTTATTAAATCAATCAACTTATATTAAAATCATTGTTTTTATTTTTGGTTTACGTGCGGCATGTTATTTTTATATTCTTACTTCTCACTTATCAACTTTAGTCCTAAATTTTAATGCTTCAAAGTTTAATACAACTTGATCATAAAAGTTTGCTTGCTGAAAATCCCTACATGCTTGTTTTTACTATTTCAAACAATAATATTCGATATATTCTCCCCCATTAACTACTAGAGACAAAACAAACATCATGATAGTATTTAAAAGGAGTGTTTTATAAATTTCATCAGTCTACAAGTGTAAATTTAATAATTATTTATCACTATTTTTGCAGTTCTTGGGGAAAAATTACTTTACAACCGTAATACAATAGTCTATAATTGTAATTGTTTTATATTGTTTAGTAATTCTATCTTTATAGGAAAAACGTTATAAAAAAGAGTAAACCCTTGAACTTTTTAGACACAAACAAATTTTATAAATTTAAAAATTTTTGTTTTCTTAATTTTACTAATTATACTCTTGATAACATCAATAAATTCTTACAAATCTATTGTAGAAGAAAAGCTATACTTATTTTCTAATTATGAGGCAGCCAGTATATAGTACAAATGTACTCTACGAGTTACTACTAATTTATTAGCATTCTGTATTTTTGTAATGCACGAGTAAGGCTTAAGGACACATGAAATTGGTTACACCATACAAAAGCGACAACTGGCTAATTCCAGTTCAGAAATCAGAACACAGTAAATACAAACTTTGTGTTCAAATTATTATAGGGAAATAAGAGTTTACTCCGTAAATAATGTTTATTTAAATTTTTTGTTAACCAGTCCATATATATCGTCAACTAGTAATTAATATTTCAACGAATTTTATTAAATTTTATTTCAGATATGTTTAATGATATCAGCAAAACTGTTGATATTGTTATCTGTTACATACTGTTTTAAAAGGTCAGCCCCACACATTTATAATTACATTTACAACAAAGAAAATACTAAGCCTTTCTAAAACTCTCTCATATTTTACAGTTTTTTTGGTAGACACTCCATATCTCTACACTATTTTCTTTATCATACCACAGTGTTCCATTCCAACAAAATTTAATTGAGCTTATGATTGTGAGATAAAAGCAGCTTACTTGTAAAGAACGTTGTTTTAAAAATTTGCAGTTCTTTAATATATTATAGCTGAAGATGTGACAAGGTACAAATACTACATAAACAATGTCTTGTATTTTTTATTTTGTAGTAGCTACTTTTATTTTCTCCTTATATTTTTTTTATAATTTTCTATATCCTCTATAAGACTGTTAACTACCCAAGTACTACTCTCATCTTTTTGGCAATTCATTTATACGGATATAATTTCTTAAAAAGTTTAATCGTTCATGTATTTTTTGCTTTAATCTTTTATCATCTTTTATTTCAACCGCTAAGTAACACCTTAAATAAATCCTTCCCCTTTTTTCTTATATTGTTAAAGTCATAGAAAATGGTAAAATCAATAGCTTGCTTTTATAAAAGTATTTCTGAAAAGAATCCACTAAATGCAGCATTGATATCAAACTTTTTCTACGATTAAATAACGTTATATAATTATATTTATTTCCGTAAATAAATCTTCATTTCTTAAAAATAGTCTAATGGCATTAAGAAAATTTTAGGAAAAGTAGGACGAGATCAATCATTTCTTGCAAAATGGTGATTTTTTTTCATTTTATGCAGCTATTTCTTGAATACCCATAATAATTTTACACAGAAATATTCCAGAATATCGTTTTACATGTGGAGAATCAATGATGACATACTGATTATGGTGAACGAAATAACTGCATGGACAATTCTAAACAATATAACGTATTCACATGATCAACGTGCATTCTGCATTTTAACTCGCGAAACAATAGAAAAATTAGGAAAACTCCCGTTTTACAGGCTTTCAGGCAGTTGTCTTTTATACCATCAAAAGTGTTCGAAGTGCGCTCCTCGCGTCTCACGACACAATTTAAATGATAGTCTAGTTTGGTCTACACATACTGTAGTGTCTCCATTGAAACTTTTCACAGCAACAGTAATACAGTCTTGAAGTTCATCCAATGTTATTGGCATTGGTGGCATGTAGACCAGATTTTTAATAAACCTCCAAAGAAAAAAATGGCAAATTATAAGGCCAAGAGGCTTGGAGGACTAGCCGAACAATATCCTATCTACCACATCATCAAATCCAGCAGTAAGGGAATTTCTAATTTAGATAGATACACACTTTACCATACCAGTGACGTGGAACTTTATCTTCTTGGAGTATGAAATTGAAATCCTCTTTTCACTAAAGAATAGGAATTCGTATACTTTTATTTTGGGAACACAAAAGACATTGTGTTTTGACGAATCCCTTTCATGTTCTACAACAATATGAAGATTTTCTATACCTGTTACATGAAGATTGCATACTTTTCCAATTGCATGAAATTTCGCTTGGTCGTTGAACACCAGACGGCTAACAAATCGGTTTTCGGGTAATAAACTTTACACCATTTGTATGGTTTAAATTGCAATCGCTCTCGTAAAATTTTCCATTCAGTTGGCGGTGTAATACCAAGTTTACAATTTGTTGTGGTAAGACTGTTGGAAACTGTTCCTATCTGTTTCCACTATGCTGTCAGAAATAGATGGTACAGAACCTGTACCCTTGAACTGACGATACCATCGCAAAATGCTCTTGGTGGTTCTTTTTCGTATTGCCTTTTAAATGCAGGTTGCACCAATAAACTTTTCGCATAATCGAGAATATAAAACGTTTGATGCTGCAGCTTCACCATTTTATAAACTGGACCTACTTCATCACGAAGTTTTTAAGCTCACATTTTAAACTTGAGTAGTTTCTCTTTATTTTATGTATCATTTAATATTATGTCTATAATACTTTGTATGTTATATGTTCTTGAAACCCCATAATTGTTTCGTATGAGTTGCCTTATAACTGGCGTAATTCGAATCAGATTTAAATAAGACTTTACACTTACATTTATTGGTCAAATATCTTAGCAAATTTCATAAATTGGTAAGATTGGTCAAAAGATTGAAAAAAATAATTTTAAATGTTTTTGAAATCTACCAAATTTGAAGGGAGTTGAATAAAAGGAAAGGATGATTATAAATATCTATTAATATCTGTTTTTTTTAAATATAGATTGTGCATAACATTACAAACATTTTTTATTTATTTATTGCTCTTTAAAGCTTCTAATAAAAAACTGAAATGTACGATGTACACACAAATATTATATAATACATCATAAACTAATAATATATGTTACAAATTTTTAATATTTTTAAGTTGAAAGAAGCAACTCTGTAAATTTGTATGGTTGTCTGTTGCAGAAACTGTTTGTATCATAAATAATGTAAATTTTAATTACTTTTTGGTTCAGCAGAATGTTGCAATCAGTCTTTTTATCAAATTTAAGAAAAACATTGATAGAAAAAACAAAGCATATGAATCAACGGCGCCCATGAATCACTATGGTGACGTATACTACAACAGATCAGTCTGTGCAAACTTATTCTATTCCTCTTTATGATTTATTCTTCTGAAAAGCCGAGATACTATTTTCTTATAAAATACCTTCTCAAAATTTACATTGCTATGTTGTTTTTTTAGTAAGCTATTCTACATTACTACAAACAATATACCACCAAGGTATCAAAATAGGGATTGCAGACAAACCAAAAGTTGAAAACTTATCTCACAATTTATTTCCACAAGCTTATTACATTTTGGTATTTCTTATTACTATCTTAAGGATTTATTTGCAACGTTCAGTTAATATTTTGACTTACATAAATAACTAATACGGCTAATTGTGAACTATTTTAGCTAACAGCAGCTACCTGGCGGAAAATACTTCTGTATTTCTACGTTAGTTCAATGTACACAAGTCGAATTACCGCCACTGCAGTGAGTGTTTCAAATGGCGATGTTTAGTGTTCAAGCACAACGTGTAATCATTCGTTTTCTCCTCTTGCGTAATGACACCCATCGCAGACGGTAAAAGCGTTATGGATGTTAAAAATGTGCGTTCGTAGGTGTGAAAGCTTCAAAAAGGTCGAGAGTTGTGTGACAACTAGCCAAAGCAGCCTCGGCCACGAATCAGCCGGATCGAAACCAAGATTGCGCAAGTGGTGCAAGATATTATAGAAAACCGTCGATTAGGTGTGCGTAATATCTCCTACAAACTTGGCATTTCGGTAAGATCTGTAGAGTCAATTTTGCATGATGACCTAAAAATACGGAGAGTTTCTTCGAGGTGAGCCCCACGAATGCAGACCGACCAACACAAGCCTGCGCGGGTTAGTAATGTCTCAGGATGTGTTAACACGTGATGTCGACATTAATTTCCGATCATGAAGGACACTCTGCGCGGCCGCTCATTTTCCAATCGAGTCGCTGTTGCATCAGTGATTTTCTAGTAAACAAAACACACTCCTAACGAAGTGTTCTCAGCAGCCATGAAATTATGGCGACGAAGTCATGCAAAATGTGTATGTCCAGACGAATATTACGTTGAAAAGTAACAGAAGTTTCAACTTTATTGTGCAAGTATTTTTTCATATAAAAAATTGGAGACCTTAGAACTTGAACGCACTTTGTAGTTTGTTGATATTTTCATTGAATAATAAAATTTCCAGGAACTGATATTTTACTTTTATTAAGTTTTTTTAGAGACATTGAAAGGAGGAACAGAAGAGGAGAATGCTTATTACTTTACTGTTTAAGTATGCGGGGCCATCGAAATAAATCCAGAAGGAATAAAAGGAATTAAAAAATTTAAATTTATTTACATAAAACTATTAAAGTAAATAGAATTAAGCATGATATTATTTTAAGTAGTCTCCATCAGCGGTCATAGTACTGTCGATTTTTAAGCTGCTGCAGACCGACACAACTTCCTTCTCGTCCATTTGCATCATTGGAGGCCTTTCAGTTGTCCTTGGTGTTATGATGCTTCTCATTGACCTTTACCTCGACCAAGTTTTACATGTAGTAGTAATCAAGGAGATTTCCGTTTAGACTGGACTGTAGCCGCAATTTGGAGGACCATTAGCAATACACATATTGCTGTATAATCATGCCTGGGTTTCTCCTATCTTGTAATTTGACAGATCTAACGGTTATTTCGGCGATTCACCTTCCTGTCTAAAAAGAATCTTATAAATCTAGCCTTGTTGTGCTTGCTATTGTTTAGCATGCTTGGGCTTTTAACTTTCTGTCCATCTCGTTTGTCTCAGTCAACAGTTGGCAGTTCCTAAAGAAAAAATAGTGTAGGTCCGGGTGCACTTCTAGACTGACCGTCAACCTCGTTACTCCTAATTTTTTATCAGGTTAATCATACTTTGTCTGGGATCTTGCGATCATATTGCTCGTTGTAAGTTGCCCTGGCAACAGTTACGTCTTCCTGGTGCTCAGATTCCCTATACTTCTTGAACACGTCATAAACTTGGATCTTTTTGTAGCCAAACTATGTAATAATTCCTGTCATCGTCGTATTTTTGGCTCATTTTGTCTCAGATTGTTGATTATGTGAAGCTAACCTGTTGCGCATGCGCACAAGACGACCTTCTCGCTTTCTCGCAATACAACCTTAAAAAATCTGAATTTACCTTGATGACCCCTGTACTAAGAACCACAATAAATGTATTAATATAAAAACATTACCGTAACGTAAGTAAGTACAACTTATATAATTATTTGATACTTTCACAATTACATACACGTTTATTCCAAAAATATCTCTCCTGCCAGATGCCTGCAAAGGTAGAGATACGTTTGGTGCGATGTTGTCAGGTCAAGGAATTTCGAGCATGCTGACGTACGAAACTCGTCTTGTTTTAGCCTGCACCTTTTAGCGGGAGGAACACCTTCGCAAACCTTTTGAAACAATCAAAACATGTTTGCGCGAACTTATCTTCGCGTTATCACTAGACGCACCCCATTACCGACGCAAGCTGCATGCACCACCGCACTCTGCATAAGCAGGGCAATTAGCAAAATCGCCGTCGTGTGTGTTCCCGGGTCCTGAATCTACGCAACCATTAAAAAAAGCAAAACGCGCGCTCAAACCAGCACGGCCGGGCTCGTTTACATAAATTTCTATTTATTATGGTTATAACCATAAAAATGTCTGGGGACCCCCAATCGTGCCCGATGGTGGATGGTGGTGCACGCTTTCTGGGTGCACATTGCACATAAAAAGGCCGCGGTGCCGCGATCCCGCGGTCCCGTGGCCCTGCGTGGGCCGCGCCGGCGGCTGCGGCGGCGATTGAGCGAGCCCGGAGAGCCTCAAAACTAGAAAGGGTTAATACTCCTTATAGTATCTCAGGTTTTGTTTTGTTAAAAGGAGCTGGTAAATTGACAGTAGCGGCAGTAGCCGCTAACCGGTTCAGAATGCGAGAACGATTGTGAGAGCAACGTTCGTGCAGTCTGCAGCAGCGCCGGCCACGGACGGGCCCGTCTCGCTGGCACAAACCGCACCTGAATCCGTTAAGAGGCGCCTTGGCCCGGGGCTAACCCGCTTGCGGCCTGCCATTACTGCAGTAATTGTCAGTGGTTTGAGTTAATATATCGGGCACGTGCGACGTGCAACTTGTTGCACGTCCGGCCGCCCGGCCCGGCCGTTGCCGATATTCACGTGCGTTCCAGGACGACGAGGCGCAGGACGATGCCGCCGCACGTTCGTGTTTGCCCTAGTGAAAGTTGCGGTGGTGTGGTGGTGTTGTGTTCTGCATAATGCTACATCGGCTGTGTATCAAACAAACATTCCGCGGCGGGTGATTAATTTGGAAGGCATGATGACAGAATTAATTAACTGGCTTCCTGCCGACTCCGACTCCGACTCCTTGGTTGATTAGTTGTGTATCGGGCACGTGTACCTACCTCTACCTGCAGTACCGATGCCGTCGACAGATAAATGCAATTATACGAGATCAAAGTGAGGTGTAGATAGCGATATGCTACCGTCTGTATCGTACGTGACCTTTGTGCACGCTGCTTCTTGGATTAAACATGCCGGAAGGGATTCTTCGTACATTTTCTGACTTGCAGGTGAGCGCAGCCACCAAAGGGTTCGTTTGCGTCTTCCAGCCGCTTTTGTCGAGCCGCGCGCCGCCCCCGGTCACCATTTTGTGCTGTTTGCGTCGCCTCTTCCGAATTGCTCACGAGCGCGCGAAATGGCTCGAACGTTTACGCTAGTCGGTAAATAAAGGCGTTCTCGAAGTTTTAATAGCCGTACATCGAGCAGCATTTGAATATGTCTTGGTTTAGGTTTATTTTCATGATTTTAAATCATTGAAGAGGCGCATATGATGGTGACCGGAAAAAATTCTAAATTACAGTACCTTTTGGTAATTTATGGTCGTTAATTTATGTGTCAAATTATTTTATTTTAGGGTAAATTTTTACTATTTTTTTATACTGCATTTTACATAAATATCCAGCGAAGTTACCAAATAAACGTAGTTATTTCGTATTGGTATTTGGTTTTTTATTTATGTTTATCTATTGCGAGATAGTTTAATGAGCCTAAAAGTGAGATATTGTGTTCTTGATTGTTAAATTATTATAATTTATTTTTGATATTTTGTTTGTTTTCTTCCATCTTCGTCAGATATATACAGGATAGGCAATATGTAACTGACTGATTTATTTTTTAAATGTCTTTTGCATGAAATAGAGTACACTAATATTTCTTAGTCTAACTCTTTATTAAGGTCCGAAATTATGTTTTGAATATAAGATCTTGAGGCGGCGCAGACCCAAGTTCCTTGATTCATATTTTCTATCACCATTTTTATGAACGTCTGAGGATATGTTTTGAATAATTTTCCGTATGTTTCTTTGGAGTTTCTTAGTTATGTTTAGTTTGGTAATGTAAAAGTCAAGGGCAATAAAGCCTGGTGATCTGAAGGGTCAAACCATACTTAAAAATCTGGTGTGAACATCACACGACTTTTCTTATCCTATTATTTGGGTAATTCTGGCAAAAATCCTAGGCTTCAATTTTTTTTCGAGTTCCTATTTTACCAACTTTTACTTTAAATTCATGTTTATCTCGTGATAACAAATCATTTTTATTCTCATGAATTTTTTGTATCTTCAACCGTTTAGATTCGCGACCGCTTTGCGACCGATTTTGGGACCTTGCAACCAAACGGCTCGGCTGATTTTTACCAAAAGCTTACCAAACTTGTATAACAAATTTCAAGTCTCTAGCTCTTACAGTTCTCGAGATATCCTGTTTACTGACAGACCGACCGACCGACAGAGACACACACACACACACAAGCACACACGCACGACGCGCACGCATAGGTAAACGCGCGCGCACACACACACACACAAACAACTTTTTTGGTGTCCTGAGGCTATAATTCGTCCAGAAATGTGAAAAACTGGGTAGGTCAAATTTCCGCCGATCACATTACTTTCCTTATTATAGGATTAGAAAAGTAAAAACAGATTAACCATCCTAAACACATTATTCTCACCATGCCTATTGTCCCATATAGCGTGGCACTTTACACCACCCTGCTAAAATCACATGTTTCTCAAGTTTAGTTCTTCAATTTCAAGGACAAAAAAATTCTTTATCGTGTTACATAATGCCCCCTAATACTAGTAGGAAGATTTTCTCTTCATCCTAAAAAAATAACGTTCAACTACACCTAGAAAATCTGCTCCAAACTATACTTCTATGATACGAGTAGATTTGGAAAATACTCGACCTAACAATTAAAACAAATTTATATATTTTTATGTATTTCTTATTTTTTAACACAATCTCCTGAAACAGAATACAATTTTCTAGCGGTGCTCCAACATCAACCCATGTCGGTAATGATTTTTCTCAAAGAGCCAAATCTGGAGAAAAAGAAGGATGTCCTAAACATTCGTAGTGTAGCTCTCTCAAACTCAATTTTTCCAATTCTAAGTCACTTTTGTGAGCCAGAACATTGTCTTGATAAAGATATTTGTTTTCTGCAAACTTGGTCTTTTCTCATAAATCTTTTTATCAAGCGTTGTTAATAGATTTGCATAATGTTTTCCAATTACATTTTACCAAATGCAAAGTAATTAATCAATAAAATGCCTTTAGCATCTCAAAAGTTTGATGCCAAAACCTTTTTTGCGAATGGACAGGCTTCATCTTCTTTAAAGCTTCAATCGACTATTTGGATTCCGGTGTCATGGTAAATCCAGGTTTTATCTAAGATAATAGATCGACAAAGTTAATTTTATTTTTTTAAACGCTTTAGGCACTGTTTGGAAACTTTACGAAGATCATTCTCAAGATTGGTGAGACCACATTTAAACTCGTCAGTCTATTTTCTGACTGTTGAATACAAAGGAGAAGAATTTTCATACACTGACGTAAAGATTACATATTTTTTTTTACTTTAAACCTTTCTTTAGAGAGAACTTAATAGACGCACAATATTTATTCAATTTTATCCATATTTAGAGATAATTAAAACTACATTAATTTTTTAAATTAATAAAAAATTAAACTAATTGACATATTGAATCGTAATTCGAATTGCATATTCTTGAAAATATACCAACTAATATTGTCATCTATAATGGAGGTCAAGAACTCTTTAGACCCCCTCGTGTCATCGTCGTATAGCCTCTATAGTTAATCACTGTTGAACATTTCTCAGGATTTTTTATATGTTGCAGTTTTGAGCGTCTTGAATTCAGTTTCTTAATAATAAGTTCTACATTAATGTTCCAGCATGTTAAAAGATGTCGCCTACTTCTACATACTTCCTGTCGCGGCCTCCACTTCATAACTTGCTTAATTTTATAAAAGTGATTTTTTTCACTCTACTCCCAATGATATCCCTAACGTAAATCATTTCACAGCACGTTGTTCTAATGTTTTCATTACAGTTACAGTTTTAGATATATAGGTAAGTACTGTGAGCACACACCGATCTAACAGCTTGTTTTTCAGAATGTCCGTGTTCAGAATAAGTTACATCCTACCAAAGATGGCTCAACTAGGTCCTATTTTTCTTTCAATCTCGCAAGAGATTGGCTTTGCATATTTTTACCTTATAGCCTAAACATTTGATGTGACTCTATAGATTTCTTGATTTTGACTAGGATGTATTGTTAGACACAAGGTTTGTTACGAGTCGAGACTTAGAGAAGTTGATTTCAAGTTAAACGTAACAGGTAGATGTTAATTTTTGGTGAACTGTGTTAATTTTATTTAGCCTGAAATAAGTAAGTCTTTACGGTTAATATTAATGTCCATCTCGTCTATTTATATGGTGTAAACATATATGCTAAGAGAGTAGCAAATGACTAAGGAAAGCTCGTGTTTTCTAGGCGAACACCTCGCTATCCTATTTTAAACTTATTAGTTTTGTAATATAATTTATACTTGCTTTTTTATAAATACAACGGAATTCTGGTGATCCACTCAAATTTTCAATAACTTTAAACATTTGTTGGTGTTTGATTGAATCTAAAGCCTTATTGTAATCTACAAATACTATAAATAGGGGTTTATTCTATTAGAAGCACTTTTTTGTAAGGCGTTTAGTTATTACTTCTAAAACTGTAATAATAGGCTAATAGGCCTGCAAGTCACTGTTTATTTTTTTGTGCATGACATGTTGCTTCTAAAAGGTTTGGTAATTTGGTCTCAGTTCTCCTCCACCTTTCCCAATCTCTTCGATAACAATATTTATTTTATTGTTTTTCATTTCTGATATACGCTTCTTATTTAGTTGTACCTGGTATTTTTTCCGATCCTGCGTTTTTGAGATTGCAACTCTATTTTTGAATATTTTCTGTTTAGTATTGTTGCGGTACAAGTTTGAATAAAGTTTTATAGTTTAAAGAATTTCGTTTTTGTTCGTTGTTTGACTATCAGATTTTTGAAGTTTACATATTTCTTTTTTTCTATAGATATTTAGATACATTTTAATACGGAGTACTTTATTGTGATCCCACAGGAGTATAACGGACGTTCGTTAATAACACGAGAGTTTTTCTTCTTACCAGGTGCGGTAGTTTTGTTTATTAATATACCTAAATAAGTTAAAATCGGCTTTATTTTCCATTACAAAGTTATTCTGGTAGTAAGTTTTAGTATCGTACTACTGAACGCACGACTTTTTTTATGGCTTCTGGACTGAAGTTCTTGTGGCGCTTTAAGAGAAAATCTTGTTTAATATGGGTACGAACACCTACAAATGCCCGTTTATCTAGGGCAACACCTGGTATATGTGTTATGATTCTTTTGCACACTTTGTCAAACCCTTTCAATATTCTTCAGTGTATGAAATATCTTTAGCCCCACCATTTTTATATTTTTTACCAGCTGATCTAGCCTCATTTTTTTTTAAAGTAGCAACAATTGATTAATTACTGTGGTAATACACGCTTCATGATAATTTTCTATGTGTTCTTCAAATCACAACTTTCGATACTGCGTCTCTAATAGCGTGACATTAAGATTATTGATCTATATATCATCTACCTTGTATATCTATACTTTCTTTTATATATTCATCTGCTTGGGGCTAGTACCCCTTAAGTTTTTTAATATTGTTGACTTTGCTGTGGCGGCGCGGACAGCCAAGGAAAGGCGAAATCGTTTTCAGATTTTGCCATGTTTGGGAAAAGCCGGATTCAATTTGTTAATAACCATATTAATCTGTATTATACCATAAGTTATTGAGCTTCAGGTATTACGAGTTTTGCACAATTTTATTTTTTATTTTTCACTTTAGAACATCATTTTGCCATCGTTAATGTGTCCAACTATAATTAATAATATTCAGAAGACTTCTTTTATCTTTAAATAGGCTATTACTGTTACAAAATACATTATTTTACTATATGTTCAGTTGTTTTAAGAAGAATAATTAAGGTTATGTATGATGGCCGAAGACTCGATGATCATATAATTAGACCATAGTCGAAGGAGTTCGTGCTTCTATTCAGAAGACTTAAAACTTGTTTTGTTTGCCTAACTGTAACAAAATATAATTATTTTTTTATATTTCAGTTGTTTTAAAATGCAATAATTAAGGTTTTAAATAAACCAAATACAAAAATTAAACCATAGGTAGAGGAGTTTAGATATTAATTATTTCGCTTAAAACGGTAGTATCAACTACAAATTTGTTTGAATTTAAAACTTAAGTTATCAGACAAAACCATTACAATTAAAAAAAAAACATTTAAGTTTGTATTTATTGTTTCTTCCTCTTTAATATGAATTTTAACATTTGAAAACTTAAAATGGACTATTCCTCATTAGATAGGCTTTTAAAAAATAAGGGACATGCATTTTTCTGAAAGTATAGCCAGTTTCAAAAAAATAGTTTCCTGCTTAATGAGACGTAGTAGGATTAAGAACCGTACACCTCATATGTGTGCAAGTTAAAGCAGTACTTATAAAAAAGATACATAAACAGCTGCAACCAATAATACATATTCACATCTTATTATGTTACTAATAAAATTCAAATTATAAACCTGAATTAAACAAATTGTACTGACTTATTTCTATTTTATTTATGCTAATTTGCTTTACTACTTATATATTTTTGAAAGCTGTTATTTCCAAAAAATTATCTTTTAGTAGCAGAAATTAAGTTTCTCACTATTTTTAAGAATTTTATTCTAATAAGTAAGCATGCAGGTACTTCTGGACCAAAGCTTTTTCCATAGCCGGAAATGCGTACCATTAAAACGTGACTTAACAGATTTAAGGACACGAAATAAAAAATAAATAGAGCATAGAGCACACTGAACTTTACCACTTGCTCCCTTAAAATAATGTGTACACTTTGAGACGTAGCAAATTTATCTTACCTTATCTAAAAACGGATAAAAAATAGGTTACAGGGCAAAGGTTGTTTAGAATCAACTATTTTACAAAAAATAAAATATTTCTGACAATAACAGCTCTTAAAAATACATACGTAGCTAAAAAATTGACATAAATCGAACTGGAAAAAATTAACATTGTGTATATAATTAAGACTAGTGACATAATAGCCGCGTGCCTACCTTTTTTGTATTACTGCTCCTTTTTCTGCTTAATTTATAAAACGTGTAGATCTTAATCCTATTTTAATTTCAGATAGAAAACAGCCGTTAATTTTTTTTAATTTCCATCAATTTTAGAAAAATATAATTATTATTATCGTTAAAAGTACGGTAATATTTTTATATTGAGTTTAGTGATTTATTCAGAGTATTTGTTTGTCGTGATTACTTCACCAAGTGCGAAGAGCTCGAACAAAATTATTTCTCTGCAATCCCACTAAATAAATATCTTTATTAGGTGTAACTCTACGTTTACACGAATTATGCATTTTAATCTTATTATTTATATCTCTTCTTTTATTATCCACTATCCTACAGCACCCACTTTCCATGCTGGTACAAATGGATTCAAAAAAGCCTCTTATAGAGCAGATATATGACTACAGAAATGCGTCAAACATCTTTTATAAAAAGCGAAATATAGACATGTTTTTAATATTCCGACTCTTTGAGACGTCTTCTGTTGTAATGCTTGGCACTTAAAATGTTAGAATCAATACCTAATGGCCATTTAGAAAGGAGTTTAGGTTAAATAATTATCTTAAAATCTGCCAACTTGCTTTTCACTGTCATAAGATAAATGACTCTAAGATTCTTCAGGAATAGACAGACTAAGGCTCCAAATAAAAAGATAATTTCTGTAGATAATTGCAATAAACTGGATATGGAAAGATCGTTTAAAATAGTATGTCATCAAGACATTCCCCGATACAACTTCAACACTATCCGGAACATTTTGTTAAATTGACATAAACTGGTTCAAGCATCTTTGTTGAAGTGGAAAAGATTTGTCACTGCATATATTTTTCAATTTAAGAACAGATGATGAGAATTTTTAAGGTATTCCTATAAAAATAAATCCGAAGATAATAAATTCGAGCCCATTGGGCGTCAGTTAAATGATATTTTCTGGGAACAGTTCATATAGTTGTCACCGAGTAATGTGATATATGGCATATTGTGCCATCTTGCTAGAACTACGCCCTGGAATTGTACCCTTATTAGAGTTGGAGTTGTTTATAAAAATAATCGGTAATTAAACGAATACCAAATTTACAATCAAGGTTTGGAATTAAGAATTTTTAAAAGGAAATATTCCAAAGTGTAGCTGGTTACTTTTAGATTGAAATTGGTACTTCGATTTTGATTTATTTTCTTTCTAGAAACAGTATTTTCTGCTTATTGGCGGGACCACTGAGATGGATTCAATTTCAAAACAAAAACATGGGGCCGGCGAAGAGATTGCTCTGTAAGCAATCCCAGAACGAACTTAAAAAAACCTTTCGATTTCGATTTCGAATTTCGGGAAAATTCGAAATCGAATATCTGAAAATTATTCGACATAGAATTTTTCTTCATTTCGAATTCAGCGTAAAATTTCCTATAAGAATCACATTTAAAATCGTAATGTCGAAAATTTTCCGAAATTGAGTCGAATATCTCGAAAACTATTCGAGATAGAAACTTTTGATTTCGATTTTGAAATCAGCGTAAAATTTCCTATAAGAATCCATTTTAAAATTTTAAAAAATCCATAATTTTGTGACAGCGACAGACAGACCGACAGACATATAGAATTCAGTAACGAACTTTTGAAGTTCGTTGATTAGGTTTATTTAATTCTAATACTAATCGAGTCATATAAGCTTTAAATGTCAAAACTTTCTTAAGAAGTTGATGTAGACCTGATCGCGCAATTTGCCTCATATCCACCTATAAGCGCACTCCATATTTTTGTTGCTTTGAAATACCCTTAACGAACTTGTCCTGCAAATCCAATCGTTCCAGTTTTTTTGTCCGGTAATTTGATTTTTTCACTTAATCCTACCCCAAAATCGTCTTGTATATTGGTAAAGTAACTTATGGTTACTAGTCTTTCCAGCTTTGTACCTCCTCACTCTAGAGTCGCTAGACACTTCTGCATACTTTGTGTATACTCTAAAATGCCAAAACAGATTTAAATAAAAATCAGCCTATTAACTGAAAAATATACTTATGTTAACAAACGGAATAATAATTAGAATAATTTACAAAAAAAAATACAGTGTATACTTTAAGAGTACCAGAAAATGCAATATTAATTTGAATGTTATCGTAAATAATTTTATTGCTTCTAATAATCGATGGAATTTTAAGTGTAAAGATATAGTAAACACATAATAAAACTTCAATTTGATTTAAAGTAAAAATAGCAATAGCCTTTTGTCATTAAGATGCTTCAGAATTTAAAAAATCAAGGCCATGAGAACACCAGCGTAGCCTTGCAAAACTGCTGTTTATAAAACACCTGGCAGTTATGTTATCAATATGCACACGTAGGCGTCCATGAAGTGAGTTATCTTTAAAACCTGATTATAATTACTTGTTATGTATGCAAATAAAATACAGCCTACATTCACTAGAATTCATGAGCGAACTATTCACTGCGTTTTTTCGAATATTTTATTTTGTAAATGGCTCCTAATTTTTAGATATATACATATTAATATTTTTATAAATGAATTCTGTGATTTTTGTTAAAACGCGCGCACGTATGCACATATACACCTTTTGAATTATATCAATAAAAATTTTCTACCCCAAAGCAGTAATATTATTGATGATTTCTTGAACTTCGTTGGTTGTTAAGTTTATAATAGTTAAGTAATAACGCATTGCTTACAACAAATAGCAATCTAAAGGGTATGCGACACGATATTCCTTCAGACTAATATAAATATGAATCTGTATGTCATCTTCGATGTACGAGGTGCGTTCAAGTTCTAAGGTCTCCATTTTTTTTTTTTTTTGAAAAATATCCAAGAAAATAGAAACTTCTGTTACTTCTTAACGTAATCTCCATTTAGACGTGCACATTTTTTATAACGTCGTCGCCATAGCTTCATGGCTTCTTTAGAGATGTGTTTTGCCCACTGGAAAATCGACTCGATTGGGAAATGAGCGGCCACGAATAATGTCCTACATGGTCAAAAATTTATGGCGGCATCACGTATTAACATGTTCTGAGACATTACCACCCGTGCAGCCTCGTGTTCGTCGGTCAGTATTCGTGGGACCCACCTTGAAGAAACTTTCCGTGTTTTTAGGTCAACATGCAAAATGCACTAAAGATTCTACGGAAATACCAAGCTTAGAGGCCATATCGCGCGCATCTAATTGATGATCTTCCTTAACAGCTTGATCCACTCGCACAACTGTGGTTCCGGTACAGCAGATTTATGAACGAGACTGCTTCGGTTTATTGCCACACAACCCTTGGTCTTCTTTAAACCTTCACTCCCACAAACGCACATTTTTAACATCCATGACGCCGTCACCGCATGTATTACTGAATTGGAGATAAATTTCTATGGGTGTTTTACCATGCATGAGGAGAAAATGGATGAATACATGTTGTTCTTCGACACTAAATGTTGCTATTTTAAGTATATAAAACAATACTCACTGCAATTACGGTAACTCTACCTGTGTATATTGTATGGTGCTGTTATATATATATATATATATATATATACATATAGGTAAGTATCTAACGCTCCGCGCGGAGGCGCGACTTGCGGTTAAGTCTCTCATCTGTTCGATTTTACTACCCAGTTGTCGCGCACCATGATGATGTGGCACGCACCGCGCCTTAGACGACCTCCATTATTACCCCTTGTTCGAATGAACGCAGGTACTCAATTATTTTCAGCGACTGAGTAGGCCACTGCCTAGCCTCAACCGCTTGGACCACTTTGGCGGTACCATATATATTATATTCAAAAATATTTACCGTCTTTTAAAACTAACTGCATCTCCCACTGCTGAGAAAAAAATAGGATACCTTAGAACTTGAACGTACGTTTTTGGATAATTTTATGGAGCAAAATCACCTTTAGCTTTTTGCAACTAGCATGGTTTCTTATAAAGTACCAATTCAAACAGTGAATTGTTAGCTATTTGCAATGATTGTCTTGTTCAATTATAGTAGCTTATAATAAATTTATACTCTTATTGAAAACAAAAATATATTTTTGATTTATATATTTAGTTATACAATCAATGTAGTTGGTCATACAAAATTATCAATAAGTTTTTTAGCATCAGGTAGTTTTACTGAATCCATTTGTATCTTCTCTCGTAATTTTGCGCAAAAATTATTGCTCAATTTTTATTTTTAATTCTTTTACATTAATGTAAACAATGGAAAGTAATTTTATAAGTAATACTAATCCTCATTTTATGTCATTTTATGGTCAGACTATTTGGGTGTATTTTAAATGTGCTAAAAAATTTGAAGTTTATTTTGTAATACATTTATTTTTATTAATTGCTTATTTTCTATTTATGATTAGGAAATGTTTGAACTATAAATTATAGAGATATTATTATATTAATGTTCTATTCTCTTTAATTGTATGTGTTATAATATTAATAATGTTTTTCAGCTTATTATGGGTTTATCACATAATTTTCGATATTTTATTTGAATCAGTTATTTGGAACCAGGATGTTGGAAAAATATTTTATACTATAATTTTGTGTTATTTATGAATTTTTAAATGTCTTTTTTAATTTCTTCTGAGAAGCTTATTTTTTATTTTATTCAACCAGCATGATCTTGCGTCAGGTTATCTTCGTTCCGTTTTCGATTTATTTTTTGTAATATTTCTCCAAGCAACAAGATTTATTGCAATCTTATATTTGCTGTAGATTTGCTATATTTTCCGGATGAAACTATTTATTTTGTTATAATTGATTTTTTTCTTATGTAGTGTGACGGTTACTACGGCGCTTTACATTATAGTAATTTATTGTTATAACCATTATTAACAATTTAGATTTTAAACAAATATAAAACGCTTAAAAGAGTTTGTTTTCTTGGTATTAAAATAATGTCGAATTAAGTGTGTTATAAAGTAAACTATAGTATGGCCAAGCAACTCATATTCTTTTTTTACTTCAGCCATTTATATATATATATATATATATATATATATATATATATATATATATATATATATATATATCAAGACCTTTCCTACCATACAGTGTAAAGGTATGTATTTACAAAATAAAACTAAACTAATTCTTGACATAATATTTAAAACTAAAATATTCTTGATTTCTACTCGTATGTACTAATCTGGTCCACTCCTTTTGTTCTGTGCCATTACCTTCGCTTCTTGCCATGTTATTCCTTTCTGAAGAAGTTTTTCTTCTATTGTTCTTGTCCATGTTTTCGTGGTCTTCCTCTTGTTCTACTAGTACCTACTTTCGATTCCCATATTTTCTTAACCTGTCTATCTTTGTCCATTCTAAGTAGATGTCCTAACCATTGTAGCTGTCGTGTTTCTATTTTTTTTCCAGTGGTTCTACTTTAAGTTCTTCTCGAATTATTTGATTTCGTATTTTATCTCTTCTGGTTACTCCTAGTACTTTCCTCAGATATTTCATTTCCATACTTTGTAGTTTACTTTCCTGTCTCTTCGTTGTTACCCACGATTCCCCCCCAAATGTCAATGTCGGTAGATAAATTGTTTTATATATGGTGAGTTTTGTTTTCCTAGAAATCTCTTTGTTGTTCAAGAATGTCTTTCCTAGTGCGTAGTACAACTTGGCAGTGTTTTCTATTCGTTTGTTTAGTTCAGCTTCGTGTCCTCCTTTGCTGTCTGCAGTAACTCCTAAATATGTGAAACTTTTGATTTGTTCTAATGTACTGTTGTTGATTTTTATGTTTGTCTGTTCTTCTTGTTTACCAATTGCCATGACCTTAGTTTTGCCTATGTTAATTTTCATGTTGTAGTCCTCTAACGTTTCTTTCCATATTTCCAGATTGTATCGTAGGTCCCTCTCCTTTGGTGCGAATATCACAACGTCATCAGCAAACGCACATTCCGAGATGTTTATTCGTTGCATGTTTCTGTATCCTACACATAATTCGCTACTTTTGACCTACATGCGTTAATAATGTCGTCCATGAGTAGTATGAACAGCAGAGGGCTTAGTACACCACCTTATCTTAGGCCATTGCTTGTTATGAACTCTTCCGATTGTGAGTATCTAGTGCTTACATAGTTCCTGCAGTTTTGGTACATGCTTTAGGTGGCATTAAGCAATTTTTTTCCTACACCCCTTCTAATTAGGCTCTTCCAGATCTTTTTTCTTGGTGCGCGGTCAAAAGCTTTTTCTAAATCAATGAAGGCTAGGTAAACTTTTCTGTCTTGTTTTAGTGTTCTTTCTATTACTTCTTTTAAGCTAAATATGTGGCCTTGTATACTATGTCCCTTTCTGAATCCGCTTTGGGAGTCTATTAGTTGTCTTACTAGGACTTTTCTTAGTTTCTGTTCTAAAATTCTTTCATAAACCTTGCATGCTATGCTCAACAGTGTTATTCCTCGGTAATTATGACCACTAAGTCTATCTCCTTTTTTGTACAGTGGTAATATGATTCCCACTTCCCACTCTTTTGGTATTCTACCGGTTCTCCAAGCCTCTTTGCAAATGTCTAAGAATATTTGTGCTCCATATTTTCCCATAGTTTTCAGCATTTCTGCCTCTACTCCGTCATGTCCAGGTGTTTTCCCATTCTTAACGTTTTTTATTACTTCACATAGTTCCTTCATTGTGGGTTCTTCATCCGTTATTACTTCCATTCTTTCTGCTCTTTGTTCTCCTTCTTCATCTTCTCTTGAATTTTGTGTTACCGTTTCATCTACTATTAGGATTTCTAGGAAGTGTTCTTTCCATATCTTTATCACTTCATTTTCTTCGGTTATGAGGTTACCTCTTTTATTCTTGACTTGGTTTAGTATTGTTTTCTTCTCTGTTCTACAATTTTTGAGCACCCTATAAAATAGCTTCTGGTTTTCTTTGCTGTTATGTTCCATTCTGTGTCCGAACTTCTCCCATGACTTTTCTTTAGCTGTCTTTATTATTTCTTTAACTTTCTTCCTTTGTTCCTTGTATTCTTGGTATGCTTCTTCAGTTTTCTTATTTAAATAATTTTTCCATTTCCGTTTCTTTGTTTTAATTTCGTTTTTAATATCTTCATTCCACCAATCTGTTTGTTTATTTTGGTTATTTATTTTGGCTACCCCACATACTGCCTTTGCTGCAGATTTCAAAATTCTTTTAAATATTTCCCATTTATTGTCTATGTCTTCGTGTAGAAATCTTTCGTCCAGTTTTTCGACTTCTTTTTGTATTAGTTCTTGGTATTTTGTCTGATATTGTTCTTCCTTGAGCATGTAAGTCTTAATCTTTTCATAAACTTTTTTCTTTTGCAAGTTTTCCTTCTCTTTTGTTTGTTTTCTGTCCATGTGTCTTATTTTTCCTACTAACAGGTAGTGATCGCTATAAATTTCGGGACCTTTCTTACCCTAACGTCTTGAATCATATTCTTTTGGCCTTTTCTATCAGGATGTAGTCGATTATTGATTTTTCGTCTCTACTTTTAACTTCCTGGTGTACTGATGTATTTTCTTATGTTCGTAAAACGTATTTGTGATGATGAATTGGTTCTCTGCAAAAGTCGAGTATTCTTTTCCATTATTGTTTCTTTTTGTTCTCCAAATTTGCCTAGTGATTCTTCCGTTGACTTATTTTTACTCCTACTCTTCCGTTAAAATCACCTACTGTGATTACTGTCCTTTACTTTCTTCTGTGAGTGATGTTAGTTCGTTCCAAAATTGGTCCTTATTGTTTACATTATCGTCTTCGTTTGGGCCGTAGACTGCTATTATTGTTATTTTGTGTTGGTCTTCCCCTATTTCTACTGACATTAATCTTTCATTTATGCATGTCCAATTACAAATTCTTTTTGCCCATTTCTGATTGACAATGCATGCTACACCTCCTTTTGCTCTCTGATTTTCTAGGACTCCGCTGTATATCATAATATAATTATCTTCTAATTGAATCATTCCTTGGCCTTTCTTTTTTGTCTCAGTTGCTACTATTATTTCTATCTCAATTTGTCTCAGTTCATTTACTAGCTCCTTCTCTTTCCCACTAATTCCTCTTACATTCCATGTTGCTAAATTCCATGTTTCATGCTTCTTTTCATATTTCTTCTTAGGTTCTCTTGTTTTTGTGTCTTTTTGGTGTTTGGGTTGTTTCCTATTCAAATGACATTTCATTGCCTGGTCGTCGTCTTTATATTTGTCGTGCAATCCAAAATCTGTAATCAGTTTTTTGAGTCGCCGTTGGTTATTTCTCTTGCTTTTCTTAACTCTTTCTTTGTCTCTTCCCATCTCCACTCTATTCCATCTATATATCAGCTTTCTAAATCCTATTTTAGCGGTTTTCCATGTGTTCTCTCCTCCTGGGCCCTTTTCCTGATTATGCCTTGTATTTTCTGTCTTTCTTGGATAAATCATCGTTGATAAATATCTTGACCTCTTTATTCCCTTTTAGTTTGCTTTTGTTCATCATAACTACTTTATTATCATTGGAATTTTCTAGCTCGATTAGACAGGTTTTTGGCCTAGTTTCTTAGCTGATTTAATTGGTATTTATTCCCAGTTTCTCTTTGAATACATTCAATATGCCTTCTTTCAAAACCTTAGGGTCATCGATATCAATTTCTAAGCCTTGTATCACTAAATTATTTCTCCTTTTTCGTTTTCTAATCTCTCAACTTTTCCTTTTATTTCTTTTAGTTCCCTTGCCATATGTTCATTTTCACGTTTGATGCTTTCGTTTCGTTCTTGTAATTTTTGATCTCGTCTTTATATTCCTGTTGGTTCTTACGAATTTCTTTGACTTCTGTAGTGAGGTTCTGCATCATAACAAACATTTTTGTAATGTATCGTCTTGATTTCCTTTTTTCTGGCGATCTCTTTGTTAATTTACTTCTACTGAATACGTCTATTTGTCCCGATGGTTTCCTTTTCTTTGTTCCATCTTCCGATGTATTAAACTCATTCTCAGAACTATCCATATTTTAGGTTTGGTTTTAATAATTCTGAATCGGCTCTGTTCCGTATTTACTATTTACAATATTGTATGTACAGCTGTGCTCAGCGATAAGAGCCTTGCCCGAATCTACTTCTCGGAGGTCAAGTCTCCTCTGATGCACGTACTTAAATATTAAACTGAGAAATTAGCAGTTTTCTTACTTAATTGGCACACTTATTTTTATTATTTTCACCTTCACCGTTATGCTTTAAATAGTATTATTATTTGCTCGAAACCTCCCAAAATGGGTAAATTGCTTCGGAGCGATTTATAAACGTCAATGTCACCTTTCACTTGTTAACTTGATCTTCAGCCATTTATAATTTTTTAAATAAAAATCATCTATCGTTACCACATAATTCATTAAATTGTTTAACAAAATGCTGCTGAGTTCGTAGAGCTTAACGTGATTTTATTTATTTTTACTACGTTAAGAACCAGGTGGTTTGTCGTTCCCATGTTACGTTTACTCATATTCTAAAATTGAACATTAATTATTATTAGAAATGGAAACACTTTTATATAATACGTGTCTGCAACTATTAACACATTTTTTGCACGTACGATTAAATAATGTTATGTTTTATATAACCTACAATAAAATAATTTTGAGTTTTGATATGTATATATGCACCTACGTATATTTAAATAGTTTTACATAAAATTTTATCTTTAAAACTGAGTAAATTGTTTTTGACTTATAATTGTAATATTTGAATTATTTGAAAATTCGGAAAATTGCATCAAATTAACACTTTATGAGTAACAAAAATTTTACCTTTAAAAGACATCGCAAGCGATAATTATGGAAATTATATGTTTCACAAATCGAAAGTGGCCTCCTTGTAAGGAATATTTTATAAATTTTTCCAACAGTTTTGAAGCATTATAAAATCGTTGACAAGTTGAAATTTCCTAAATTAAGAAAAACTAATAATATGGAATCGAGCATGCCACACCGCCGACTTTTATTGTGCTGGCTATAAAATGTTGCAATAAAGAATATTAACTATTAGATTAGTTTTTCTACGCCGACAGTTCAAAATGTAATAATTTAGTTTAAGAATTTTTCAGCGATCGTACCGTTATAATAGGTTAATTCAAACACGTGGAAACGGCTTGTATAGGCCTGCCGAAATCATTTGCATGTTTTTAGTGCCGTTCTTTAAAGTATACTTATTTCTAAATTAGAAAATTCGCATTTATTGTGTAATTTCAACTATGAATACAGGCAAAGTTATTTGGGTTACACCTTTTCTTTCAAATCGAAAACTGTAAGATAATCCACGGTATGTGATTTAACGCATGCTCAGCATTATGTGCTGCGCTTGCCCAAAATGATGAAATTTAAGTAGAATGCGGCCGGACAACGGTTTAACATTTGATAAGAACCTACTGAGGTGTGATGCTTGTACATTATTGAGGCTGACGTACCGGCACGAAAGGGAAAGGAATGATGCCGCTTCATTGTCTAACTAGAGGTGTCAAGTTACTATGTAAAAGGTACAACGTCAAACTCCAGACTGGCTTCATAAATTCCTTTAACATTACTAAGAGGCTTATTATGCTCAGGAATTCTAAAACCAGAATTTTTAAATGCTGCTTTCAGTCGAAGGTAACTGCGCTAAAGCGTTGCTGTTCATGTAAAATAGATATGATATTTCGTTGGTCGCAACCAACAATAGAGATTGATTGGCGAAACCGGATTTGAAAGTCTTTTAAGGTCAATTTAGATAAAACTGCTGTAGTTACTACGTACAAAGACCTACTTTTTTATCCAATAAAATAATTACTGCAGTGTACCTACACAATTCGTCATGTCATTTGCGCGAGACCTTAATTTTTTACGTTTACTGCATGATTTACAAATTGGTGTTTTAATTAATGTTTGGTAATCACAATGTTTACTTCTATCAGCTAATAGCAGCAGTTTTATGGATAAAAATGTTTATTTTACAAAATTGTAGTAAATAAACGCCTGCAATGTACTTTTATGACTATTAATGTAATTAACAAAAACACTTTCTTTTAATTACAAAGAGGCAGTCAAAATTTTTAATGAAATATTGTGTAATGCTAATATATTTTTATTAATATATAGTTCACTTGCTTAATTATTATTAATATATTCTGCAATATTTTGTCTAGTGTAGAACAACTATACAAAATAACTAAATATTTGCAATTGTATCGTTTTGAGATAATTAAAATTTTTCTAATACTTAATAATTTATATGTACCGAATTAAAAAAATACTCATAGATATTTTCTGAAAGCGCCTAGCGTTTTTATAAAGTATTTAAAATTTTATAACACTATTACAGCTTGCAAAGCTTCAATTTTTCAAAAATACTTTTTTAGAATAATTATTCATCAATTGCAATTTACATTTACTTTAGAAAAGATTTAAATAAATTGATTTTTTGATTATAATAGAAGAGAAACAATCTTCCATTGATGTTCCTCTTATATAAATTACTCAGTAATACATATTTTATTTACGGAGAGGGAAATTGATTTTTTTGCTACCATAAATTATTTGGCTCTAGTCTCTTTAACTCTTTGAAATTTTTCATCTAAGAGATAGCTGGTCCATTAGCACATTTTGGTGTCTGTGAGTGTTTGCATGATAGTTGGAAGTAAAACGGTGAAGTTCATCTTGCGCAAAGGGAACTCCCAGGTTTTTATGGATTGTTTAGATGGTAGCATAGCAGAGTGTGTTAACTATTTGATTTAGGAAATCGCTAGATAATGCTGATGTAAGGTTTATATCACATCTTCACAGTTGAAAACCATCATATCTATAGGTATATTTGATTTAATTGAATATTGTCTCTCTCTGTTACATTAGACGTAAACAGATGATGAAGGATAGACCCCCACACACTGTCTTGTGGACAACGAAGTTAATAGAGTAATATTAGGAATGTGTGTTTATGTATTTCACTGAATAATAACGGTCAGATAGATAGGATTAAATAATAAGTGCTTGGGAGTGGTTGTTTAGCTTGTACAGCAATCCTGTATATTACACTTTATTAAATGCTTGTGACACATTCACAGTAATTTCTCATTTGTTACTAAAGTTACGAGAGCTTTATCAGAGTGTCGAACCGCTATATACTTTTTTTCTAAGCTCTATTATTGGCAATTCTATTGGTTTGCGTACCTTCCGAATTGTTGAGAGTTCTACGTTTTTGTTCGCTTCTTTTAGAAAAAATTATTTTATATGAGAAGCAAGCTGATCGATCTATAAGACATTTTCTTTTTAGATAATTTACCAAATTACAATACCTTTAGCATGTGAGCATGCTTCGAAAAGATGAGGAAGGGTATGCAGTACTCGATATTATAGTGACTACTACGGTAGCTTCTTCAGGTAATCATATCCTATATCTTTGAACTACTATAATTTCTCGATTTTAAATTTTACTTCAGTTGGAGAGAATTATTTTATAGAGAGAGATTTAAAATGCCATATCTAGAAATACTTCTGTTTTCCGGTTGGCGTAGTTTTTATTAATGGATCGAAGGGTTTAAAAACATTTGATGTGAGTTTTGCAAACTTTTATTTAGGTTAATAGTGTAGTTTCGGAAATTGTAATTTTTGTGTTTTTGGAAATTTTCTGTACATTTTTGGATTATTCTGTTGTAAATTGTTTTGTCAGCTACTCTCATCTGAGTATTACGTTTTTCAGTCAGTACTTCTATTGTCTATAGTCAAATATTGTGACGTTCAAGTGAGTTTTCATCTGGACTAGGTGCGGACTCCCACGCAGTTTTCTGGATAAGATTGGTTAAATGCTGAACTGTGTGCTAGGTCTACTGGTTGTTTCATTCACAACTATAAACTTATGTTTTCTTAAGTGAGTTTTGGAATGCATTTTATTTCGTCCTCTTGTTTGATAGAGCGTATATCACATCTTTCTTAATCATATTGTTGCTTACTGACATAATTAGCGAATCAAATGACACATCATGATTTAACTCCTAGTATAATCAGCACACAGTATGCGTTATGAAAAAGTCGAATAGATCTGGAACTTTGGATTTGTCGACTAATATGTTAGTTCCCATGTAGAGAGCAAATTATTGTCGCTTATAGTTCTTAGGAGGTGTCTGTTTTTTGTAAAGGTGAGTCTTAAACCCCAGTGTTTGTGTTTAGAGTTTCAGTCACTCTCGGCAACTAATTTAAATCCTAAGAACTACAAAAACATGAAAATTGTTGAAAATAATTTGGTATCTTAGTGGAATGTAAACTACTGATATCGCCACTAACCAAGGCAGAGAATTTATTTTTTCATTTGCAGCTTAAATCCATTCGGTTTAAAACTCGGACAGTTGATGAAAAATATTATTTTTGATAACAGCTGACTCACTATGTTTATATACATACAAGAATATACGAAGGACGGTTTATTCTATAAAATCTGTTTCTGAAATGAGAATTATGTAAATTTTATTAATGTTTAAAAATACGATCGGTTTGATTTTATAGCTCAGTAACCCATTTACGTTTTAGGTGTACTAGCCATTATAATCTTATTTTATAACAATTGAACGAACGTAGTTTTATGTTCTGCTAAAAGGATAGTTATGTGGTTTGCTAAGTTTGTTTGCCAATTGTTGTTAATTTAGATATAATTTTCTGGGCACAATATACTGAAGTATATTTTAGCAGGGCGAATTAGTTCTGTACGGACTTGGTTATGTTTTTGAAATTGCGGACTTGCGCCGAGAGTTTTGTTTCTGGCGGTTATTAAATCTTTATGGAGCAGGTTCTGCAACTGGCTGGGTGAACGCCTCCACATAAGGCACATTGTGCTGGGGTGTTCCAGGATATAACGTATGCTTTCAAGTCGCGACCTTTACCACATTTTACGCAATTATGGGTACATTATGCTTTGAAATAGCCATATGATTTGCACTTTGTGCACTGTATAAAATGTTTGTTCTTTTATTTGGAGAATCAATCTGTATTTTTTATGAAGTAAGAACCGAAGTTTATGTATTTTTTATTTACAATTGATTTGAAGTTCACAAACGATCCTTAGTTTAGCTAGATCGAATAATCATTTTATATCTGATTTTGCGATCTTCACCTATATATAGACGTTTTGTCTTAAAGTTATAGAATTCTAAAATTATAATCTATAAGCGTTACTCCATTTATAGTTGGAATATTTGGAAAGGTAATTAAAAGTAAAATACAAAAAAACATGATATAAGTAGACAAAGAACAGTGAAGATTTAGAACTAGCCGGTCATGCCTGGATAATTGATTGTAATCGAAAAAAAATAAAGAAAAGAACATCAATACGCATACGACATTCGTTGACTTTGAATAAGCGTATGACAACGTTCCAAAAATAAAAATTATATATATTTATATACAATAATTAATTATTATTGTTTGCATCATTGTTAGCTATTGGATCGTATCTGTTTTGTTAGTTAGTAGTTCACACATATTTGTGTAGTTGATCTGATTATCTTTTTTCTTTTGTTAATCACTTGCTAGTCATGAATATTTTCTGGTTTTTAGTTTTCCGCTGTTTTATATAGAATGAATTTTGATTAAATATAAGAGTGGATAAAGGCATAAAGAAAAAATTTTGAAGTTATAGAGAATAGAATTGATTTTGTGTTACTGGTGGAATTGTATGGTTAATTTTCATTTAAATTTTTTGAGATTTATAGTATATCTGGTATTTGCTGTTTGTCGGATTGTCGACATACCCACAAGTAGCGTTCAGGTTGGCTGACTGTAGGAAGCATAATGTTCCTTATTTCCTAATTTATTTGTTGCAGATATAAATATAAATTTTTACTCACTGTAGTTTAATATCAACTCAAGAATAGTGTCGGTTAACAAAATAATGAATAAGAGGGTAATATTTATACATATTTATGCATCAACTGAGGATGTCGACATAATGGAAAAAGATATGTTTTACACAAGTTTGCAGTAAGTTAAAGGTGTCGCTAGCAATAATATGCAATATTATGATTTGACGCGTGTTCATTTTATTCTACAGACATCAAGCTTCAACGTCGTAGGTTATATTTTGTGGAAGTATTATCGTCATACATTTATATATTTATACATTTATATTTATGTGCCTGAAAACGTGCATTTGCAGTATGCATTACTTTTTTTATTTAATCAAAAGAAAAAAGCCGCTGAAAGTCATCGTTTGCTAGTTGAAACATACGGCGAGCACGCTCCAACCATAGAAACATGTGAGGCGTGGTTTCGACAATTCAAAAGTGGTGTTTTCAATGTGTAAGACAAAGAACGTTCTGGCAGACCGAAAAAGTTTGAAGATGTAAAACTGCAGGAGTTATTGTATGAAAACCCAACACAAACTCAAAAAATTGGCAGAGGCGTTAAATGTGACCCAAGAAACTATTAACGGCCGATTACGATCGATAGGAAAAATCCAAAAGATGAGAAGATGGGTGCCACATCAATTGAATGACAGGCAAATGGAAAATCGAAAAATCGTCTGTGAAATGCTGCTTCAAAGGTTTGATTGAAAGTCATTTATGCAGCGAATAGTGACGGGTGATGAAAAGTGGATTTATTTCGAAAACTCTAAGCGCAAAAAATCATGGTTATCACCTGGAGAAGCTGGCTCATCAACCGTAAACTGATTTTACAGCACGATAACGCGCCTCCTCATACAGCAAAACCGGACAAGGAAGTATTGAAAGCGCTTGGGTGGTAAATATTATTGCACCCGCCGTACTCTCCAGACCTTGCCCTGTCCGACTGGGTCAATGGGTTCTGCATTAGCAGAGCAGCACTTCGCCAATTTCGAAGAAGTTAAAAAATGGATCGATGAATGGTTTCGCTCAAAGGAAAAACAATTTTTTGGAATGGGATTCATAAATTGCCTGAAAGATGGGCAAGATGTGCAGAATTAAATGGTCAATATTTTGAATAAACAAAGTTTTCCATTATATCAAAAATTATGCATTTTTTTCCAAAAAAAAAAAACGGTAAAGATTTCCGGTACACTTGGTATGTAAACATGTAGTTGTTATAAGAGTCTGGAACACCCTCCAGAAAGAGGATATGGAATGCTAGGAAAATATTGCAGTGATATGATTATAAATGAAAATGGAAATAGAATAACTGATGTTTGCATAGAATACTAAATTGGAAATAGTTATTTCAACCATAAAGAAATACATAAAATTACATTTAAAGCCGATAACAAGGATGCGGAAAGCATCATAGATTTCATTACTTATACAAGAATAGCCAAATATGCTACATTAGATGTGAAGGTAATAATAGGGGCAGAAATAAACTTAGACCACAAACTGGAAGTTACAGACACAGAATTCTACACAAGAAAATCAGCACTATCAAGGAAATACCAAAAATTAAGAATACCACAAAAACTACAGGGAAGTACAACTACAAAACCACAGGTAAAATATAGAGGATAGATGGCATTTATTAAAATTTTATTTATTAAAACAGAAAAGTAAGTATGGCAAACAAAAAAAATAGATCCCAATCAAAATGGTGGAATAACAGTAAAAAAGATAATTAGAGAAAAGAAAGTGGCTTGAAAAAGATACTTAAATACGAGAAAAATGAAAACAAACAGAACTATATTAGAAAAAGAAATAAAGCAAAAAAGAGGTTAAAACAGCAAAAGTAAATTCCTGGGAAAAATTCGGTAGAAAAATAAAGGAGAAATTTAGGGAGAATTAAAGAAACAAGAAAGAGTTTTGGACAACTGTTAAAAAATCAAGAAAAAAATACGGTAAACAAACGAAAAAGGATGCACAAAATTAGGAAATTGGAACATGAGGGCAGTAAAGATTTAAAACCTAGTATTTGCTAATGAAATTGTGCTTATAGAAGATAATGAGAGAAAACTACAACAAGCTTTAGAGGACGTGGTGATTCAAATGGTTCAACCAATTGGCTCTGTCCTCTAGCCGGTGCGCGCGAGTTCGAGTCTCGCTCAACCCATGGGTGTATGTGATGTCCTAGAATAAGTGCATGTTAGTCGTCACAATAAGCCCTACAGGCTGCAGTGGTTGTAAGTGCGCCATCCCAAGAAAAAAACAACAAGCTATAAACAAGTGGAGTAACAAAATAAGAGAAACTGGAATGAATGTAATCACCAACAAAAGCAAAATAATGTGCATAAATAAAAAAGATCCAGAAACAAACATAAATACCGAATTCAAGGGGAAATCCTAGAAAAAGTAACTACTATGAATATCTGAATGTAATTGTAAGCCAAGATGGAAGAACTGAGCAAAAAATTCGCAACCGCATATCCAAAGCAACAAGTGTATATTATCAAATTAATGATGCGCTAATCATCAAGAGAGAATTAAGTAACAAGCAAAAAACAATCGCTGTACCTAATTTAACATATGGTGCAGAAAGGTTGGCTGCTTCAAGACAAGTATAAAAGCTGGTTAGCGGCAGCAGAAATGGGATACCCAGGAGAATAGTACGGAGAACTCGAAAAGACAGAGTAAGAAATGGAACAACAAGAGAAGAACTAGAGCCACTAGTGGGAACAATACAGAAAAAACAACTGAGATGGTATGGACATGTGGTAAAAATGGGAGAAGAGCGGTTACCAAGAAAAGTCATAGAAGCAAGAAAAGAAGGGAAGAAAAGACGGGGAAGGCCCATGTGAACATGGATGAACACGATCAAGAACATGGTAGAGAAAAAAGGGAATAGTGTAGAAGAAGCAAAAAAATTGGCGAGAAAGTGGACAGAGGATTTGGCGGCTTAGGGTGCAAAGAAAAAGAAAAAAAGAAGAAGTTGTTCAATATTGAATAGATTGTTGGGATCGTGCTAAAATCGAGAGCGGAAGATAAAATAACTGACGGCCAAGGTACACATCTACTCACTTTCACTATTGCAAGGCGACTTAAACATCTTTATTAAAAATAATTATTATTGTTTACTAACTAATTATAAACCATAAATTAAGATTTAAAATTTACTAATGTGGAATAAACTGGGTTGTGTTACATCGAAATTCATTATTGCTTTAGAAAAATCATCATAACTTTCGAAAGCCTGTCTGTCGACACAATGTCTTCAGAACTAACTACTAGATCGCTTCACTTCATATTTAGCCAGTAAATAGCTTAGGTCGGTATCTTCCTTGGTATTGAATTTTACAACTTCAGCTCTAATTTTATCTAAGATACAGGGTTCATAGGGTCAAATGCATGACTTGCTTCGCTTTCGAAAGTTGCCTTTCCGGATTTTACATCTGCCTCGTTTTAATATTTTATGATGCAATTTTGACAAAAAATAAAATTTAGTGAAACGAAGATTAAACAGTTGCCCTTAGAAAATGGCAGCTTCAGTCAGCAATGAGTTAACTACCAACTTTTTGTCAAAAGCTTCTCTTAAAATATTTATTTTACGTTTTATTTTATAATTTAAAATTAAAAGTACAGTATTACTGTAATAGCTAATAATACAAATATTGGAGTTTATTAAAATTGTAAAATTTTCTTTAAGCCAAATTATTATTTTTATTTTTACATTTTTTTATTTTTATAAATGCACATAAAAATTTGAATTGTAAGTCGATGACAAAGCTTTCAGATATGTTTTTTTTTCTATATATTTTATAATAATAAATAATATAATAATAATTTTTTTAATTTGTCTTACAGAATTTTAAAAGAAAAATCGGCACATTCAGTAGCTTTGCCTAACATTTTGTGTTTAAGCATAACAACAAAGCCAGAGGCTTAATGCGCGTTCGCATAAAAAAAGCTTTTTGAAAGAATGCGACAAGTGTGCCGGCCGGGCTATAAATAATCGCGGATGTTATCTCTAAAAGTGGAGAAAATCAGGAATATACTAAGCAATATTGGCGACCGATAGTGGGTTCTTGGATGCGTCTAATGGATTTCCTGTGTTTTCCGATGCATGCTAAGAGCTGACGAGAAGCACTTGTGCCTCTGACTAAACCGCGATCTCAGAATGATCTTCAGCAAACAACTAACTCGATAATGAAACCTTAATAACTTATTCCGAACAAATAATTTGCTTCCAGAGTATTTCCATTTCGGTGCGTGAAGTCAAGGACTGGCTTCACGAACGCAGCTGCACTCGCTCTTAAAGGCAAGGTAATAATTAAAATTCTGCGCCTAACCTACTGAACGGAAAAAATTACATCGCATATTTCTACGCCTTCAACATGATTTAGTTAGCAATAACATAGTTTTGCATATTTGTCTAGCACCGCTTACGGCGCATTGCATTTCAATGAGGGCAAAGTACCACCTTGAGGTAGACTAAATGGTGGTTCTACTTTTCTAATTGAATTAATAATAAATAGGTGTAAGTAATGGCGCATGTATGCAATTTAAATTATGTAGAAACTCCATATGCAATCACCCTCGCAATGCTTTACGTTGTACATGAAAAGTAAGAAGTTATTTAATTCTTTTTGTAATAAATTTAAATATTATAGTATTTTCAATATTGCGGTAAATATTAAATTTGGGAATGTAATATGTAGGTCAGTTTTAATATTCTGATTCCAAGCAAATGTTCCCTGCAGTTTAATCGAAATTTGGTCGTTTGTCACTTGGCGAGGATACAATGCTGAAGTTTTCTGAAAACCGTATATTTATGGTCTACATTGTAATACTCAAGTTATGCAGAAGTATTCATTTGTTTGTGTAATATCCAAAAACATATAATTTATATACGAACTCACAGTTTAAATTTTATGCTTTGTTATAAAATCATGATTTTTGCAATAACTAATTCTTAGTAAAACTGCACACAGTATTAAGGCACAACTAACATAAATCTAGCCACTGTTGTCGTTGGACTTATTACGGATTTAGAATTAGAATTACCTTCTATATCCCTGCTAGGTTGATCGATCTGTTTTGCCCCCTGTAAATCTTACTTTTCTCTTAATAATCCTTTAATTCTCCTAAACTGCGAGATTGATTTAGGTGAAATTATAAATCTCTCATTTTATACTACCAAATTACTACTACCTAAGAAGTATTCGGAGTTTATATCTTTTTGTCTATAATATTATTCTCATAATAGTTTTGCAATGTGTCGTAATAAGTTTCTAATTGTAGTTTATTGTTACTATTAGAGACCCATCAAAACAGCACTATTATTTAACCAAGTAATTTTTGTGTATCACTTAACTTTATTAATAATCTTAGCTCTAAAAAACAAGATGGGTCGTTCTGACAACTAACAAGGACACACACGAAGTTTTTGTTGACGAATACTAAATATTATGAATTATAACAATCTTAAATGTTATCGGTATCATTTCATGTCACATTTTTAAGGAAGTGTTTATTTAAATATTTGCTCTGGTTGTGTATTTTAAATTGTAGGTATAATTTTAATATTAGTGGTTGCTAATTATTTATATAGAATTGTCTTGCATATTTTTGTTTCTTTCTTTATTCTGTACTTTACAAAATCAATAAGCTTATTTTCTACATTATGAAAACAATGTTTTAAAATAAATAAAAAATATTTAACATACAATAATAAAAAAAATAAAGGAAATAAAATAAATAAAAACTAATTATTATTGTAACGCAATCCTTTTCACTTTATTTTAGGATTATCACAGACGAACTCATCATAGATTTTCTCTAAAAGATTTGAATTTGCACTTATCTGCTTTATATGCAATAAGATTTTATTAGATCAGGTATACATAACATTTATTTTGAAGTTCTATGACAAAGGTAAAAATAGTTAATGTCGATTTCAGTGATCCAGTGCTATAAAATACTTTGTATTTAAAAAGTTTATGTTTACTTGAAGTGTCAGTTTAGGAATGATATCAATAATTATTTTTAATAGTATATTACTAAAGAGTATAAAAAAGCAAATTTGAACTTAGGCATTTATGCTGTGTCATCATTACAATATTGTGTAGAATAACACATCAAAAATACGAAATAAAATGTAGTTTATATTGGGCGAAAGTAAATAAAAAATTTTTAAGGATTCTTTCCTTAACCACAATTTTCATTAATTATTTACCTTTCACTGTTCCACAGTGCACTCAGATCACCACGCAAATTATTCCTAACTGCAATGAAGGTACAATTTCCTTGACTGTATTTCGTACACACCCCTTAAGGGGGTTTTTCGCTAAATCGAGCTGAAAATAAGCCTACTTTCGTAATTGTTTTTTACTGAAAATATAAAAGATGCACTTTGGGGGTTTTGTTATCAAATAGTATGTATTTTGGACTACATATACAATTTTTTTCAGTCAAAAATTCCTTTATGGTACCCCGTACCATTGCGTCAACAGTAGCGCGCGCGCGACTGCAACGCGCTCCTGGCGTATAGTCTAACCCGAACGGTTTATCTAAAATTAAAAATGAAATGATATTCCATAAATAGACTAAATTTTCGGGAGCTTGACGTAGAAAAAAGTAAAGTTGATTTTGTCGTAAAATGCGTGCTAATAATAAAGTTATTTATTTTCATGGTTTTTTCACGTTTGAAGCTCTGTAAAAATACTTAAAATAAACTTTTTTAAAATATATTTGCATTAAGCTCCCACAAAGAAAGATCTTTACAAGTGTCTTAGACGACAAAGTTCTATGTTAATTAGATCGACCGCAATCATACACGCCAGTTTGAAAAAAGTGACTTCGAGTAAAACGCGTTTAAATATTTTGTCAATGTTATTTTGTTGATAAGAGTCTTTTATTAACTTATTAATCACTATTCCAGAGCCATACAATAACCCCTTCTTCCTCAAACAGTTTGTTCCTTACTTTTCTCCTCTGTTTCCATCCTTAGGCCGTTTCCTCGCTGACGAGTGGATGTTGGACACGCGTACAGCGCGCGTCACTGCTCGTGGTAAAACATTTGGTTTGCAGGCCGATTTCGATTCTGAAATTATGATCTTAAAACACTGTGGAAACCTTTGTTAAAATGCAGCAAACGATATTGGTGACATTCAATTTTTTCCACTGTGAAGGTGTTTGGACGCCAGACTCAACCATTCAAACTTTCGTTACAGTTTTGAGTGTTTCCGCCGGTGCACCGTTCTAAAATAGTCCTCCGAAAGTGCCTCGTAAACGGGTAAAAATATTTTTTTCACGACCTCACCAAGTTTCCGAGAATTCTTGCAAAACTTCCAGCGGTTGTCTTTTGCCAAGTTTTTTGACAGTCCTTCCAGTTAGATTTTTAAAAGTTTACCATTTCAATACAGTATATTACCAAGATTAATATATCAAAAAAATTTAAACAATATCTCCCTTTTTTGCTTTCTAGGTTACTAATAATAATTTTTAATTTTTTATGAAATTCTATAAAAAAAATTATGACGTACAATAAAATGGGATTGATACGTCTATCTATTTGCAAATTAGTCTGTACAAATTTATAAAGGGAAGGAAGTGGCTAGTTGTAAGTGTTTAATGAACATAATTTAGGTCATCATTCCATTACTAAAGTGTGTCTACCGATACTTAACAAACTTTTTCAAGATTTCAGGTTCTATATTCTTTCTTTTGCCAAAATTCGAAACATCCATAGAGAAAGCTAGTTTAATCTCGATAATGTATAATCAAAAAGGAAATCTAGGACGCACTAACAACAATTCTACTAAAATATACTTAGAATTTTGTTGACGATCCCCTTCCCTCACCCCTTGTCATACTCAACTTCATTCATAACAAAACAGCGACTATACGAATGGGACCATCTTTTACACGTAGCTCAATTTGTTTTCTTGTTATTGCACCATCTGTTACCAAGCAGTTCAATTTCTTTTATCGCGCTTTCAAAATTTTTCACCATGTTCGAGAGAGTACTAGATGAAATTTTAGTTCGGCTTTACATATGCAGCGGAACTCCTAGAGATGTAGTTTATAAACTGTGCTCTATGCTGTTGACTACTGAATGTAATATCGAATACTTAGTGGCAAGTGACAAGTTATACTGATTATTTTGTTAAACATAGACTTCTCAATGCACATACATATTGTGTACTGTATTACAAAAAAAAATTATTTTGCACGCCACTAGAGTCCAGTACAACCCGGAAATGTTTGTTTGACACTTTACGAAAAGCACGAATAGGCACCATACTGATTTAGTAAAATGCGCTGCTATGTACATGCACCGAGAGTGACAAGGCTATTATAGGCATCTCAACGTCAAATTACAACAGGAAATAACAAATTTTACATTGTTACACTATTTTTTTTACATGAGAAGCTTTTGCGTCAAAATCTTTACATTCTGAAGTAGATTGTGTTATGAAATCTATCACTGATGGGTATTGTCTTAAAGAAATAGGTTTACAAACTCTTATATTTTTAAAATTTTTGTAAATGGATAGTTTTTTTTAATAGGTGTATAAATAAGTTCTCAGCTTTAGATTTCCCAGGACGCAAAATAACCGTTTACATGTAACGTATTAGTCCGCCCTCTTGCGGTTTTAAAGCAATGACAATTGGTATTTCGAAATATCATGCGATTTGGCGTTTGATGCACATAACGTCAATAAGTTCAGCTGTGTTCACGATGGCAATCACAAAAGAGCATATTCGATTTTCTATCCACTTCGCGTTTCATCTTAAGAAAAACGCTGCTGAAGCCACCAAAATGATTTGTGATGCATATGGCGAGAATGCTGTAAGTCATGCAACGTGGAAAAAGTGGTACCCGAGATTTCGCGGAGGAGAGTTTAGTCTTAAAGATCAACCACGCGCTGGAAGCCCTCAAACATTTGACACGGATGAGCTGCAGACGCGTTAGGCTGGGAACATCTCCCACATGCGGCGTATAGCCCAGACATGGCCCCTTCCGATTATCATTTATTCCGGTCCTTACAGCATCAGTTGGCTGATACGCATTTCAAAACAGAAGAAGTCCGAAAATGCATCGATAACTTTATCGTCTCGAAGCCGGTGAGCTTCTATCACCAGGGAATTCGCAAGCTACCCGAAAGATGGCAAAAGGTCATCGATGCCAACGGAGAATACTTTGATACTTAAGCTTTCTTTGTTTGTTTTTAAATAAAACTTTAATTTTGCAGAAAAAAGCTGAGAACTTATTTATACACCTATTACAGAACTCTTTATTATACAGAGGTAGAATGGCTTTCGATAAATAGAGTATTGAAAAGAGTTTTCTAAAAGAAGCAGAATTATTGATGTAGTTGATGAAAGTTTACACGCGATGAATATATATATATATATATATATATATATATATAAAATTTCATTTATTATTATTTTTTATTTAATAGCAACTTTATTTATGATTGATTATTCAGCTGGGAAAAAGTTTGAACTCATGGAAGATTTAGCTATATATGGTATGATAAATAGTGTGCACTTTTTTGCATACATCCAATTTATTTTGCACAATTTCAAATAACAGCTCTGTGATAATTTTGTCAAAGATACTAGAAATGATTATGGCAATTATAGATGGATACTAAATCCGTTTTTATACAGTTTTCTTCAACATACTAAGATTGCAGCAAAGATAAAAGAAGAATTAATTAAAATATGAAGTGGTGAATTGTTGACACCAAAAATGTGCAAAGTGCCTCGAAAACGAAAACGAAATTGTTAAGTGTTTGGTTTCATTTGCAACACCATATTTATGCGTGTTGTTTCTTGGCTACGACTGCCATCAAAACAAAAGTGAAAAATCGTCTAGTACTTTAGAGTGACATGTGTAGAATGACATACAGCATTGATATTTCTCACTTTGGAATTATTAAATCTCTTTTAAAGATTGTCAAGAGTCAAAAACAACTTAAAATAAATCTTTGTATTATGATTACTGGCAATCTTACCAAAAAATTCTTGTTTTTATAATGATGCTAAAAGGAGCAAGCGATTTATTGCAAGATAATTATTAAGGAAATGTTAAAACTATTAAAAATGAATAATTATTTTATTAAAAAACTATATAGAATACTCTACTGATATATGCTAATGAATAATATTTTCACAATATGGGGACGGAAACAGTATTGTGAACAGAGATTCAAAAACTGTGGATGCTAACTGGGATACAAAAGACTAACATTTATTAAGTTATTGAATACTTTCAATGTTTTGTAGAATGCAACTTTCTTATTGATTCGACTACATTTAAAATGTTTGTACGAAAGCGTTTATACTTCACCACCAACAGGAGTTATTTTCTTTTATTAAGATATACGTAAAAGTTTTTTATATTGTTTTTACAAGAGGTTGTTTGGCACTCTTATATCTTACAGTTTATAGTAATGATTACTTTTTCTGGAAAACCTAATAGTTTCGGCGTTTTTCGTATAAATAGATTAGTACGTATTTAAGTTTTTAAAACCTAAGCACTTTATTTTAGATCGTGTTCAATTAATAAATAAGGTAATTTTAAGTGCTAGTATTACCAAGGTACCTTATAGCTTCTCAAAACAAATCTTCGGGCCTATCTAATAAATTTTTGTTACATGAATACAAAATTTCAGGCAGTTTTACTTTATCTTTCATTACAAAAAGTATGATGATATACTGATATTACGTGAGTAGGCGAGTAATTGAAGGCCAAAAGTTCGTGGAGTTCTACTTTCACAGGTGTTTATGGTATAGTAATTTTTTTTAATTATTAACTTCTTTTCATTTTCAATATATTCACCTGAACAATAAGTAATGAGTATAAATAGCATATTAATATACAGCCATAAGTTGCAGCAAGTAGTTGCAGCGAAAACTCTCCTTTATCTTACCAAAGTACGCAATGGCATTGACAATAACTTAAACTAGTGGGGTAATAATTAATTGGGCTTGAAACATTTTAGTTGTTGCACTTCACCATCGTTTCCGAACAAAGTTCTTGTGAGCATATTTGGATGTTCTAGTACTACTTTCTTAATTTTTTTCTTTAATAGCAAATATTGTAGATTTTGTAACTAGGTAGTTGAGAACATACCACAAAGTGTCAACTATCGTTTTCAATACCTTATTCCGAAAGCATTGTAAAATTTTAAGATTTGAATTACTGTCTTTGCGCCATAACTATACCCCATATGTTCATACAAGTTTTATGATAATCTTGCACAACTGTAATTTATTTTTACTTGATAACTGCGACTGCCTTACAATTATTTAAATTGTTTTAATTGGATTCCTTCCAGATTTTAACAGTATAATTATCTCTGCTTCTTTTTACTGGTTAGAAAAATATTCAAGATCTAAGTACTGTGTTAAAAATTTGTTGTACAGCTTTGAATCCTTTAAATTGCTTGTTAAGTTTTTGTAAGATTTTTCTTTTCGTAATTTTTTTCGTTTTATTATTATAAGGCAATTTTCTTAGAAGGTGGATGATTTAAGATTTGGTGTTGCTGACCATGCTGCCTTTTGTATTATTATAATGAAGTCGCCAATTGCTAAGCCAACTTTTTCAGAATTTTCAACGGTTTATTTATATGAATTAACTCATTTTTGCTGTTTTTTTACTGTATAGTGGTGGTTGTTTTTGTTTTTCTAAATCATAACCAGTGAATGATCAAATAATACATCAAAGCAAAATTCTACTATCAGATGTTTTACGTTAATTTATTATGTAATTCGAAAATTTAGTAAGTCAGTAATTTTTGTCCTATTAGTAAGTGAGTATGTGGGTTCCCTTGTTGTCGGTGCAGTTAAGTTGTTTGCTCTTAAACTGGCTAATAATTGTCTGAATTTTGGTGTGCACTACAGTATTCATATTTAACGTTCCAATCTCTTCCGGGAATAAATTTAGTTTCTAAGATATTTTAGTAGTATTGGTAGTTGTCCTTTTGTTGTACTTTTAGAGACTACAATAGAGAGCCAAATCGTTGAAATTTTTCGTATTGTATTCTAACAGCACAATTGTTGCTTTTAAATTGCTTTATTTCTTGTGCACCTTTGTACAAGATCTTGGCATTCCATATGGCCATTATGACACTTTGTCAACTAATACTGAGATGAGGTTTATTATGGTACCCATTTGACTTATGAACTCTTTAATCGTATTTTTTAATCTGTTTATCATTATTTTGTTGTAATTTTGAGACTGGATTCGTTCTGTTAAAGTTGTTAATTTTTTGGTCATGTTGCACAGTTTTCTACTTTGCATTGCAACTACTTATACGCAATGCATTTTTTGTAATTGGTTGAATGATTTCCAGTACAATTGGCATATGCACTACTTTGTTTTTTATGTCTCTTTAATAATCTGTCATTACGTGACCTATGTAGACATACAAAAGATTTTTGTATTACTATATATTTTTCCCGTGTGGGAGCACGGTCTGCGAAATGAGAGGTTAAAGACTCTCATATATTCGCCTTCTCCGCCCGTTCGTCGCGCGCCATCTTTGGTGCGGGGCGATGAGGCAAGAATCGCGCTTAAACGACCGCCATTATTACCCCTTGTTCGAGTGAACGCAGGTACTCAATTGTTTTTAGTGACTGAGTAGGTCATCCTCCAGACATCAGAAAGCTCCAGGAATGGAACCCGCGTCCCCGCCCGCATCGTAGCCAGCGCCTTAATCGCTTAGACCACTCTGCCGTGTTACTATATATATTTGTATGCTATATTGTTTGTATCGCATACGTTGTGGTATATTTCGTTTTGTATAATAAGCGGGAGTTTGTCAGCAATCTCTTTATTATTGTCTTTTGGTTTCAAATCTACAAAGAAATATATATGTGGGGTTTTTGATAGTCTACACGTCTGCAACTGGTGTGGCCTTTCGCCCTTGAACCGTCTGTGTTTGTCTGTGATGTGGGTGGTTTATGATATCTTCCGGCGGGCGTTTTGCTATTGCAAACCAAAACGGCAGATGGGCCTTTTTCGCTCGGCTTGCGAGCCTGCATGCGCCATCGGCCGCACTTTTAAAATACATTCCGACAATTGTGAATTGGAATGCATCATAATTTTCCCGCAAAGCCAGGCGCGAAGCGAATTGGACATACGGTGGCCACCAGGAAGACTACGCAGAATTCAGCAGTCCCAAGCCAATTACAGGTTAGCGATTCATCAATTTACTCGTTAGTTTTGGTATCGGATGCCGCCCCCATTCGCTTTCGCGCGGGGTATTTAAGGACAATTTTGGCCCCAGTGTTTTCTCCGCTACGGGCCGTAATTTGGTTCCCATTACCGCTACACGAGAGCACAGCTATTTACACGCTTCTACTCTCCAGCAACTTTATATCCACGATCTTTTACCTTGTTTGTCTTTATAATTGTGATTTTCAGTGTTTGTTTTAAATATTTTATAATATTTGTGAATGTTTGGATATCTTTGGGTACTATCTTAACTTGATTATGACTTAGTGCTTTAGTCTGATATTTACCGTCTGTAATTTTATTTAATTTTACAGTTAATTGGCTGGTGCTTTCTACACCAGCTATAAAAATTGGTGGAGGTTACTTCACTAATTATTGTTTGGCTTGTTTTCATTGAGCCTCATTCACCTCCTATTGCTCTTGGTCGCTTGTCATTTTTAACGATTGTACAATCATTAGCAGGTGATGTTTAAGGTAATGTTGATTCTCATAATGGGTTGTATATTATTCGAAATTAGAATAATATACTAAATGTTGTTGGAGCGAAAGCGGATACTCGCGAAATTGGCTGGTGGCTTTGTCACACCCACTTTTTCGTGAAGTGCAGCTAACTGAATCTGAAAGTGAAAATTATTAGCAATTTAATAAGAGTAAGCAGTTAATTATAAATAAGGAGCGATTATAGGACAGTGTAAATAGAAACAATCAAGAATACAAACGAAGAGAGTTTTTAACCCGAAGGCCAAACGTTCCCTGCCTTGCATGGCCAGCAGACGGAAGATAACGCGACCTGGACGATACGGAAAGTTTATTTACCAAACGTACAAAAATCTAAATTCAGATAAAATATTGACAAAAAGGGGATTATAAATGAGTTCGGGATCTAAAAGAGATAGAGATCTAAACAGTAGCGAAGAAAAAGAAGAGATTTTTAAGAAAAGTAAAATAGTAATTAGATCACCAACACTAAAAACAGAAAAAATAATTGTAGGTGAAAGAAAAATGGGAAATCTAAAAGAAATTTAAGACATGATTAAAATTATGAGAGATGAAATTAAGAAAAGTACAGAAGAAAATCAGAAACTACGAGAGGAAATGGCAAAACGGGAGATAAAATGGGAATCGGAAAAAAAACAACTCCAAAAAAGAATCAAACAACTGGAAGATAAATTTGAAAAACTAGAAAAAGAAAAACGAAAGTGTAGGTTGATAATCAAGGGTGTAAAATTAGTAGAAGATCGAAAAGAAAAAGAAACAAAACAATTCCTCGCAGAAAAATTGGGAGTAGAAGTAGAAGTAAAAAATGTAGTAACACTGCAAGAAAATATAGGTACAATTACAAGTCTGGTTGAAATGAAAGACTGGGATAATAAACAGAAGGTCATGAAAAACAAATATAAACTGAGAGGATCCACCGTATACATAGACAATGATATGACGCCAAAAGAGAGAGGGATACAGGCCGAAATAAGAAAAATTGCAAAAGAATAGAGAAGTAAAGGTAGAAGAACGAAAATAGGTTATAAGAAAATCATCATAGAAGGAGTGGAGTACGTCTGGGATGATGAGGAAAAAGGGTTATAGAGAAATAAAAACTGATAACAAAAAAGAACCTAGCCGAACTTATAAAGAAATATACAATGGACATGGACGACGATAAACAATATAAGATGAACAACAAAATGAAGAGCGTAGGAATAGACAAAAGTAAAGAGAAAGAAAAGGATAAAAGGAAAGTAAGCAAAATGTAACAGGAAAAGTTGAGAATAGGAACATGGAATGTGAGGAGCATTAAAGACAAAGAAGAAGATTTAGTAGAAGAAATGATAGAACATCAAGTGAAAATCCTAGGAGTAACAGAAACCAAGAAGAAAGGAAAAGGTATGAAAAGAATACATAAAGGATACTGGCTATTTTGGTCAGGAGTGAAGGAAACGGAAGGAGCAAGATGTGGGGTAGGATTAATAATAAATCCAGACATGCTAAAATACATTATAAAGGAAGAATACATAAATGAACGGATTTTAAGATTAGAAATGAAGCTAATAGGAGAAGAAATATGGAGTGTGATAATAGCATACGGAGAAAACGAAGATGCTAGAAACAAAGATAAAGATAAGTTCTTTGAGGAAGTACAAAGAGAAATAGATAATGGAGAGGAAAATGTAATTGTTATGGGAGATTTAAATGGACCAGTAGGAAAACAGAATACAGGTATAGAAAAGTACTTAGGGAAAGAAGGAGAAACGACCAAAAATAATAACGGGAACAGAATAATAGAAATCAGCATAGAAAACAATTTAGTGATCGCAAACACAAAATTCAAACATAAGGATATACACAAATTCACAATAGTAGTAGAAAGCAGGAACGAGAAGTCAATTATGACTATTTCTTAATAAGTAAACCAAAATGGAAAAAGGTACAAGACGTCAAAGTAACAAGACAAGCAGAGATATGAAGCGACTACTTGGTAAAGATAGACCTAAAGAATAAAAAAGAAGAAAAAGAAGATAAGAGGAGAAAGAAATCAGCGGAAACTATAAAAACATATAAACTAAAAGAAACAGAGAACCAAAAAAGATATAGAGAAATTCTAACCAAAAAATTTAGAGCAAAATATAATAAAAAAAGGGGTAGAAGAAAAATGGGAAAGATTTAAAGATACCATACTAAACGCTGCGAGAGAGAGTTGCGGGACAAAGAAAATAGCTAATAAAAATATGAAGAAAACAGCATGGTGGACCGAAGATATAAAAGCAAAGATCAAAGAGAAAAAGCAGGCATGGAAGAGATACTTAAATACAAAAAAAACAGACGACTACGAAAAGTATAAAGAAACAAGAATAGAAACGAAAACGGCGGTGAGAAAAGCAAAAGAAGAATCATGGATAAAATTTGGAGAAAAGATGACAGAAAACTTTCGGGAGAACCAAAAATTATTTTACGGAACCTTAAAACAACTTAGGAAGAAAAAGGAATATAATATGATCAACATAAAGGAAAAGGACGGAAAAATAACAGAAGAAGATCAAATAATAGAAAGATGGAAAGAACATTTTGAAGAACTAACAACAGCAGAAAACAGTACAACAGATGAAAAGAAGGAACTAGACGAAAGATAGGAAATCGAAGAAATACAAGAGAAAAAAGTCAGGGGGCCATAAAGAAAATTAAGTTAGGAAAACCACCAGGAAGAGACAAAATAACACCGGAAATTATAAGTTTGTGGAAAATGAAGGAATAACTAAATTTACAGAATTGCTAAATGAAATACTGAAGACAATGATAATACCAAAGGATTGGAATATAGAAATTATACTTCCCATACATAAGAAAGGTGACAAAAGAGAATGTGGTAATTATAGAGGAATTACGTTAATAAGTGTCCCTGCGAAAATACTGGCCAGAATAATTGAGAAAAGTATAAGAGACAGAATAGAAAATACAATAGAAGAGACTAAATGTGGTTTTGGGAAGGGGAGAAGCACACAAGATTTAATATTCATCATTAGACAAATCAGCGAAAAATTTATTAAAAAAGGAAGGGAAATACATATGTGCTTTATAGATTTAGAAAAAGCTTTGGACAGAATACAAAGAGAACAAATATGGAAAGCACTAGAAAAAAGACGAATAGAGGAAAGGGCGATAGAAATAGTAAAAGCAATGTACAGAAGTAATAAAAACGTAGTAAGGACTAACAATGAAGAATCACAAGAGTTCGTAACAGAAATAGGAGTAAAGCAAGAGTAAGCCTCTTGCTGTTCTCAGTAGTGCTAGACGAGGCGATGAAAAATGCAAAGAAAAAGATGAAGAAGATAAAATTGGGATACTGGCAAATAGAACACACAGAAATAAACGAACTGATGTTCGCTGACGACATGACGATAATAGCCGACACAGAAGAGAATCTACAATACAACCTAGAGGTGTTAGAAACAGAACTACGGAAAATAAACATGAAAATATACATAGCAAAAACTAAACGTATGGTAGTGGCAAGAGAGAATATAACACACAAAATAAAAATACAAGAAAAACAAATTGAACAGGTAGAAAGTTTTAGATATCTAGGATCAATAATCGAGAACAACGACAAAATAGATAAAGAAATTAATGATAGAATGGAGATAACAGGGAGAATCTACAATATTCTGATAACGAACTTTTTAGGAAAGAAAGAAGTACCAAGAAAAATAAAAACAGAAGTGGTGAAAAACTGGTGAGACCGTCAATAATGTACAGTAGTGAATCGTGGTCTTTGACAGAAAAACATAAAATAAGACTAAATAAAATGGAGATGAGGTTCCTAAGAAGGATAGAAAATAAAACAAAAGGAGATAAAATTCCGAATGAAACGTACAGACAAGACTTAAAGATAAAACCTATAATGGAAAAAATAGAAGGACAATTAAGGCGGTTTGGTCATATGTGTCGTATGCCAAAAAACAGCTTACTGAAAAGAGTGTATGAATCGCGAGTGTCGGGTAAAAATCAAAGAGGAAGGCCAAGGAAAACCTGGGAAGAAGGAATAAGAGAGGCAGCAGCAAACAAAGGAATAAACTGGGAAGGTATAAAACAAGTAGCCCAGGACGGAAAACTATGGAAAGAAAAATATACAGCAACATAACAAACTCTTCTCCCACCTGCCTTACACCTAACGGTAAGAAGGGCATAAGGATTAAGTAAAGTAAAGTAAAGAGTTGGCCCTTTGGCCACTTTTTATATATGTTTCTTATTTAATTTAATTTTAGATTTACGAAATACTTCATTTATTTTAAATTTTATAATTACACGAACTTCAGATTACTCGTTTACTATCCTACACTTGGTGTCTCAGAACACAGGGCACAATTTCAAAACCTTACTGTTCAAAACTCAAATGGGTACTTGCCGTAAATTTAAGAATTATAGATAAATTTAGTTGTAAGTTAGTAAACACGCAGAATAAGTTCGTTGCAACTACAGTGTTAGTAGTGCAAAAACAAAAAAATGTATTAGTTGACAAAATAAATATAAAAAGGGTAGCTTTAATAAAGAGATTTAAAAAAAAATAAACCCATTTTTGATATTTTTAGTTATAATGTATAACAACAAAATTACACACTTCCATCTGTTTCTTATTTTCAGTGTATTCAATGCATACACCTGAAAACAACTTTATGTTAGGTTTAAATTTTTATTCATTTTTGAACTAAACACTGATACTTATTTTTTATTTTATGTAACATAAATGCAAAAGAAACTATCAAATTTACTGTAAACATTAGGTACATACGTTACATTTTAAGTTTTAATAAAAATAATTCTTGCTTTTTCAAATACTAGAATTTGAAATATAGATTTTCTTGTACGTTGTTGCATGTTTTTGTGGCACGCAAAGCATAATTTCTCGGGCCCGTGAAACTTTGTGCCACAGAAATTTTACAACAGAACCTACAAATTTTCCATTAAGATCACTTTCAGCCTATAAGGGTTATCTTTAGTAGGTAAGAGTTTAATGCTTTCTAAAAGCACAAAGGCGGCCATTTAAATCGTGACACGAACCTTTATGTTACCTTTATAGTATCTGGTGATTATGTCGCCCGTGTGATTTACTGAGCTCTTCTTTGACACTCGTTTAACGGTTATCAAATGCCGTCGGAATATCATCACGCGTGCCTGCTGCGCGTGACTCCACGATTATGAAGAATGCCTTGAAAAATCACTTCTCTATACTTTGAGTGTCGTGTAATAACTCTTTTTTATGCCCTTAAAAGTACACATTTATCACGGCTGGATCCAGTTTAGCTTTTTATTCAAACACGTGTCCACATGAAATATTTTCCATTTTCGGTGCCCGGGGCGCGAGCGTCCGCACGGACGACTCTGACTTAATCAGATTACGGAGATAGAAGAGTTTGTTATTGAACCCCGGATTATCGCGACCATTTCGGTTGTAACTTACGGTCAGGATTTGCGAGGCAGCATTTAAGTGGCCAGCAGCAACCGGGCGTTATCCTGTTATCTGCGAGTTATCAGAAGCTAAGGAGCGGGGCGGCCCTATCCTTAGGCATCTCGCGCCCCGATAGTGATCCGGCAGCGCGGACAGCCGGAGATTTACCTCGAGTTTGCAGTTTGTGTTTCAGCTCCAGGCCATAAGAACTTGTGCTGGTCAGGAATGAGTTGTTCAGCCATGGCTGCATGCAAAATGCATTACGCCGCTTTCATAACGCAGGCACCACCGGAATACGTAAACGCGCCGACTTTTGTGTCCGCCAGCAAAAACGACTACGAAGTGGCGCATCCTTGCAAATGCGCGTCTAGAGCAAATTGCAAATACAAAATTCATAGATATATCAATGTTGCGAAGGGGAAGGCGGTGGTCTGTAACTGCAATACATCACTTCATCAAAGCAACCAAAAAGTTATTGTCAATTAGAAATAGATGGTATAAGTAGTTAGAAATGAAACATAAAACTACTTCAATTGTTTGACCTATGATTAACACTCATATTTCAGCAAAAACTAATAAAAAGGTTGTTTTTGTACATTCTAATTTAATTAGCACTTTTTTGCATTTCTTCCACAATTATAGGATATAAGAAAAAGTACTATTTATAGTCTCTTCAATAATAAAGTGGCCGTTCTAACCTTGAACAAATAAAAACATAAATAATTTTTTCTTTTGTTAAAGTGTACATTATGAGCTATTGCGAAATTACCTAATATCTGGTCCATTCATCTTCATTACTGGTTATAGCCTCAAATCTTTTTCGATGCTCTTGACGAGGTTTTCTGCATAAACATTTGGTAAAGGTAACCATATATTTTTAATATGAAATGACAGCTGCTTCACCGTGTACATTTGCTCTCCTTTGAACGTCATTTTTATGAATATCCAAGCCAATAAAATTAATATCTGTGGACAATGTAGTATCCTTACATTATTGTTTCTATCCACTTCGCAGTTTGATGCAATGTTTAGAGTTATTTTTTTCTTGCAGCATCCAATTGTTCTATCAGAACTAAAATAACTTTTCGGCAGCAAGCATTTCTGGTAGATAGTGCACATTTGCTCAGTTTAAATTGTCCGTAAACAGAAAGAGGAAACAAAAATCGCGTTTAGAGAAATATCCTCAAATATGCACTTTTACAGGGTGCTTTACTGTGCACTGGAGGATCCTATTATTTTTTGCTGATCCCGCTTTCGATAAAGAAGACTATGCCCGTCTCGATACCAATTTTTCTTTGCCCACACTAGTTGTTTTTCCACGTTACTTTTTTGGTAATAAAGGTTTCTTCAAAGGTGATCGACAGAACTTTACAAAAATTACTTCGATTTATATTTGGAGAGACCTAAATTGCTTTCTTGTGGTTTTGTTTCAGCACAGCGTAGCGAAAAGTCCGAAAAGATCGCTTTATCCTTCTTTGTTGTTGTGACGCGGACTAGTCCTTCTCCCAGTTGATTGTCTATATCCTCAATTTTCTTCATTCTGTTCTGATTCTTTCGCATGATGTCTTAAAAATATTACCTTGTATCGTTTCAGGAATTTTGTACGCATTATAAAAACAACGGATTCGCTGGTATCAACAAGACAACATACTAGAAAGCTACATACTATTCAAAAGAGAACAAAATATAGAATCAAACGAATTAACATAGATGGTGTCGCGGTGTTTCCTTACCAAATGATGACAATCATTTTTCTCCCTTTTGCTTTATCTGTGATATAAATTGTTAAAAAAACGTACCCAGAAAATCTATATATAATTTGTATGTAATATATGTATGGTGTATTCACGCGTTGTACTCTTTTGACTTGGATTTATATCAGTTTTTAGGAACTATATGTTAGAACTTCTAAAAATATAAAAGAAAAAAAGATCATCCCTAGAGATCTAGAGCGCATTCATCAAAAATTTATTAAAGTATATAAATAGTGGCGCTTCTACAAGTTTTACCACTGCAGCGCCATCTGACATCATTCGAAGAAGCGTCATTTGTTTTGATTCTGAAATTGTATGTTGTCAGTGAATACAAGAACAATGGCCGCGAAAATCGTTGATCCCGCCAAGTGAAGTGCGTTCTGTGATTCTTTCTTAGTCAAATCGTCGGCTAGAAATTCATATTAATGCCTGGTTTACAGACCTACAGTTATGAGTGAAGGAAAGGTTAGACAATGGTGCCGTTATTTTACAAATGGCCGAACAAATGTCCATGACGAAATGAGTGTCGCCCAGTATCCAGACTGATGAAATCGTTTAAAGTGCCAAGATCGATCTTCGTCGATTGACGATTGTTGCCTGGCTGACAAATTTTCAACTTGGACGCATTTCTGTTTACAATATTGTCAAAACTTGCTCAGCAAATTGGCAAGGGAACCAAAACTGCTCACCGACCACCACAAAGAGCAAAGAATGTCTAGTGGACGAAAGTTTTGGCCGGTTATCAACATAATGGAGATGATTTGTTTTCTCACATTGTTACTGGGGACGAGACGATTTTTCCTACGCCCGAAACAAATTGTTTCATCAGTGGCGACTTCATCCTCACCAAAACCGAAAAGTTTAAACAGAACTTTAAAAAGTCGAAAATTGATGGCTACAGTTTTTGGGACAAAGACGGTGTTCTTTGGTTGTTTCATGGAACGTGGACAACAATTACAGCTGACGTTTACTGCAAATGTCAAACACTTGAGACGTGCGATCAAAACAAACGTGCAACTGTCATTTGCTTCATCCTCTTCACGATAACGCGCGTCCTCACCTGCTGCAAAAACCATTGAGTAAGAATTTTTCGTGGAACTTTCAACCACCGTACACACTGCACTAAGCCATACTTCTCAATTTTAAACGGTGGCTGGGTGGACAACGTTTTAAAACCGAAGACGGACTCAAAAACCTTGTCAACTGGTTCAACTCTCAGGCGGCAAGCTTCTATGCAGATTAAAGAAGAACGTACCCAGAAAATGCTTAGAAGTGAACGGCGATTATGTAGGAGTATTAGATTGTACCTAACTAATGACAATAAAATTTGTTTTTAGAATACATTTTTTCTTGACCAAAGGCTTACTTTAGAATCGCCTTATTTAACTATTCTAATATTATTATCAAAATAAAACTTTTTTAAATAATGTTTTTATTATATTTTATTTCTCACTTATTAATTTATTTACAGTACGAAGTAAGCGGCAGGTAAGAATAGAAACAAAATAGCGGTAGTGTCAGAGAACCTCCATTTTGGTTGAACGTTTATAAAACATTTAGTAATTGATTTGCCGTACTCAGCTGTTTTTTTACGATGTTGAAAATCGAATACCGAGCCGTAATTAAATTTCTCATCAGAGAAGGTTTTAGTTTTAATGATGTTTGGAGGGGCAGGCGTGTAAATAGCCGTGCCCTCGTGGTGCGGTGTGGGGAACTAAGTATGGCCCGTTTTGAAAAGTAAAACGCTGAAGCCCAAATCGTCCCTTAAAAGGCCGGCGCGAAAGCGGATGGGGCGGCTACCAATATCAACCGATAAGTAATTGCCAAATCGCTCACCTGTAATCGGCTTCGGCGGCGATGGTTTCACGGTGGCCACCTTGTTGCGATGTCTTCGTGCCTGGAACACAACCGCATTGGCTGGGGTGCGATGCGAAAGTCTTGCGGGTTGGTTAAGCACGACCGAATTGGCCGCGTTGCGGGTCAAATATCTCTTGCGGGGTAGTTATCTGCGGGTTGGTTGAATGGGGTCGCACTAGCCGCGTTGTGAATCGAGTATTTCGCCGGGCTTCGCGCCTGGCTTAGCGGTAGGTCTTTGCGGGAAATCTTAATTCGACAGCACTTTTCGTCTCAAAGGGTGCCGCCGACGGCGTATGCAGACTTTCCGGCTGAGCAAAAGCCCATATGCCGTTTTGTGTGCGATAGCAAAACGTGGCGGCAAATATCAAAGCCACCAGCATGCCGCCGCGATACACAAGCGGTTCAAGGCCGAAAAGGCCGCCACACCAATGTTAAACATCAAGGTCGGGAAATTGGCAGTGACCATTACTTGGTTGAGGTTAAAATGAAGATCAACGCAAAGTTAATTAATAAGACAGTCTCAGAAAACTGAACATTTATACAACCAAGTATAAAATTCCACAAGGTACAAGACGAAAATACCAAAAATAGGTATATTAAAAATTTAGAAGAGGAGCTTAGTATGATAAATTGAAAAAACATTGACAATCTAGACGAACTGTGGAATATGTTTCAAACAAACATCTGCAAAGTGGCTGAAGAAGTATGTGTCGTAAATCATGATGAAAGAAAAATTACGGAAGTAGAAATATACCCGGAAAGAATATCTTAATATCAGAACGAAACAGAAATACATAAGGTACAAGGAACAAAGAAAAATGTTAAAGATCTGGTACTGCAAGCAAATAGCAATACCTGGGAGGAATTTAGAAATAAAGTGGAGAAAAATAGTAAAGAAAATGCAAAGCTATTGTGTAGAACGTTAAAAAATCTAAGAAAGGACAAAGGTAATGGTTTTAAATAGATAAAAAATAAGGAAGCTAAAGTCTTAGCTACAGACAAACAATTTATAGATAAATGGCGTAAATATTTTATGAAAATGTTTTGTGGCGACGCTGAGGTACATACCCATAATTTGGTGAACACTGGAATCACCGTCAAATCAGAATATCTAACAGTTAAGGAAGTTGAAGATGCAGTGAAGAAAATAAAGAATGGGAAAGCGACGGGGCAAGACACAGTAGGGCTGAAATGATCAAATGTGTGGGAAGAAATGGGAAAGAACTCCTACATAAAATATTAATATAGCCTGGGTTACAGGAAAAATCCCTGGCAATATTGCCAATCTATAAAAAACAGGATCCCATAAATTTTACTAACTACAAAGGAATCTCCATATTAGTAGTAATAAGTAAAGTATATGAAGTAATATTGAGAGAAAGACTAAGATCAATAGTTGAGACTACACTCGATTACAACCAAGCTGGGTTCAGACTAGGGAGAGGAACCACAGACATAATATTCAGTCTAAGACAATTAGCTGAAAAGACCCATGCACGTAACAATAATTGATTCTTGTGTTTGTAAACCTGCAACAAATCTTTGGTAGTCCGCCAAGAAAAAATTGTGAACGCAGCGTTATTGAGAGCCATTAAGAGCATCTACGAAATTACAAGATATGTAATAAGAACAAATAATTGGGTATCTAATTATAAGGAGTTTATAACCAACAAAGGGGTACGACAGGGTGGTGAGTTGAGTCCGTTGTTGTTTATTATTTTGATGGAAAAAATCTCAAAAAAATGTGAACAGGAAATAAGTGGATTCAGAGTAGAGGTAAGACAATTGCGACCAGTTGTGATTTATGCCTATGATTTAGTGTTAGCGTACACAGAAAATGATCTACAAAGGAATATAACAAGCTGGAATAAGGCAATAAATGAGTACGGTATGCAGATAAATATAGATAAAACTGAAGTTATTATTATAAGTAAACAGCAACTATTCGTATTAATAATAGTACAATACAACAAATTGACAATTTTAAATATTTCGGATCAATAATTAACGCACAAGGACACTTAGAACCTAAAATTAATGCAAGAATAAAAGCAGCAAATGGACTCTACTACGCTCTCAACAAAACGTTTATTAGAAAAAAGAAAGTTTGCATAGAAACTAAAGTTAAAATATTTAATAGAGTGTTTACGCCTGTCATAATTGAAGTGAAGAAAATATGGAAAATGGGCGTGGACAAGAAAATAGGAAGGAGAAGACCAAGGAGAACTTGGAGCAAAGCATTGGGCAAAATACTACAGGAAAAGTACCTAAACTGAAGACAAGCTGATACATTAGCGAAGGACAGAAGTAGGTGGAGAAAAGTACTACACCGTAAGGTGGAAGAGAACCGATTATGTATGTATATGTATGTATTATATTAAACAGCGCTTGGGTGGTGTGTACGGTAAATATTAGCATTTATGCTCCATTACAAAGGAATGGGCAAGACAATTTTTGAAGAAACATCGCCCTTGCGCAGCAAGATTAGGATCCTTAATATGATGCGAACGTATTCTACATGAACTCCTTTATATGAAAGTGAGTTCTTTGACTTTTGGTAGCGGCTTGAATATAGCAACGTGTGACCTATTATAAATAATTTCTAAACTTCTATCACAACAACAAAAAAGAGCCAGTGGAATGGCGCAGACCAAACAAAAAAACAAACAAGAATTTCAACAATGGCTCAATCGGCAAACATACAAACGGAATTTTGCTAACTGATTTTTTAAAGAAAATAATACAATGCTAAACGTAAAGTGTTACATCAGGTTACTGCATAAATTGCGCGAAGTTATCAAGGAAATTAGGAATGGTATGCTGAATCAAATTGTATCTGTCTTCTGCGAGGTAACATCCCCCACTTCCTGTCCATAACGCTCCGACTGCCCAAATTGCTACAAAAGAGTATGGCTTTTAAAACGTTTTCCACCTACACTGCAGATGAGACCTACTCCCCAGTAATTACTATCTATTTTAAAAGAGAAAACTTCGAGGTAGAAAATTTAACAAAGATGAAGAGTTACAGGAGGCTGTTTTGAAGCATATAAAGATTTAGATCATTTTCTTAATGTATTTAAATGCTAATTTCGAGATGTAATAAATGTGTTGAAGTAGCCGGAAGGCATATTAAGAAATAATCTTATTGTTTTACTTCTACCACTCCTAAAATATAGTCGGCTGGAAACTTTCGCTGTATATCTTGTACGTTCTTAACATTACAATAAATAAAGGAAATAACGATTATAGTATTTCAAAAAAGTTTTTTGATATTTTCTCTGGAATCAAAAATTTTGTTTGTAATTTAATATTTTATATTATCTGAGTACATATAATCATTTGAAAAACTTGCCTAATTTGATGGAAGAGATTTTATTACATCATTTTTTTTCTTTTGCATATTGGGGGTTTTAATATGCCAATGCATCTGATTTTTTCTCGGACTGATGACATTTTACAAAACTCTCTTAGTATTTCTTATAATTATTTAATGTTAAATAGTTTATGATTCCGAGAATTGAATTTCATATAATTCGAAAATCTTATATAACTAACTTATTTTTCAAAGTTAAATAGAATTACCTTTACTTGAATTGCCATATTTATGTGTTTGGCTAACATTTTAGATTTAATTAAATTTTGAAAATATACACTTTGGGATGTTAGCATTTTATCAACATACGTATTCAGATATTCTATATTTATTAATTGTAAGACATTCGTAATAGAAGAAAGATAATACTTTTTGCATTAGGAAAGTTAGATATTGTAATTTGTTTTTCTTTGATTTAATATTTGACTTATAATAATTAACAAATTTAATTATTAGTTCTACTTCATTATTCATGTAAATTACATTAATTACCTAGTTACCTTTTGCAAAATCTGTTGTACGTATGGTATATATGTGGTCTGCTTCTACAATACCAAACTTTAATATAATAAACAGTTTGCGCGGTCACAGTGTAACCTGGCAGCCAATGGAAGTGGACTGTGAGCACGACCATACTTGACGCATCAATTGGAAGTTAGATTCCGGTGAACGAGCACATGTAGTATGACGATGATCGCTGCATTTAAAATGACTGAGTTGATAAACAACGAATCTGCATTTAGTTCTGCGCAAAGCTGGAACGTGTGTCTGCATAAGCTAATCTAATAATTCAAAAAAGCATAATGTAAGTTATTCAGAAATGGTCGGAAATTTGTGGAAAGGGGTTTACGTTCTGGAAGCCCAGCAACTAGCAGAACATCAGAAAATGTTGAACATGTACGGGCTACAATCAATAAAGGTTTCCAATTGAGAATCCGAGAACCAGAATGAAAGGGAGGGGTTCTTAAAATTAAATTGTGTGAACTTTTGATGGAAAATCTTGGCACCAAATTTCTGGATGTTTTCAAAACTTTTGAAAGGAGCGAAATTCTAGGCCGTTTGCAAGATTCAGGCCAATACGATGAAGCTATTATTTGCGATTTCAACACAGGACTTTGCAGAATATTTTGAACAGTGAAAACGATCATGAGCGAAGTATCTAAGACCCCAAGATTTTTGTATTACAGGGAACTAAAGCTACGTATGATATATTTTTATGATTTTTACAGTTTTTTGTTATTTTATTTGTATCGATTAATAATTTCTGGACAAAAAGTGTAGTACCGGAATTATCACAACCGTTCAAAATCAACCAATTTAAGTCTACGATATATTCATTAACTAATATTTAAAAATAGCAGTTGAATGATGTACTATTTATACCTAGCGATTTCTTGCTACGTTCTTGGTTTATTACGCCGAAATTTATTTCCAAATCTTAACAGAGAATTGAACGTTTTAAGCATAACTACAATTATTTTAATGACAACATATCCGCTCGTAGCATGCAGTTGAGATTACTTGAAATATTACTTGCGTAATTTTAAAACTTTGTGGAATCTTTTCAGTACTTGGTTTGTTATTGAAATGAAGTTTAGTAAAGCTGTTATTATTTTTATAATTGTCATGATTAGCTTAATTGAAATTTATTGCTTGATTCGATTACCTCAAGAATTTTTTGAACCTATTAACCACACTAATCTTTATTTATGATTGCTAAAAAAGATGTTTTAGAATACTATATACTTCATTTTTGATATATTTTTTTTAATTTTTATTCTAAAGGTTATCATTACTTCTTCAAATTTGTGTTTGTTTCGTAGGATTTGGAATGTTTTAAAGCGATGTTAGTTAGGCTTGAGGCGAAAGAAAACACGCGGAGCGGGATCCGGTGAGTGGATTGATCAAACGTTGTCACTACATTAAGATACTAAGCGCCTAGGAGATATCTCAGCAGCGCTTGGATGTAAATGAAAGTTTTAGTCATGCAATGCGACTAGACAAGTGAAGAAAAATGGCATGTTTATGTCCAGATTGCTTTGGAAACCGCAGAATAGAACGTCTTACTGCATGGATGTTTATAGGTGCTCATATACTGCGAGGTCTTTCTCCTCTCTTAAGCACTACAGAACCAATACTTCTGAAACTCCCTACTAACAACAAATTTGATTTTCAATTAAAACTAAAAGCCCAAGACCCAAGTTGAAAGTAAAGAACGTTGTGCTACCACGAATTGTTATGAATATACGCTTCGACAGTAAAAGCTTTCTGCCCGTTTGTCCACGACATGTTTGTTAAGAGTCTCTTTGGACAACATTTTCTATTATTTGGGTTTAATGAAATAACTTCTCCTAATTTTTATTTTATAACTTTTTTAAAATTAGAGATAATTTTTATCCCATTTTGTATATTTTTTGGCCATTCGAATTCGCCAAAGCAAAACTAAAACAACAAATAATGGAATTATGTCATAAATTTAAATGGAATTAATTGTAAAGTTATGTATAAAAATCTGTTACACTTGATGTTCAATGTGATGTATTAAGTAGCTTAAGACATTGTAAAATTATTCGGCATTTGTCAATCCGGGGGCTCTTTTTTTAACTTTTCCGATAATCTTTATAATTTGTTTTTTGGTTGTTCTGTTTTTTTATAAGTTTGCTCAAAATATTTTTTAGGTGGTCTTATTATCTTCTAGTAAAAATGTATCTGTTAACTGTCTACATCCTTAAAGAAAAGTTACTAATAGGATGTAAAATAAGTTAATTCTAGAGTTCTCCAAAATAACATTAGAATTTCATTTAAATTTCATAATAGACATTTTATTTAATTTTTGCATATAGCAAGAATTTTTTAATTTCAATCAACAATAAGTTTAAGTTTGAGCTTATTTAGTTTTATGAATTAAAAACACAAATTATTTTTTATTAGAGAATTTTATATATAATAGTAATTTAATACATTTGCAATACATGCATACTTTTTATTTGTACAATTATTTTGTTTTGATTCCATCACTTAACACACATAATAATTTAATTATCGGTTACTGACTTTGAATTTGATGAGATGTAGTCCTTTGTATTAATATGTAGTGCAACGGTGAAAAGGCTAAAAGAATTTGTTTATCAAGAAGTCAATGTATAGAACGTTCAGTGCCGCTTTTAAATTGACAGCTTATATTCTGCTCTAATAAGCGCGCCATTTGTGTAGAAGATAACGCTGCCAACAAATTCTAAAATGAATTGTAAGTTACACGTCACTGAACTTAATTTTTTGTTCGTTTATGAGTACATTAGGTTACATGTTTTTTAAATGCCATTTTCAGTTGATACAGTCTAAAAGGAAAAAAAGGCAATTATAATAAATGGTATTTCTGGGTATTTAATAATAATATTTATCTATTTTGTACTATAAAGTGCAGTTAGAAACAATCTTTAATATTTTTTGAAATTCAATACGAAGGCATTTACTGGAGACACGACATTAAAAACTAAAATATAGAGAAAGCAGACGTATCAATTGGGGTCTTGGTTTTTATTTTTATTATAAATACATTTTTCATCACTAGCGACATTTATAATCTTTTTCCCCGCGAGAGTCGTCTAGTGCAGTTGAATATCTTACTTTGTATTAAAGTTGCTAGACGATTTTTTGTCGGGCGTAAAACTCATTTTACAACTGAGACAACGCGACTTTTGAGATCGTAAAGTTTTAAAATGGAAAGTATTTATGCCCTGATTAACGTATTAAAACGTCACGCTATCGAGCGCACGTTCTTTATCGCGAATAAGTTTGTTACCGAAACTTTTTAAATATTCCTGTTTCTGGGCCGCTGCGTTCCGAAATCGATGCAGCGAAAAGGCAAATAGCAGAAACACGTGCGGATGATACTTAGCGAAATACGGGATTACCAATGTTGAGACCATTAAAAATGTCGCTACGGATTTAGATTTTCGTTTTAAATGTATGTTATGTACGACAGAGAAATAAGTTATTTATAACTGAAAATGTGTAAAACATACCAAAAATTTGTTTAATAATGCAATTAATATCTTTAAAAATATGGTGTGCAGTAACATTTAGTTAATATAAAATAAAAAAATCTATTCAAATTACAGTCTATTTATGGATAAATTACCCAAAATTGGTAAAGTAAATGCTCGCTAGTAAGCCTGGAAATTTTGACGTAATAATTCGTATAATTCAAATATAAAATATATGCTAGAGCGTACTGATATATTCGTAAAGAACAATTTTATTATAAAACTATTAATATAAAACATTTAGCCTAATTACTTATGTGTCCTATAAATTCTAAATTTACTGCAGTACCTTTTTGATATCTCGGTGAGATTTTTCTTCTGCTTTTTACTAAGAGTGTTATAATGTTTATAATCTGTTTAAATAAACATTTGGCTGACCTTAATAAAATAACATGTGTGTATGTTCCTCCAGTAATTAATTACATTTAATTTAACACAGGACAACTAAATATGATTTGATATTTAGTTTAGTTTGATATGTCAAGAGAAGGGAGTCTTTTAAATCTATTTGTTGCATCATTGTTTTTTAAAAGATTCACCATTTTTGGATGGTATTAGAGACTAAGATGATATTTTTTACTATTTAGTGTAGCGCATACTTCCCCTTTCATAGTTTTCATCTGTGGATCATGGTATAATGTTTTATTTTTATATACCATGGGCTGTCTCTTACGGTTCTTAATATTTTTTTTACTGAAACTGTTGCAGCATTTCCTAGTTTTAAGTACTCGTGTGTCTCATAGATGTATACCGTACATTCACACGTATTTCAAAATTACTTTGTAAAGTAGCAGTCTGTTATCTAGGGTATGTTTCGAATTTCTTTCAATTAACCACTATAGTTTGGTGAACTTTAAGTCCAATTGTTTAAGGTTAGTCAAACTGTGTTGTACCTACATTAATTATCTACCCAGATGGATCTTTAAGTACTTTGTATCTTCTGAGTGAGACAGCTGTACATTGTTCAAAGACTCGTATCTTTTTTTAAGAGTAAAGATCGCACGGACGGATTTTGATTTATTGGCCTTAATGCACCATTTGTATAACCAATCTTCTAATAAATTTAAGATGGTTTGAAGATTTTCCGATGGAGTTACTGCATTTTTGTGGAGAACCAATATAGTGATGTCAACCACAAATGTAGCTATCATGGTTTGTTGTATGGTAGAAATGTCTGATGTGTACAGTAGCTTCCCCGAGGAATCTTAGAGTTTATGTCATACAAGTTTGTTAATTCATCTTGAAACTTAATTTGAATATATTTGTCTGACAAGTAGGATTTTTAGTAGTTTATGGAAGATTCTGTTTAATTCTCAGGAATAAACTCATATACCAGACTTTATAAAAAGCTTGGGTTATGTCTAGGTGATGTCTGATAAGTTTTATTCACGATCCTGTATACTTTTTTAATAGTGGCATACTCAGTTTTGAAACTAAACTGGTGGTTGGAGATCAGCTCATATTTTTCAAGTAGTGGGTTCAATTTCTTGAATAGAACATTTTCAAACACCTTTGATGTTACTACGAACAAACTAATAAAACAGTCAGATCCTGCTTCTTCAAGTCTTTCTGGCTTTACTATAAGAATAATGTGAGCTACAGATTTCTGTTGCACTTTTAAAACCTTCCTCTGATAGTTCCATTCGAAGCTTACCCCTAATAAGAACTTATCCTAAGGATTTGTTTGGATTTATATTATTTTTTATTGTAGATTTAATTTCCTTTATTTAGAAATTTTAAATTGGTAGGTTTAGTTGGTTTGCAGCATCGAGTTGTTCTTGAACCCCTTTTTATCTTTTTTTAGTTGACCCGACATGATGTAATCAAAATAGTGCGGTAAGGTAATGAGCAAATATTTCAGCTTTCTCTTAGGTGTTATTTTTTCTAAACGTTGTGATTTCTTTAAGTTCTTAGTGGCACTCCAGAGATAACAATTTGTTGCTTCCGAACAAGAGAAATTTGCTAGGTTAAGTTTTAAACGTCTAGTCTTTTAGTTCTTTAGAAGAATACTTTCCTGATCTCTTGTTGCTCTGTCAAAACTATTTTGTCATTGGGTGATTCAGTTAGAATTTTTCTTATAATTCAGAACTTGTATTCTAAGGCAATTGTCTATCTAATTAATTCACTGAGAATTGATTAGCTTATATTGTTATTCCTTGAAGGCTAATCTAGGTGCTGATTCTCAAGTTGAATTATATCTGTGTTTAAATACTGTTGCGATTAACTACACTAAAAGTGGCTAAAGTGGATTGTGAAAATATCTAAAGATTGTTCAACTTTAATGTAATTTTGTATTATATCTTTGTTATACAAAAATCAACTAAATATGGAATTATCCTTTTATCAGAGAGTTGTTGTTGAAGCTATCCTTGCTCATTGATTTTAAGTCAAAGTCCCATTGTTCTTTCTTTAAAACGAGTTTAGGAGGGCAGTATGACGCTGTTGTTGTAACTGAAGCAGTGTAGGATTTAGCTACATTTGATGCCTGTTTGTGCTCATGCTGATATTTATTTAGTTGGAAATGTTTTTTGAAGCTACTAATGATGATCCGAGTGCCTTGTGCTATAGACAGTGAACCTTGGTATTCTGTTTATGAAGCCGAGCAATGAATATCTGAAGCTTTTGATTATGGTTGGTAAAGCCGTTGGCCGTGCGCTTTGGAGATTATGATTATTAAAAGGTTTAATATATTGTTCATGTTTTCTGCCGATCGATCTTTATTTTTTCTAATTTATCTAATTTGGTGCCATAGATTGTGACTGTCGAAAAGTTATTTGATTTGTATATACTGCAGGTAAGATGAGTATTAACCTTTGTATTTGTTCTGTTCATTGACTGGTTGCTTATTTGGGACGAAGTGATGGAAATTTTCTGCTTCGTATTTCCTTGTAGATCTTGCATCTCTTGCAGGCCGAGACAGTTTTAGGCTTGTTGGAGGATTTTGTTGGGTGTGTACCACCGTACTTTACACACGTAAACTGCCATGTGCAGGATTTCATAGTGTTGGCAGTTTACATATTGAGGAATTTCTTTTTTTTGCGAAGCGATTCGATTGTAAATATATGCGTTCAATTTGCTTGTTACTAAGTCAATACAGAAAAGACAGTGACTTTAAATTTTAATTCGTTTGTCAGAAGTTTTATATTTACCACAAGGATAATAATAGTGGAAAACAGACTTTTACTTTTTTAACGCCAAGTTACTGCCTGCTTCTATTGCTTTTTGCACCAGAATATTTAATTTTTGATGGTATTAATGTCGCACTTATTTCATTCGGATTAGCCGCAGTCTGCGTGAATGTCTGCTTTACAAGAGCCAACCCTGAACTCAGAAGCTATTTGAAAACATCTTTTTCGTTAACCTTAAATTTTTTAAATTATATTCTTCGTTTATAGATTTAAATGTTGTCGTAGTGTGTAGATACGTTTTTTAGATAAATTTTAAGTTACACGTAGTTTTATGAAATGCATATGAATGAAGGCACATCGCCTCAGTTACATTTCTACATTTATTAATTTGTTAATGTAAAGAGCCTTGTTTTTAACCTATTTTTGTTTATTATATTTATTAGTCTAAAAAATTGATAAAACAAGCAAGGATACTGATTTTTAAAGTATAAAATGCTTTTTTTACTGCATAGAAAGGAATATTTCATCCACATAAGTTTATTTCTGGTAACCTAAGATAGAGTAGCTTTTTTTAATTATTAGCGCGCTTACCGGCACTGCAGCACCAATGGCTTATTGTGCCTACTAATATGCACTTAAAATTAGGACATCACATACACCCATGGGTTGAGCAAAACTCGTACTCGCCTGCGCCGGCTCAGGACAGAGCAACGATGATCTTGACCACTGAGCCATTATAACCGCTAAGATTAGAGTATCACTCTCAAATATTGAAGTTGAATTCAGTCATAACTCTAAAGATGAGTTTAAAAGATAAAACTGTTATTTTTATTTTTAGCTCTAATATATTGTAACGTTTTTAAATGCATATTTTCAAACATGTTAGGTGTGTTTTTTAATTTATTTTATGGTATACTACAAACAGATTTTCTAAGTTTTATGCATATTAACAGCAGTAATTTCAGCGTTTACTGTAAACCGCTAGGAGTTATAATATATAACATTATACAATAGAACCCCTATAAGTCAAATGCCGACAATTCCAAGTTTCTAGTTGTTTCCGTCAAATTAGCAAAATCTGCAAAATGTTCGAATCTGACAATTTGAACAGAAGATTTTACAATATTTGTTTATTGGAACTTATGCCATTTATTTTTATTGGACTCTAAACAACAACTAGTTTATTCCTAGCAAATTCAAAAGTTTCAAATAGATTTAATAAACAATAAATGTATCGGTAAGCAACAAGTCATACAGCACAAGAGAATTTAAGGATGAATTATAGCGGACAATTTTTGATGCGATTTAAAATCAAATATTTAGAAAATTTTTAGGAAGCCAAAATTTTTCTTTATTGGAAGCCTTTAATTGATTTGTAATTTTAGATAATGGAATCGCATTTGTTTCTTTTATTTTTGTTATATGCATACAATGTTTTGGCAAATCTATTCACATTTATTTTAATAAAAGGGCAAGTAGACTAAAATTACCATTTTTAAATTTTATTTATATATGTACATTAAAAAAATAAAAGATGTGTGGAAGACAAATAAAGAAAATTAAATAGAAAACTACATTTTAATTAATACATTAATGTTCTTTATTCATTTTCACAAAACTTGTTAAATGTAATATTGATTAATTTGAAATTTTTGTAACTCCCGTCGTTTTTAATTTTAAGAAATTCTATTTTATACTTATTAGAGATGTCACAAGAGTAGTTGTAATACAACTTTGATTAACGAAAAGTTTCCATAGAATTGATATTGATTATATAACAAAAGTTTCTTAGGTAAAAAACTAGTAAGTGACAATTATAGAAAACATAGTAAGCAAAATACAATTATATGTATTGCTGCCTGGTAATTAATTGGTCAATGTGTAGATATAAAGCAAAATATTTTTTTTAGTTGAGAAAGTACCTAAATCTATCCTTTTTACTCCTGTTTGTTGTTTTTTTGGATGCTATTATATAATAACATAAAAAACCTACAGAACATCGTTCAATTATAATTTTTTATAAACTAAAGAGAAGAAATGAAAGTTTCAGCTTCAAAGTTATTAAAATTGTTTTACATTTCCACAGTTCTCGCCAGATTTAAATGGACTTATGTTTCTCAGATATATGTATGATACTTAGATATAGACCGAAAACGGAATGAATCGGATAAATGAATTGAGTGATAGAACTATAAATATTTTCAATATTTATATCTCTTGAGAACGTTAGTGTAAAAATTTTTTTATTTATTGTTCTGGTTTTTTAAATTCTTCTAAACGATAAATATTTTTTGTTGCTACAATTTTAATAGTTTTTATATATATTATTTACTTTGTTAATTTGTAAATATGCTTCTTTCTTATTCATGTTTGCAAACTTAGGATGTATTCTTAAAAACCTTATAGTACCCGCCAAAATTTTTATTTTTGCCCTTACACTTTATATATTATTACCTTTAAAATGGAAAAGTATTTTTTAGGTTTTCTTGATGCTGTTATTCTGGAGTTAACTTTGTAATTGTCCTTATCTTTAAACACTTGGCTACTATTTGACCCATTTTCCTTGATGAAAATTTCTGTTTTGATATTTCCTACAGATTGTTTTATTTTGTTTAGATTTATTAACCTGTTTAAAATTTAGTTTACTGAATTGTTACTATAATTTATTCTACTATATCGTGTACAAGGTGGTGGATTGCATACGCGAAGAAAAATATTTTATTGCCTCTAGCCACTTTAAAACCGCCTTGTCGGTAGCAAAATGCCTTTCGTAACGTGGCTGTTCACAAGAATGATTTCATTTCACTTGTTCACCGTTAACGATAGAATTAAAGTAGTTAAAGGTGCAATTCGTTCTATATAATTTTCGTTTGAAACCTCTTATACCATTTCACGTTAATGGAACGTAAAATCACATTCTTACTGTACACCTTGACAATTTTGCAGTAAAAGTTGCTCCAGTTTTTCGTCTACCAAAGTCAAACGATAGAACACACATCAATATTGAACATATGGTGCATAATGCTCACATGACGGCTACTCCTATACTACATTAGCTAGTGTCCTTGCTTGTGAAGTGGGGAACATTACTGAAAATGTTGACATTAAGGGAGTATTTTATCTTATTCAGCACAGAAATTTAGCTCGGGTGTAATTTACTTTTTTAAAAACTTCAACAAAAACCTTACTTCAGTTCATTTATTTCACTTATAGTAGTTTCGTCTTTTTTATAGTAGAATTTTGCTAATTATTTGATTTATAACCTTTTGATTGTTTTATAAAATGTTTTTTGTTATGCCAAAAATTTTAGTTTTGAATCAGAATGCTTTTAAATCTTTATTAGAATAATTTATAACTTATTTTTTGTCGTAGCATATTTCTTATACCTTTTCTTGGTACTTCATAGTACATCTTCCATATTTTTGCCATTTGTGAGATTTTATATAAACATATTTTTTCTCTACGTTTTTCATGTATTATCTTAACTATTTTCTCTGTAGACTACTGAGTTGTTCTTTTCGTTAAGTTCCGATACAATATTTCCAGTTTGGCTGCAACGTTTGAAATAATATTTTTTAGCTGATCTCATTGTTCTTTTGAAAGTTTAATAGATGATTTTTAGGTATCAGTTTATGATTAACATTAGTCTTTTCTTTGCTGCACTTACGGGCACTGCAGCCTCATGGGCTGGTTGAACCATCTTTGCCACCGCTTCGCCAACAGTAGTTTTATGTAATCTTACTTAATACGGTTAGAGTAGATAGAGTTTGCGCAGACCGTAATTATTCCGTGGCAAAATATTTGGGGGTTTTACCCAGCCAAACTATACGAAATATTTTCTCTCCTCTACATTCACTAAGGTCGAATGTTGATCTTTTTATTTGACCAACGTAAGAACGTTGTAACGCGCACTTCTGCATAGCTCAGTTTGTCGATTTATACTTGCCGCGGATATCGCGTATATTAAAATATTTATATATTGAAATTGCCAGATGTAAAACGTCATATCGTAAGGTTGAACACCTGGCAATACTGTAACCATAAAATATTAGCGATTTTATATTAGCAGCGCATAATTTTTGCAGTGTAAAAATGCCGAGTTTTGAGGCGAATAAGAGTCATTTGCGGGAACTTTCGATTTACTTCTTTAATTTGAAAAATCTGCAGCTTAGGCCCATATATTGCTTGTAGAAGCATATGGTGTGGATGCTTTAAGTGAGAGAAATTGTCGCGAATGGTTTCATAAGTTTGAGAACGGTGAGTTTGACGTCGAAGACAAAGAACGTAGCGGAAATTGGAAGCATTCTTGGAGGAAGATTCCTGCCAAACGCAAGAAGAACTTGCACTTACATTAGGAGTGACTAAACAAGCAATTTAATATAGTTTAAAATCGTTGGGAATGATTCAAAAACAAGGAAATTGAGTTCCATATAAATTGAAGCCGAGAAACGTTGAACGACGATTTTGCACATGCGAAATACTGCTTGCTACTGCTTGCTGGTAATTAAAAATGGATTTACTATGATAACCCAAAGAAGAGAAAATCATGAGGATCACATGGCCATGCTTCAACATCGACAGCTAAGACGAATATTTATGGAAAAAAACTCATGTTGTGTATTTGGTTGGATCAGCTTGGTATTGTGTATTATGAGTTGCCCAGACCGAACTAAATCATTACTGGGGTTTCTAGCCAACATAATTGATGAAATTGAGCTGAGCACTCAAGGAAAAACGTGGTCATTACTACCCCAGACACGAGAAAATTATTTTCCTGTGTGATAATGCTCGTCCACATGTTGCGGTGCCGATCAAAACGTACTTGAAAACACTCAATTGGGAAGTCTTACCCCACCCGCCGTATTCACCAGACATTGCCCCTTCCTTTTATCACTTGTTTTGATCGATGGCACATGCCCTGTCTGAGCAGCACTTCACATCATATGAAGATACCAAAAATTGGGTCGATTCGTGGATAGCCTCAAAAGATAAAGCGTTCTTCCGACGTGGTATCCGTATGCTGTGAGAAAGATGAGAAAAAGTAGTGGCTTGCGATGGACAATACTTTGAATAAAACATAAGATTCCGTTATTTCACAATAAATGCCGAATATTGGATGAAAAACGGCGAAGACTTATTTGTACGCCATTTAAGATTTTTTTATGGGCGCATTTATCGGCACTGCAGCCTTAAGGGCTTATTGTGCTTACTAATATGCACCTTAAATTACGACATCACACACACCCATGGGTTGAGCGAGACTCGAACTCGACCGCGCCAGCTCAATGACAATGATCTTGACCTCCGAACCATCGCGGCTCCCTCTTTAAGATTTCGTGCATGAAAGTGATAACATATAAAGGAAACATTGTGACCTAGTGTAGGGCGTATTCCAGTGCATAAGTTTACAATTTATTGACAAAATGGCGGAAAATGGTAAAAAAAATGTCCTGCGACTTGTCGACGAAGTCGGCGCTACATACGCCGTAACGAACATGCGTTTGCCGCCCTTCCACCCCGATAAAGTCACAATATGGTTCACCAAATTGAAACTCGATCCACCGTACATAGGCTAGTGAAAGATGACCACAAATTCAGTCACATTTTTTCTCAGCTGGATCAGAGGTACGCAAACGAAGTTGAGAATGTCATCACTGGCCCTCCAGCGGAAGGCAAGTACAAAAAAATAAAACACGAGCTGCTTAAGCGCATATCAGTGTCGGACAATATCCGCATACAAAAGTGCTCACAAGTGAGAAAATCGGTGATCGTACCCTATCCCAAGTTTTTCAATACCAAAAAACTGGCTGAAAGTACTACCTGAAGAGTTTATCGTAAGCATGTGGAAAAACCACCTCCCTCAGCGCGTCCTAGCTGCCACTAGTGAAAGAAGAAAAGGGTTTTATCGCCGCGGTTTTAAACAGCTCGAATTTAGATGCGACGAATATGCTTGTGGAAAAAATGAGAAAAATGATACTGGATATTGACGAAATCTTAAAAAATCCGCAGGGGCAAGACAGGTCGCAACACCAATCGCGGCAAGAGTGCTAACAGAGAGTTGCGTTGGTACCACCACATATTTGCTGAAAAAGCCAGAATCTGTCGTTAAACATGCAATATCTGCAACGAGCGACTCAAAAACGACCAGAGCCGTTATTAAACGCGGATCTGGGTCTCGCCGCATTTTTATCAGTGATCGCCTTACCAAGATATCACTGATACGGGCGCTGATATATGCGTATATCTTAATTTTTCTTAGTACTAGTCATCTATTTCTATAAAAAATACACGAAAAACCAAAAAATTTCCTTTGCGTTTGTTTTCGCCCACAAGGTTTTACATTATTTGATGTATTTTGTCTGCATCGTAGTCACTAGTAAGGGGATAGTGTAACAGAGCGAAAACTCGAAAAAATATCTTATAATATAATTGTCTTATCTCCCTAACTTTCTTTCTTTCTTTTTAAACTTATAAATCTATCTCTTCCTAGACCTTTCAACCGACTTCTTTGAAACTTGCACTCTACATTCAAAACTATATTTGATAATTCGGCCTTCTAACTTTAACCGTTTTTGAATTATTTAAATATTTTGATTATTGTATTGTATAGATGTCACACCTGTGACAGATAAAAACTCTTTTTTTTTAAAAACAGCGCCATCTGTTGAACGTAAAAGCAAAGCCACAACAACTCGTGGCGGGGTACAGCTACTTTAGAATAAAAACAAAAATTCTGTTACTGTTCCCAACATAAATCTAGAGAAAAATTAAAAATGACTGCAAATGAACGTAAAACGTAAAAATTACGGGAGTGGATTATGAACGAGCGCATAAGCTTTGCATTAATTCAACTTTACGTATTACGTGTTTCCTATGGGCGGCTTATGCTTACGTCCACCATGAATGGGCGTTAAATTGTTCCATGTTTCTGATCCAGAGGAAAGCCGGTCTAATTAAAAATTTATACGTTCGCACCTTGCAAAAATTTGAGGGAAGGCGGGTGAAAAATTGTCAGTCTAGGACGCAAAATATCTTTTGGCGGGCAACTCCTAGTTTTCTATAATGGTCATATTCTTAATTGCTTTGGGGCCACACAAACCGCGATTATTCCTTGGCAAAATATTTGGGCATATCGTTTTTTTACCTGGTCAAATTATAGGAAATATTTTTCCTTCTCTAAATTCACCAAGGTCGAGCGTTGATTCTTACCTTCAACCTATTTAAGAGCAAAAATATACAGATTGCAGCTAGCCGTTGTAACGCGCACTTCTGCCTACCCCAGTATACCTGCCACGCATATCATGTGCATTAAAACATTTACTCGTATATTGGTTGCGTTTTTATTTACCAGTCACCACCTTAATACTTATAGGCTGCCTAATATTTACAGTAATGATGATAGATGAGAAATTTGTCTGTACAATGTTCGCATTTTGATTTAACATGATAGCTACTAAATAAAGAATTGTAACAGGTGAACTTTGATATGTTGTATTAATATTTCTCATTATCAATTTTTGAACTTATTTTCAATACATGTTTTTTTATTTTACAAATACGAAATGAACAGTATTCATTTGGACAAGTTGTACGCAAATGCATTAATATGTAAATTAAAAATTAATACTTCATTTATTACTTAGATTGTTCCCATACTTCTCTATTATACACTACAGGTACCTGCACGCAAATAGGTTTTTGCTAATAGCCATCAAATTTAATCGGCTGTCGGCGTCGGTTTGTAGTACATGAACAATTAAAATGATTTTAATTTAAATCACAAATGTGAATGGCGTGAAATTATCTTACTAGTTCATTATTTGCGAGAATTGCCGATTAATAGGTTTAAAATCCACATACAGAACAATACATTATTAACATAGTTAATATGAGAAGTTTAGGAATATTGTGCAATCAATTCTAAAGACGCCGACGAAATAGTTTTAGTTATTTAGTTACTACTTAACTGTGTAAACATTGTTATTGAATTGAAACATTAATCCATAAAACAAAGGTGGCCAGAATTTGTTTTAAAAATACGATGGATTATAATTAAATAACGTTATTAGTCGGCATTTGTTGAGACCCGAAAACGCAATTGTGTTACACAATTATCTGATATCAACATTAGATTTGTATTGATTAAACACAAATTTCCCCACAGATTTGTTATTGGTTTTGTTCGAATTAGCTGCACGCACTCGCACTTTATTACTGGATAATTGACTGTCAAACATTTACCAAACCGCATTTTACCAGCGCCAAAAGAATGCCTGTACAGTAGCGCCTCATCGAGGATTAGACACAGTTGTAAATTTGTCATTCCGCGTGATTAGTACATTTTTATACTTGCGAATGTTTACGACATTCATATTTAATAAAGGGTACAATTAATGTACTTTTTTGCAACACGAAGCACTTTTTGTTTATCCAAGCTTCACTAAGCAAATACCTCTGCAACTTCTCGGTTGTAAATAGCCCGCCCTAATCTATTAATATAGACTGAAAAGGTCAAGACGGATTTAATTAACAGCCCTCGACTTCTAACTTCGAATTGTATTGCAGTGTTTGAGGCACTTACATCAACATTAGCTTGCTTAACACACGCTTAGGAGCAATTTGGGTCTTACAGATGCCACCAATTGATTTTCAGCATGTTGAACGTTACAATATCTCGACTTGCTAAAGTGCACCTATCTTTGTGCAGAAATGCTGGCCTTAAATTATTCTTGGAAGAATTGTTGAAAACTAAGGTATTGGCTTTTTGCAAGAAATCAAAGAAAAGAAATATGTAAAATGTTCTACACTGTTAAGTTTAACTTTTCCTTGTTCCAAGTGTTTTGAATACAAAGTAGTTATTTATGTTTGCCCCAACGTACATTCTCGAATTTTTCTGAGTTGCTGTTTCACTTGCGTAAGCGTAATGCCCTAAATATTCGCTCAAGTACTTATACATTTCCTGATTGTACATTAGTTAACTTTTTTTGTATTTCAATTATACACGAACACACAATTGCTTTTTTATATTTACAGTTTGGTTGGTACAAATTTAAATTTTATTTGGTAATTACGTTTTTAAATTCTTAAAAAAACATAAATATAATTGAAGGTAGGAAAAAGTAGAAGTAGCACTCGTGTTACTGCATAAAACTGCCGTTACGACCGAAATCTCTGTTTTTACTGTTATAACTAGAACAGTAATTAGCAGTTTAGAATTTTGTTTTTATTTCTTTAGTTTGCACGCTTGTTTGCAATTTTACTATATATTTTTTAAAATTGCTTGAAGTGATTTAACACTAATTAGTATTATTGTTTTGAGAGATAGAATTTTATTATTTTTAAATGTTAATCGAATTAATAAATTATAAATATATTTAAAAACGATTATGCGAAATATTAAGAGGGAAACTTCGTAGGACATGCAATAGAATTAAACAAACCTGTACGTGCTGTTGGTTTTCCACTTTGAATCTTTAGTTAGCGGCGCTTTCAAATACTGCTCCCATTTCATGTTTCGCCCACAACAGTCTGAACTTCTCGGCGTTTTTTACCGCCCGTTTTCTCTAAAATTCAGTGATGTATACAGCAGCCGGGACTTCCTTGGCAGCAGGCGAAAATCAACGGTTTCCTTCTAAACGATCGCCCCATAAAACACCGACTTTTTGCGATGCTCATCTTCTGCTTCGGTATTTTTCATTTGCATGACGACGTGAATGTTGTTGCATATGACACGCTACTTTCTCTTCAATTCGCGATATTTTACGAGGGTTGTAAACATAATCAGATTACTTTTATGATTCCGTTTTTATTGTGTTCATATCCCTAAATTAAGAATAATCGTAACTGCATGCTAAAGAGGATTTGAATGTGTTCTTGCTTAAAAATGCAAATAGGAAGGCAGGGTCGTATTTACTTTACTGCAGTTCTCGCTGCTGTTCCGTTTAATTGCAGTCGCGGCGTTATTTTAGTATCGCGACGTAAATGTTCTGAAGCCCCCCGCCCATTAGTTATCCATTAAAATACATTAAGCGTGTTTTTGTCAGGAAAGTGTCCGTGTTCACGTATTTCATTTGGAAGAGCAGTAACGAAGCACTGCAGCTTTAAAATTCAGACATTCAGCTTATTAGCGTTTAACTTTTTAATTAGATTTCAGGTCCGTTACGGAGTTTTGGTTTTAAATTTCTCGGTTACCTGTGCTCTGCTTGCAAGCTGCTCTGTGGGTATATCGCCAGTTGAACGCATTTTTGAAAAAGGAATCGACTAGAAAATTCTGTTGCTTATTAAAGTAGCCGGCGTGTTACACATCTAACACAGTTCTGCTTCACATTCTAGGGTATTGTCTCTCTGATTGAACGTTTCGATATCAAATTTGGGGAACGTGCCTACAATGTTGCTGCTCGATACCTGCGCTTTCTACCGAAAATTGTAGTATCTCCCCAATTTCTGCCTTCTGATCTCGTTTCTTTGGGCGTACCTTGCTAATTTATCCTGTATAAATTTGGTACCGAGTTATTTTCGAATTCCGCAGTGATACGATAACCAGTAATACGTGAAACACACGTTCAGTAATAGGATTGTGCAGCAGAGCAATGATCTAATAAAGCTGGCACCTCTGGGATTTGTTCAGCCGTGAGTCGTTTCACCTCAAATCAATTTTGTAATTAGGCCGTCGGAGTGCGGTCAGTCGTGCGTCCTTGGGTAATTCCTTCACTGGAAGGCGGCCGATATGAAGACCGGCGTGCAATGGTCCCGTCGCGGCTCTCGAAGCGCTAAGGCACCGATTTAAAGCATAATTGATCGAACTGTGACCGCCAATATTGGAGAACTGCATAACGTTTGCGGCCCAGCAGCTGCCAGAGTGCATGATGACTCTGCGCTGCAAATATAACTTCATTATTCCTGATGGATATGTCAATTGGAATACGTCGGCGGAGAAGTTAGCCGAGACGTTTTCAGCGTACAAACCATTCCCGAGGTAAAAATCGATTAAGCTCGCTCCTGTGCTTACGGCCCTGTTTTCTGAGGAAGCCAATTATTAGAAATTAGGTGTGTTTATTGTCATTTTTTAAAGCAGGGAGTAAGAATTTTTGTTTTCAGTTTTGAGTTTAGTTCATTTTTAATAATTGCGCGTACGTAATACATTAAATACATTATTCTTTCGCTTTATATTTAATCAACCAATATAATGAAAAAATAATTTTTATTGCAACTATTGGCAAAACTAAAGTCGAAATATAAACATAATAGTTTAAAAAAATAAAAACACAAACTTACAAAATGGAAAATATTAAAATTCCTATAATTTAGATGATGAATTGAATTAAGGCAGACTTTATTATGTTAGAATATTGAGAGCAAAACAATCGACTCATTATCTACACGCGCATTTTCGCCTTTTATTACAGTTTAAGAAAAATGAAAATAAAAACATTAACGTGCAAGGAGTATCTTTATTAGTGAGCTTTCAAAATCAGTTGCTATTGCACTAATCGGCTAACGCATTCAAAAAAATATGCATCACGAACGGAGTTTTACGAATCTTGCTAATGTGATTGGCTTACAGTACGCTTGCAATCTGATAATTCATCTCAGTGACTTATTCAAAGTTGACGTAAGTAAGTGACAGAAGTGCTCGAGTGATTCTCAAGAAAATGTAGATACTACAGTCGCCCAAGCAGCCCAGGCAGTTGCATTGTTGAGTGAGGACCTCAGTCAAAGGGCCGTAGCAAATCTCCTAAATCTGAGTCAATCAGCTATGTCGAGAGTATGGCGTCGGTACCGGGAAACCGGTGGCTATGCGCTGGAAAGGAAGCGGTCGTAAGCGCGTGACAACGGAGAGAGACGATCGATGTCTTGTCTCAATATCCCTCAAAAATCGAGATATGGCTGACGTTGATTTCAAGGAAGAGCTAAGTGCGATCAGAGGTGTGGTCGCTAGCGCTTGAACAATGAGAAGAAGACTGAAGGCAGCCAACCTAACCCCAAAAACGCAGCCACAGGTTCCAAGTTGACTGCAGTACAAAAGCAAAGGAGTGGAATTTGCTCGCGAACATCCCAATTGGGACCTGGGTTATTCGAGTCGGATATTATTTACCAACAAGTCCAAAATGTGCCTACATGACAACAACAGGAAACGTCAGGTCTATGGAAGGCCAGAGGGTCGATTTGCTTATTGCTGTATTCAATAAACTGTCGCATATGGAGGTGGCTTTTGCATGTTCTGGGCGGGCATTTCTATGGATGGAAAAATTAGGCTGGTTTTCGTGCCTAGTGAGGAACGTGGAGGAGGTTCAATAGCGGACCGCTACATCAGGGACATTGTAAAGTAAAATGTTGTTCCGTTTGCGGGATTTGTTGGTGAAGACTTTATGCTAATGCACCACAATGCACGATGCCACACCGCGAAAGTGACTACTACCTACCTGGCCGACGTCGGTATACCGAAAATGGACTGGCTTCCGTGTAGCTCAGACTTGAATCTAATGTTTGGGATAAGCTTAAGCGAGGAGTCTATACCAGAAATCTGGCATCAGAGAACGTGATGGAACTAAGAGCAGCGTTGATTAAAGAGTGGGAAGCAATCCTTCAATACAGCATAGGAGAAGTTATCCGATACATGCGTAATCTCTTGGAAAGTGCAATTAGTAGTAGAGGTGGCAACACCATGTATTGAAAGAATCATTAAATTAATTTCAACTGAGGATTTCATTTTTTTCCCTTTTTATAATCACCTTCTTCCTTTCAACTCGTTTGTGTTACATATATTCTTAAGTCCATAACTTTGTCAGAACAGGTCCGATTCCAATCAAAGTGGTATAATTTGAAACCACAATTTTTAAGCTTTCAAACAGTATACTGGCCTTCACATGGATTCTATCGGAGTGGATACATATTTTCTGAAAATTCGAGCATTTTTTTAAATAAATGCTTGATGCTATTCTTGGAAATTTGTATTTATGTTGCAGACATTATGACTTAGTTTCTTGCCCAACGAAATTATTAGAATACATTTTCTTTATAGTGAGCATTTACTATGAAATTAATGCAAAAATAATTGTAGTTCCTAATTATCAAACTTAAAACATTATATTTAGAAATAATTTATATAATCAAAGTAAGAACCATTAGATTCTATGCATTCTTTCTAACAAGAAACAGGTGTATTAAGTTTCGGTAACAAAAAATTCTGGAGTTCTAGAACCAATAAACTCTTCGAAGGAATTTCGGGCTTCTACTTGGTTGTTGAAGAACTTCTTCTACAACAAGATTTCTAGGTACTTGAAAAAGATGGGACAAAGGTCTGGTGAGGAAGCTAGGTAAGGTAGAGTTTCGTTTCCGGTTAGTTCAATTTGTGTGCAGTCATTTGTGAGACATGCGTTCTGGCGTTATCGTAGAGAAGAATTCGTTCCTTTCGACTATACAATGCTCACCATAAATTTCCAGTATTTGGTGCACAATGCAATCAAGAAATAAATCATTTTTATTGGAGAGAAGAAGCGCAGAGTAGACTTCGCGTCGTCGAAGTTTTTGGTTTCTGTTCAGGTTGTGAAGTACCCGCTTGTCATGATTTTTTGATTTTCTCATTTGGTTCAAATGTCGAACAGCTGTGAAATGGTCAACCTTAAGTTTTTCTGCAATCTTTTGCGTTGTTTTGCGTCCGCACCAATAATGATCTTCAATCATTATCCTTAATCGCCAAAGGACGTGTACGACCCTCCTCTTCTGCAAGGGTCTCGTCCCTTGACGAAACTTTTGGAACCATTATTGAGGTGTATGTTCACTGATGGTGCGCTGTCCAAATAATTGATTAATATTGCAAGCAATTTCTGCAGCTCTACGTTTCGATTTGTACTCGTACAATAAAATTGCTCGAATTTTTTTTTCTTTCTCTATCATTATTTAGACAGACTAATACACCAAAAATAAATAGTTATAACAAAACAAATTGCACAAATAAGTAAAGCGAACTTTGCTCTTTGAAATGGTATATTACATAATCATAGTATTTTTCAAAATTAAGCATCAAAGTTGCATTTATTTTTGCACTAACCTGAACAGTGTCGCTTCTCTTCTATGTTGTTTCTGATTTTTTTTACTATTCGATGAATTTGTTCGGTGGTTTTATGTTCTTTCTTAAATCTGTATTAATGGGTAGGAATTAGTTCACTTTCGTCTATGATTTTAGTTAGTAGTTTAAGTGTAATTTTTTCCAAAACCTTCAACAGCACCGGAAGGAGGTTTACTAGACAATGCCATGCATTTTATGTTAGTTAAACTTTTTCCTGGTCTAACAATCATTATGATCTGCTGTATTTTCCACTGACAAAGAAAAATTCGGCGTTAAATATTTGTGCTAGTACATTTTTGGGATATTTGTTGAAGTATTTTACTAGTAATAAAGTCATAGCTTAGTGGATAGATCGCTAGACTACGAAACCAAGAGTTGCGGGTTCGAATCCCGCTCTCGCCAATTCGATCGCTGGCATTTTTACGGCCCAGCTCGACTCAGGCTGCAATAAATGAGTACCTGGAGGTCAAACTCTGGGGTAATAGTAGGCGGTCGGTACGTAGCGCTGGCCACGTTACTACCCTTGTGTACCGTAGGCTCTAGACTGTAACAGATCTATCCTGTTACGACCCCAAAGGGCCTTCGAGGCCTATTACGGGGAACTATTATTATTATTAAAGTCATAGCTTCTTATAAGAAATAGTTTGTTGCATAATACTTAAGATGGATGGATTTAATTTCTACATTATGCAGTAGCTATTTAAGTTCTTAAGCTAGTTTATTGTACCTTTGTTTGTTTAGCGAGGATTTTATTATCTGCCATATTTTTGTTTTTCTGTATGTTTTAATTTATTCTTGTAAGACATTCTCCTTTATTTTTTCTTGAGGTTCTTGCATACCTTGCTTTATATCGCCTTTGTTATGCCTACTATATCTTTTTCTATGTCGATTTTGTTATCTAAAATAGTTCTGATACGTTTTTCTACTCTAAAGCGATATTTGCTTTGGTTTGTTTAGTATGTAAGTATAAATGGTTACAAAATTGATACATGACTTGACGTTAGTTCTAAACATGAGTCTATCAGAAATTTATTTATATTGATAGATAATTTAAAATAGTATTTTTCTTACTTTTAATGGCTTTCTTCCTTTAGTGATTGTAAGCTTTGATTCTCATAAAGTAAAAATCGGTTACCTAATATTTTGAAGACAGGTTTTTATTTGAATTCAGGAAAAAAATTATTAGAATTTGCAGCTAGGCAAAACTTAGTAATTACAAAAACCCTATTCAAGGACAGAGAAAGGCAAAGATAAACATGGCTGGGACCAAATGGTGCCAAAAACGAAATAGACTTTATGTTAACAAACAAAAGAGAAATAATTAACAATACATAAGTACTTAACAGATTAGAATGTTACTCAGATCACAAAATGGTGAGAACAATAGTACTTGTAGGTACACAAAATAAAATATTAAGAGCAATTTTAAAAATATTATAAAATATAGAGTAAGACTAACAAAAATGTTTAAAAACACGTGATGTAATCGAGTGCTGTAAATTACTTAAATGTAAGATTGGATGATCGGTGGACAAAGGGAACCACAAAATGAAAGCTTACAATAACAAAAAGAAGAAGAGGTAGACCAAAAATAAGATGGGCAGACGAAATCGAAGATGTAGCTGGAAATAAATGGATGGACAGAGCTCAGGACAGAGATTGGAGGATGGAAAAGGAGGAGGCCTTTGCCCGACAAACGGGATAATTAATTAAGACTATTATTAATTATTAATAATAGGAGGGGTTGTGCATAAAAAGATATTTTTGGCGTCCTAGGTTGACAATTTTTCACCACTTTTCCTCAAATTTTTGCAAGATGAAAATCTGGTACAATTATTTACAAATGATGACAGTGATCTTACGAAAGTAAGATATGCAAAACGATCCTAAAGACACAACCAAACGTACACTCAGAGCTCAGCCACGCTACATTTCATACCAGCTGTTTTTGTTTAATTTTTTTAAAGGTACAGCAGATAAGGTACTTTTATGACTTTTAGTAGTAAAATGCGTTTCTAAAATGAGAAGAATGTTTAGGTGAAATGTTTACAAGCATAGTGTAGATACACTGACTTAAATAGTTGGGCGATTATATGTTTCTGTTAAGCATTGATGTAAGGTTTATTAATGTGCCCATTTTATGCATAAGATTTTTTTAAATAATTTTAAGTCCTTTGTGGTAATGTCATAGTTATTTCATTTAGTAATTCTCTTGTCGGCCCTTGAGTTTGGTAAGCATAAGTTATACCTGGCTGAACATATTTCGTCTCTCTCGTTAGTTTTTTGTTTAATTTCTTTATGAAACGCGCATGCTCTACAGTTTGCCGGATAATTTTTATTACAATTGGTGCACATAATTTTATCGTCTTTTATTTTGCTGGAATATGCACTAATTAAGTGATCTGCCGCGCATTTGACGCATCTCGAATTATTTTTACAATAATTCTAGAAGCCATAAACTGGGGAATTTGACGTGTGGTGCTGCAAATTCCACTTTAGTATTCAGTAATAATTCTATTTTATGTATTTGTTTGTTGTTACTGTTAGATTTGATGTCAACGAAATGCATTGATAATAGCGTTTTTGTTTTTGCTTTACATTTCATATATTTGTTATTTGGTGTTCTTGACCTTACAAGCTTTGTGTAATATCATTCATTGTAGTTGTTGGATGTAGATTCTTAAGGATTATTAAAAACTTTTTTGCTTCTTAGGCTTACAGAAATGAAATTCAGTGTATTTTTTCTGTGTTTTAATTATTATGGAGTATACCGTGATGTCCAGAGGTTGTACTTTAACTTGATTATTATAGAATATTTTTATCATGTATTTATGCTTGACCAAATGGTTAAGATACATAATCATCAGTGGACTGTATCTATTACTAACAAGGAACGCTTTCGAAGTGTCTGCCATCAATTTCAATAAAGCTTAGATATGTTGTAAAATAAAAAAAAATAAAAATAAGGAACACGTATTTTTTTAGCCGTCCATAAGCACTTTAAAGGGGTAAAAACCACCTCCAAAGTTCCCCCCTAAAAACGGTTTTTCAGAATATCTCCAGTTCTTTTAAGTTACCTTCACAAACCAAATGGAATTTAATTGCTATTGAAAAAGGAATAAAACCCTGATAGTTTCACGCCCAAAAAATTTATTCTTTAATTTTTACACGAAGATGTCTCTATTTTTTATGAATTATTATTTTAAAATTACAAAATTTGTTAGAATTATTTAAAAATATTTTTTTTTATAAAGTGTATAACAAAGCAAAGGAGACGCGTTCTTCAATGGAACATTAGAAATAGTTAAAAAAAATTACTGCTTTTTCATTAATTATTTGCTTAAAAAATATAATAATATTTAAACTAACCGTTAAATATATTAATAAAAATAAAAAATTTAGGTGAAAATAATTCTACAACATTAAAAAAAGATTGAAATGAAAAATAACATTCAAATTTTCTTTTAATTATTTGATATATGCGGTTTTGTTATTTCAATTTATAATTTTTTTATTAATAATTGATAACAAGATATATATATATATATATATATATATATATATATATATATATATATATATATATATATATATATATATTTTATTTATTAATTATGAATCTATATCTTCTTCTTCTTGTCGTGCCTTCTCTTAATAGAGGTTGGCGATTACATTGGCCAATGTTTCTCTTTCTGCAGCTGCTTTAAATATTTGTTGAACATTCATGCCTGTCCACTGCCTTATATTCTTAAGCCAACAAGTTTTCCTTCTACCCCTTCCGCGTTTGCCTTCAACCTTACCCTGTATGATAAGTTGGGGTAGGTTATATTTTTTATTTCTTAGTAGGTGTCCCAAGTAGGCGGTTTTTCTTCTTTTTATGGTAGTTATAATTTCTCTATTACAGTTCATTCTTTGTAGTACCTCTTGGTTTGTAATCCTGGCTGTCCATGGGATTTTAAGTATTCGTCTCATCAACCACATTTCAAAGGCTTGCAGTTTGTCTATCTCGTGTTTATTTAGTGTCCAGACTTCCTTTCCATATAACAATATTGACCATATATAACTCTTTACCATTCTCCATCTGATTTGTAAATTTAGATTTTTATTTGTCAGGAGTGTTTTCATTTTATAAATCCTTGCCTAGCTATTTCTATTCTACTCCTTATTTCTATATTTGAGTTTAGATCTGAGTTTAACCAGCAACCTAAATATTTGAATTTTCCAACTTCTTCTAAAGCGTTGCCATCAATTGTAAAATTTATACCCTAGGATTTTAATCACTTGCATGATTTTTGTTTTCTTAGTATTGATTGTTAGGCCCATTTGTAAACTTTCTTCGTATACTTTGTTAATTAGCTGTTGTAATACTCTAGGGTTGTCTGCAATTAGTACGCTGTCATCCGCGTATCTTATGTTATTTATCGTTTCCCCGTTTATTTTATTCCTAAATTGCAGTTGTGTAAGGCGTTCTGAAAACTACTTCCGAATAGAGATTAAATAACATTGGGGACAGTATGCAGCCTTGACGTACCCGCGTTTAATTTCTACGTTGTTTGTTACAGTGTCTTCTACCATTACTTTAGCACGTTGGTTCCAATAAAGATTTTTGATTAGTTTTATGTCTCTTTCGTCTAAGCCAATGTTTTCCAAACATTCTATGAGTTTGATGTGTCTTACTTTATCAAATGCTTTCTCATAATCGAGAAAGCACAGATACACATCTTTTTTCTGATCTCTACATTTCTGCATCATTACTTGTATGCAGAAGAGAGCTTCACGCGTTCCCATTCCATTTCTGAAGCCGAATTGGTTGTCACTCACTACTTCTTCACATTTTCTATATATTCGGTTTTGCATTATCTTCAAGAGTATTTTAAGGGCATGGCTCATCAGACTTATTAATCTGTACTCATTGCAATATTTCGCATTTGCATTCTTAGGCAAAGTAATAAATGTTGATTCCAACCAGTCATTTAGAATGTTACCCGTTTCATATATTTTATTATACAAATCAACTAGTATCTTTAGGTTGTCTTCGTTTATTAGTTTAATTAGTTCCATATATATGTTATCCGGTCCTGGGGTTTTCCTATTTTTATTTGGTGTATTGCATTCTCTACTTGTCGCTTTAGAATTGTGGGTCCTTTTTGTTCTTCTCCTCTGTTTTGTATAATTGTTTCTGGTCTCTCGTCGTCAAACAATTTTTCTATATATCGTTCCCAGATTCTTATTTTCTCAGTTTCGTCCATTATTATTTTGTTGCTGTCATCTCTTATCATCATTTGTGTTTTCTTTCTGTTGGTGCCAACAACTTCTTTTATTTTCTTATATAGACCAAACATGTTGTGTTGTTCGTTCAAGCTTTCTATTTCTGTACATCTGTCGCACATCCATTTTTCTTTTGCTTCTTTAATTTTAATTTGTATAATTCTATTTATTTGTTTGTATTCTGTTTCATTGCTATTTTTGACAATTCTCCGTCTATCCATTAGGTCTAATATTTCTTTCGTCATCCACTTCTGTTTAAAGTTCTCTTCTCCTTTGAATTTCAGACTTTCATTTCCAACTGTGTGTATCGTTGTTTTCAATTTTTGGCATAAATCGTCAATATCTTCTTGTGTGCTCCCTGTTATTTGTGAGCCATCACTTATCAAACTTGCTATTTCTTTATTTATATTATTTATTACTTGTATTTTTGTTTCTGCATTTCGGAGTTTATCCACGTTTAGCTTTTTGTTTGTTATCTTCTTCTTGAAAATTATTTTCAGTCTAACTCGCATTTTGATGATTATGGGGTTATGATCTGATCCAATGTCTGTGCCCGGGTATGTCTTAGCACTTAGTATATTGCTTCGATATCTTTTATTTATAAGCACATAGTCGATTTGATTTCTAACTATGTTGTCCTTCCTGTTTTGAGGAGAAGTCCAAGTATATAGTCTGCGAATTGGCATTTTGAACCATGAGTTGCTTATTACGTAATTTTCCTCTTGGCAGAATTGGATTAGCCGATCTCCTCGTTCGTTTCTTTCTCCTATGCTGTATTTACCTACAATGTCATTGACTTCCCACTTCCAATTTTGCGTTCAGATCACCCATTATGATGTTTATATCTTGTTTTTTGTCAAACGTGTCATGTCTCTAATTTGCGAGTAAAATTCTTCAACTTCAGCATTAGATCTTTCCGTTGTTGGAGCGTATACTTGAATGATATTTATGTTGACAGGATTGCCTTTCAACTGTAAGAGCATGACTCTGTCAGAGTATGGTATAAAATTTTGGACATGTTGCTTTAGTTTACTGTCTATTACAATTGCTACTCCATTTGTATGTTTGTCTTGGTTTCCTGAGTAATATATGATTTTGTCATCAGATCTTAGAATTCCGGAATCAGGCAATCGTACTTCATTGATTTCTAAAATTTGTAAATTTATTCTTTTCATCTCCTGGATGAGATTTGCTAATTTTCCAGGTGAATATAGGCTACGGATGTTCCATGTGCCTATTTTAATGGTTGAATTAATATTTTTCCACTCGGGGATTCTTAGCACCCCCTGGTTACTTAAAACCTGCCGAGGACTGGGGGCCATAATTAAGTTTCGTGCTGCCATGTAATTTTCTTGGAACAATAATACAGTGGTTTTCCGTTGCCTTCCGTATCGCGGTACTGATTGCCGGTTGTAGCGTCCATCGCTGCCGCCATCAGGTTCCATAAGTGAAGCTGTTCCAATCTCCTCGATTATCACCTTCACTTACAGTTTTTTTTGAGTGACCCGCTTCCATCTTCAAAAGTTATTTCAACCAGGGCCATTAAATTCAATACTTGTAAGTTGCCCCTCATTTAGTTTAGCCTGTATGTCGATACAGTTTACCGGTGTGTGGCCGCTGTTTTATCTTTACAGCTACTAGGAGCCATAAATGAGAGTTGAGTGATTGTTGAGGACCAAAACCCTAGTACGACTACCCAGTTACCCGGATAGCCCGACAGTACTGGAAGTAGAGGTGCTACCTCTAACAATCACCCTACACACCGAATCTATATCACAATGGTTAATAAGTATTTTAGAAATAGATATTAAATTGACTTAAGTTTCATTCCCAGAGCTCTCCAATGTCTGGCGGGGAGGGTGGGGGGGTGGGGGGGGAGTAGGGGGGGGGGAGTGGTTTACATAGTCACCGAAAATAATTGAGTACCTGCGCTCGTTCGAACAAAAGGGTAATAATGGTGGTCGTCTAAGGCATGGTGCTTGCCACATCGCCCCGCATCAGAGATGGTGCGCAGTGACCGAGCACAGTGGGCGAACATATGAGAGCCTTAACTTTTTAGTTCGTAGGTCCTGCTTCCACACGGAGCGTTATAGAGCCTTACCATTATATTAAAATAAAATAGTGAGTAAAAATAAATATGACAAACAAGTGGCAAACTATGGGCCGTACACAAAAGACTGTTGATTATTTTTAAACTGTTTATCTACTGTTTGTGAGGATTTGTGTTTAAATTGTGTATCCTTTATTTAACTAAACAGTTTGACAAGATTTTGATAGATATGTCTCCTTTAGCACATGATAAAAATTCTATCGATTTAAAGAAGTATCACACTGCAGATAAATAAATATAAAAGATTTTGTATATAAGACAAATTGGAGGTTTTTAATTATTTTTTGAAAAGATTAAAAAAGTATTTGCTCTAAATTTTTGTTCTGAAACGATGTTACTAAATATTTTCAACAAATCAAAAAACGTTTTATAAAATTATCTTAGATACTTTTTATATTTCAATTATGTTTTAATATATTTAAAAAATATTTTATAGATAATTTTAAATAGTTTAAAACGTATAAGTTTGTTAAACGTTTTATGTTGTTATATGTATAGTTATCTTTATAAATGTTTTGTAGTTCTAAGTGCTCAAGATGAGAGTAAATTCGTTAAATTAATATCTAAAAAAGTACATACAACGTTAAGGAAGTTGAAATAAAAAATAACTTTCAAATAATACTCTTGAATTTGATGAAATCATCTAATAATGCAGAGATAATAGCAGAAACGGCCTTAGATCTTCAAGAACAATTTAAAGAACCTAATGGTCGTATTGTAGAGCGCATTGATTTACGTTCACTTCTTGTCAATCCTGAGCCACCTACAGATCAATGCATGTGCAATGAGGAACCAGTAAGTTTTGAATACAAAAGATAGGCTTTAGAGTATTAGAAGGGCGGAAATAAAAAAAATTTGCCCCTTTCAACCGTTCATCACATATTTAGAAAAGTTTTGTCGAAACGACAGTTATGACGTTGGGCTCATCAAATTAATCAAAGCGCTACATACAGCATATGATTATACTTTCGAAAATTTAAGCTGCTATTGATTCTGGTTTAATGGTGCATGACAATTATTTAAAACATTTGGCTTTGTTGCACGCACAGATACTAATTGGTAACGAAGATATATAATATAAAACTTCAAATTATTGACTTTTTAAATTTAAACAAGTTCATAGAATTGTTTCCCGAAAAATTAACAAATTTATCACAAAGAGAACTATATAAAAGAGAGAGAGAATTTGTAGCAGAAGTAAAACAGTTTAGTGAAAGTGGGTTCTGTCAACACATTTAATACTTATCAAAGCGGTTTCCAAATAGAGATGCATTCTGGTCGGACACTAGCTGTCGAAGGTAAATTACTATTACAATTATTTTTGGTTTTGAAGGAATCCAGCTGAGAGTTTGGACCAGTAATCTCAAAAACTCGATTTAGTCCTGCAAATGTGTACATTTTAGCTTTAAAATTTGAAAAACTGGTTTCAGGTAAATCATGTTTTTTCACTCTTGAAAAATATAAAATTTTAATAGTAAAAGGTACATTTAAAATAAAATTTATAGATCACTTTAACACATGGTTAAAAGAAATTTATTTTTCAAATGTTGGATCTACGAGTAGATTGATTTATTCGTGGAGTGGTCACTATCCCACAGTTGTTGAAGTAGCTACACTATCTGATATGACAGTACATCTAAAAAATGATACCTACAGGAAGGACTGGAACTATCCAAACATTAGCTGTTTATGGTTTTAGGTTTCTATACATTAAAATGAGAAGCCTTATGTAGAGAGTAATGTCGTCTGTCTGTCCATCTGTCCGTCCTTTTATTTTTCAACTTTTGACCAAGGCAGCTTCCAAGCTGGAGACAAGTTTTTATTTCTGTCTTTTCTGACATCTGCCAAGCCTGATAACTTTTGATCCGCGATAGATATAGAAAAGACGTTTTCAGTATTCAACTAAGGACCATAAGTCATGTACAGACTCCAAAAATTAGCCTGATCGAAAAATCTCAGAAGTGGCTACAAATTTTTATTTAGGTATAGAGACCTGGGTATCTGTGGAACGGGAGTACCACGTCCCTACTTGTTTGTATATAAAAAAACTTTGTTAAACATTTTTCGGACAATGTGATACTCATGGACGAAGACCTGAATTTACATATGAGAAATAATAAAATTAAATTACAATCATTAATTCATAACCAATTCTCATCTCCAAGTTATCAAAATATTTCTGGTACAAGAGTGGTTATTTTGTTGGTAAACCAAAAGAAAATCCTGTACACTGCGGTTTCGGTAATTCATGTGCAACACATTGTGAAATCACTGATTGTAATGATACTGCTATAAATCGATGTTCCTGTTGCAAAAGATTGTTATCTTTCAAACTCTTCTTTAAAGATTATCTTTATTGTTTTGCTTATAATTCATAAGGCTTTAACATATATTGCAAAATGTCTATAAGAATGATTTTTCTTTTATAATTATTTGTAGCATCATGAAATTTTTACTGTTCACAAAAACATGTGATTATAATTTGTGTAGTAATTTTAGGGATGAATTTTAGCATTAGTCTGTTTTTCTTTTTTTTTAATTTGAAATGCGTCAACATTAGTATACTTATTGTTTTATAAATTTGTCTTTTCATTTCACTAACAAATTATTTGGTATTTTATAGAATACAAATAAAAAGAAAAAAATTAAAATGTATTCTTATAAAAATAAAATACGTACCTTTCAAGGATAAAACAACCAAATTGTAAATGTATATATAGAAAAAAATTATTTATTTCGTTATTTCTGGATTATAAATTCTTAAAGTACTACTAAAAAGTTGTATGGCATATATGGGTATAACCGGTAGACATAAAGTCATTTTGCCGCTAATATAGGCTATATTTAAGCTTACAATAATTATTTGTAGTAAATACATACATCCAAAAAAGTTTTACTTATTTAATGTACAAATATTTTTTGCACTAAAAAGTCCGTCACTGGTAAGGAGTGATTTAGCCCTTACGATTATTTGTTTTTTTAGTTTTTTTTTTGAAAACCTTTGTTTACTATACTCTTTAGGAAAAAAATATTCTAACCGTTTATATAATTTTTAGAGTACAAATTTATAAAACATAAAGATGTATCCTTATAAAAAATATGGGACGAATACTTCTGAGGATAAAACTACCAGAGTTTTTAGAGGTAGTTTTTACTCTTTTAATTTTCTTACGGGCAGATAAAAAACACTCTTCTCTTATTTTTTATTTTCTAAGACATACCAAAATTTTATTGAAATCGGTGGCGGACGCTTCAATAGTGTACCTTACAAGTCCGAGCCAGTAGTTATTCTTTTTTGCAGTAACTGATTTTTGATATTTTAAATTGCTGCTTTTTTTGTGAATCGTTTACACTGATCTTCAGAATTATGACTGGTAAGTATTTCAAGGCTTGCGGCTGCATTGTATTTATTATTAGTAAATCGTTTAATGGTTGGCTGGCTGCTGAATATGTTTGCACTTTGTGCTAGTTGTAAGATAAAAGTGTTTACTGGCATTTGAATATCTGAAAAATATGTGGATTGTTCCCCCTATGTTTGTTCATACTTGTATGCGGAGGTGCATACTGCACGTAATCCGGCGGCTGATGCATTTATAGTAAAAAATCAGTGCATTTACTATTTATACTTGTCTCATGTTTAAGCTTGCTTTTTTGTGACTTTAAGTTTAATATAAATTTTTAAATTCAAATTAATAATTTATAAGTTGACCTTTAGGTCAATCGAATTGTACTTATTTATCTCGTAGAGCGGGTCGGAAAACGCCCTTACTCTTCGAAACTGAAGTGGAAACATCCGGCCTTTTAATAATTAATATTAGGTAATATAGGCCTGACCTTAATTAGCAAGTAGAATTCTGGGACACCTCGGGCACTTATATCGGAGCACGGCGCACATCCGTTTGTTTCGAAATCGTAGTTGGGAGTCTGAAAATGAAAAATAAATATTGAATCTGTTACACAGAGTTTCATAATATAGCTAAACTGAAACTTCTATGAGAAAACGAAAGTATTCAAAAAATACGCCATTAAAAGTTGTTTTGATTATGTAACAACACAAGCATTTACAAAAGTCATTTACCAGACGAGTATTTATATAATTTTAACAGTTTTGTCTGTCTTATGGCAAACACATATTCTTTACAAATGTAATTTTGATATCTGTTTTTGTTGATATTATAGGTTTTGTTTCAAATATAAGAAGTTGCGTGGTTTTAATGTTTTCTAGGGTATATTAAAAAATTGTAAATAAAAAAAATTACTTATTTATAATTGACTAAATTGTTTTATATATTGTTTATATATTGCCTTTGTCACAACTAATTTTGCGGTCATAAAATCAAAATCGTTAACAGCATTTTTTTACCACAACATCAACAAATGGGTGTTGGAGTCAGACTAAATTTAATTATTTTGACGGAATGCTGTTTTGCAATCACTTTACTATATTTTGAATAATTACTTCTATTTTTTTAGGGGCAGAATCATTTACACCCTTTTTAAATTATCATCCTCAACTGTATGTAATAGAGACTAACTACTTCTAGGTGCATAACTAAGTTTTCCGGTTTTTTCAACAATAAAAAATGGAAAATTTAATAGAAGTACAGAAAATGATTTATTCAAAGTATCTTCCCTCGCTAGCTGCACATTTTGCCATCTCTGTGGCAATACATGAATACCGCGACGATAAAACGATGCGTCTTTGGACCGAAACCATTCATTCAACCAATTTTGCACTTCTTTGAAATTGACAAGTGTAGCCAAACCATAAGCCATCGACCGGAACAAATGATAATCGGAAGGGACCAGATCTAGCTAATACGGCGGGTGTGGTAGCAGATCCTATTTCAGCGTTTTGATGGTTGTTGAATGGTTGTTGTGCTGCAATATCACTCGTTCGTGCCTCGTGTTCCATTCTGGCCGTTTTTCAAACAATGAATGATTTAAATTTAACGGTTGTCGGTAGCGATTCCCATTGACAGTTTCGCCCGGTTTCAGCAGCTCATAGTACACGACTCCTTTCTGGCCCCACCAAACGCAGAGCATTGTTTTCTTTCCGAAGCGATTTGGCCATGTCGTTGATGTTGATGCTTTGGCAAGTGAAAGTCACGATTTTTTGCACTTAGGATTTTCAAAATATATCCAGTTCTCATCGCCAATAATAATTCATTACAGAAAATTCTTTTTTCATGCCTCAAAAACAAAATTTCGGAAATGGCTCTTCGATTTTCCATTTGTCTCGTAGTCAAATCATGCGGCAACCTTTTTGCTTCCTTTTTAATTTTTCCCATAGCATGTAAACGTTTGGAAATACCTTGTTAAGTCATGTTTAATGCATCCGAAAGTTGATCTTGTGTATTTGTATCATCTTCATCCAATAACATTTACAAATCGGCGTCCTTAATTGTTTTTGATCTTCCAGAACGCTCCTTGTCCACAGTGTCTAAATCACTTCTAAAGCGTTTAAAACAATATTTACAGCTAGTTTTCCATGGTGCATATTCGCCGTATGACTCCACAAGCAAACGACGTACTTCAGTTGGATTTTTTTAAAGCTAAAATAGAAAAGCAAAGCTTCCTGCAAATGCTGTTTATTTGGCACAAAACTCGACAACTTTTGTTGTTAAAAAAATGTTTTTGCGTTGTGATATGTGTTGGTATTACAATTGGTTATTGTTAACAGATGTCTGAGCTATAAAAAAACACAACTTTAGATGTGTATGTCGACTACATGTGTCGTTAGCGCCATCCATGTGTGAAACCGGAAAATTTAGTTGCGCACCTAGTAAATTATTGGCGTGAGCTTGGTAATTGGTGCTGGCACGTTAGTTTTCTTCTTTGATTGTGGGGTCTCGTTGGAGTAACCAATTGGAAACGTACTTGAGAGCCTCGATTATTATCCTTATTACCTTATTTTGGAATAGTAATATTTTTAGATTAGAGTTGCTAGCAAACTCCTACATTTGAACTCCAGAGGCCCATAATGGTTTTATAATTGTTTTATACAAAAGTATCTTGCCTTTTTAGTAATAACTGAGATTTTTTCTTTTATTATTTTTTTGTACAAAGGTTTAATCCAAGTAGAAATCTTTTTTACTACGTGAGTCTTCCAGGTACAGGCACCTAATAGGTAAATTCTTAAGTACTTAACACTATCGTGTTGAGATATCAGTGATTTTTAACATAACTGATCGTCAGGTCTTATACCGAAGAACAAAAGTTATTTAAACCGATTTTCTTTCGTTTAAGTATACTCGTTATAGTTTAAGCCATTCTTTGAGATTTCGCTGGAGTATTAGTGATACTGTTTGTAGATAGTTGTGTGATACCAGCACTACAGTGTCATCTGTATATGTAGCTACTAACGGTTATGGTGTTGTTGGTAACATGTTTTTAAGGACTTTAGATAAAACGAGTAGCATGCGACTGTCTCTTGATATTTTTAGGCTTTAGTATCATTACAATTTGTGCAGATTTTCTTTGTTCTGAAAACGTTTGTAATAGAAATATTGTATTTATTATGTAATAGGTTTTATTGCCTTCTATAGCAACTTTTTTAAAATTTTGGTGTTATTACTTTTATTGAGATTTTTAATAGCAGTAAGCAGTACTAACTTGAGTGACTTTTACTGGTCTTACAGAACGATCGATGTTTTTAGATTAATAAATAATTTTTTGTCAGCTTGATGGGATCTATCGTGAGATCGAAATACTGAGGTTAATTGATATAAGAAAATATCTGATTTTCTTAGTTTCTTCTTGCCCAAGTTTTGTAGTGTTTTCTAATAATTTGAATTAGAAGTTTTGATGCTTTTACTTTCTTTAGTCTTCGTTTTTATTTATTTTTTTGCTTAATGATTGTAAGGTTAGCTTTCTCAGTGCGCTGTAACTTCTCAAGCTGATTTCTGTGTGATTTGACAGAAACGCTCGATGGCACGGAATAGTTCTTTTTCCGTTTTTAATGAAATATTTAGTTTGAATCTTATTAAGGACCAATATGTAGATTCAAATATACTTAGATTGTGTAAATTATAAATTGCTTCGTATAGTTCTCTTTATTTAGTTAATTTATTTCTTAATTCTTATATTTGATTTTCGTAGTTATAATCTCCATTGGTTATGAAACAAAGTCCGAGCGTGTTAAAAAAATTATGCAAATTACTACTTATTAATATTACGCTTTGGAAGACAGTATATAAAAGATAACATGTTATCTTTATGCTTTTATGTTACCTCAACAGTAGTAGCTCGAAGAAAATAGTATTCATTATGAGCACTGTACCGTGACATACTAAAATCAGAGTTGGTATTGAAATGAACTTTGGATATTAGCATAATATCTATGTCATTTTGATAAAAATGTCTTTGCTTCTTGGCTGTATTAATCAAGGTTTTTGGTATCCCATGTTGTAATATTTAAGATGTTTCTATTATTCATCACTGATCATGTTTATAAGTAGGTTGAGTACTGTGTTCATTATTTTCTATAAATTTTGTTATGAAGTGTTATCTTTAGCTTTTATGTTACTCAACAGTAGTAGCTCAGAAAATAGTATTCATTATGACTGTACCGTGACATACTAAAATCAGAGTTGGTATTGAATATGAACTTGTGGATCTTAGCATATCTATCTAGTCATTTTGATAAAATACTGTTTGACTTAATTGGTATTAATCAAGGTTTTGTATCCATGTTGTAATATTTAAGATGTTCTGAATTATTCATCACTGATCATGTATAGCAGTGAGTACTAGTGTTCATTTCTGTATAAATTTTGTTATGAGTGTTTCTAGCTTTTTTCTATCTCTACTTTCATTTTGTTTTTCGCAGTTTTTTATTGAGGGTATGCCCTTAAATTTAACGTATCTTGGTGTTCTATGGTAATAGTTTTTTGAGTTACTGATTGACACTTTTGATATCCCTGTAATGTTGAAAAGTATTTACTGTGAGAAAATTGTTAAAAATGTATTCATCTGAAAATGCATTTTATATTATGAAAAAACATAGTTAAATTAATTATATTAGAGTAACTTTTTGTAAAACTAAATGCTTATTTAAAACATTAATATGAAGTAATTATTTAAAAGGAACAACTTAAACATTTAAGTTATCAGTTACAACATATTTTTTAAAGATATCTTAAGCATCGAATAATTTTTATGATTCTTCAGAGTGATTATCATTAGTGAATTATTTCAAATATTGTTCGTATTATATCAACATATTTAAAATTACTCCACAGCTTTAGTAGCTTTAAAGTTGATGTTACTAAATGAATATAATTGCTCTATTAACGAGAAAGGTGTATACCCAAATTTGCAACTACCGAAAGCTTCGAATAATACGATAACAATTAATGAAGTAACCGATGGATACATGTGCTATATTAATTTATTGAAAAACCGCTAGGTAGTATTTCAAAAATAATCTTTGTCAGTGTTGGAAGGCAAATTGAATGATGTGCTGCATGCCGCATGGAAAGTTTTTGAAATCGTAACGGGTACTAACGGTTACCGTTGATCGATTTGTCCGAAAATCATCCTCATTGGTCGTTATGGCCTAATCTTCAATTTTTAGAAGATGTCAGCTGCAGTTGTGCACGAAACGTCAAGAGTTTCCGTACTCCTACCACGGCCTAATAACCCGAGAACCAACCACACGATGCACCATAACACCGGCCGTGAAAGCCTTCGCATCTAAATTAAATTTTACTGTACTTCTACTTCTCGATAAATACGGTAAGAATAACACTATTTGCAACTTTGCCATCTTTTTCTGTTGTATTTAAATGAAAAGGTATACCAGAATGGATTTTTTCCGCAAACTCCGAAAATGACATTGAAATTCCATCTCACGTCAGGTTTTTTCACAAATTACGAAAATGTGAAAATTAAAAACACTCAATTTTTTGATGACATTAATGTATAATATAGAGCAACGTTTCTTATGCGTGAAAATGTTCTCTGAAGTGACGGAATGAATGTGTAAGGAATAGATAAACGTAAATAGATATTTAAAAGCAACATTTACCACTAGGTTCCCCTTAAAACTTCCTCTTTTTAAATTTTTATTTGTCTTGGTTAGTACATATAGACCCTTTTCAGCATCTAACAGTAGTCGACCATTATATATATAGTCCACTTTCCTTGCTACCTCTTTTTCATCACTTTAATTCATGTTGGAAGTGCTCGCCACGTTCTTCCGTAAAATCGCCAAGATTGTCAGAAAAGTAATTAGATGAGCATGAAGAAAGTGTACTTTAACGATCATGTTGCAACTAAGCTGTTTATAGCATTCCAACATTTCCTCGACTAAAATGGTTTAATTTGCAGCTTCGTGTTTTCCAAAAAGGGAATGTGATCTATAGCTTGTTTCTAACTTTGCCATTTAACATAATTTTGAGCAATAGATGTTCTAGATCTGTTCAGTATTATATCAAGATTGTATTTGTATGAGGAATTCACGCATAAGAACTATCAATCGTTTACCATTTATTCTATATATTTGTCCTTGGCTAGAGGGATTATTTGCACTTCTAACATCTGAATTTTGAATATTTTGTTATTTGGTTTCTTACCTTTATAGTGTCTACAACATTTCAGCAGTCGCCAATGTCTAGCTTTACTTTTTTTTATCACAGAGCTTTATTAAATAAATCTATGGTAAGAGCCAAAATTGTGACATTTTAAAAATATACTCTTTTGTATGTTTTATTTTAAAATAGTGTGAATGTGACTTTTTCCAATAGTTTGGTTATTTGTAGAAGCTATCTGTAACTTTGTCACATGTTGACTATTTAAAAATTAAGATTTTCTCGTAAACTTGTGTCTATACAATTATGTTTTAATAAAAATAAGTTATTATTTTCTTGTCTTTGTATTTTGCAACTAACATCTATTTTATTTATATTACTTAGAAGCTTGTTTCGTATTCGTATATTTTATTTAAATTTCTCATTTTCTCAACTGCTACCAGTTCTCTCGACAGTTATACATTTTCTTCTGCTTAGTAAGTTTTTTTCAGTTATATATGTAATTATTTTTCTACTTGTAAACATTCGTTATTTAATTCATAAAATACTTACATAGTTCTTTGTTGTTTTAGTCAGTTCGTTTTAATAATGAGTTCTTACTTTTACCCTAAATTATACTACACCGCAAAGCAAAAATATACTTCAACAAAATTAGTTAAACTTAGGGCTTCAGAAGAAGTATTATGACGTTAGCTGCAAATTGAATTAACTTATGGACAATTACGCTTCTCCCTTTGCTCTCGTGCCATCACAATTTAATTTATTATTTGCAACACTAGTATACAAAGTATTTTAAGAATTAAAAAATAAAACGTTGTATATTAATAATTTATTTATGTACGACAATAAACTTTTAATGCAACTATAATTATATCAAAACCGTGTGATTAAAGCTTAAGATTATGTGTAAGAGCGAACAACAACAAACACGGCATGTTTGGTGTAATAATAGTTAATGAACTTGTTTACATTCCAATTCACCTAAAGCTATTATTCATTGGGGATGAAATAAGCTGTCGATTATAACTATATAGTGCAATATGTATCGTATTATGTACGCAATTATTAGTGATAAATATATGCAATGAAAGTGGAAATTATAATGTAATAAAGTTATAAAGTAGAAATGGGAAAATATAGTTTACGGATTTTAAATGAACTTAAAAAAATAATTAATTTTTTGATATTTGAAACAAAATGTTAGATACCACATTACCAAAATTTTATTATTTAATAAATTGTTGTAAAAATTATTAGACAAGGTACAAGAATCACGTTATAATTTCAAATCACTCGATATATTAAATTAGGAATTTAATTTTATTAATTTATGGAAGAGTCAACTAAAACTAGTGTCACTTGATGACTTGATGACGAAAAGAATTGTATTAGAAAGTATAACACTAAGAAACTAATAAAAAGTAAAAACTAATTGGACGTAAGTGTCAATTGCCCTAAAAAAGCAATGACAAAGCTGTGGAAAAATACAAAATATTGCAAGATAAAAATATTCATAAAATGCATTATTATTTCAAGAAAAAGGAAGTCTACTTCAAAATATTCGAAAAGCAAATAATCAGAAATCATTGTCAGGAGATATCAGAAATGCCCCTTTGAAACCATTTCATGCATTTTAGGCATGCAATTTTAGAAAAAAGTTTTTGTCTGATTAGTAATCATTAAACAACACACATTTTAATTTTATTGCATTTTAATTTTAGCATGTCTTTCTTAATAAAACAAAACATTAAAACAACCCAAATGTTACTGCTATCAGGGTATATGTTGGCTTTTAGACCTGAAATCGTAGCAGATTTGTTGATGTAAATTCTTTCCTTCAAATAGCTCCAAAAGAAAAAAATGTAATGGAGTTAGATCGCAAGACCGCGGTGCCAACTCGTTGTCACACCTATGCAAGACAACATGAACAGGAAATTTGGTTTGAAGTAAAGCGAGTGTTTTACTTGCTATGTGACATGTGGCTCCATCTTGTCGAAACCACGATTTTATTCAAATTGAAATCTTTGAAATGTCTGAAAAAATGTGTTAGTACCTCTGGATAGCATACACTATTAACAATAACAGCGTTACCAGCTTTGTCCTTACATAAGTACGGTCCAGCGCTTCCTTCAGCTTCACCAAACAGTGGTTTATTGTAAATGCATTGGTTTTCATGAATAGCGTGAGAATATTCACTACTTCAAATGTGATCATTTTGACGATTTACAAAGCCATTTACAGAAAAATGATATGCATTGTTCAATATATTTGTTTTCGCTAATATCAACATTAACTTCTTGTACTCTAAAAACCATTTCACAAATACAAGGCTTTTTTGCTTGTCTTTTTCTTTAAGTACAATTGAATTTCATATATTTTTTAATGCAGATGCTTTGTTAAAATCCATTGCGTAGTGTCCTATAATAAATTCAATTGCTTCGAGCGGCGAATTGACGTGCTTAGTTCTTCATTTACTCGAACAATATTTTCACCCAAACAGCCTTTGCATTAATAACGAATTCTTTGTCAATAAACGTACCATCGTTTTCAAACTTTTGCATTAATTTGGGAATTGCACGCTCACTTGGCCCATTATTGTGTCCAAACAATGATCGAACTGATCGCTTGTTTTCATAATAAACTTGAACGATACTGATTACTTGCTGGAAAATAAACGACTTCACTATATGTTTAGAGAGCAGTTGCATAAATTCAAACTATTAACGTTCACAGAACCTAAATAGCGCGCAATTTAAATCCTAGATTTTAATTTCGATTAATCTATTCAAAAGAATAATATATGACTGTTCATTAAAAAATGTCATAACACCATCCATATTTATAAACAATTTCAAATTTGTTATATTAAATGGAACAAATATGGTGTATATAGAAAAGGTTTAATATCAATTAAAATAAAAGGCACAAGAAAATGCGTAAGATTTTAAAAATTATTGTTTTTAATTCTAAAGAAGTAAAGTAAGTTGCTAAATACGGAATTTTTTTATTACTTTACATTAAATTAAATACTATTTTATTTACAAGGAAGTACTGTTTCATAATTTCAATGAACCCTGCTTAACTAAAATTTGTATGGAATTTTTTTGTCAGGTTTATTTACGTTACCGTATTAAATTAATACTTGTGCTGTGTTTATTATAGAAACTGTTTTTTTCTCCACATCACTCAATTGCTTTTGGTTTAATTCCGATTTCAGAGTAGTAAATTTTAATTAATCAGAGTTTCTAATTTCCAAACATATAGGCGCACGCAGTAGTTGACACAAACTGGTTTAATTAAGACATGCGACAGCCAGTACCTATACCTTGTTTAGCTAGTTTCAAGCTCTAATACATCATATGATTCTATGAAGTATAGAGACATCTTTGCCATTTACGAACCCTACAAGGACACAGAAGCTTGATTATATTTCTAGTAGTTAGAAAAGATGTTGTTACCAATGCAATAAAGATTTCATTGAATGTCAGTAATGCTTACGCCTATCGGCAAGTAATAAGCGTACAAATAGACTACCACATGGAATTATGCACTACATTATGTTATAACCGCGGCAATCACTACTTGCAGTTACCGTCAATTAACTTTTCTGCGCTCTCCTTGCGGAAATGCATAGGCAGCCCGAGCATTTCGCCTGTCCCACATTGCATTAGTGAAAAATAACGGGCAAATATGAACATAAATTTAAACAAGTGCTATTTTACGGACGCCCGAGCGCTACACGCCTATTTATATGCGTTGTGCGAGCCGCATATTTCACCGCATGGAATTCTTGTACCTCTGATATCGAACAACTAGTTTATCACTAAACTAATTGCTTGTAGTCATACTCACAGACACCTGAAATGTTTTTGCTCCATTTACCGTTTGAAATTAACGCGCTGTTTAGTCCCCGCCTTTACGAGCCGATAAAAGCGGCACAAGCCGTATACGTAATTTGCTTTAATGCTACGAATTGTTTAATTCACAGAAACTAATAATAGAGCTGTTGTGGTGCAAATTCGGTTAAAGGTAATTCGTTGAATGTAGACCTGATCCGAATGTTATAAGTGCGGAACATGTACAAGTAAAACATTTTTGAAGAAAAAATAAGCTGCAAAGAATTATTAAATTATCGAAGCTAAGATCGATCAGTTTCTTATGTCTTAATAACTTAAAATACGCATTGTTCAAGAGGCCGCCTGCATTCGCGAGTTTAAAATGGTCAGGTCAAATAAACAGAACCATCCGCTAATAACTGATTCAGCAGATATAACGGTATTATAAGTGCATTACTGTAGCATATATTTGAAATTAATGGCTGAAACTATTTTCATTGTGTGAAACTTGAAGAATAACACTTTTTTATTCCGAAATAGAAATTCCTAGTATTAGTCGAATCTGGCAATTCAGGACTATCTTGGAATTTAGCGAACAACTTGAAATTCTAAGAAGTGGAACAGATTATGGGATAAGAGGTTTTTATTTTTTATACATTTGGTTTTGATGCTGCTGTATCCTATTTAGTGGACCTAATGCAGTCAACCGGAAGATTTTAATTACACTGCAATAAACATTTTTTAAGTTGATTTAAACCGGTTGTGTAAGTTACTTATAATTATCTGAAATTAAATTTAGTAATTCTTAACTTCTTCGTTAGTTACGCAAAGCTAGAATGGATTATTTGATAGCAAAATGGAAATATATCTGTATAGCCGTACAGCTACTAGAGTATTAATATCATAATAATTGAGGAAATAATGGAAACTATTAAACAAAAAATTATATTAACAATAATAATAGCAATTATAGTAAATTTTATTCTATTTATACACTAAAAGAGTATACATAATCTACAAAACAAAGGTAAAACTAAAAGTTTTGAGTATACTTTCTAAGACATTATATGGGTCTGTTGAACTCACCAACTATCGCAGTCTTTGCGATGCTACATTTGTTTAAACTACTTTTACAATGCATACCCATTTTCTTTAGTCGTCTCTTTAACCGCTTTATAATAATTAGATTTAATGCTCACGTAATTATTTCTTGGTTGTTAAAGACAAAAAATTTCATAGAGCTGCACTTTGGATGTTCTCGTCTCTTTTGCTCTATGGACATTCAAATAGTAACACTAAGAGACCCTTTTAGAATTGCTGATGATCTAATGCAAACAGTGCCCTAATTATAGCGTAAATGCAATATAATATTAGGACGTCCACTTGAGGATTTAATTAAAAGAGGATCTCGTTAATGAAACTAATGGAAAATTATCAAAGAACTTGTAAGCGCTTTCCAAAACCCTTTTAATAACTTTTTGATTTAGACTACCTCTTAAAATGTCAAATAAAAGGCGCTTAAAAAATATTTGGATTAGATAACAACGAGGTGTTTCAGAATATTAGCAATGTAGATGACCAAACTGCAAACTCCGAAAACACGTTCATTTTTCTAGTATAAGCAGCCTATATAGTGTTTTTGTTAAGTGCAGTTAATTATAAATAAACAACAATATTAATTGTACAGCGAACACGTGAACTCTACTTAGAAAATTGTGCGTTTGGTGACAGAAAAGTGGCTTGAAGATACTTTAACAAACAAGGTAGGCCGGAACGTACTATTTACAATAAATTAAAAAATGCGAGAGTACAGAAGAAGAAAAAACTAAGCATCCACGGGATGCTTACTCCATACTCCATCAATACTAACATCAAAAATTATAAAACCTGTCGAAAATGAGTATAAAAAAATTCCTACGTTTCTGGGCCTATAGTATCGGGAATATTTGGATTACATTCATTAACTGTTGGGAATATTAAGAGAAACTAGGGATAAAATCGTACAAAAACAATAACGGATACAAAATATTACAAAGAACAAAAATTAATCATCGAAGAAAATTTGAAGAAAACCTGGTCGAAAATTACATACAATTCAGAGGAATAAAGTCTCAATTTCATATAAAATTAAAGCTAAAATATATCTAATTTAAGGGGCTGTCGATCAGAAGTTAAAATAAAAGTTCCGTTTATTATTACTTCAACTATGACTGCCTAATATTATTTAAAAAAAATTGATTTTATTTATTTAGAAAACCTACAAAAAAAATTATACTTTGCTGTGGCTGGATAAAGCACCGTGTTATTACTTATTTTGTGGAAAAGTCCGACAAAACTCGTCCTCTCGAGATATTCTGAGCTACAGCAGTTCCGAAAATTCTATCATATTTAAATCATTTTCGGTTGCTTCCAAAAAGAAAAACACAGAAAATACCAGAAATTTTCATCAAAGTCGTCGACCAGATAATCAGAATATGTGAAAACCCTAAACGTCAACAAATCGAACACACAATTTCATCTAAACTTTTTTATACTTACAACCATTCAAACATAACAAATTGTTATCAAAACATAACAACTTAAACACATTAATCTTTGGTAGCATATCCCTTGTTCTTAATTCCAGCCCGTCAACTACATGGCATCGAATCGAGAAGGTTGTCGATGGTGGACTGAGGAGTCTTCTCCCATTTCTCCTCCAGTGTGCAAACTTCTCATCCGCGTTCCTGTCCTTTTTCTTATCCAGTAGCTTCTATAAGTGCTCGATGGGGTTTAGGTCTGGACTTCGACAGGCCTAGTGGAAAAGCCGAACCCTCTTCTGCCTGAACCAGTTTTCGTGTCCCGTGCCGTGTGCTTGGGATCGTTGTCCTGTTGAAATGTGAAGACCCTGCCGTAGGTACTGCGAACGCAGGAAAGCATGACATTCTTCAGAATGCCCTTGTAGACATGGCGGTCTTGAATAAGAACGCAGTCCACACAATCACCGATTCTCTTCCATACTTTACAGTTGACACCTGGTACCGAGGATTGGAGTCCATGGGACATCGTACGTAACGTATTTGATTTGAATAACAAGAACTTGGTCTCATCGCTGAAGATCACTTTGTTCCACGGCTGACGGGTTCAGTGTGGGTGCTCACTTGCGAACTTGAGTTTGGCCGCCCTGCTCCGCTGATTCACTGTCCGTCTCCATGCAATCCAGATGATTCTACTCAAGATCGGACAGTAGTGGGAGAAAGATGCGGGCTCTGATGTCAACGGCTGTGCGGCGGGATGGGCCTAGGCTCACGACAGATGCGTCTGTTTGTGTATGGGGACGGTTTCCGGCTCTTCTTGATGAGCGGGAGGAGTCCGGTAGTGTGGGAAAGCTTGAGAAAGCTGGGTCTGAATCAGTCTGCTACGGTAACCTCTGACGATGGCTTGGGGTGTCTGACGAGTCAGTTACTTGGAGCCTCTTGTCTTCGGCATCTACAGAAACAAATATTAGCACAGAAAACAGCATATGAAAAAATAACTAAATAAAAAGCGTTTAAAACTACAACGCTGGAAACAGTTTTTATGCGAAATCCCATTTTTCTGGAATATTTTCGATACGCAGATCGATAAACTTCTGGTTCCCAAGTCAAAATATTGCTAGTCATGCCTGATAAACATAACATCTGGGCTGCGATGATTCTCCAAGTCTTCTGGAAAAAAATTGAAATTCGATGAATATGAATATGAGTTTTTGCTGCTATTGTATGTATAAGAACCGAATATGTGGAAAATTACAGGAATACCTTCAAAAACTTTGCTCAGATTCTGTGTTAAAGAGTAGAAAATAAGATTATCAGAATTGGTACGCAAGGTGTATATACTCGTGCATTTTCACAATAAAAAATCTTCATTTTCTTGAAATATCCTAGTTTATTTTTTATTTTCGAAAACCTCTAATCATTGTAAAAAATGCTCTCCTTATATTTATTCTTACAATAACTTTAAATTTCTCACCTTGCATCAAAAGCTACGGAACTAAAACAGAAATTTAATGTACCTGTTAAATTAATAAACTCCAAAATAAATAACTTTAAAATTTTTAGTTTTACTGTCTTAATAAGATTTGCCTTATACACATAAGTAATTTTAACAAAAGTTTTTTCACATTTATAAATAAAGTCGACTGATTTCAGCTTGTTTAATATTGCAATATAAAAAATGTAATACATTATTCGCCTGAAACGTGTTGACGTTATCGCTAATCAATAATGAATATTTATTTTCTGTATCCGAGTTGCTGACTTGATTTTTTAAAATATGGTTATTTATATTCAAAAGTATATTAAAAAACTCAACTATTTAATGAGTGGCAAAAAACTCAATTTAATAATGTTTAATGAAAATAATAACTCTAATATCGAAGAAAAAACGAGTGTTGATGCAATTTTGGTGGATGATCTTTTGGTTATGAATTAATTCTTTAACCAAAATAATGAACAATAATAAATAAATATGTGTAACTTCAGTTACTTCAGTTTTAAAAGGACTGGATTTTTTTAAATAATATTTTTTAAAATTGTGGAAGTAAACTTTGATAGCTCTCGTCCCGTACAGATATTTTAATAGTTCTACAAAGACTTTGAAAACTGTTTTTTAATAAATAAAGCGTTCTTTTACGAAGTGAACACCTTGTAACGTTTTTATTTTTAAAGTGGTGAATAAAACCACTTATTATATTATTTACAGAAATTAAAATATTTATGTACATAAATACAAGTGGCATTTATTCATTATTATCACTAACAATTGTTCGATTAATTACCATTTTATGTTACACATAATTTTTCTTATATTGAACCTCATACTCCTTAATATCCCTATAATCCCCTCAATATTCTTCTCACTATAAAATATTTGAACCTTCTTCTCCCTAATTACAAATACTTGCAGCCGTTTGGTTTTCATTCGGTAGTCTAGAAAATAATGTTGGGTTTTAATCTTTAACTTTAAAACCATATATTACATCTCAGAAAAAATAATATTAAACGAAATAAGTCTACGATAGTTTTATTTATTGCGGCAGTATAGATTATTGAGTTTTGCAGGATGTTGTCGAAATGCTTGAAAAAGTGGTAGTGAGAAGTAAAGAGTTTTGGTAAATACAGCAGGTGAAGTAGGGGATTCGAACCCAGCTCCTTCAACTTTTGCAGCATCGATTCTGTAACGTGTGGTCGGACGTTGTTGTGATAGAGAAGAATCGGCTCATTTTTCCAAGCAATGCCAGGTGCTGGCATTGAAGCTTCCGGTGCATTTCTTCGATTTGGTGGACGTCCTTTTCTGTCCTGGTGGTTTCGCCCGGATTAAAAAAGCTGCAGACGACCAAATGGTCATCATAACGTTATTTTGGTGCAGTTTTGGTTTTGTAAAGTCTAGAGGAACTTCATTGTGGTTCAACCACTTGGCCAAACGTTGCTTATTGTTTTATGTTGCAATTTGATCGAAGATATTGTAGCGCGAAATAATCTAGGAGAAAAATTTGTAATGGCGATTTTTTTAAATTTTTGTAACCAACATTGTATCGTATGTCCGTTTTCTGTTCCGTAACTGAATTCACTGTTAATGTTCCGAGTTGCTTCTGTTAATTTATGACCTTGTTTAAACTTATATAAGAATGTTAAAGCAATTACCCCATTTTCATTAAGTTTGCAGAAAAAAATAAACAAAATCAAAATCAAAAAATTAAATGAATAGCAAAGTAATGCAGAAGAGAACTTGCGCTTTAAAATGTGATATAATGTGCACAGACATATGTTTCTTTTGCATTAATAATTATTTATTAATTTTCTACTGTATAATTATGATTACATCTTTAATACACTTCTTCAATTTACATCTTAATACCGAGACCCATTACGCACCACTATGAAACTACTGTATAATTTTTATGATCACATATTAAGCATATGGTGAATATAACTTTTTAGTTGTTAAATTAGTGTTTTTATCCATCACCCTTAATTACTACTAGGTTGTAAAGAAACTTTGTTAACATTTATAAAAAATTGATGTTTAGGCACGAATTAATGTCAAAAACAACAATCTTCAAATACAGCCCACCATGTACTGGAAACCGTCGATCTGTTCACGGTACCACTCTGTCGACTTTTAAACAAATAATTCTTCTACTTGCTCAAAGGACTTCAAATAGTCACGTGGCTCACAGCTTCTTGTCCTTCGGCATCGCAAATTTTCTTTATAATATTTTTTACAGACAATTTCTGTTTTCTAAGAATAGCGAATTAACAACTCAAAGTTTAATTTTGTACTGCAAATGAGAATCTTCCTGATTTTTTTATGGAAAGTTTATAATATACCAGAACAATTCTTATTTTTCTATTACCATTGCATTAAAGCTAAACTCGTTGTCAACTAAGTTTTTTAAAGTAAAAAATAAACTGCTAAAATATTCGCTTACAGTTCTAAAATAATAAATGCAGCATTTAAAACAAAGTAACCTTTGTACCTATAGAAGTTAATTTGGTTTTTCTTATCATCATTATAAAAGCATTGTTTCGTACCCATGGTTAAAAAGTAGCTTATCGTAAAATAAAAATATTTGAGTTTTTTACTTAAATGCTTGCTAATACATTTTTACAATAAAATAGACGGAACAAAAAATATGTGTATATGTATTTTTGTAGTTGCTTGTCAGAAAATTCATTTAATAGGAATAGAACATAAATTTTTACATAATAGTGAAATGTTATCACAATACAGAAATTAGATATAAATGATAATTTTAAAGTAATAGAATTGACCACACTACAAGTGAAATAAAATTATAAATAGTAACAAACAAAACTAAAACACACAACAAAATAACTAAACACTTAATTAAGAAAATCCATTTAGGGATATCATACCTTTACTGTGAATTATACTTAAAAGATATCTAAAATTAAATAGAAATTATCGTAATTTATATATTAAAGATCACAAACCAGATAAATTGTTGTCTGTAAGAACTTCAAAAAACTAATTTTTCCATAATTACACACTGAACTCGACTCCAATCACTTGCTAGTAATAATCTTATTTGAATTATTGCCACAAAAACATCATCTAAGGTGATATTAGATCATTAGCTTAATACACATACATTTTCAAACCGTTTCGATGGAAATAATCCTACATAATTCCAACATTACATTTAGAAACGTTAAAGTAACCACCTCAATAAAAAATAATCGAGGACTTAATTTCCATATATAATTTAGTTAAGCGATAAAATATGTTGTAGAGAAAATATCAACGAATTAGTAATCCTGTAATAAAAGACATGGTAAATAATCTGTCATTATCTAAAAAAAAACTTTATTTCTACTGAATAGAACCTTACCAAATACATATTAGCAATCTCTAACTAGGAGACAACCAAATGTGCATTTCATGAGCCTTTGAGAGATACCTTCAATATATTTTAGTACAGATATTAATTTGCTATAAACTAAAATGCAAAATATGCATTTCCAGATTATATGGATTTATTATTTCTGAAATACCTTTCAAAATACTACTCAAAAACTCCTAACTATAAATGTCGATTACTAAACCTTTTAAAAATGATTAAACTAAATTAATAATGACTTTGAAGTTATTCGAAAAAGGTAACTTTTTAATATAGCTCAATAACTAAGTTACTAGACTGAAACATTCTCCCAAAGTTTTGAAAGCAAACAATTCATAATAATTCTGAGTATGAATATAGCCCACATATTAGAAGGTATATGGGTAAATAGCATAAAATAAAAAAAAACGTTTGCAGATACTGGATTGCCTATAATGCATATTGCTTTTATCTAAAAAAATGCATATTTGCAGTCAAAATGCTACTACAAGAGAGCGTAGTGGATTCAATCGTGTACAACATTTGCGTATATGAGTTCCCCGTTATAAATACGGACTGCAATTTTCACAAATAACCCAATTATATTAATTGAAACGAATACTTGAAACAAGCCGTTTCTAATGTACACATTGCGATTGCTTAATATCCTAAGTATTACTATTATTCTATATGTTCATTTAAATAAATCATCTCTCATTACAATCAAAGGCCATTCTATCCAATGGATCAAGAACAATGAATCCATAAAACGTTTGGGTGTTTACTTCGATACGAGATTTACGTGCAAAAGTCGCATTTAACAATATTAAATGAGGAACACTCGATTGCGGTCAGAAATTCTAATATAGATTTTGTAATAATTTTTTATTTTGTTGGAACAGTTATTTTCTATACACGGGCCCAAGTGTACATAACGATCTTCTATTTCTATTCTATTAAATTCATGTCTGTCAGTGTGTGCTTGTTTTCTTGGTATTATCATTACTTTTGTTTTATTTTTGTTTAAAGCTAGTGTTAAACTTTCGCTTTCCTCTTCGACGATGTTTATCAATTCTTTCATTTCTTCTGCCGACCTAATAATTAGAGCGGTGTCGTCAGCATACCAACGACACTCCCAATTTTTATTCCTTCATTCTATTTAACAAAGACTTTTCTCATTGAGAACTAGTATAAATGTTAAAAATTAGAGGAGATAATATTCACTCTGACAAACGCCTCTACACATAATAAATGTATTTGATGTTCTTTCATTTATTCTAATTGTTGTTGTCCCAGTTTCATAAAGTTGTGTTATTAGGTACACTATGTGTGTTGGTGTGCCCATTTCCAACATTATGTTCCATAGGCTTTGCCAACTTACTGAATGAAATGCTTTTTTGTAATTCAGAAAGCGTATAAGAGCTGTCACTTTAAATTCCCTGCATTTTTCGCTGAGTTGTGTATTTGATCCCTTGTACTTTTGTCTTTCTAAAGCTTGCCTGTTTTTAGATATTTGCCATTCAAGAAAGGATTTTATCTTGTTTAGTACCATGTTTAGCATTATTTTGCTTACATGCGATATTAATGCTATGGTTCTATAATTCTCACATTTACGAACTGAACTTTTTTGTGAAAAGTAATCAGTGTTCATTTAACCCAGTCGACGGGCCATTGTCCTGTTTTCCATACTTTATTGCATAACAATGTCATCAATGCAATATCCTTTTTATTTAGTATTTAGCATTTCGCTGATAATATCGTCATCTTCCACAGCTTTATTTTTTTGTAATTTATTAATAGCATTATTTACTTCGGCTTTGAGAATAGGCGGTTCTTGCTTTATATTATTGATGTTTAACACATTTGTCTGGACATTCTCTAATGGTGGTGTCTCATCGTTATACAATTCTATGCAGTATTCTTTCCATTTCGTAATTACTTTGTCAATTTCATCTAGACTTTTCCATTTTTATCTTTAATAGACCATGTTCGTGATTTATAATCTCCTGTTACCTCTTTTATTTTCTTGAATACATCTTTTGTTTTGTTTCTGTCATGGTGTATATCTTCACATATTTTATTTAGGTAACCATTTTTAGCTTCTCTGCATAATCTCTGTATTTTATGGCTCAGTTCTTTGTATCTCGTTCTTTCCTTTATTGTATATATACCAGGTATTTTTTCTTTTCTTTCTTTTATTGCTTTCCACGACTCCTCTCTCATCCATATACCTTTAAGTATATCAATTGCTTTTTACTGCAAGTAAACGCGTTATCAAACTTTTATCTTTATTTATAAGTTTGTAAGCTGCGAATTCTTTATTTACATATTTTTTGGATAAGGAAAAGGTGCATACTTTATAACAACCAAAACGGATTTTCGTTGAGATTTTAAATGAATAAATTATTTGGTGAATAATGTTTAACCAATCTTCTATAGCTATTTTTTCTCAATTTTGAATATTTTTCTTTAACATTAATTTTTATATAATTCTTTTCTTTTTGTAGTTTACTGGACTGGTTCTTGAATATTTATGGCTTTGCTCACGGTTAATAGTTTGAGATGTTCTAGTTAGATATTATTTATTTCCTCCAACAAAAATTTAAATTCTATTGAAACTTTTTTAAAGATCAATTAATGAAGGAAGTAAATGATAAAAACTATCTTTAAGAAAAAGTACATTACAATATCCTGAAAAGTTTACTCCTTTGAGGAAGAAGAATTAATAATTAAAATTGAAATAACTAGTTAAAAGGTTGTTTGTTACTAAGAATAAGAAATAACACCAAAAAAAAATTAAAAGACGATAGAGAGAAAAAAGAAAAATAAATAATTTTCTTCAATGCTACATTTATGTACATCAAATTGAAGGAAATTTCAAAAGAGCAACTAGAAAAACATTATCATAGGTTCTGAAAAAATTGTTACTATAAATGAATTTAAGTAAAATTAAGTAGAGAGTAGAAAGACGTTATGATTGTTTATTTTTTCCCATTTTTTTATAAACTAAGAAAAAACTTTAAAGGGATTGTTGTAGATGTACTTTAATAAAAAGCAATGAAGATAGAAAAAATATCCGTTAAATTAATAATTTTTTTTAAATTTTATTGCTATTGCCAATTTACAACCTACATTTAATATGGAGTAATAAGTAAATGAGTTAACATGGAAGTTACTTAACACGAGTAAGGCTACATCTACTGACGGGTCTCCATAATTTACTCAATGAGGTCTTCTGGCCATTGTCTACTCAAACTCCTATTTACAGCCTGACGAGTGTGGAGGTTGGTAATGAGTTGGTCGGTATAATTTAAGGTGCGCATTCTGTTTCTGGCGGCATAACTCATGATTACTTCAGGGATGAATAGAATTTTGAGAGTTTTTGTTTGCTGACGTACCAAAGTGCATTGGTTAGAATATGTAATGTCTTCGATTAGAAGGACCGCAAGATTTTTGTATTCGATGGCTTACTGTAACACCACAGTTCAATACAGTAGGGCCATACAGATGTTAGGATGACTTTGTATAGCAACAGTTTGCATTCTATAGTCAGTATATTTATAGTGCTATAGTTACATCTAATTAGCCACTGCATAATTTTTGTTTTTAGATAGAGTTGCTGTCTTTTAGCTTTTATATGAGCTGTCCAAGTTAGTCTTTAGTCAAGGTGAAGTCCTAAGTATCTCACCTCAGTTTTCATTGGGGTGGGCTGATTGTAAATGACGACTTGGAGGCAAGTAGAGTGTTTAATATAAAAGTGATTTAAATTGATTTCTTTGATGCTATAGAGCCAGCTTTTCAGGTGAATTTGGGTACGTCTAGAGCTTTTCAGATGCATAATCAGCATTAGTGTCAGATGTTTGTTGATGGTATGTCTTCGATATATAGAAAACAGAGAAAAGGACCGACCACACTTTCCTGCGGAACACCAGAGCTAATAACATGGTAGTTTGATAGCGTACTCTTGAACTGAACTTGGAAATGTCTTTGAGTTAGCTAGGATTTTAATAGTAATAGGATTTGGTGAGGTAGCTTTCTCTTAATTTTATATAAGATCCTCAATGCCATATCTTATCGAAAGCCTGTTGGATATTCAAAAATACCGAAGCACACAATTTTTTCTCTTGGAACGTTTCGTCGATGTAATTGACTATTCTGTGATATTGCTGGATGATTGAATGTCCTTTGCGGAAGCCGAACTAAACAACCCCACTGGAGGGGTTATTTCTTTGATTCTATATAACAGTAAGCATTCAACAATTTCTCTATATATTTCTGCAGATTAAACTAGGCCTCAGATATAGAGATAATTGAACAAGCGAGCTGAGATATTCCTGAATCTCTGTGTCAAAATTAAGATTATTGAATGAAAATGAGATGAAAACTTTTGTGCGAGGTGTTCTCCGAGGATATTTGCTTTTTCTTTACTTGAACAAGCCCAGCTTCCATATGGTTTCCTTAAGGGTGGTATTTGAGTAGTAACCATTTTAATCTTTTTAGTTGATTTCCAGATCGCGTGGTCTTTTGGTGATAGAGTAGAAATGTAGTAGGTGAATGATGCATTTTGTTTTCTTGGATGACGCTTTTTTAATAACTTTAATACAACAAAGTTTCAGTAAATTAATTATAATAAAAAAAATAAACTTATAATTGCGATTATATATTCAATATATTTAAGTTTCCCCAAAGAAAACACGTGTATCTAAATGGTCTGTTATAAATAAAAATAAGATCAAGACAAAATCCAATTTTCTATAACAGCAAAATATACATTAAAATAAATTAGAATAAATTGCCTGGAACCTCTTATAACGTAAAGAAACTGCGATCTTTGCGTTTATTTAGAGGTACATTAAAAAAACGCACCACATCAATTAAACTTCACTCTTAAAGGTTCTATTTTAATTACGTTTTCTAGTGTGTAAAACGTTAGAAGTAAATTTTTATTTTCCATTTACACGACATCCTCATATTACCCGTTAGATATTATTAGATATAAGGTGTTAAGAATGTTATGAAGTACAACACAAGCAATGGTCACAAATGTGTTAACACGGGTTCAAAAAATCTTTTGATGTTATTTACTCCTGAACTGTGTCAGTATTATCTTCACAAAAAGCAAACTTTTTATAAAACAGGAGGATAGATTATTTGCAAGTGACTGCAGATATTCTACTGCTATATGTGGGTGGTATTTCTATTTGTTGGTGTCTAGAGTGTTTTACCATTTCCTTAACCAATTTAATTTATTGTGCTTAGTGACTTGTCTTAGATAGTTAGAAGATTTGCGTTTGGCATTACTGTTATCCGTATGTTGTTAGTTTGCATTAGCACTCTTCCAATAGATGTTGAATGGTTTGGACATTATGGTCATTATATAGGCTCGTAACGTTATCTACTATTTGTAAAACTCATGTCCGGTTGGTATTTGTGTTAGTTAAAATGGCATCTGAATATGGCATTTTAGGTCTTTGAAAGAATCGATGTTATTAAACCAACACTCTAATCCTTCGCCAACAGACGTGCTCAATGTTACAATCCTCTGATATATAATTGGTTTGGTTGATTTATCCACTTCCCGCTATTCGATACGCCAATGTGTGCTTTATCCAAACAAATTAAAGTTCGTTTATTAAGTGCCTTAAAACTTCCATGTATGAAAGAGTGACTGAGCTATGCCCTATTAGTTTTATTGATAAAAAGCTGTTAGTGAAGATGGTAGCGTCGGTTCTTAGATTTTCGATTAATGCATATAATACCGCTTGAACAATTTATGAATAGTTTATTTGGAATTTTTAACTTACTTGGATTTACTCGAAGGTGTTACCAAGAATTTTACATCATCGATTTTCCTGTCATACGTAAAAATTGCTCTTATTGGCGCAAATTTAATTACATCTACTTCACACGTAGCTTCCACATAAATTACTTATTGTTGTAAACGCAAATGTAGTTTTTTGTCTGGAAGTGTAGGTGTATTTAATGTAGTGTCTTCAGGAATATGTATCTTATATTTGTAGGTGTAGAAGCATAAATTGTACTAATACATATGCTGATACAACAGAGACTGTTCGGAACCTACGTATGCCCCGAATGGCGAACAACTACTGAAAGGAGCGTAACATACATCTGGCCGATTGTCTGTTGGCTGCATGACCTCAAATACCGGCGCGCATGTTACTATTTGTTCTATAACCAGTTCGTCTAGCTTGGATACCTTCTCAAGGTGAACTCTGCACGTGATACGCACAAATTTCTACAGATTGCTAAAGATACGCGTTATTTTTTATATTTTAGATGTTCACTGAAATTTAGATTATCTTCGGTAATAAGGTCCAGAGTTTTTATACATGTATAGTTTTATGATTTATTTGTTCATTGCAAACGACGCCGATTTTTTATTTTTATAAAAGTCGCGGCTTGGATTGTGCTGCTAAATTCCAGTTTGAGGTCGCGTCTCCAACCTTGTAAGGTTTTAAGAGCTTCATTTTCGTTGTTCTTGAATTCCTTCACTGGAAGTCGGTACATTTTCAAAAATTTACCATCTGCAAATAATATCCATCACGTATACTGACAAGCACATGCTGACAACATTTTTTTATAATTTTAGTGACTTTAGTCAATTGTGATACTTAGTTTATTAACACACTTTATTACAAGTCCATACAGGTTACTGAATTATTTTGTGCATTTTAAATGCAAGAGCAATGCTAGTTACTGTGTATTGTTAAACGTGGTTTTAATATTTAGAGATATTTAATTACTTTTTGCTGATTAACGTTGCTGATACTTGTGCTCAGTAGGTTAGACGATGTATGAGAAGCTTCCCCAGAAGTTTTTAAATATTAGCAAAAGTCAAATTGGTCGGTAGGATACTAAATTACTGTAGTCTTTTTTGTTGGATTTAGCCAATATCTTAACCTATGATTTCTTCCTTAGGCATGGGAAATATTGTTATTGAACTTGAATTAAAAGAGATATAATAAACTTGGGGCGTATCTCACAAAGTCCCGGGCATATGAGAGGTGAGGTTATTCATTCCAGGATCTCGCTTGAGACTTGTAGTTTTAAAGCATTATGTGACTTCATTTATTGTAAATTTCGGTTTCAGCATGGTGCTTGAAAGCTCATGCACGTATTGATGCAGCCCCTAAACTTGCCGCCCCTAATGGGTGCCATGTTCAGACGCCTGCAAATTTGTGGAAACTTTCAGCGAGGAAAATTGAAAATAATGAAATAAAGCTTCTAAAAGCTAAATTTAACACAATCAAAACTCAAGCCGTGACGCTTACAAAAGTAGTAAAATTTTCATCAATCGCAGTCTGGGTATGGTTTGGGAGTGTTGTAAATAAGGTACACTTGTATCTTGACTACTAAAGTAAATTTGTTGGCTTATTGGTGCGTGTTGCTTTTAGCCAAAGAATCTAAAATGTTTTGTTGGTTCTTTGCGTGAAAGATTAGCGCATTATTTTCCTTGCATGTTACAAGAATAGAAGCTCCAACGTTTTCTATACGCCTTATTGTGTTTCGTAATTTTTGTTTTTATTAATAAATACATTTTTTAAAACAATTTATAGTTGTTGTCAGATAAACGTTATTGCTATATTTTTGAGTAGGTTTCCGTGGTTAACGATATATGAACAATTTGGTTACAAATTAAAAAGCGTTGTTGGTACTTCGGTACCATTTTTGACAGAATTTATTTATTCGGGTTTTTAATCTACTTACTCCCCAAAGAGCGCAATAAATCTTTGAAGAAGACTTTTTCATGCGACCAAATAATATTCATATATACCTTAGTATTTTCTTGTTAATTGGACCTATATAGATCCATAAGATATTTCATATGCTTTTTGAGATTTATCGAAACCATGATCACCTATTGTAATACCAAATTAATAACATAATCTTTAGGTTTCTTTAAAATACTTATTATATCTAAGAATTTATTTCACATTATATTTAAATAATATTTGAGTGCTGCATTTAGCAACAAAAAAGTAACTGCGACATCTTCGTATATATTGAAGGGTATGTTTTGAGCTAACATGTACTGTTAAGTCTTGATTAATTTTTATTTTAGTTCAGTGTACTTTCAGTTTTGTATTATGTATAAATTATATTATAAAAATAATACAATACAATATAAAAATCTGCAAAACATTTTTTTATTGCAGAACTTTTATCTTATTTTTTAAAATACTTCAAGCGTTTAAGACTAAGTTTTTCAATACAGGCTTTTAAATATCGTATCTAGTTACCTAGCGGAACGTTTCTACAAATAAAACTAACAAAAAATCTCTTAATATTTTCACTTTATCTGAAAATGTTAAAGTAATATTAATATTTAAAAAATTGTAGAATGACATGTTAGCAGATGAAGTATAATACGTAAAAAGAACTAAGTGACTTATTTACTGCTTATGCACAAATCCGACTTGTTTGGAGAAATCATAACTAGTTGTATTTACCTATAATAACACATACATATATAACTTTTGTCGACAATTTAAGTAATTCAACTTTTTGATTTATCAAGTTTCTGGATATTAAGATTGCAAAATTATAACAATTATTTCAGAAAAAAAATAAATTTTAATTAAAATTCTAGATAGACATTTTGCAGAAAAAAAGCCTTATGCAACCATTCACAGCTGGCGTTTGGAATCGTAAAACTGGTATTTTTTTGTTGGCTTGTCTGAGATGGTAGCTTTTTATGGTGTTACGTGTGACCAAGGACAACTTTCTGCAAAAAAACTAAAAATCAGCAGCGTTGAAATACTCACCCAGTCACATTCCATGACTGAGCCAAGGAAAGAATGTCTGCAAAAAGTAACTAATCAAATTATCGCATTTTGTTTCCTTTCTTGCAAATTTATATACTTAAAAACATTAACGGCAAATTATTACTTAATGATAGGCTTTAAAATTCAGCTTATTCTGTTTATTTTTTGTATTGTCTCTACATCGATTTTAATGATGAACAAATTTATATAAATAATCTGACGTTACTAATGATAAGTTATCGGAAATACCTGCAAACAAATGAAGAACAAGACTATTGTTCGCAAAGTAACATAAGAAGTGACTAAAAAATAAACTGATTTATTGTTATATACATTATTTGAAGAATGGGCACGAGCAGAATAGGACTTTGAACTGCGTTGTTCTCTCCATTTACATTAAATTTTGCAAGTTATTCGCATCTACATTTGTTCGAATCTTGTGATTCCCCAAAAATTATAGAAACCTAAAATTTATAAAGGATAACTTAAGATGATAACAATAAATTAAAAAGGTAAAGGTTTGAAATCTATTAAAAAAAAAACAGGTTTTAATCACACGTAACTAAAACAAATGTTGCAAATGAACATAAAATCAAAAATTTTTACGTTATAGAGAAGGCTTAGAGAAGTTTAACCCTAAATTGTCGAAAAAAATTCTATGATTGCTTTTTCCACCATCATGAAGGAAGGGGTGAGTTATTTTTTTGCAATAACTTAGTTCTCACTATAATTAAAATGAAACTGAGTATCAAGTTTTTGAGTTATCGAATGGAAAATGCGGAAGTGAGCGTGGAAAGTAACATTTATATATTTTTATTTGCTTAATCCTTTTCTTGAGAAAATGGTTAGTGCCATACTTACGGAGAGAAAATAAACGTATGCAGTTTTACGATAATATTCGATTAAATTACAATTTTTACAGGGCCGTAAAGTGGTCAAATTACGTCATAGGGTCCAAACAATTAGAAGAATTTTATACATTTTTTGGAAGTTCCTGAGTTAACCAAAGTAGATAATCTTTAATTTCCTTTAAATCACACGTATTCAAATATTGTGTATATAATAACATAATAAAGCTTTAAAAAAAATAACACCAACACGAATAACGAAACGTTTAAATAAATTCCAAACCCCAGAACAGGCAGGTTTTACAGGGGGGTATAGCACCTTGGATCACATACACACTGTAAGACAAGTTATGGAAAAAGAGCACAAATATAACCAACCCCTCTACCTAGCCTTCATAGAGCGCTGGTCAATGAATTAAAAAGATGCGAGATCGATTATAGATACACAGATTTAATCAAGAAGATATACGAAAATGCAACAGTGACATTCCAGATATTCGAAAAGACGAACCCGATAAAAGTAAGAAGAGGAATTAGACGAGGGGATACCATATCTCCGAAGATTTTTACTAATCTATTAGAAGATGTCTTTAAAGTTTTGAACTGAAATAAATTAGGAATTAATATGGATGGAGAATATCTGTCTAATTTACGATTCTCTAACGATATTGTTTTATTAGAAAACAACAAGGAAGGTTTAACAACGTTGATTCAAGACCCGCAAAAAGTAACAAGAAAAGTCGGACGATAGGTGAAACAAAAAGGTAACAGAATGGAGGCCAAGGACAGGAAGCGGGAAACGAGGAAGACCGAGAACCAGATGGAGAAACGACATCAATAAGATCGCAGAAACACAATGGATGGGAACGACCACGGATCGAATGGCATGGCGACAGCTTGGGGAGGCGTATGTCCAAAGATGGAATATTTAAACGCTAAGGATCATAACAATAATAAAATAATAAAGCTATAATTTTCAAATAGCATACTCATAATTTGAAAGCCCAAGATGGCTAAACCTTCTAGACTAGAATTTTTTATTTGTAACATTTCCGAACATAGGTAAATTATTATACATGACTGTTTTTAAAATTTACTGACAAAATCGGTTTATTTGAAACTCATAATGTTTATGCTTTTGAAAAAATATATGTGTACATGTGAAGTTGGAGGAGACGGGTAATATTAGCAAAGTATACAAGTAAATATTCTCACATGACTGGCTTTTAAACAGTTATTTTTTTTAGAATACCGAATGGATTAGTAGAGTATGGTTTCTCTCGTTTCTTTTCTTAGTTTGTTGCTATTTTAACAAGTACCCCACAACTTACAGAGATCTATTAAAGTCCAGAAATAAACACAATCCAAACCTCACAAATAAACCAATCCTAGAATTACATTCAAGTACAAATCCAGCTTTTCAACAGATAACACAACAGCCTCCTCAAACTAGAGATAGTTATGCCCATGTAGCCGCAGGAGCAACAAGTAATCAAAATAAAAATAATAATAATAATGACAACCTTACTAATACAATGCAAAACTTTTTATACGAATTTAAAAACCTATTCAACCAGCTACTAAACTAAAACAGCATGATTCTCATCATGCTTACCACGGTCATAAGCAATTTGACCAAACAATGAGCTCCTCAATTCTAATAGCTACCTGGAATGCAAACGGGCTATCAAATCAGAAATCACCCTATATTTAAACTACAATAAAATTGATATTCTCCTAATCTCTGAAAGCCACTCAACTGAAAGAACGTTTATCAGAATCCCATACTAAACCATTTACTATACTCATCACCCTGACGGTACGGCACATGCAGGCTCAGCCATTATAATTAGATCGACTATTAACCACCATGTCCTCCAACCCTTTAAAACAGCCAAAATCCAAGCGACGTTATTAAAACTAGAATCACTTCCTAGACCAACTACTATTGCGGCTGTTTACTCCCCGCCACGACACAATATCACGACAGAAGAATATAATGACTTTTTCAACTATCTTGGAACACAATTTATAGCAATCGGAGACTGGAACTCCAAACATACAACATGGGGGTCCAGATTAATCACACCTAAAGGTCGCAATCTGTTCCGTTCAATACAACTAAACAACCTAACTTATATTTCTACGGGAGAGCCAACCTACTGGCCCACGGACAGGAATAAAATTCCGGACCTACTTGATTTCGCTATATCAAAAGGCATATCAAATACTTACATTGATATTAAGTCTAGTTTAGATCTATGCCATGACCATAGCGCCATAATATTAACCCTCAGTACCAATGTTATCTACAGAGAGCCAATGCCTACCTTGTGCACAAAAGATACCAATTGGCAAATGTTCCAAAACTTAATAAATGAAGAAATCAGACTGGATCATCGTATCAAAGAGCAATTCGAAATCGAAGAGGTGGTACAGCATCTAACGAATACAATACAAACCGCAGCATGGAAAGCCACTCCTCTAAGGAACAAAGCAAACCAGGAAATGATAATATTCCTCTGCATATTAAAAATTGATCACAAAAGAAGAAGAGCACGTGGAAATGGCAAAGGTCAAGAAACCCTCAGGACAAAACTGACCTTAACAGGATAACACACCAACTCCACTCTGTTTTAAACCAAGCCCGATACGACACCTTCAAACACTACATCACGAATCTATCCCCGAAGACCATTCGTTGTGGAAAGCAACAAAAGATTTAAGAGGCCAGTAATACAAACCCACCCATAAGAAAACCATATCGAAACTGGGCGCAGTCAGACATAGAAAAGAGCAATGTATTCGCGGATCATCTTTCAAAATGTTCTCTCCAGTCTCAGACAATGACAACCAAGATGAAGAAATTGAAGACTATATTAACGCCCCTGTCAACTATCACTGCCCGTTAAGCCTTTTACACCAGCAGAAATTGAAAACAAATCAACAATACAAATTCATACAAGACCCTGGGTATGACCTCATAGTCGGGGAGATCTTAAAACATCTACCAAGAAAGGCAATCGTGCTATTAACTACCATATTCAACAGCATCCTTTGATTATGCTATTTCCCAGTTCAGTGGAAACACGCGCAAATAATTATGATTGGAAAACCAGGTAAACCACCTACCGAACCTTTATCGTACCGTCAAAAATATTTGAAAAACTTCTTCTCGACAGAATAACCCAATCAACACTCACAGACGACATAATCCCTGAACACCAATTTGGATTCAGACAAAAATATTCCACAACACAGCAATGCCACCGAATTGTGAACAAAATCAAAGGTCTCGAAGAGAAGAAGATGTGTGCTGCGGTGTTCCTTGACGTACAGCAGGCCTTTGATAAGGTTTGGACCAACGGATTATTATATAAATTAAAAAGGCATTTTCCCAGTCCCATATACCTACTCCTAAAATCTTACCTTAATGAAAGATCCTACCAAGTAAAAGTAAACAACTCACTCTCCGGCTACCACCCAATTAAAGCTGGAGTGCCGCAAGGCAGCGTCCTTGGGCCACTACTCTACTTAATATACATTGCTGACATTCCCGTCACAGAGAGCACTATGATGGCCACATTTGCTGACGACACAGCAATCTTGTCGTCCGATATCGATCCAGCAAGAGCTTCTAATAAACTGCAAGATCACCTAAACGAACTACAAGACTGGCTAAAACGATGGAAGATCCAGGTCAACACCGAAAAGTCCGCCCAGATCACGTTCACCACAAAACGAAGCAACTGTCCACAAGTTAACATAAAGAACACTCTGATCCCACAGAAAGCCACAGTCAAATATTTGGGCCTACATTTAGACCAGAGACTCACATGGAAAGAGCACATTAAGGCAAAAAGGACACAATTGGACATAAAAGTGAAGAAAATGAACTGGCTACTAGGCAGGAAATCTCAACTATCTCTGGAGAACAAACTGATCATCTACAAAATAATTCTAACACCAGTCTGGACCTACGGTATCAAACTGTGGGGATGCAGTAAGCCCTCCAACACAAAAATCCTACAAACCTTTCAGTCGAAGACACTTCGCATAATGGCCGACGCTCCCTGGTACGTGTCCAATCAAACCCTCCACAACGATTTTGGAATATCCTTTATAAAAGAAGCGATCAACCACCACGCCAACAAATCCAGTCAACGCAGCACCAACCACAGCAACCAACTCATAAGTGAACTATACACCCAACCACAAATTGAAAGAAGACTTAAAAGACAATGGCCAGAAGACCTAGTTAACTAGGAGAAAGTGGAGAACCGTCAAGGGACGGTACCCAACGCTTGCCATGAACCTTGCCTCATATTTACTCATTACTCTGTTAGTTATAGGAGTAGATTGTAAATTAGCAAATGAGTAAATAAAAAAAAAATGTACTAGAGTTTTTGTTTTTTAAGACCATTTCTCTGCCTATTTGGCGTTCTCCTCTCACGCATGAGGAAGCAATACTAATTGAATTGTCCATCTATTTTATAATGGTTGTAGAGCTAGTTTCTAAGGAATTAATGTAAAACAAAATTGTTTTTTATGTTTTTATCTCTTTAGCTTTTTTTTTAATTTTGTGTATTATATCTGTTACACATAATGGTTTTTTATAATTATTAATTTGATGTTTAACAAAATTGCCAATAAATGAGTGTTTTTAAATTATTATTGGCTTTTACACACTGATGTAATATACCATGTATAATGGACATGCTAAATTTTAAAATAATTGCTTTATTCAATGTTTTTTTATTATTATTTTAAATGCAAAATTACAATCTACTCTTAACATTATTGAGTATTTAGTAAGTGTGCTAGCAACGAAAATGCCACAAGAGGAGCATTAGTCAGCGCCAATCTCCGGGTGGAAATTCTTGGGTTACTGCACTAGGTCCAGTGGCCATTGTCGTTTTAGTTGTCGTGTGGCTTTTGGTTAATGGGTAAGTTGGTTTATGAGCTCGTTTGAGTGACCGTGTAGGTTGTTATTGTATTTAGTAAAAAGCCTCTTTATTTCACTTGTTACGTAAGATACTCCTAGGTCAGTGTGGAGGGTTTCGTTAGTAACATACTATGGAGCGTCTGCCGGAAGCGCTGAATGATTTCAACCAGGTCATTTGTTTGACCTTGAGGTCTAGGTACTTCCTTTTGTTTTTAATATGTGAAATCCAAGTGAGCTTTTGGTCTAAATGCATACCGAGGTATTTTACCTCTGTTTTAAGCGGGATGGGTACGTTGCCGATTCTGGTTTGCGGGCATTCAGTACGTCTTGTGGTAAAGTTTACTTGCGCGGATTTGTCTGGGTTGATTGTAATCTTCCACTTGTAGAACCAGTCTTTAGTTAGATGAGTTTGAAGATGTTCTACAGCCGTTCCAGGTGAGCGTTCGACTGACAGAATAGCAGTGTCATCTGCGAATGTAGCAAAGACTGTGTTGTCTACGGTTGCTGCGTCCGCAGTGTACAGCAAGTATAGTAGTGGTCCTAATACGCTTCCCTGTAAAACTCCAGCGATAATTTGTCGCAGGTCAGACTCTGAACTATTTACTTTAACTTGGTATGTTTTGTCTGTTAGATATGATTTGAGTAATAGATACAATTCACAGGGAAGAAGTAGTTTAAGTTCTATTGAGACCTTTATGTTACTTACAAATTGTATGTCAAATATATTTTTATTGTTCTCGTTGGGTTCTAGGTCAACTACAAATAGAGATAGTGGCTGCTTGTTAACTCCGTGGCGTATGTTTGTAATATTACAAAATTTGTGTTCCTTCTTAGCTAATTCTTACGTTATCATTTGGGTTGGAATGGAGTGATGAAGACTGCGAATGGCTACTTTGTAAGCTCTTTCTTTCTTTATTTGATACATATGATATATTATCTTCTCGTCTTCAATTTTCTGTGTGAGTCCGTTGTTAAGGTATTCATTTTGATAATTTCATTAGTTAATTATGTGTAGTATTGCTGCTTTTTTATAACTTTAGTAAGACTCTCAGTCATCATTTTTAGGGCTGATTTCTTAAGTTCTTATGAATAAATGTCCAAAACGGCTTAGTTTTAAAGTTTTAGGATATTTAATAATAAATTAAGAATTTATATAATAAATGGTAGGTAATAAACAAAATGAACTTACAGAAATTATTGAAAGTGATCGCCGCCAGCTGCAATGCACGATTTTCTGTTCTCCGTCCTACTAAATGGCGAACACGTTTAAAATTACCAGGGTTGTTTCGAATTGTCTCAAGTGATGCAACATTGCGATTTCTGAGTTTCTCAACATACGTGTAGTCGTACGTAAATTGCCATTGGCAAGGCCATAAACAAAATGCATATTGCAGTTCTCAGAATTTGTGTAATTTATTTTTGAGACAAGAAACTGGCAATAAACCTTAATAAAACAATTCACAATAATATTGAAATAATAAATTTTTTCACTTTAAAATGATTGTTTTTTGCTGACTCAACTATGATAATCTGGGAATTGGTGAAATAGGAGGGATGCATTATAGTTTGGTTTTGAAATGCATTTGAGTGTTGCGGGATAAATTGATTGTCATATTGATTTTGTTCTATAAACTCATTTCTTTAAGTATTTGGTAGTAGAAACGTGAATCCACTATTTCCTGGATCGGTTTGAGAGTATATTGTTGGCAGCCCAAGGGGATTACAACCGTTACCAATTGGAAGCACGCTTCCTTGAATAAATATCTGGTAATAACACTTTTTGAATAGTAGGTACGTACGTGCGGTTTTGAATATTCTATCAGTAAATATTTATAATCTGTAAACCTTTGGTGCGTTTATTAGCGTAGAGCACTTAAACTTTCAAAGATGGTGGCACTGCACGCGAGTGTGTTTATTTTTCGAAAGTCAAATGACAACTACATTCAATATTAAGAAAAGATTAAGTTATATATTTTTCGTTAACCAGGAGATTTCACAAATAGTTATATACAGCTGTGTCACATTTCTATGAGTAGAATCGCATCTTTAATTTAATTAATGCCCTATGACGCCACGCAACATATCTTGAAGTATCACGCCAACTTGACTGCTTTGCGGCGCTGTGCAAGCTGTAATATTGATCGAATATTAATTTTTAATGGGAGAAACTGCAAACATTTATATTCTCTGCAAGTGTAATCCATTTCTCCAATAAATGGATAGGCAAACAAAAAAATGCAAACACCGTTTTCTACAAATTTATTTTTAATTTTTCATTGGACAACTAAATAATCAAACACAAGTGTTGTGTTTTGTTTCAATTTAATTGTAAGCAGAACCAAATAATTGTAAAAAGAACTAAACTCCCCTACTCCTTTTTACAATATGACAAAAAAGTAACCGTGAAATTTGTTGTTAAGTTTTTTAAGTCTCTCCTACATTCAGAATTTAGGATTGAAAGATTTATTATTGTCTGGGTTTACTTACACTACTTCGCTACCTTCCTATACATAACGGCTTGTAAAAAATTCATATAAACGACAAAATTCATAATTCAGTACCGGAGACAACCTAGCAGCATTTTTGTCTAACAATGAAAGTACCACATAGAATGGTACAGAGATTAAGAAAGAGAAATACAGAATACAATAAAATTTTCATTTTACAATTTTTTATGTAAAACAAACATTGATGTACTGATGTTATTATAATTGAACCCAAATAGTGAAGATTTATGTTAGTAAAAATTGTAGATCGTAAAATATCCAAGTAAACCATTTTTGTGAAAACAATTGTTAAACTATATTTCTTTAAGTAATATGTAAGTTGTTAAAAAATTAATTAAATACGGAGCAGCCGAAAAGAAACCTATAAATCTGTAAAATTACTAACGGATGCTTGTGATTGATGATGTAATTCAATTTATTAAAGCAACAAAAATATGATATTAAAGTATACTCTGATTGTTCCGATCAGAAGTAACGAGCGACTTATTTTTTTCTGTTCCCTAAACTCTAATAAACCCTTAAAATTTTATGTTTAAGATTTTCCAATTCTGTATTTACTATTTCATGCCACATAATATATCTGTATTGCTTTCTTTATTAGACAATATATCAAATCGCAGGCGATTACAGAATGAATGACGATAGTTTCAATTTCATACACCAAAGCCTGATTTTACAAAGCCTGCTTTAAGATATAGGAAGCACATCTGAGCTACTTTTAGCAGCTTGCTTTGGTCCCGAATCGCATTTAAAAATACAAAAGGAATTTATTTTAAGTACAAAGCACGCCTGCAAATTGGCAATTGCCTTCGGAACATTAAATGTTACGCCAGAATACACAGGATTTTAAAATTATGAATGGACTGCGGAATATTAAAATAAATTGGGAAATAAATAAACTTACGTTGCACCAACTGCTTAAGTCATTCCTATGGGTGCTGCTACAATGTTAAACATTGCATTACTTTTTATTTGCATGCACATAAAAGGCGAAGAGGCACTGAATAATGGAAGTATAAACTTGTAAATAGTGCATGAATAAAAAAAGTTTACTTCCTATGGAACTTCAGTGAATAAGATTTTAATATTTTATTTTGTATTAGTTGATTTGGAATTAGTAACTCTGGAATATTTCTTTAGCTTTAGCCAAAGAGCTGAGCGAATTCCAAAGTTATGTTTTTATTAACTGTTATATCTGCATATCACGGATTAGTTACTTATAAATAATAGAAATCATAAGTGCTACATTCCTATCCGCTTTAACATTACATGTGATTTCCAGGTTAGATGTCTATCAAGATGTTAACCAAAACCGTTTTCCATATTTGCTTGAGAAATAAGTTCGTTTTTGATTATAATTGGAGAACAATTTATTTGTTTTGTTGTAAATGTGACACTGATAGACTTATTTTCGTTAACTTTAATCCTCTACTTTTGTAACCGTTTCTCTATTCAATTAAAATGTTTTTGTGTTGAAGATGAAGTTGCAGTTCATCTTCACTATATTTCATTATAGCTGTATTGTCAACAAAGTTCTCCAGTTGGTATATTGTAAATATATAGTAAATAAAGGAGGGGTCCACTACTTTGGGATCACATTTACTTTAATTTGTTTAATTTTAGACGATTCATCTCTCATTGTAATTTGTAAAGATCGATTTTCACGTAAAAATAAAGTAGGAAGTAATAATTTATTTTATAAGCAGTCCTTGTACCAAACTTTATCGAAAGCCTAACTCACATGTAAGAATATCGCTGAACAGTATATTGTGATTTCAGGCGCCGTTTGAATTATGCTGACTAGTTTCTATCCCTACTGCATTGTGGAGTGCCGATAACGAAATCCAAACTGGTGATTTGTAAGCTACTCGTTTGGCAGCTTTGATTAATAACTTTTCCAGCAGCTTGAATATAATTAGAAGTAAAATCATTTCGGTGAATTTTAATTGTAAAAGTCACTACGTCAGATGCAAAATTCTGTTAAAAAGTAATCGCAAATATTAAATTTCTTTTCTAGGTAGTTGTTTTAATACTATCGCAGCTGTAAGGTTGCTGCGAGTAAACTTCGTGTAATTGGGTAAAATTTCGTATTGTGAATGAGATCTGCAATAAGACGTTAAGGTAATATTCAATTTGTTTGTTCATCCTTTTAGAAGTTGGTGATAAAAGCAACTCCAAATGTATGCAATGCTTCTGCTTTTTTCTTTTTAGATCTTGCCAGTTACATTTTTAATCCTTCAGAGCTTTAATATTTTTAGTGACCTTCCAATTTTATGATCGTGTACAGAAAGTGAATTAATATATGTTTGAAACGTTTTATTTCATTTTTTTTAATTTCCTATACAGACGATAAATCTACAATCATTGATGTGATACCTTGTTATTTTAATTTTGCTTTTCTTTTTCTGTTACTAATTTTATTTGAATATTAACAGAATTACCTTTTTAAGTTTTTAGTTGTGGTGTAGCACTCAACCTGCTTCTTGAACGGTGGTTATGAAACTTCTCCCAGCGAGTTTTATAAGTACTAAGGGAAAGTTTAGTATTTATATAAATTATTGTTACGTTTGTGATGGCAATTACTGTAGTATAGTCAGATGTTAAATCGTAGTTTTAATTAATAGTAACATAATTTCAAGAAAGACCACTTGTTTATATCTATTGGCCAATATATTGAATTGCGTGTAAAAAAGTAAGTTGTTTTCTGCTATAAGTTTGAACAGTTCTCTTCCTTTTGTTGTTGTCAATCTAGTACTCCCTTGCATTGAAACACCGTCTATGATCTTAGAGAATTATAAAAAAAAGGTTATAGTGTCTGTTTCCTTAATATTGGTAGGCCATAAATAATTAAAACATCAAATCACATTGAAAATCCTTGTACTCGAATTGGTCCCTTTCAGAGGTTGCGCATGTTAAATGGTCTATTGCGGTATTTTTACTAGTGATTATTTAGTGTGATGCAATTCCAAAACCAGCATGACATCTGTATTCTGAAACCGTAAGTACGTTTCCACTTCCAGGTTTATTTACTGCAAACTGTTGGCATTCCACAAAGCAAGGCATTATTGGATATTTTTTTAATAACGGTGACTAACACATGGATGATTATGCGATTTTATTATTATTCTTTATTTGAACAAAAAACTTTTAAATTGACTAAAACGCAGTTTTCAAAGTTGAAATCTTAAGATTTCTGAACAAGATAAATAGTTTTGGATTGATCGATTGTTAAGGAATTAATTATTTGGTTGATGTGGAAGGGGGGAAATTTTTGAGCCAAAATTTTGTAACCGAAGTTTGTTTGTTGGCCTAGTACTTTTTTAATTTTTAATAGATTGTACTTTCCTTACAGTTTATTTGATATGGTTCGCCGCATAATTTGCAGCTTATTTGGGTTTGTTTTGTTTTTGTGCATGTTTTGATGTTAGGATGGCCACAATAGACAGAAGCATATAGCCGATTACAGTATTTTCTGGTATGACTGTAGTTATGAGATTGTACAATGCTTTTTTCCACTAAGATTGTAATAGATATATTTAATGTTTGCTGCTGGTTTAAGGTGTATAATAAATAATAATAATGGTTCTTTACTTTTTACGTACATTATGTTTCGAACATGATATCCTGCTTTCTCTATAGGCGTTTTAATTTTGTTAGTGGGCGTGAGAGGATGTAAGTATTTTAATATTATACAGTACAGCCTATATTGTTTCATTTAATAGGTGTAATATACAATATTCTTTTTATCTATTATGTCTATGACTAATTTTCAATAAACGTCCAGTTTTTGTATTGTGCTACATTATTAATTAAGCATTATGTCATATTTCAGTCTTATTCAGCAATATTAAGGAAATTCTGTATTATTTTTTGATAATTAACATAAACATAAGACAGATTAAGTACCACTGTTATTATTTTTGTTGGTTATCAATGATTTCTTTATTATTTACAGTAATGTTAAATTTTGATTCTGTGTTGAAAGTGACTGCTCCTCTTCGTTATGTAATTAAGAATTTTAATTTGTGACTCTTTTTACAGCCTTTAACTAATGATCGACTGTTGGTTTTAGTGTCATCAGACTCATCTAAGTTGCTAAAATAATTTAAACCTGCACTTTTTTAGATGTTTGCCTAAAAGAAAAATATGAAATATAGGATATATATGTAAGTTAGAACTGATAATGTTTATTACGGTTTTGTCGATTAAATTTGATAACTAAAAGTTACGAATGCAATAACAAAGCTTGTTGCTAGAAAAGAAAAATTTAAATTGGCTAGCAGCATTATTACTAATTAAAGCCGCTATGCAGAGTTGATCTAAAAGTGCCCTCCGAAAAATAAATAAAATTATTACTTACAATTATTGGCAAAATTAGAGTATTGGGCTGTTTAATCGCTAAATTGCTGCACGACGTACAAATTAGAATCTTAAACATATTTTAATAGGGTATTACTATAATGAAAATAAAATATCGCTTTTGTTGCTTTTAATTACTTTATTTATATATTGTTATAAAGATTTAAAATTTGTCCACGCACTTAATCTCATTCCATAACAAGAGTTTTCTTTAACAAATTATTTGTTATCTCTTTTTTATTTGGTTTATTTATTTTAATGTTAAACATTTTTTTCAAAATAGTAATATTTTAAATAACAGTACTGTAATTTTTCTAGTTTCTAAACTTTTAAAGTTACATATAAAAACCATTTACTCAAGGAACATTTAGATTTTGTAAAATTTAAATAGACTATATTCATTTGCAGAGCATTTTTTGTTTGTAAAAAATAGTAGAAGTAAAACTTATTGTTACTTTGTCTCTTGAGACCAAATTAAGCGTTCTCTCTTACTCGCCGCGTCTCAGAACTTCGCTCTAATAAGCTTATTTAGACTTTCAAAATTTAAGTCCGTGCAAAAGCAAAAAGATTCTACTTTATAAAAAAGAATTAATCTTGAAAAGCCACCAAGTCATGTTTATACAAATGGATAGAACGTTGTAAATAATCCATACATAGTGAAAGTCAATACAGACAAGACTAAACAGCTGACATACATCATATTCTATTTAAAGGAGTTGAAAAAGTCACATATAAGTCCAGGGTCGTCCAATTGGTACGCTAGATGAGATATTTAATTTAAATTCTTGCGCCTAACCCTTTGACCACGAATCCAGCGATAAAACAATTTTCTCATCTATCGCGATACTTTTTTCTTGCTTTAAAGGTCAAAACTGCGAAATTTAAGTTTCGTGATTTTGATTGATTCAATCGCGATGGGTACGCTGGATGATATTGTCATTTTAAATCGTTGTCCCTACCCAGCTAACGACGAATCCACTGATAAAAAGTGTTGTAAAATCGAATATAGAAGTTTGTAATTAACTGTGCTCCTGTAAAAGTTAATTTTGTGTTTACTGTTAGTGCAGTTTAGTTGGATTTCAAAAAAAGTTACTCTTTTTTTCTATATTTTATGTACAATGAAAAAATACACCATAGGACACAAAAGCATCATTGTTCATTGAATTAGTAACAGCAGAAATGTTATTTATTTCATAATTTTAACGTTCAAAGCGGGGAAAAATATCACTCTAGATAAGGCCTTTTTGTCAGCGGATTCGTGGGATTTAAAATAAAAATCTTATCTAGCGTCCCAATGGGTCTACTCTGTATGTGAAATATTATGCCAGAAGAACACAAAAAGTTATTTTGGAATATTTAGCGTAATTTTGTAGGACAAACTAAAGGTATATAAAATAAAAATTCTGCAACTTTCATTAAACTAATAGAATAAGAAACACAAATTAATACAATGATAGTGTAAGTAACATGAAATAAATAAATTAGGCCTGCAATCAGCAACTGATTTCACTTTTATTGGGATACGAACTATTAAACTTTTGAAATGGTTACATTTAAAGTGGCTAAGCTTTCGTTCAATTGTGCCTTCTAAGTTATTGATATTTTTTGTGTACCAACCATTTGCATATTTACTTTATATCAAAACATGCCAGAGGAGTGCAGTTGTAGTATTGTTTTTTGTTTTGCTTAATACATATATCAAATAATGATTGTGTTTTACCATCTGTTATTGTTATTATATTTTTTAGTAAACTATTAAGAAAATTATAGAAAAAACACAAAATATTTGATGCATAAAACTGTACAAAAGAACAAATCGTGGATGACAAACGAGAGCTTGAATTTTATGCAAGAAAGGTGGACACATAAAAATAAAAACTATGGTCTACAGAGAAATACATAAAAGGAACAATGTGATAAAATAGAAGAGTTAGATAAAAAGATACGGTAGTCACAATATGCATAAAAAGATAAAACAAATGACTGGGCAATATACACAGAGGCATTTCAATAACTCAATTGATGATGATGGCAAACACTTACTAACCATAGAGAAACAACTGTCTCAATGGAAAGAAAACCATAAAAACGCTTTAGTAATAACTAAAGAAAATAATAAAAGAGGTAAAGCTGCTGGGCTGATGAAATACGGTCAGAAATTATAAAACTTATTGGTCAGGACAATCTCAAAATGTTAGTAAGTTTTTTCAACATAATGGTTGAAATCAATCTTTGTTAGTTTGCCTAAAGTTCCCCATCCTAAGCACTGCCACGAGTATTAACCTCATGAGTCAGATGCTAAAGGTTTTTTTTAAAGATACCACACAATATGTCGAATTTACAAGAAATGTGAAGGAACATTAACAAATATCAATTTGAATTAAAAAATGGATTTGGAACGCGAGAAGCTTTATTTGCTGTGAACGTACTGATACAACGATGTTGAGATGTAAACAAAAGGGTGTGTATTGAATTCGTAGATTACAAGAAAGCATTTGACCGAGTTAGACACGACAAGCTGAAGTGGCTCTAGATAAGCAAAATATAACCATCATTGAAAACCTTTATTGGTATCAGAAGGCTAATGTGAGTCGGTACAAAATTAACAGAGAAGGATACGTATAGTCCCTCTGCTGTTTCACATGTACTCGGAGACAATCTTTAGAGAAGCATTACAAAACAGCAATGAAAGTGTATTTAATAATGGAATACTAGTCAATAACATTAGATATGCTAACGATAGTTTACAGATAGCTGAATCAAAAGAAGACAAACTCTATTTAACTCTGTGCAAATGGCTAGTAGCGGATTCGGACTAAAAATTATTTTAAAGAATACACACATGATTATAGAAAAAATACAACCAGCACTAACAGAAATAAGAGTGAGGATAAAAGAAATAGAGAGAGAGCGATAAACTAAAAAAACCTGAGGACTATTCTAAATGCGGAATGGTGACAAGATACAGAAATAAGGAGTAGAATAAAACCGACTCAGAAAATATTCATCAAAATGAAACCTCTACTGTGCAATACGGATTTTAAGATCTCACTAAAAAAAATCTTAAAACCTCACATCTTTTAATCGTACTCTATGACATGGAAGTTTGGATTTTAACAGATAAACTTTGTAAAAGAATAAACGCGTTGGAAATGTGGACGTGTGTTACATTGGGTGGACAGAGTTCAAAACGAGGAGATACTACGTCGAATAAGCACACAACAAAAATTAGTATACACAGTTAAAAAGCGAAAATTGGAATATCTGGCTCATGTCATGCGAACTTTAAAATATGAACTGTTGCAATTAATAATTTAGGATGAAAAAGAGGACGTAGAAAAGAATTTTGGCTAAAAAACGTAGTAACTGATACCATCAATCAATTACAACTCTTTTTCGGGCTGTAGTATTAAAGTAAAAATTAGCCTTCTGATGGTCTACCTCCGAAGGTAGGAGAGTACGAAGAAAAAAAAGAACGGGGCTAGATTTGAGATATTTTTAGTGCACAATTTGATTAAGAACCCTGGCGGATTTGCTTGGTCCTGTACAAGAATTTTTCTGGCTTTTTGCATATTTAGTGGATTTTATTTTATCTCTAAGGCTTTATAGTAATAAATTTGTTCTGTGTAGAAAATCCATTTAATATGGAATGTGATTAGTCGTCCATAATTATTGACAATTGGTTTCAAAGTTTCAAAACACCATTTCTCTGTTTTGTAACAATAATTTTTTACTTTATAATTTATTTTGGGAAAGCTGTAAAGAAGATATATACTTTATTTATGTGATATAGCATTTTTAAAAATATTATCTTAGTGTTTTTCAGGTTTTTTTTTGTTCTAGCTACTTTCATTTTGTAAGCTACGGTTTCACTTCTTTCTGTTTATTTTGCAATATTACTTTTTTAAACATTTTAATAGTGTTATAAAAAATTATTCGTGCTATGCATATTGTCACGAATTTGGAAATTACCGTAACAAATTTAATGTTCGACAAACACTTTTATTGAAATAGTACATCTTAATAAGTTTTTTGTCAGGATATTATCGAACGGAGCTGCCTGAATTTGCTTTCAATATTAGTTTATAAAGGAACCTCAGTGAGCTGTTACAAAAATACGGAATCGGCTACGATTGGCTTAAGTAAGGGATACATCCATTTAAAATTAGCTAAGAAATGTGGGGCGGCCTATTACAGCACATAAGCAAGGGCGACAGCGGTATTCTTAAAGTAATACGCGAAAAATTCTAAGCGTTTTACATAATAAAAATATTTGCTAAAATCCTTGAGACTATAATGAACAAGGCGGTTGACCGCTCTGCATGGCTTACAATTGCCCTTAATACAAAGTACATTTATGAAAGACCCTTACAATGGTGTAGACGCTGCGTTGCTAAATATACATGTCTTTGTGCAGGATACAGAAGTAAAATTATAAGAACAGCTACAAAGTCGGAAAATCAATTGAAACATTTTGGTTACGTTTGTTGCGGTCGAACCAGCGATAATTCGATTTTAAATCATTCAACGCATGCATAACTATTCTAAAATCATAACATTAAATAACCACCTAATTATACTGTAACACAAAATATAAGAATAATAATTTTATAACATCTCTTCTTTATAGATTGAAGTTATCAGGCGAAGGTGCAGATTCAGGGGAGGGTTTCCTTACGCTAAATATAGTAATCGACTATTATAACGTTCTAATATTAGTCACTCGTCGTTGTAGGCAAAGCCTGAAGATAGACCCAAGTTACTAAAAGGTGATTTTTTGAATCCTCTGGAAGATAAAAGACTTGTTTGAAGACCTTAGGCGTACGACGTCGCCGTCGTTTATTTCCCTCGCTTCCGTTAATTTCTATGCAAATATTTAAATTTTGCAATAGAACGCAGTTCAATATATTACTTGATAATGCAAAATATTTGGTAGATGGTTAAATATAGTTATAAGTACTTTGACCTGTAGAACCTTGTCCATTCACTTACGTATTCGATTATTAAGATGTTATGTCTTCAGTATCCTCCTATCACAGGATTTCTAAGATCTCATGAACAGAGTCATCAATGAAGGAGTACTACGACGCATAAACGAACTACCTGAAATTCTTAATACCATCAAAACAAGGAAACTTTCATATCTGAGCCATGTTATGAGGAATAATAAATAGAAACTACTTCATATCATTATTCAAGGAAAATTAAAGCCAAACGCGGCCTAGGAAGACTCAAAATATCATGGTTCGAAAATTTACGTCGGTGGTATGGATTCAACACCACGGCACTATTTAGAAGAGCAGATGATAAAGTAAAAACTATGTTACTGATCGCGAATGTTGTCGGGGAGCAAGGCACTTAAAGAAGAAGAAGAACTTTGATTCGCACGAGGATTTGGTAACGATATGAGGTTGTATAATGTAAAGATAGAATTTTTGTGCGAGGGATATTAATGACGATTTTTATTGTAATTTATGATAATGTTAATTAACTTAGCAACATTTCTGTCTTCTAAAGAAAAGGGAATGTGTTTTCCATCTGACAACATTCGCACATTATTTCAAAGCGCTCTTAGGAATTTTAAAGGTGTAATTAGCGAAAAATGAACAGCATCTGTTAAATTGTCATATTGTTCACTCGATTTATTTTCCAGGCAGGTCATAAGTCATATGAGATTGTGTTGCGCATAGCTTATATTGGTAATTTTGTTCATAAATTTGTTAAATTTTTTTATATTTTTATTGCACAGAGGAATCTGCAACAAAATATGCATGTTTTAACCGATTAAAATGTGCTGTAACTAGTTTTCCATTGATTAATATGGACGCGTTTTGTTTTGGGTGAATTTTTCTAATTTTATAACATCCTTTCCAGTCACATTAGAGTTTTCTTGATAACCTTTTCCTTATTTCCTCATTCTTTAAGTAAACTCGGTCGTTTATGGAAAACGATTTATTTGTGGTTTCCTTGTTGTAATTTATTTTTGATTTTTTTAGCATTGATATTTTTCTTCGCTCGTTAACGAGCACGCTGCATTTTATATTTTAATATATCAATATAATTTTCATATGTATAGTTAAACTCCATATAATAGTTTATAAGGCTGTAAATTCGTAGAGCTGAGAATTGAATTGTTGTATATGCACATGGCGAATTTAAGATATTCAACACAGTCAGTTTGTTTTTTATTAATGTAATGTCGAAGATAGTCTTTTAATATTAAATGTTTTCTTTCTAATGCCCCATGCTTTGAGGATGATATGCTGTTGTTACCATATGCTTAATTTGAAAAAGCTTAGATAAGTTATTCAACCAGGAAGTTGTTCTTCTACCTGATCTACGTTTACCGACTTTTTCCCGTGTATAATTTAATGGAGAATCTCATATTTTTCAGGGTGTCTCATTATGTGAGCGAATTACTGCAGCTTTCGCTTGTTTATAGTTTTAACTATTTCCAGTTCTTTATTCATTCGCATGAATACCTCTTCATTACTTATTCTGTCTATTCAACATATCTTTAATAACCTTCTGTACACCCACATTTCGAAGGATTGTAGTCATTTACGTGTGGCTTTTGTTAGTGTCTAAGCTTCGACACCATACAATAGAATAGGAAAGACATAGCATCTCTCCAATCTCATTCTTATATCAATTCTTATGTCGCGAATACATACGACCTTTCTCATCTTAATGAATGTTGCCCTCGCTTTTTGTATACGGATCCTAATTTTTACGGATGAATCCCAGTTTTTAGTGATGGCACTTTCCAGATAAATCAATTTTGTAACCTTCCCCAACGCTCTGCCGTTCACCGATATGCCATTGTCTTCTACGTTCTTTTCATTACTAATGATCATATATTTAGTGTTATTGATGCTTAGTTTAAATCCAAATTGTTCACATTTATCTGTTAATTGAATCATTATATTTTGAAAACTCTCATTGCTGTTGGTTATTACTAGCTTGTCATCCGCATACCTAAAGTTGTTAAACCGTTAATATTAATTCCTCCATCAGCATTAAATATCTCCTCTGAGCACAGGTTGAAGAGGGTACAGCATATAGCCCTGCCGGACTCCTTTTTATGTTAATTTCGTCTGACAGTTGATGTTCTATTCTTATTGTTGCTGTTTGGTGCCAGTATAAGTTATTAATGATTCTAACGTCTTTGTCATCTATGACCAATCTTTTTAGATCATTTTATCATGTTTAATATTATCGAAGGCTTTTTCAAAATCTATCGCGCACATAAATACATTTTGGTTAGTATCACGACTTCTTTGAATCAGCACTTGGACGCCAAACAGTGCTTCTCTTGTTCCAAGGCTGTTTCGGAAGCCGAACTAAGTTATCCCAATCCGATCTTCTAATTTTTTAAATATTCTACTCTATATTACACGTAGGAAAACTTTTAAAACATGCCTCATTAGGCTAATTGTCCTGTGGCATTCTTCTTTTCTTGGGAATCATTACGAGAGCTGATTTTAGCCAATCCATCGGCATTTCTCCGGTTCCATATATGGTGTTTAAAATCTCGTTAGAGCCTTGATTCTGTTTTCTTTTAGAAGTTTGAGTATTGTGCTCACTCAATCTGGTCCGGTTGCTTTCCCATTCTTTGCGATTTTTATTGCTGGTATGACTTCTTCTTTGATAATTGCTAGTTCTAAAGTAGCTTCCGTTTGTTCGTAATTTGGCCTGTTGTCATCAAATAACCCTCATATATATTTTTTCCATCTGAGCAGTTGCTATTTATATCTAGCAGTTTGTCTCCATTTTGGTCCATAACGATGCGGCCTAAAATGTTTTGTCGCCCGTACTATAGTAAGTAATTTGCGTTCTATTGTAGAATAATTGCATTCAGCTGTATTTAAAGTACGCGATGCAAATTCTATAGGTAAATTCTTGCCTAATTCACTTTGGCTTAAAACAGCACCGATTGCAAAATTTGATACGTCGGTTGTAAGCACAAATTCTTGGAAAATCAAGATACTGCAATATTGGTTGGCTTATTAGTTTTTTTCTCTTAAAACTTTAAAAGATTGTTGCTGTTCTGATGTCCAGTGGAACGCTAGGTCTTTCTTTAACAGTTTTGTTAGTGGTAAAGAAATTTTGCAAAATCTTTAATAAATCTGCGGTAATATCCGACAAGGTCTAAAAGGGATTTAACCTGCTTTGACGACTTAAGAAACGGAGAAATTGTTAATTACTTTGATTTTTTCAAGATTAAGTTTCACTTCTTGATTTGTAATTAATTATATCGCCTAGGTAAACTACTTCCTTTCTCATAAATTCGCACTTGTCCGGTTTTCAATTTTAAATTATTATTTTATTATTATTAATGTTAAATATAGATGTGAGCTTATTTTTATGCTCTGATAGTGAATTTGCGTATATGACAATATCGTCGAAATAAACGAAGCATTGTAAACCCTGAAATCCGGTTAATACATTGTTTATTAACCTCTGGAACGTTGCGGGTGCATTTTTAAGACTAAAAGGCATTCTTGTGTATTTATAGTGACCATAGAGGTGAAGACCAAGGCGATACTGATGGTTTAATTATACCATCTTTTTACATTTTATTGACTTGTTTGTTAACTTTCTCTTTATGTACTTCTGGATACCTATAAGTTTTATCCGTAATGGACACGTTGGAAGTCATAGGAATTTCATGCATAACAGCATTGGTATATGTTAATTTATGCAAATGAAAAATATCATTGCAATAATTGTACATTTAAATTAGAGATTTTTCTTTCTTAAGATTTAAGTGATCGATTTTTATATTATTTTTTAACATTTTAAATCTACCTCTGTCGGCAGCTTTATTTGGTGAAAAAAAGTTGTAAATGCAAAAGATCCCTTTGTAATTGATTCTAAAGTAAGTTTGAAGCTTTCTATAGTCTTAACTTTATCAGTAGTGTTTAGAATTGAGACATAAACCTAAAATTAGAATTAACCTTTATAATCGCATTATATAAAAATAACCCAGGCGGAATTGGGATTTCGGGAACAATTCCCTTTTATATCAAAATTTGTGATTTCAGCTTCTATAACTGTCTCACTCTGAGGCAATAATTTAACCTTTTCGGTCGCTGAATTAATATTAAATATTGAATTGACGCTACCTCGTTAATCAGCATTATTTTATTGTAATCGATTGATAACTTTGTATATATGTATATTTATTATATGAAATTTATAATTTACATAATCTATTTGTAATAAAGTCGAACTTAACGTTTCATCGGTTCGTTCTTTATTTACACCGCGTATGTTTATAATATTCAAGCGGTAATTATTTTTTGATTATAACATTTAAAATTATGGCTCTTATATCTAGCAACAAGCGTAAGTATCTAAATTTAGATTTTGTACAATTTAAACTATTAATATAAGACAAAATCTTCTGAAAGAAGAATTATTCCATGTCGTTTTCTGTCATCATTAGGTGACTGGGTTCCTTCCGGTTAGTACCTATCGGAAGAGCTTTTGGCGGTTTTTTTAGGCATGAAAGGCTGCTTGATTAGTAGGTTGATTAACTCTATTCTTATATTTTCTCTTAGCAGATTCCTCAGTTAAGTGGCCATTCTTCTTACAGCAGTTACAGAATTCAAAGCCATTTCTCTTCGGAGTAGCAAGCACGTCGCGTTTTTTATTTTAATGCAATTATTTGATTTATGGTCTGATTTTTATAGATCTTGCAAAATTGAAAATTATCTGATTTCTTGTATGGGTTGTAATTGTGCATATTCATTACTTGCCGCTTACAGGACCCAAAATCCAACAAAATTTGACGTTGGTCATGATGCGCGAATTTGAATGCAATTATCGGGAAAAAGCTAAGTTCCTCTCTTGACTCGTCAAAAGGTGGAATAAATTTAAGCAAAACAGTTAGATAATTTTCTTCAGCTTTGATTTCTAAAGTTATAGAAAGCTTTATCTTCTGAAATAAGATCATCTCCGCCATTCCTGTTACCACTAATTGCATATTTGAGAATGTTAGAAGTGAAAAGATTGCCTTTCAGCATTATCAAATAATAAAGCAAACGTTCAAAAACTTACACTGCAAGCACGACAAGTACTGACTGGGAGTGTATTGTCAATCTGTCCAGATTCTTTTCAGTTTAGACGATTGGAAGCCATCATTTCTCCGAAGGCCAGAAGGTTGGCTTAGAATTACAGTAGGCTTAGATTTGAAGCGCCAGCAACTCCGAACTTCTTCTGTAGCAACTGGAAACGTTAAAGAGGTTCCCACTTCCGACACCAATTTTATTTTTAGTGTGCAATTTGGAAATTAACGTAACAAATTTAATGTTCGTCAAATACTTTTATTGAATAAGTATATCTTTTTAGAATTTTTGTCAGAATATTAACGGTTGGAACTGCCTGAATTTGCTTACAATATTAGTTTATAAAGGAACCTCAGTGGGTTGTATCAAAAATAAGAAATCGCCTACGATTGGTTTAAGAGCTACATCCAATTAAAATTAACTAAGAAATGTGGGGCGGTCAATTACAGCAAGGGCGAGAGCGGGTTTCTTAAAGTTTTTTTTTTATTTAACTCCTTTTATTATTTACAATCTGTCTTAATGTAGCTAGACATTAGGTAGATTATATATCGATAGTGATAAGTAACAATAACATGAATACTTAAAACGTAATATAGCAGTAATATAACAAAAGTAAAGTCATAATTGTAATATAGAACTAGAACTAATTTAAATAAATCTGTTTGACAAGTTCATTAGTTTAAAACATTTGAGTTTGCGTGTTTCTTCATCATTATGTAGAAGTTCCGTAGCTAGGGTATTAGAGTGAAAGAACAATCTGTCTCCCTATCGTATGCTGTGTTTGGTAATTTCCTTTGCGATAGTAGGTATCTGTAAATCTCTATGGACGAGTTCATTTGGCACATAGCATGAAGTATCTAATATAGCACGCAGTACTTTTGGTTAGAAACGCTGTAGTACTACTAAGTTGGACTTACTAGCAGACCCCCACAGCTGTAGCCCATAGATCCACACTAAGTATTGCTTTATATAGTAGTGTTTTGTATTCTATAGATAATTGTAAACGGCGATCCGGTCAGTACAGCCAGTACATCTTCGGAATTTAGTATCTAGCTGTTTTCTTTTGTAATGTAAGTCGTAAGTCTAGATGGATACCTAGATATTTCATGTCTTCCATTTGTGGAAGCTGTTGGTTTCTTAAAGTAATATGCGAAAAATACTAAGCGTTGTACGTAATAAAAAATTTTGCTAAAAACCTTCAGACTATAATGAACAAGGCGGGTGACCGCTCTGCATGGCTTGCAGTTGCCCTTAATACAAAATAGCTTTATGAAAGACCCTTACAGTCGTGTTGCTAATTTAGCAACATACATATCTTTGTGCAGGATACAGAAGTAAAATTGTGAGAACAGCTACAAAGTCGGAAAATTAAATTGAAACATTTAGGTTACATTTGTTGCGGTCAAACCAGCAATCATTCGATTTTAAAATATTCATGCATGCATAATTATTCTAAAATCATAACATTAAGTAATCACCCAATTATATTATAACATGAAATATAAGAATAATAATTTTATAACAATATACTTTTAAAGTGTTTTATAGTGTTCTAATTTCTAATGTATTTTTGATAAAACTTGACAGTTGTTTTTTTAATACTGTGTATTTTTTTAAATAATAGTCATTCAATAAACTCAAAGAATCACCTTGCAAAAGTAGTTAAAAATAGAATTGTAACCTAGGAAATTAAATTACAATCCTGTGCTAAATAATTTGTACAAATTTTTAGCCAACACACCAGAACTAGTATTTAAACTGTTAGAAGTTCTCACTGTCTAATGTTTGTTTCCAGACTATCTCGCAACTGTACAATGTAAAGCAAAGATACCAAATAATTTCAACAAGTTTTCAAAGTACTTATTGCTTATATGTAAAAAAACGAAGACTCATATAACATATTTATACATATAAATTTACAATTGTATTTAGACTTCGTCAATATTTCTTAATTGCCGCATACGCAATATCAAAAATGGCGGCAGATATTTTAGTTGTTTAGGTGGCCTCGTACGTAAGGCACAGATTCGGAAGAGCGGAGCACATATGTTATTTTTGTCGTCTTCCGCGGAAGCTAATTAAGCGCAATATGTTGGAAAGCAGCGAGAACCCGCTAGCTCCCCTGCAAACGGGAATACCGGTAATTTATATTTATTAAGTTTAATTTCTGCAAAGCCACAATTCTTGCAGTTGGGCCCCACTAAATCGGGAGATTTGCAGCCGCTCCGCGCTGAATTATCGGTTCTTCAAGTCGCGGTATCTGGGCAATGGCCTTAAGTTTAATCGAATCTGGAGACAAAAACGAATTGTTGGTGAATGTAAATGAGAACGTATCAGACAGCGCTTGCAGGGAGTGTACGTGTACGAAGGTCGCCCGTGGCAGTCTCAGAACCTGTTCCTTCCAGAGCATGTCTTGCTGATACTGCAGGATCGCACCACAATGCACCGAGGCTCGCGAGGCCCGCGTCGCTGCTAGAATAAGAAGAGTCCGCCTGTAATTATCCCGCAGCAATAACACGCTTTGATTAAATTATCCGGGGAGCATTAATTCGCAATACGACGCACGTCGCACACCGCACACTGCACCCTCCTCGATGCACGCTGCATGCTGCACACTGCACACTGCGCACTGCACACGCGACTGCATTAAGATAAATCGGGAGTGTGCCGGAGTGGTAAAAAATCGGGTCGATATCGCTCCAGGCGCTCGGTTACAGTAACTAGTAAATCATTGGGCGTGTTTTATATCCTCGTTACAAACGGGAATGCCTTGTCTACATCGTATCGCCGAGAAAGCCCATGCATGGAAACGCGACTCGCAGATTTTCGCATTAGCAGCAGGACCCTTCTCGCTAAGCAGGAATTAATGTAGAGGATTGTGAGAATGGCCCAGCAGTCGTCCGGAATGGAGCAGCGCGGGGCCTCCCTCCCCGGCCCTGCGATCCGTTCAAAAAGAGCCCCCGTTAATAATGCTCGGCCGATTTTAGAATTAGCCAGCCGTCTGGAGGCAATCGAACGGGCGCGCAGAGCACCGGCGAGGTCGCGGCCGTAGCGGCGCGGCGCGTATTTGTTTTCCGGCCGATGCGATAAGGCATGCGTCTGCGGAAAGTCGCTACCGCTCCGGCCGGAATGCGGCGGGAGCGACCGCAGCCACGGGGGGCGGACAACTTGAATGATGCCATCATCTCCGGCGGTCAAAGGTCTGCAGTGCTTTGACCTCGGCCGCGCGCGGCCCTCACAGACCGCGGACCGACCGCGATGTGCTCGAGCAAACATCCTTCAACCCCGACGACGATGCCTTCAAACCGTGCCAGCGCTCGATGGCCGCGAAATGGCAACTTTCTTCGTGCGGCCGTCCCGGGCTGCTCTGGCTCGGCCACACTTAACCTCACATCCCGATTTCGTTCGAGTGGGCGGCCGGGCGTCGCAACTTTTGCATTCGAACTTTCGGTCAGCACCTTTTGTGGCCCGCCGCATGGATAATCAGCACTTGGCAACTTTTTTGTATGCCGGACATCTCCACTCGAGACCTTTTGAAGTTACCACTGTAAAAAATAATTTATTTGATAAGGCTATTCACAGTCATCTAATAACATTCTTCCACGTGTCAAACCTGGTACGATTTTCAGATATCTAAAAAATAGTGTTAGCTAGTATGATTGCATAGTAGTCCAACTAATTAAAAGACCACATGGTATTTACAGTAAATGTATTTCTTTTTTTTTTTAAATGGAGTACAAATAAGTCTCCGCTTTTTTTTATCAAAAATTGGGCATTTATGCCAAACAACATTATCTTTTATTCAAAGTGTTGTCCATAGATAGACACTACTTTTTCACACGGATACCGCGTCGGAAGAACGCTTCATCTTTTGAGGCTACCCACGAATCGACCCAATTTTTGGTATCTTCATATGATGTGAAGTGCTGCTCAGACAGGCCATGTGCCATCGATCGGAACAAGTGACAATCGGAAGGGCCAATGTCTGGTGCATACGGCGGGTGGGGTAGGACTTCCCAATTGAGTGTTTTCAAGTAGGTTTTGATCGGCGCCGCAACATGACCACGTTTTTCCTTGAGTGCTCGGCTCAATCTCATCAATTATGTTTTGTAGAGAACCCCAGTAATGATTTAGTTCGGCACCAAATACACAACATGTTTTTTCCCATGAATATTCGGCTTGGCTGTCGATGCATGGCCATGTGATTCCCATGATTTCTTTTTCTTTGGATTATCGTAGTGAATCCATTTTTTATCACCAGCGACTATACGATGTAAAAAATCCTTTCGTTTATGCTTAGCAAGCAGCATTTTGCTTGTGCAAAATCGGCGTTCAACGTTTCTTGGCTTCAGTTTATATGGAATCTAATTTCCTTGTTTTTGAATCATTCCCAACGATTTTAAACGACGTGAAATTGCTGGCTTAGTCACTCCTAATTATAAGTGTAAGTTCTTCTTACGTTTGGCAGGAATCTTCCTCCAATAATGCTTCCAATTCCGCGCCTTCGTACACTTTTGCCCTTCCGCTACGTTTTTTGTCTTCGACGTCAAACTCACCGTTCTTAAACTTATGAAACCACTCACGACAACTTCTCTCACTTAAAACAGCCTCACCATATACTTCTACAAGCAATGCGATGCGCGAAGATTTCTTCAAATTAAAGAAGTAAATGAAAAGTTCCCGCAAATGACGCTTATTCGGCTCAAAACGACGTTTTCGCACGAAAACAATTATGTTATGCTGATACAAATCTAATGGTATTGCCAGATGTTCAACCGTACAACATGACATTTTATATCTGACAATTTCAACCATAAATTACTGGTAGGGCTCCTCTTTTGTCAAACTGCGGATATTTATTTGTACTCTCTGTAATATATCAAATTAGCATTTCCAAGACAGTACGATAACACATGTAAGTTTTGGAAAATATTTATCTTTTTACTGCAAGTAAATGAAACTATCTTTGATAATTAATCTACATGAGAGGTGTCAAGTATTTGGACCATAAGCTATTTTCCTTACTAATAAGGCGGGGCATATGGGAATTTGCGGCAGTCGAATAGGAAAAGTCATACAGCGAACAGTGGTGCAAATAAATTAGTGCTCTTGTAGTAGCCGTTGATCGTTGCGTTAATAGTATTATAACTTATAACCACTACACAGCAGTACTGCCTTGGATAAAGTTTTGTTTTGAATTAAATCGTTTTGAACGTCAAGATTCTGTGACTAAAAGAATACCAAAACCAGACACTTTTCTTAGATAGTGCGTAACAACCACATTCGTCGATATTAACTTCAGCAATTTCAAATCCAAATTGTAGTCCATCAAATGTACAGGTGGAAGAGGCTTAGAGCTTACGGAACTCTAAAAATACTCTCAAAGCGGTAGATCCAATTATATCGTTCGATTACCCGACATCGTGGTATGCAAATGATAAAGTTTGGGAGTTGGTGGCCTATCTACAATGGTTTTTAATAAACGAAAGCTTTGACTAAAAAATCTGAAAAGTAGTGCGCCATCTGCCACTGAACAATAAATTGTTTTATAAAAAGTTAAAGAATTAAGAACGCGTCAAGAAAAATTAGTTGGTTTATTCAAAATCAACCGAATGAGTGTTTTGTGTTCCATGTTCTCAGCAACTAGGGGTCTGATTATTGGAAAAATAACTGTATACTATAATAAACGACCACGACAACAACCCTGAACACAGAGAGTGCATTCAAAATTTATTACTACAATTCGATTTTTACGAAGGCTGGATGGTTAACATAGCAGGATAGTACAAGGAAAAAACTTCGTATTGCCAAAATGTTTCTTACAAGTATTGAATTTGCAAAGTTTAGAACTTTCCGCATACTACTACAAATATTATACTCTGGAAGTGGTAACTTTCTTGACTGTGTAGAACTGATTTCAAATTTCAATCCTTTTCTGGACATGTAGCAAAATTTGAAATTAAAGAAGAGATATTCCCTCATACCTATCAGTGAATTCATTATATGGTAGTGAGACTAACAAAGAACACTATCGAAGTTGTAGAAGGCAAAAATAAGGGACATGTATTTTTTTATTTGCTTATAAGCACTTTAAAGGGGCAAAAACCAGCTTGAGATATTTTTACAAAACGTAATGGATATTAATTATTATTGAAAATGGACTAAGACCATAGTAGTTTTACCCCCAAAAAATTTATCTTTTTATAGAATTTTCATTCTAAAAATTACAAAATGTTAGAATTTTTAAAATGTTTTTTATGAACGTATAGTAAACCGAAGTTGACGGTTTTTTGGCTATTCAAAAAAAAATAATTAACAGATAATTATGGGACTAAATCACCTCTTACTAGTGACCGACTTTTTAGAGGAAAACTAGTTATACATTACATATGGTCGAAAAAATTGCTGTTATTTCATCAAATACTTGTTTATAAATATATAATAATTTTTAAACCAATCATTAAAAAAATAAATAAATATAGAGTTAAAATTGTTCTATACATTTTAGAACCGCTTTCAATTAATTTATGAATTTTTGAAATAAAAAATAATTGTTTTTGTTGCTGAATACCAATACAATTTAAATAGATAGATTATTAAAAAACATCAATTTGTTTTTTAAGTGTTTTGTAACCATAACTAGAAAAATGTTTACTTAACTTACAAATTTAATACGAATTTAATTTTTCTTAAATAATAAATAATTATATATTTCCAAATTATTATTTATAAGTTGAATAAGTGCATACGATCAATTTCACGTAAATACGTTTAAAGATACTTAAAAGCAATCTTCTTCTTGTCGTGCCTTCTCTTAATAGAGGTTGGCGATTACATTGGCAAATGTTTCTCTTTCTGCAGCTGCTCTAAATATTTGTTGAACATTCATGCCTGTCCACTGCCTTATATTCTTAAGCCAAGAAGTTTTCCTTCTACACCTTCCGCGTTTGGCTTCAACCTTACCCTATATGATAAGTTGGGGTAGGTTATATTTTTTATTTCTTATTAGGTGTCCCAAGTAGGCGGTTTTTCTTCTATTTTATGGTAGTTATAATTTCTCTATTACAGTTCATTCTTTGTAAGTACCTCTTGGTTTGTAATCCTGGCTGTCCATGGGATTTTAAGTATTCGTCTCATCAACCACATTTCAAAGGCTTGCAGTTTGTCTATCTCGTGTTTATTTAGTGTCCAGACTTCCGTTCCATATAACAATATTGACCATATATAACTCTTTACCATTCTCCATCTGATTTGTAAATTTAGATTTTTATTTGTCAGGAGTGTTTTCATTTTTATAAATCCTTGCCTAGCTATTTCTATTCTACTCCTTATTTCTATATTTGAGTTTAAATCTGAGTTTAACCAGCAACCTAAATATTTGAATTTTCCAACTTCTTCTAAAGCGTTGCCATCAATTGTAAAATTTATACCCCTCGGATTTTTACTCACTTGCATGACTTTTGTTTTCTTCGTATTGATTGTTAGGCCCATTTCTAAACTTGCTTCGTGTACTTTGTTAATTAGCTGTTGTAATGCTCTAGGGTTGTCTGCAATTAGTACGCTGTCATCCGCGTATCTTATGTTATTTATCGTTTCCCGTTTATTTTTATTCCTAAATTGCAGTTGTGTAAGGCGTTCTGAAAACTACTTCCGAATAGAGATTAAATAACATTGGGGACAGTATGCAGCCTTGACGTACCCGCGTTTAATTTCTACGTTGTTTGTTACAGTGTCTTCTACCATTACTTTAGCACGTTGGTTCCAATAAAGATTTTTGATTAGTTTTATGTCTCTTTCGTCTAAGCCAATGTTTTCCAAACATTCTATGAGTTTGATGTGTCTTACTTTATCAAATGCTTTCTCATAATCGAGAAAGCACAGATACACATCTTTTTCTGATCTCTACATTTCTGCATCATTACTTGTATGCAGAAGAGCTTCACGCGTTCCCATTCCATTTCTGAAGCCGAATTGGTTGTCACTCACTACTTCTTCACATTTTCTATATATTCGATTTTGCATTATCTTCAAGAGTATTTTAAGGGCATGGCTCATGAGACTTATTAATCTGTACTCATTGCAATATTTCGCATTTGCATTCTTAGGCAAAGTAATAAATGTTGATTCCAACCAGTCATTTGGAATGTTACCCATTTCATATATTTTATTATACAAATATAAGATCATACCCAAATGATACTTTTGAATGTGATGGAAATATCTAAAAATGCAGAAATACTAGCGGTATGATCTTTAATATTATGTATATTATAATAGAGCCAAGAAAAATTCAAATAGCCTAATGCTCGTATTGTGGAGGATATTGATTGACATTCACTTCCTGTCAACCTACAGATTAATATATGAGCAATGAAGAACTAATAAATTTTGAATACAAAAGAAAGACTGTGGAGTATTGGAGGAGCGGGAAAAAGAAAAAATTATCATTTTCAACAATTCAACAAAAAAATAGAAAAGTCTTGCCGACGGTTATGCAACGTTAGGTTCATCAAATTAATCAAGGTGGTACATATTGAGAGAAAATCGCACGAATTTGCGATTATGCTTTCAAAATTTTAAAGTTGCTATTGATTTTGGTCTAATGACAGTAATTTAGGAAAGTGTGTTTTGCATCCACAAAAACTAATTGGAAACGAGAATATAAGATTTATTTTGTTGTCTTCTAATTTCTTTTAATTTTCTTCTCTTTGTTTTCTGATAATCGAGTTTGTGTTATCCATTTTTTCTCAATTTTTATTAATTTATTCATAATATCGGTGAGTGTTAAATTTTCTTCTATGCTCGATCAATTTAATTTAATAAATACCTTTAAAGTACACTAAAAATGTAAACAAGATATGTGTTTTTATATCAGTTTTATTTTTAACCATCAACACTGCGTAAAAATCCACAGGCTGGTCGACTCGTCGGACCTTGATATTCATCTGTGTTTCTGATTTGTTTAAACTATTATATTAGGTATTTAAATTGAAAAACTTAAATATTCTTACTTTTTATTTATTTGCTTTCTCAGTTATTATCCTCTGCGTATCCTTATACTTATCTTTAGCCCTTTTACAGCACGATATTTTTTAATTTTTTTTACTGTACTTCATTTTGGATTTTTCCACAGAGCAACTGTATCATTATAAAACAAGATATAAAAATACTGTGTCTAGAAAATTAAAAGATATATTTATAAAAATAATATCAAAAATGGGAAATAAGTATAACGAAAAAGTACGAAAGAGATAATAAAAAACGAGTAGGATTTCAAAAATCGTATGAAAATTGCCATTGAGAGTAGAACTGACAATTAGACTTAAAAAAGTGGATATAATGAGAAATTTAAAAAAACTGAGACAGAAATATGGATTAAAGAAGATCGGGATTTAAAAAAAGAAGAAAAACCGGTAACATCTAACACCATATATCATAGATGCAAAAAAAGAAGGAAGTAGGACATTTGTTGTGAATGATGCATTAATTATAAACGGGGAGGAATGGAAGTACGAAAAATTGAAGGAAGCGAAAGAAAAAGAAGAAGATAAGACAAATTAATATGAGGAAAAGAAGGCTGTTAGAAAAAGACCAAAATCTACAGATGAAGAGACAGAAATACCACCTAAATAAACAGCTAATAAAGGAGCAATCCCGAAAAGAAACAGATACTGAACTCTATATTAACTCCACACACTAATAAGTCGTTGATGAATGAAGAGAAAGCATTAAAAAGAGACTTAAGGAAAATTACAAACACAAGGCGATACCAACAACAACAAGAATCAAAAACTAACAAAGACAAGAAGCCGAGCGGAAATACAGATAAAGACACGCGAAGAAATAGGACAAAGAAAGAAAACAAACGAGAGCACCAGGAAAGATTATTAAACAGACAAAGAAAAAGAATACATAGAAAAGTTACCAAATAAGAAAAACGTTATCAATAAATGTGTACTGAAAACAAAAAAAAAACAGAAGAAAAAGAAAAAGTAATCTAATGAAAACAACAGAGAAACAGAAATTTATAGCAGAACAAAACTCCACAGTGGAACCTGAAATGTAAAAACGATGGCCGACATAAGTAAGGTAAATAACACGATAAATGGAAACTTATAAAATCAAAATTACGGCCAAGGAGATTGATCAGCGAAAATATTATAATTTATTCCGAAAACACAAAGAAAAATACAAAAAGAGAAAAAATAATAGCTCTAATGATGAACCCAAACACAAGGAAAACGCTAATAAAATGAGAAGGTATCTCAGAGTGAATAATGTGGGGGAGATTTAAAACTAGATTTTGAATTATCTTATAATGTAATTGTGTTATCTCCCTAACTTTCTTTCTTTCTAAACTTATAATTATATCTCCTCCTAGACGCTTCAACCGATTTGTTTGAAACTTGTACACCACATTCACAACTATATTTGCTAATTCGGCGCAAAAAATCAGCCTTCTAACTTTAACCGTTTTTGAATTATTTAAATATTTTTATTATTGTCGCAGAAACATGTGAAATATTCTACACGACTACCTGGCGTCTAGATCAGGCTTCGCACCTACAAACAAAAATGAAACAGATTTTAAAAATAACTTCTGTGACCTAGCTCAGTCTGTAATGCAGGTGATCAAGATAAAATATAAACGAGACATAAAAATAGTAGAAGGAGATTAGAATGCTAAAGGGGGAAGCAACAACAATAGAAGAAAATAGGAAAATTTGGAATAGGCAGTATGACCAACGATGGAGAGAGATTAACTGAATTTTGTGCGCTAAATAGTCTTATAATTGGTAGAACGCTATTTAAGCATAAAACCATACACAAAGTAATATGAACAACACCAGATGGGCACGTGATAAGCCAAATTGTCCTTATCATAATAGAAAGAAAATGGAGAAATTTATTACAAGACGTCAGATCTATGAGGGGCGCTGATATTGTCTCGGAGCATAAATTTGTTCGGGAAAACTTAAAAATCAGTCTAAAAGCTGATACAACACCCAAAGCTGGAAGAAAAAAATTTCACCCAGAAATATTAGACGAAACCCCAAAGAAATCAAAAAATTTCAGAAAAAATTGAGGATCCAAATAGGAAAAATAGAAGAACTAAAAGAAAAAGACATAGACAGATATGGCAAACTTACAAACAAATAATAATTAACATAGAAACTATTGGAAAAAGGAGAAGAAACGAATAATCATGTCTCTCAATAAAATAATTGGCAAAAGAAGGAATATTAAGGCAAATATATTAAATACAAATAAAAGTAAAAATAAATCCGGATGACAAATGTTGAAGTAAGAAAAGAAATGTTAGGCATTAACATTGAAGGGTTCAGCGTGGAAGAAAAAAAGAGCAATAAACAAATTGAAGAATGGAATCGACAACATTACTGCATAACGTATTAAGGTAGATATGGAAATATCAGTGGAAACACTATATATCTTGCTAAAGAAAATTTGGGTTGAATAACGAATACCAAAAGACTGGACGCAAGGAGTAATACTAAAACTACATAAGAAAGGTGACTTAGCCAAATGCGATAATTGGACACCTATCACACTATTATGTACGGAAACCAAAATAATGACAAGAATCATACCACAGAGAATGAGACTCCATAGACCAAATACCGAGGGAAAACCAAGCTGGCTTCCGGACACAGAGATCTTGCATTGACCATATATTTATTTTAAGAACTATACTAAAACAAACGACAAAAATAAAAGGAGACAAATACGTTAACTTCGTAGATTTTAGACAGGTCTTCGACACAATAAACCGAGAAAAGATGTGGACAACATAAATATCGACAGCGGAGTTAAACAAGATTGCATATTGTTGGCAATATTGTTCCTGATAGTAAGAGATTGGGGTATGCAACAAACAGTAGATAATAAAACAGAACTAACCTGGAACATATTTTGCAAACTTGAAGATCTGGAATTCGCAGACGACGTTTATTTAATCACTGAAAAGAAACACCATATGCAAAACAAAATGAACATACTAACCAGCACAGTAAAACTAATAGGAATAAATATGAATTATAACAAAACCAAATTAATTGTGAAAGAATTAAATCAGGAAAAAAATTACAGTACAAAAAGAAGAAATAGAAGAGGTCACTAAATTTTGCTATTTAGGTAGTATAGTGTATATAAACGAGGGAAGCAAACTAGACATAGACAGAAGAAGCATGTAAGTACAAAAGACTTTTACAATGCTTCGGAAAATATGGGATGAAAAAGCTATATAGAGACAAACCAAATTGAAAATATTTCAATAAATATGAAGAGTATATTGTTGTTTGGTGTAAAAACAAGGGTAGAAAGTAAAAAGAATTTCACAAAACTACAAACCTTTATAAATAAGTGTTTGAGCATTATATGCAAAATTTTCTGCCCAGAAAGAATTTCTGTTAGACTATGGCAGTAAGTAACAATTTGAAGACGCACTTTGAGGAAACCATATAATAACATAACATGGTAGGCCTTGCATTATAATATATATTACAGGAAAAAGAAAAGGTGGTAAACATGCCGAAGGAACCTAAGAACTGAATTAGAAAAATAAAGTTTATTATGGAGGGAAGTAAAACATATGGCACCGGATAGGCAAAATTGAAAGAAGTTGATAAAAAAATAGAGAACATAAAATAACAATAACTCGAACTCCACGTGCGTAGAGATAGAAACCACCTAAAATCTTTTACTAGGAACGCCGAAAAGCATCGCTTGCTCCACTGGAAGTTTGTGATGATGATAATGATATAAGATTTAAAGCTTCCAACTATTGGCTTTTAAATTTAAACAAGTTTATAGAATTGTTTCCCTAAATATTAATAAATTTATCACAAAGGGAACTAACGAAAATAGAGAAGATTAGCATAGAAAAGAGAGAGATAATTTTGTTTGCTGTGGTGTAAATATGGAACCAGTAGGTTGTAGAAGGTATTTATTCGCGAAGACCATGTTCTGAAGCAGTACGCAGGATAACCAATCGGGAGGATCGTCATCTTCAGAATTCTGCAATTACGAACCGTAGCGCTACTTCACCAACAATGATAGACCATTAGTACCGATTGTCTCCTCTTCTCTTCAAGGTTGATTACTTGAAACTAACAGTATGATGCCCTTTCTTGCGACTGTCACTGACTTCTCTTTACTGACATCAGAGGTTACTATGGGCAACACACACACACACGCACGCACGCGCGCACACACACACACACACACACACATATACCTGTGCACAAATACAAATGAACTACAATTACATATTACATACATAAGTAGATATATAGATAGATAAATAAGCGTTTAATGCTAGAGTATGTATTCTGAGATCTAGGTGGCATGAAACGAAACGCTCCAGTGAAATATTTTGGAAGGCATCTCCAGTAGGTAGTATAGTTACGAAATCTACCTAAAAATGCCTAGCTATTTTACTGTTGCAGAGTTGAGTTTCCTTCACGATAAGGACATTTCTTATAACAGTTTAACAAGGTGTTGGTACATACATTACTACACATAGCTTAAATCAAACTGATACGTGCTTCTATGTGTATTATGATGGTGACCTTTGAATACTGAATATAAGAAAGCTGCAGCTGGCGACAACTCATTACTGGGCGACATAAATGCCGTGGTTTATGATCACCACATATTGTTCTTTTATAAATAAACGTTCGATCGGAATTCCTTGCCCGTTTCGATTAGTAAGACCGCTGTGTGTAGGCATTGTTTCAAGTTTTAACTATTTTGAGACTGTAGACATATTTTATATTTGATTTTGTGATAATTGGGGTGTACTTAAATAATATAAAAAATCGAATGCACGATCATCAAGTGCGAACGCATTAACATTTAAATTCACAGCAACTTCTTCAGTTGCAGTGTCTGTGTTGTTTTCATCAATGTCGGAAGGTCGCATAGAGGGAGATCCATTGGTATCACAGTCGGGCAAACACCGTTTTCACTGCTTTAAGAGCAATAGCTCATGTTTAAATAACCGCTCCGAATATTTTTTATTGCTGTAGCAACACTTTACATTCTGAAACTCGTTTAACACGCAACGCCGTTAATATAACTTTTTGCCATTTTATTATTTTCTTGAATCTAATTATATTATGATAAATTGTATTATTTTTTATCTTATAGGCCATTTCTGTGAGTAGAATTAATTCATCCTCAACTTTGTGGTTCAAGCAGTAACGAATATACAATTAAGATAAAACTTAATTAAGGACTTTTAAATCCTTTCACACAAGGATTGATTTATCCATAGCCTGAGTAAGCTGCAGTCTAGAGCAAAATATTTAATTGAGTAAATAAAAAACTGAGCTCAATCTGAGAAACTTTGCATATGTTATAATTATTAAACTTTAAAAATGTACATTCTTCGTTCATCGGTGTAAAATAAATTTTTAAAAACATTTATATCTTAACAGAAATAACATATCACAAATAAATTATTCAGAAACCCAGAATTCGTGCCATACTAACGCCATCCTTAAGTACAAATACCAGAAACTACTGATTGGTTGTAGCACCACACGTTTGAATATAAGATAAAGCAGATGAGCATTCACAACAGTCGATTAGAAGAAGTGGTACAAATAAATTAATGTTGTTATAGTAACCGTTGGTCATTGCATTAATGGTACTATAATTTACATTTATTGAGGATAAAGCTCACAATTAGTTTTGAACTAAACCGTCGTTCAATTTACATTTTATTTATCATTAATTGTTCAATGAGTAAGAGAAATACAGAGCGAAATTCAGATAACTAAATACTTTACCCCCACATAGTGAATTCAGTGACTTCAAGTCTAAATGATAGTGCATCAATGTACAACTGTAAGAGGCTTTGAACTTACAGAGTTCTGAAAATACTTTCAAAGAGGCCCAATTATATGACACGATGACTCAATATTGTTGTGCGTAAACTAACTTTTGTACTACGTTACGTGCTATTTACAGGAACGATTTTTAATGTTTATTTTTAACTGTCACCATAAAGATCAAGAGATGGCGAATGCTGCAATGTCGGCTGTACTTAAATAATTGTATAAGATAGAGCTACGGTAATACTAGCGACATGTCTGGGCGTGACAAAGGTTAGAATAAAAGAAATAAATCCTCCGGCTACGTACATCCCTTGCGCGGGCCACTCTGTACAACTAGCTGGCTTTGCAGTCGTGGAGAGCAGAAAATACACTATAGAATTCGTTTGAGCTAGAACATTGTTATTTTTCAACATTAGGCGGGATATCTTGCAGTTTCACCTTAACAAAGACGTTATATATTTAAAAACTTTTTCAACACCGCATGAAGTGCCCGCGCTAATGCTAGTGAATCATTCAAAATCTTACCAGGAGGTTCTTGATGTGCCGACACACATTATCCATAAGAGAGATTAAACTACGAACGTACAATATGAAGAAAAACTCAAGAGACTTAAAATGGCAAAGGCTTCAAGGAGAAAGTGCAGATACAACAAAAGTCATTGTCTAAAAGCTTTTATATACACTCTTCGAGACGAAGATGGTTTTTAAGGCTAGAAAGCAAAACAAAATTGATGTGATGAAACTGAGGTCTACAAGACGCACGTTACAAGGAAAGAGATAGCCAAAAGATGGGGAATTACGAGTTTTCTGAACGACAGTAGTGATAGAAGTTGATTTTTCAAAGCACAATTTAGTATGAAAAAGAACATTGTATACAGAAAAACATAAGAATATCGTATTTCTATGGAAAATTATACAAATAGAAAATGACAATACAGCAGAGGGCAAATCAGGTATTGGTGAACTATACTTCTGACTCATATAAAACCCCAACAGTATGTGTATATTTAGCTACATTTTTAAGAATCACTAAAAGTATTGTGACAAATGAGATAAGAATATTAAACGGAAAATACAATTAAAATCATAAAGACTCCAAGCATTATTGAAGTTACGGGATGTAAATTTATATACTAATTCATTACTCAACATTACTATGTGCAGTTTCCTCTAATCTTTTATCTTTATTTTCTGGTGCTTTTTCTAATTAAATGTATATTTTATAAGATACTCAATTTAGTGTTACTAATTATTTTTGTTAAAGAAAATGATGGGGAAAATGTTTATAATATGTTTTTACTATTTCATTATCTAATTTGCATATCAATATTATAATAAAATGGCATATATTATTTTGTTGACAAAATTTTTAAGCAGAACAGCAACAACTTATAATTATGTAAATATTTTTTAATTCCCCCCAAATTCAAAGTATCCAGGACTGATAATATTGATTGTTAATTTTATTTTTCTTGTTTTTGATCAAAACCATCAATACTTTAAGAATTATTAACTAATAGAAAAAATGCATTATACATTTCTGTTTTTTGTCGCAAATTGCATTTTTTGCTTCAATAAAAAAATACATAAATGACTTTCTGAAGCATCGCTTACAGGAAAACGTTGTTTGTTATATTCTAGTAAGCTTGTGAACTTGTAATCTCAGAATTAGAGCGGCGAGTGTGGAAAACCCTATCAGATAGATGACATCTTTATATAGTTATCAATAACCCGCGACGATCGCCAACCCTGCAGTTCTCTTATCGAAGTTGTAAACGTCCAATCACAACGTTATTGTGTGGCAGCGGGCTCATTCTGCATGGCTTGATTTACCGGGTATCTGTACCATCTCGGGTCCGTATCAGACGAAGATTGTGTTTCTTATTCTTATCATAAGACGTATTACAAGACAGCTTTATTTTATGTCGATTTCAGCACAATGCCTCACATATTCGCTCGGGGAATCTCCGATTCGGTTTCTGGATTGCCTGATTGTCGTGATATGCGAGAACACTGCCATGCTGAAATCACGTCATCGCAGCCCAGCTTGCAACAAGAGGAGTCGGTCGTTAAATTACAAAATGGCCGCAGTTCCAATGTGTTCCTTAAAATTGGGTTTTCTTAGTGGCGACATATTTTCATATTTCGGCACCGCGTTATTGTAAATTTTCGCGGTTTCCCTCATTTGCTAGCTTTTGAGAAACGCCCATGCGCTTAACGTCATTTATATCACCTAGAATGTCGCAAATCAGTGACTTATAAATAAATAAAGAATGAGATCTAGCTTCTAATAATGTTCTTAGACGATATCCTAAGCTCTAGGGATCTCAGAAGTTAGGGCCGTTAAGGGGAGGAAACGCAATTACAATAAAGCATTGTCTACGTTTAGAACTGGGGTCGGACAATTTAATGTAATTTCTTTCATGAGGCCACAGAGTTCGGTAGGTGCGTCATAATGCCTCACTTCAACGAAAGCTTACTCCGCACCGTAACCGCCTAACCCTTATATTAACGGCAGAAGATCTGAATACAAATCAATTTTTGTTATACAAATCCTAACAGAAACAGTACCCGCTCGCATTCTCTCTTCTGGCGCTCTTTTCGCTGCGGTGGTCGGGAAATATAAATTTGTTTATTTATGAACCGCCGCATTTTAAATATTTTTAAGGCCGCATATACGCTATGGAACGAGGAATTTCTAGTTTTGAGGCAAATAAATCAGCTGAAGCGGCCGCTTCTCGTCCATGGCACGCACATCGCCGTCTTCGTTAAGAAGTGATCAATATATCTAAATTAATTAAGCGGGGCTAATTCATTAACAATCCGCCGAAGTTGAATATAAATGAAACAGCACTTCGTAAACAATTCTGGTTCTGGTTCGCAGAACTGTAGCGGCGTATAACACCTGGAGAATTAACTGTTTATGTCATACTGAGAGAATAATAGCATTCCGATTGTCATGCTAAATGTCATGCAACTATAGAGGCTGCTTCATTCTTTTGGCTGGCTGTGTTAATGCTGAATATTCGAACAGATGTTTTGTTTCTGGGTATTGTATCGCACATCTATCACTTTTTTAGCGCGCTGCGCGGTTCACTATCATAGTTTAAGATTACATGCCTAGCTGACCTGGCGGAGATTGAATTATCTTAGAACCTTAAGCAGCAAAGTTATTTAAATGTATAAATATGTTACTTAGCATACGTTGCAAAACCACCATAAAAATTCGATTAATGCAATTTGTTAAACAACAGTGCGCTATTGATAATAAAAAACTTTTATTAGCTTACGGAATGACTTATCAACAATAATAATATACATTTAAATTAACATATTTACGTTTTTAATTTATAGTGAACTAACTCTGATACTAAATTTAAATAAATGCTATAAAATGCATACCTTCAGGATTTCCATTATATTTTTTGGTTTCTAATCAGAAGTTGTAAATACCCATCTTTTTATTATATATCTGATAATGTATATGTTACTATTTGTTTGTCTGTTTGGTTTGAAAGCTGCCTGTTCTTCCCCTAATTCCCCTTCAATCTGTTTTCTTAATCTTTTTTATAAGATTTTTGTGAATATGTTGTAGCTGGTTTAAGCTTGACATATTGGTTTATAGTTTTCACAGTGTGTCTGATTTCCTTTCTCCTAAATTGGTATTGATAAGTTATTTTCCCAGTTTCTCGGGATGTTTTGTTCTTCCCATGCTTGTCTAAAAATATTTCATAATCAGTCTATTCCTTTTTAGCCCATACATTTAATCATCTCTGGACCTATGCCGTCTTTCCCACCAGCTTCACCAATTTTTATTTTTAGTATTCCATCTTAGTTGCTTGTTCATGTTCTATTTGCTCTCAGGTTATACTATCTTCCGATGCTACTGTCGTATTTTAAGTATTCGTGTAGAATTGTTCCCATGTTTCTTTCTAGTGTTTGATTTGTATTTTATAGTTTTTATCCTTTTCCTTTAATTGCTTCTTATTCTTTTTATTCTCATCCAAAACTTTCTGTTATTTAATTTATGTATCTGTTATCTCTTCTCCAAACTTTTTTTAGAATTCATTTTTTCTTAATGGTTTCTTTCACTATGTTTTTTTTCTATTGTATACATTTCTGTCCTCAATTTTTTTTGTTTGAATATATCGTTTCCATGCCATTTTCTTTTTCTTTACCAGTCTTTTTATATCGTTATTCCACCATGTTATTTTCAGGTATTTGTTATATTTAGTTATCCCGCATATGTTTCCTTAAAAACTCCCCAGCTTCCTTCTAGAATTCAGATTGAGTGTAGATTCATCATTCTTTGGAATTATTTGTCTGTATCTTTCTGGTATTTTTTGTTTTTATATTTTTGAGTTTCTTCATTGCCAATCTGCTGTATCGCCTTATTGTTTCGTTATTGTTTAATCTGGCTTGGTATTTTGTTGTTGCTAGGCTGTGTTGTGTACCATTTTCGACTTCTTTCTGTGTTTTGATTATTTGTATTTTTTCTGTTAAAACTTGTGTGTATGATTTATGTTCTAAAGGTTATTTCCACAACATATTTTCTTATAATAAGTCGTTTTTTTATAGAAGTCTATCATTTATATTCCATTCTTATTTTGTTTTTTTTTACATAGCTTTAGGATGTCCTAATCCTCTGTTTAAATCTTTTCCAACTCTACTACTCCAGTCTCGCATTATTATTGTATTCGGATTTTCTTCTTTCATTTTGTCTTGTATTTTTTTGCTTTTTGTTCTTGGGTATAAGTTAATTTCTGTTAGAGTTTTTTAGAATTGCGATGATATCTCAGTTGGTTCTAGTAATTTTATATACCTGGTCCTGCATTTCATCGACGGGGGATTTCTCGCTGATATTTCTCATTCCCACTTTTCCTTTTGGTGTTCTTTTATTCTCTGGATTTACTTTAGGATATTTTCCTATTGCGTTTAATAGTTCCAGATAGTAGCCTTCTCCGTTTATTATAAATTTGTTGTATCTTAGGATTGCGTGGTGTCCCTGTGCTCTTATTCTGCTTTTGTGTTTTATCAGTTATTTTATTGTTTCATTCGTCTTTTTTGAATAATCTTTTTCTATGTATCTTTTCCTTTCTTTTAGATTTGTAGATACTTTTTGAATCTCCATTTTTTGAATATTTACCGATTTCTACTAATATTGGCCTAGTTTTTTTGTTTTAATATTTACCGACTCTTCTACCTCTTCCTCTATTACTATTGCTATTTTCATATCTCTTAGGACTATTCTTATTTTCTCTTTTAACTGTAACTTACTCTTCTCTTCTCTTCTGTTAATCATAGATAACGTGTATGATTATATATTTTTTTAAATTTTTCTAGCAATTTCTTCCACTTTCCACTATAAAGCTATTATTCATAAAAAAAAATAAAAATTTTCATATACTTCATATAATTAAGTAATGAGAATGTTTTGAGAAAATTAGTTTAATTAAAGTATGTACATTTATATATACTTGTTATTCTTCAAAATAACATTATGGAGCTCTATCTTTGGCAGCGTTTCATAGATGCGTCGAAAATCACTTGGAAGTCTTAAATTGGAATATTTTTAAAAGCAATTGTCACCGCAGCCTGCACATTTTTTAATGTCCTTTTAAGCTGGATTTGAACCAAAAAATCACGAAGTCAGGCGAAACCAGGTCTGGATTGTAGAGAGGTTAGGAGTATTATTACCACGACTTATTGTGGTGAAGAGGTCAGGTGTTTGAGATATTTGGGCAGAACCATGCAACTTACGGATAACAAATTTAATATTAAAAAAAATATGAACACTTCTTTTATTTTTTATTTGCTTATTAGAGGCTTCTTTGTTCCTGGAAACTCGAAATTTTTGTTTCCGGATCGTACTCCAAAGCCCACGTTTTATTACTAGTGGTCACTTTTTTCAAAAATCAGGCTTCTAACATAGTCCAAAGTTCTTAAAAAATTGATACGCGGTTTTGTTTCTCTTTGCCAGTCGATACCTGAGGAATTAATTTAGAACAAATCCTGCATTTGTAATTCCGTAGCAGATTTTATGTACAGTGGATTTTGTAAGTTCCATTTTATTTGGTGTCAATCTATACTCAAATGTCGGTTAGAATTCAAAACCGCTTTCATCTGAGCCACGTTGTCCGAAGTATGTTGGGCGCCCTGCATCATTTGTAGGCTATCTGTATCATAGCAAACGTCTCGATTGCCGTGAATTTTGAGCTATTCGGATAGATGCTAAATTTGGTTTTGCTAATAAATAAAACTTGAGGCCATTTATCAAGTACTATCATCTATGTACCGGTGTAGGAGCTGTTTTATCAGTGATTTGTTAAGTTTGTTAAATTGTTTGTTCGCGCTGTCTGTCTGTGTGTGTAGTCTCATCTACAACTAAAAGATCGCCTCTAGATTCTTTTGCTATATTACTTGATATTTTTCTTAAAACGTCTATAAATTCTTTAATTCTTTAATTCAAACTTAAAAATGACGTGGTCTACAGTCTTTACTTTGAGGTCTGATATCACTATTGCAGAAGTACCAGGGGGCATTAAGGATGTTCTTTAATACTTTGTTTTAAATTTTCTGTTGCTGGTACAACTCCAAAGTTGAATATCGTATGACTAAATGGACTTTAGCATTGTTTATAAAAGGGCAGCTTATTATGTGTAGACAATTTGTAATTTCATCCAATTATCCAATACATTTTTTTATATCCTAAACCAAGTTCTTACCTTTTCTTTTTAATGTGGTTCTTCCAGCGTAGTTTTGTATCAAGTGTCATACGTAGGCATTTAGTCTTGTTACCATATGTTGATGCTGTTTGATGGCGAAGTTGATGTGAACAGATTTGCTTTTATTAAGTCAGGTGTTGATTTGGTTAATATGTTTGAAGTTATCTGTTTTTTTAGTATCACTTCCAATTGCAAGAGTAGCATAGAATAGCATAGAGTAGGTAGGGTACTGAACCTAGTATACTACTTTACACTACTTCTGCGTTGATTTCCGTCAGTTCGGAGTAAGCGTTTTATTCTGGAGTGTGTTTCTGACAGGTGGGGTTTTAAAATTTGTGAATATTGTCGGGGTTGGTATATATCTAATTTGTAGAACAAGCTCTTATGCCATACTCAAAAGCCTGTGCCACAACCAGAAAGACAATGGAGCAGACTTTTTCTTCTAATAATTTTTCGATGATGTTTATGGTTCTGTGCACTTGATCAATAGTTCACTGACTTTCTCTAGAGCCAAAGTTGTGTTGGGAAATTAAAGCCTTCTCTTTGATTATTGATTTCAGTTTTTTAAGAGATTGTTTTGAAATAACAGACAAAAGTGAAGTGGGTCTGTATGAAGAAACTTTCTGTGGAGGTCTTCCTAGATCCTAATACATCCCACATCTTAGGGACTCAGTTTGAACAGGACATTGATAAGATTGATCAGTTTTACGATGCATTTTCTTGGAAGTTGCTTCAAAACTTTACTGGTAATAAGATCAACCCCCAGCCAACTAATGTTAGTCTTGATTTTGTCATACATTTCTTTTGATAAAACTTGTCTAAAGATTATATGTTTCTGCGTTGGATCTGGCCAGTCGTAAGAATTATCTCCTTCATTTAGTTGGAAAGTCATTTCCAAGTGCTCTTCAAATCTATAAGCTTTTTGTTGGTTATTGGGTATCCAGGTACCATCATGGATTATGGAGAATAGGCCTATTTAGATTTATAGCAATTCTCCAAAAGGAATAATTTGTTTTACTTTAGTTGAACAATTCACTTAAGAAGTTGCACATAGCATCAATTTCAATTGAATGGCATTATTCAGAGTAGTTTTGTCCACGAAGGCTCTGATATAATGCCACCCTCTTCTTCGATTACTTGTTTCTGTAACAATAATTTTTTTGAATAATTATTCAAATAAAAAAATAATTATTTTCCTTTACATTTTGTTTAATATCTGTAGTATTATCCCAGGCTGCTTGCGAAATACTCATAGTAAACAGTTCGGTTTCTTTATCAAGGTATTTCTTATACTTAGGTGAGACAGATAGATTAATAGAACCTTCAAGATTTATTCTAAAGCTATTCCAATTCGTCAGTTTGTTTATAAGTTTCGGGGATTTTTTTATCTTGTCATTCAATGTGAGTAATATAAAATGATTTGAATGTATGCCTCTTCAACGTATTCGAGGATATATTCCTGACTATACAAAAGTATAAGTATAAGATTAGGAACTTTGTTTTGATCAGTCGGTTAATAGGTCAATTTCCGATCAATAATGTATCATAGTTAAGCTGGTTGCATGTTAATATAAGTTCCTTACCTTAAGTTGTTGTTAGCCGCGGTCCTCAATGGGTATGCGTAATTACTGATTTTTAAGCTATATATATATATATGACAGTTATCTAAGACAACAAAGTCCATGATCAACAGCTCTATTTAATTGTCAATTGTGAATAGCATTGGAACTGGTTTAATATACTGTTTAAAATACTAGTGCATATTGTGTATGTGGATGATGTGTATTATTGAAAATCATGGCCAAGAAATAATTAGAAGGGAATTAATTCAAAATCTTCCAAAAGCCTTGTATGACATATTACATAAATAAGTTTTACGCTAAGTACAGATGTCGCTATAGTGGTATTTTTAACAATTTAAACTATTGATTAAAATTTAATTTTTTAGTTTTTTACATTAATAGTAACGTTTTTTGTGTTTATTTTCTTATTAGTTATTGAATAGTGCTAATTACTGAATATTTACGATAGACTTTATTTCAGGTATGTAAGATATATATGGATGTATATCTCCATAACATCAACATTTCAGAAAAGAATTGCGATTTGGTAAGTTGTTACTTGTAGTTAACTAATTAACTATAAAATTAATTATAAAAAAAATTATTTTGTTGATTTGTAAGACACACTAAGTTATTTACTGGTTTTTTTTGCATCAATACATGAGCACTGCTTTAGGTTAAATATTTTTTTATTCTTAAATAATCTTTATGAAAGTATGGGAACTATGTTTTGGAATTGTAGGAAGAAATTTTTCCTTTTTTAGTTTTTAGTTCCGCTTTTTCTATTACTGGAAAGCAGAGACAAAGGATTTACAATTTTTCACCCTTAACCACCGTTAACGCACAAACTTTAGAGGTCTACAGTAAATCCCTGCTATAAACTTGTCTAACGGTGGCAGTTGTAACCACACAACAGGTGCTTAAACGTGTCAAACATTGCAACTACGGAAACCACTTACGTATTGCAGCCCTCTATTTGAACTTTTGTGTATTTTTTAATTTGTTTTGCAGTTATAGAAGCTATTGCTTTACAGAATCGATGTATATCTAATTATTCTGACTACTGTTGGTATTGGGATTATTTAGCTTAATATTTAAGTTATACGGCGTGATATAAAAATACAATAGTATTTAGTCAGCTGTTAGCAATCACTAATTAATAGAAGAAATATTTATAATACCTTCCACAAACGGAGAGCCTCGTATATTCTGTTCTTAAATAAATAATTAAGGCTTTTATTAACTGCATTCCTTGTTACATCACAATATTTTTCAAAATTTTGTTTCTCATTTCTTTTTAATTTTTTGCAGTATACAGAATAGATACTTTATTAACTGAAAGCTACTTAAATTAAATAAGGATAAAGTTTTTTTAATGAGTTTTTACAATAATTCGTTACGAGGTATATAAAATAGAGCAAAAAATTTATTAACCTTTTTTAATAAAAATCTGGTGAAGGAAATTGAGATTGGTGGATTTTCATTTAATTCAATCAATACACTAAATGGGTTTCAATATCATTTTAATTGGAGTAGGAATTATAACTGACATTCCATATTTATATCGAGAGGTATTAGGCGCTTATGGGAATTTGATTTTTTAAACTTATGTTTAATTGGTCGAATAATTAATTTTGTGTTGTTTAATTTTGACGATAAGTCAGACAGATGTTATTTAGTCTGCAAACTGCAATTTCGGTATTAATTTTCACGCAAAATTGTAGGTTTTGAAGTTGTAATGCGCAGACGTTTATAGCAGAGTTCAGCCTTCAGGAAGTTCTATTATCTTATTTATAATCTCAAAGTACAATATTAGCTCATCTTAAAATAAATTAATAAAACGTGGATATAGAACGAAAATACGCCACTGGCAGTATATTAACAAAGTGCCAGTTTCCAAGATATTGTTTACTTTACTTTCAGAGTTCTAATTAATTTTCGATATAATGGGGGTGATTACTTTTGTTGTAATGCAAAAATGCTGCGAATATCAGCCCTTCCGAGATCGCTTGTTTGCTGTGCATCCAGCAGTTTGGAATTCCTCATAAATTGATGGTACTTTTATTAACATGCACATAAAGAGCGCCGCGGAGTGAATAAAACCGTTCTCTATTTGTCGGAATAAATAATAATTTTTACTTGCTCCACCTGGACTGCTTAAACAAAAACAAAAAGTAATTATCGATATGGACGGTTTGTAGCTGCTTATCATTACTGCGCTGAATGTGAACGCTATTCTTTGTAACAAAGAAACCTTATTTCATTTTTCTTATTTGGTATCTGCTCGTTTGCGAAATGAAAGAACTTTATTATTTATCCAGCTGATAAATTTCTGCTGGCGAAATTATTTTCTGCGGTGCAAATGCTTGTGTTTTGTTAAAACGGTTTTGTTCTTTAAATGAAAATCTGTTTGCAGATCTTAACTAGATAGCTTCCTTAATCGGCTTTTATACTGTCAATAAGTTTTGAGTTGCATAATTTTGTTTACAATTTGGTATATGTTTTTTTAATAAACCTTTTTTAAAATTTGTTTTGCAATTGCATTCAAATATTTAATGTCTTACTTATAAGTTTCATCACACATTAAAAACATAACAAATATTTTATAATATAATCAAATCAAATGTTTTGTAAAATTACAAAAAGAATATTTGCGTGCACAAAATGGAACATTATTATTATTACTAACTTGAAAAATCGTAATTATTTTAAGTCTTAATAAACTTCGTGTTTTTGGTTCTTACAAATTAATGTACTTTTTAAGGTAAAGTCTACTGTTTCCTTTGCTGTATCTGTACTTGTTTCCAATATTTCTGTTTAGACATTTTCTTCAGTTATTTACAAAAAATTATTGCTTTGAGTAATTATCGCAGAAAAAATGTGTAAACAAGTTGCTCAGTTTTTAATTTATTGGAAAAGGGGTGCTTTAAAAGTACAATTGTGTACTGAAAATATGGGTAGTAGCACCGTGTTGCTGATACTAACAACTGAATGCTTTTTCTAACCAAGAGAAGAAAATGTTGTCATTGTTTATTGTTCATAACAATTTGATACAATTTTTTTACAGAAATTGCAGTGTTGTACATTTTGTTTGCTCACAAAACTACAGCGGTGAAAATGATGTCCACAATTTCTTACCAAAATCTAAATTTTATATCGTAAGCGGGAAGTTTTGGAAAGCTATGCAACTTGAATCTTACATATATAGTTCTGAGGATTTTGTTTTAAATTGTGTCGTAGCAGACCAGATGCAAAGAACAATTTTGTGTTGTAGTTTAAAATTACAAATACTTCTTTAGATATGTTAGATGGTCTCAGATAATATCGCTGCTTACGGTCTACCTTACTTTATATGTTTTCTTAGTGATCCAATCGTTCTGAATTTTGATACTAATTGTCAAAGAGTAGATTTAGAAATATTTCACATTACTACTTTTACCTTCAAGTGAAAGCAAAGCTGCACGCTTCTAATTGCTTTTATAATTTTATATCTCAATATTACAAAAGAAGAAATCCAAATAAAGACAAAAAAAATCAGCTTGAAGATGAAAAGTTATTTTTGCGACAAATTATATAATAATGTCATATTTGTATTTTAATTACTGTTAGCTGCAATATTAGTTTTTATTATAAAAATTCAAATATTTGATAATTATATTAGCGTACATTCGTATCATAATTTTTTAAATTGCAATTAGGGCAACGTAACAGCTGCATTATGTTAGCAACTTAACGTACAGCGTTCGCCTCGTTTTAGTCAAATTTGCTGGTAATTGCTACGGATGTTCCTAAAATGGATGCAGGAAAAGAAGATAAATTATCATAAAATATATTTACCGACCAGTAAAAGCATGGAAGATTGTTAAAAATATTTAAAACTGGCGTATTAATATTTATTAAGGGTGAAACGGAATTAAAATAAAGAGGGGTGACAAAAAACGTAAAAGGACCTTGCTTTCGCGCAAGTCACGATACCAAATTGTGTATTCTACAGTAAGGAAAACTAAACCAAGTGTGGTTTAGGGAGGAAACCTTATGTAATAAATCGTTTAACAACAATTATAAATTTAGAAATCGAATAAAATATTTAAAATATTACAAGCCAATGTGTGCTGATGATAGATTTATTTACTAAAAATTAAAAATATGAGTTATAATTAAATTGTCGTTCAGTAGTTTCGATAATGAGGCTTTGCACGTATTTGTGGGTAATCACGGATTGGCTTGTTGTCATTATGGCTATTTAGGTGCTTTTTAAAATCATAATCCAAATCTAGTTTAAGAAATTGGCATTTTTATATATTTTACTTTAAGAGAAAATTTCTAACATCACATGCCCAACCGTTAGTATAATATATTTTGAAGCTAACATTTTAACAAAAAAATGTAAGTATTGTGTTAGTATTATAATAAAACAAATTAATAACCATTGTGCTTTAGAAATAACTTTGATACATTTTTAAAAAATAGAGCCAACATTTATAATTTTTTAATAATAATTGATAAAATCATGTTATTTTACTGAATAATTAATGCTGAAATAGTTTAACTCCTATCTTACGGATTATAACCACGTTTATGAACACTTTTTAAAATAACAAATCTGGTGTGAACATCACACGACTTTTCTTATCCTATTATTTGGGTAATTCTGGCAAAAATCTTGGGCTTCAATTTTTTTTCGAGTTCCTATTTTACCGATTTTTCGACCTTGCGACCAAATGGACCGGTCGATTTTTACCAAAAGTTTCGCACTGCGTCCCCTACCTACAAGTAACTGTCATACCAAATTGCAATGCAATAAAAGTGAAAATCGTGAGAAACATATGACTATGAATTTCCTTTATTTCCATCTTTTTTGGTTATTTTCTCGTCAGTCGAAAAAATTTTCTTTTTGTTTCTTTTCAGTTTTTTTCTTGTATCTTAAAAAACAAACTTATTTGATACTAGCACTTCTTGTCGAGTGGTTTTGTTTTTTTACCTCGAAACGTCTGAGGAAATTCAGTCTAGATTATCCAGGATTTTTGCCTAAGATTTAGTCATCTAGGAGCCGCTGTTTACTCCCAAATCGACACAGAGGCTTTGTAGTAAATTTTTTTTTCAAATTTGCTTAATTTTGTATTTTTTTCGTAGAGTGAGTGGATTGACTGAAAATTTAAGGTCCACTTTTTCCAATTTTTTGAACTTTGAGCTTTTTTTCCGAACGAAAGAAGAGGTTTAGAAAAAAAAATTAGTATGAACAAAAGTTGTTTGATTTTACTCAAAGAATCATCAAAAGAAATTTAAAACCGATTCGACTTGATTTAAATTTTTTCCGGAAAATTGCGTGCATATGTCTCAATTTTCAAAAATCAAGTAGGATCGGTTTAAAAATTATTTTGGCGATTCTTCGATAACCTCCAGCTATCCACTTTTTAACTATTTTTAATAATAAGTAACAAATTCAATTTTTCAATAATAAATAAGAAAAAAAATCAGTTATTTGCAAAAAAACTCTAAAAAAAGTCGCCCAGGGAAACAAATCGTACTTTGCTCTCCTATACATACTCAGATCCCGTAATGTACAAAAGAATAAGATTCGAATCTATAAGAGCATTATGAAACCTATAAGGGTATATGGATGCGAAACATGGATCTTAACACAGAACATGGCAAACCAAATCAACGCCTTTAAAAGGATAACTCTGAGACGCACAGTTAGACTAAAGTACAAATATGGAGCGTAAAGATCAAGATACGACCGTGAGCTATAAGAAAAATATAAGAAGATCTCCATATCTGCATTCGCCAGAATTCAAATACTGCAGTGGGCCGGTCATTTAGTTAAAATAGGGGAGCAGAAGATGCCAAGGAGTGTCCTCGAATTGAGAGTGGAGGGGTGCAGACCAGTAGAAAGACTTCGGAAAAGGCAGGAAGAAGTCACAGAGGATGCAAAAAACATCCTAAACGTCCGCAACTGGAAGAGAGCTGCCACGGATCGAGATAGATGGGGAGGAAAACTGAGAGAGGCCAAGGCCCGAAGCGGGCTGTAGCGCCATTAGAGAGAAGGGGAAAGGGATAGAGGGAAGAGGGAGAGAGGGGTGAGGAGGAGAGGGGAGAGGGAGAGAGGGAAAGAAGGAGAGAGGGAGAGACGGATAGAGCGAGAGAGGGAGAGACGGAGAGAGCGAGAGAGGGAGAAGGAGGAGAGAGATATCATTCATAGTCTTTGTAGTAGTTGGTATAATCCTCATTATCATTAAGAGTCGTACTACTGGAAAACGTACCTCTTTCTCAAATTAGCCGAAAAAGTTTACGTTATCATCGGGGAGATCATCATCATATTTCGATGTAATCTAAATAGATACATATAGAGACACAATTTTTCGATGAGGAAAAGAGTTCTCTACACCTCCATAAAAGGTATATCTAATTTTGAAACTGCGAAAAAATGCAATTCCATTATTTTTTTATAATATCGATGTATAAAAAAGATCACCACAAAAACCACATTGTCAAGCCACCTCTATAATAAATATATATTTTTACTTTCCTTATCCTATAATAAGGAAAGTAATGTAATCGGCGGAAATTTCACCTACACAGTTTTTCACATTTCTGGACGAAATATAGCTCCAGGACACCAAAAAAGTTGGTTTTAGCCATTGGTTCGTGTGTGTGTGTGTGTGTGTGTGTCTGTCTGTCAGTAAACAGGATATTTCGAGAACCGTAAGAACTAGAGACTTGAAATTTGGTATGCAAGTTACTTGTAGGTAGGGGACGCAGTGCGAAGCTTTTGGTAAAAATCGGCAGAGCCGTTTGGTCGCAAGGTCCCAAAATCGGTCGCAAAGCGGTCGCGAATCTAAACGGTTGAAGATACAAAAAATTTATGAGAATAAAAATGATTTATTATCATGAAATAAACATGAATTTAAAATAAAAGTTGGTAAAATAAGAACTCGAAAAAAAATTGAAACTTAGGATTTTTAATATACCGGGTGTTCATAAAATGTTTCGGGCAATTTATATTACTGGATAGATCAAACCGAGACGAACAAAAAATTAAAATGAAATTTTTTGATCCGAGATCGAATAAATAAGTTATAGCCGATTAAAAATTAATTAAACGGACCAATCACAGGGCGTTCGGAGAGCTACCGGGCCGACTGGGAGGACGGGGGGGAACGCTTGGCCGCTGTGTGTATTGAATTCTGATTTATTTAAAAAAAAAAGACTAACATGCCAATAGCGACCCGGGCAGTATTGGAGGTCGGACTAAATGACTGAAAATTTGGGAAATATTTCTGGTCTAATGTGCTATATTTTTACACAAACTCGTGCCATTTTGTAATTCTTATACAGATACATGTTTATCGTCATTAATAGTCTGGTAATGCATTTTCACCAAACTATGTTAAAAATAATATGGTTGTCAATATGCACTTGGAATAATCTTATATTACAGACTAGTAACGTTAGCTGTCCTAAAGTCAAAATGGTATTCACTGGTAATATATGGTGAAAACTTATTTAAATGTTCAAAACATTTTTGTTCATTACTCTATGAAGGGGGGTGTGGGAAAAATAAGTAATACATGCTAAAAAAAATTTTTTAGTACTATTAGACATTATAGACATTGCATATCATCTAAACCGACACTCTTGATCAACTGAGCAAGCATATTTCTTTTCGAATAGTATATTTTATGAAATGCAGTAAAGTTATAATCTGAGAGTTATCAATGCATGTTTTGAAAGACAAATTACACATATACTACCATACACTTGTTCATAAAATCGTAAATATGCAGTTACCTTCCTTGTTACTGAAAAATTTAAAATCGTGCGTGATTTTCTTGTTGCTTGTTAAACTTTTCTAAACGTCAACCACCAACGCGTGATTGAAAGAAATGCAGATGAGCAGTTAGAAGTTGCCGAAAGGCAAAATCTTAACTTGGAAGACTCCGAAACCGACGATAGTAATGGATCTATATCTGAACTTTTTCTGGAAGTTCTGACAGATAGGCAGCCTTAGGATTGGATGGAGCTAGAAGATGCTTCATCGAAAGAACAGGATAAGATCGTTCTGGGAAACCACCAAACAACAGATTAAGAACGTTGGATCCCTGCAACTACGGGAACGACCGGACACGTTTAATTTGGTTACAGGGTGCTTTACCATCTCTGAGGATTTTGGCCTTTTTTTAATACTAAAAATATTTCCAACTTTACCAATGATTATGGCCACTAAATCAGCTGAACTTTCAATCAAAACCATCCACAATTACCTCACAACGCTGGCTGGAACTGGACTTTGTAAAACTGAAAGTTTTTTTCGGGATTTTTTTGTGCTCTGGCTACCACTACGATAATAAAGAACAACATTATATACTTTGCACTACGGAATTGATTGATCATCCGCATTTTTACTCCTCGGTAATGTTAAGGATTTGTTTTCTAATTATCCTACGAGCCCTACGTTTCGACAACAGGAAACATCGACACCAGAAACGCGGAGAACACGGTCACCACTTTGTTGCCAGATCTAGGACGGTGTCTCACGTTTTTAATGCCATTAGCAGAAAAATTGGGAATTGCATTACCCAGGGAAGAATCTGACTGTTGACGAAACTTTAATTATTGTCTATGGGCAGGCAGTAATGAAAGTTTTTTGAAAACCAAGCCAGGAGAATATGACTTAAATGTGTGGGCGGTGGCAGATAAGGCATCACAATATATCTTAGAAATAAAATTGTATGTTGTAAGGGAAGGAGCACCGGATACGAACCAAGGAATGAAAGTAGTAAAGGATTTGATTGAACTTTACTATGGGTCTGAGAGGATAGTTGTGATAATTTCTTTACAAGCTTGGAACTTGTTAAAGATCTAATGGATAAACTGTCAATTGTGGGCCTGAGAATGTGGCCCTCGCCTTATACCGCGAAAAGAAGAAAGATGTAGTCCTAGTAATGTCTACCGTACATCGAGATAAAGCTATTCCTCAAGAAGACAGTCCCGATAGAAATCCTCTTATGGTGTTATTTTACAACACTCTTAAATTTGGGGACCACATTGCTGACCAGAACATAAGAGATCGCTTCTGCTAGAGAAAAATTTACAGATGGTTTATGAAGATTGGCTACTTCCTAACCGACGCTGCCCAAATCAGTATCAAACTCTATAAGGAGAAACACTCACATTGCTCAATACTGCTCTAAAGCCCTCTCCAAATTGCCCAACCTCAGCTTGAACATAGGGCCCTATTTGGCGGAAGGATGTTCGAAAATCCGTGTGTGAACGAGCAAAACAATTGAAAATTCGTCTAAAACGCCCAAAGAACACTAATAATTCCTGTGAATACTGCAACAAACCAATCTGCAATGACCATGAAATCCTCTCACGTTCCTGCCATCAATGCAATGGTAATGAATAATACTAGCGTTGTTTACATTAATTAGGTTAGGTATATTTCAATTGAAATTTATAAATTTCTTGGGTAACCTGGGAGTCCAGATCCCCCTTTATTTATTTTATTTTGTTAGTCTTGCAATCTTAATTTTCTTCTCAATTTGTAAATATATTCATTTATTGTTCATTGCATAAAGAGTTGAACTGGGAGTCCAGTATCCCAAATCTAGATAAGTATTATGTAAATGTAATACAAGTTTAGAAAATTTTTTTACGAAGATTGGACATTCTTTATTTAATTTTAATTTATATATACCATCACAAGCTTTTTTGTTTCGATATTTCACTCCACAAATGCCTCCATAAGTCACTTTGTAACAATTAACACCATTTTTATCTATTTTCAATCTATTTTATGCCGCTATGAGCCACTTTGTGCTATTCCCGTTCATTTATGTATAACTTTTTTATTCCTTGGTTTTCGAGGAATTGTTAAAGTCGACGCCATTTTATGAGTTTCATACCTTATTATTTGAACATATGCAAATATATATGGAACAGCCCAAACTAATCTCGACAGATAAAAGCCTATTGATTAGAAATGTGCTTCTTTGAGAATTTAGATACGAAAATTTCGTGAAAGCCAATGGGTTACCCTGTGATCCTACTTTGAGTTTGAAACCCTGGATTACTGTACTGTAAGGGCCTAAACCTTAGTTCAATGAAATATTTACTTCAAACTGCACCGAACTACTTTCTATAAATGAAATGTCATTCTGCTTATGAGTGTGTCACTAATCTCGTTTTGGACTACTGCGATCGGCGTTTCGTTTTTTGACTTCTTTTTAAAATAGAAAGAAGGTATTGTGTGATCTAGAGATCACCTTTCAAGTGACCAAAATTGCAAAAACAGTGAAGCGAAAACCCATATATAAATGCTGGATTCCTGAGTCAGTTTCGACAAGGGCTAGCTTTTAGCTTTAAAGAGAAAAGTTTCTCCCTCTCAATGTTTAGTCTTTGGGTTTAATTTGTATTTTATTATATTTTTGGATGTAGATTGTTGTTGTATATTTTTGGCACTTTTCTTAAATTATATAAAAATGTTTGGAGAAAATTATATGATACAATAGTTCACCCCTACTTTTCAGTGTTATTTTCTTTATTACATGAATACCCATGTATACAACACTTGATATTGTGCGTTGTTTACATACTCATATTATGTTTTCCTATAATCTAATATGCTTCCCATCCCACTCACGTCATGTCTATAAAAATTACATTTATTGTTTGTTCGATGTATTATGAGCCTCATAACTATATACTTTTCTGCGGCCACGTTTGTGGTTCAAATCCGTAACATAACGGAGTTTGTATAACAGTAGTAAGGAGTGAGTTAATTAGTAAAATAATTGCTATTTATCAAAGATTACATATACACTTTCAAACACAAAGAAGGACTTAATGTTAAAATCTTCTAAATGGTGTAAGTTTAATTTTTTACATACACATAAATTTTATTCATTTCAATAATAATATTCCTTCGGCAATCGTGTTCCAATCTGTTACACCTTTGGTTTTTTGGAAAATTAACGTAGCGTTTCAAATATCATACTGTTTTGCAATTTCAATTAAAAATATGTTGCAGTTATCTGTGAACTGTAATATAAATTGAAACCTTTTTGACATAATCTTTAAATAAAAGGATTGTATTGTGCTGTCCGTAATACCAAGTTTAATAAATAATATCTTGCATTTAAATGCATAATAAAAATACCTCCGCTAAGCTGATCTGATGTTTACTGAAATTATTGAATGCACATATTTTTGTAGAATAATGCTTTGAAATGCCCCCTGAAACTTCTAAAATATGCCATAATTATTTATAGACGTACAGTGTCGCATAATTTACGTTTATTGAAATGAAGATTGCACCGCAGCGCGAGTTCCTTCGGCAAAATTGCGGCGCGATAATAAAGCAAAGACAATATTTTTCGAGAAAGTCGGCGGAAAATAAAGGAAAAGAAAATATTAAATTTGAGCTAAAAGGGACTTAATTTTAGACATTTGTCAGGAAATTAAAAGACCAACCACTGTTTGAGGCAACTTTTAAGTGTAATCAATAACCAAGTAAACTTCTTCAAAAAACTTGTTTTGAAGTCTACGTTGCGGACTTTTAACTGTATCCAGCTTCCAAGCGAATCTTGAAAAGAACTTCTAATTAAAAATCTTTCGGTCTTGAGCTAAGTAAGCTGTGACTTCTAAAAATACCCCGCCGGTTTTAGATTTCAGAAAGGACTTCCGCGCTGTTTTCGTTCCTTTGAAAAGAACAGAAGTTAATTTGTATTGTGTCGGTCAATAATAGATTACATTCTATAGAGTGCAGAGAAAGCGAGGCGAGAGCACCTCTATTTTGTTTTGTGGCGCGCAAAGTAATCAACTCAAATATCCGTTTTAATTCAGGATCTGACGCGCAGATGATTGCAGGTGTTGGTTTAATAACAAATTGCTCTACTTATTTGAGTTCCAAAAAGGGTGTGTTTATTAAAAATGGTTTAATTTTTTTGTGCATTTAATTCAATTGTTATGCGATCATTACAGTTGAAGTAGAAAATGTTGTTTTATTTTAAATTGTATTATCTATGGTTACTTTTTGCTTAAAAATATAAATTTTTTTGTTTTTCTATTTTTATTTACCTCATTCAACTAAACTAACATTATCATGAAATGCAAAATTGGGTATGAGAATTATAAAAGTTTTATACTGAAAATGACTTAATGTTACGCTTTATTAAGCAAGGAATAACTAAAAAATAAAGCTATTTATAAATAATATTTGTATAAATAAGTTCTCAGCTTTAGATTTCACAGGATGCAAATCACCGTTTACATGTAACGTATTAGTCCGCCATCTTGCGGTTTTAAAGCAATGTCATTTGGTCTTTCGAAACATCACGCGATTTGGCATTTGATGCACATAACTTCAATAATCAGCTGTGTTCACGATGGCAATCACAAAAGAGCATATTCGATTTTCTATCCACTTCGCGTTCCATCTTAAGAAAAACGCTGCTGAAGCCACCGAAATGATTTGTGCTGCATATGGTGAGAATGCTGTAAGTCATGCAACGTGCAAAAAGTGATACCCGAGATTTCGCGGAGGAGAGTTTAGTCTTGAAGATCAACCACGCGCTGGACGCCCTCAAACATTTGATACGGATGAGCTGTAGACGCGTTAGGCGGGAACCTCTCCCACATGCGGCGTATAGCCCAGACGGAAGGGGCCATTCCGATTATCATTTATTCCGGTCGTTACAGCTTCACTTGGCTGATACGCACTTCAAAACAGAAGCAGAAGTCCAAAAATGCATCGATAACTTTATCGTCTCGAAGCCGGTGAGCTTCTATCACCAGGGAATTCGCAAGCTACCCGAAAGATGGCAAAAGGTCATCGATGCCAACGAAGAATACTTTGATGCTTAAACTTTTTTGTATGTTTTAAATAAAACTTTATTTTGCATAAAAAAGCTAAGAACTTATTTATACACCTATTATATGTAAGACATTGCTTTTGATTGTTCTTCAAGGAAGTTTGCTACTTAAGATTATATAAAAAATTATTTTAACTAAACTATTCTAGAATCTATAGAATAAATCTATAAAATAGTATATTTTTAAGGTTTTGAAAGCTTTAGTTTATCTTGTGCACTTTCCTAATTAAGGAAAAACTATAAAGTTGTTTTCAGTAGCTACCCTATCCAACAATGTTTAAATATACAACCTTATCCTTTAGACGTTGATGTCTTTATTTTAAGTCGTCATCTAGCTATCGTAGAATACGTTTCGTTGGCATTAAAAATACACATATACACGCTCTTTCAAACGCTTTTAGGCTGGAAAATTAAAAAAAAAATTGTCACATGCAATGTTTCGTTGATTTCAAAAAAACAAGGGTTCTGCAAAAGATATTTGCATTATTTATTAAAATGGCGCCACAAGTATTTAGACATTTTGTACTTGGTGTATGAGGTTAAAAACTGGTACCCTTACTTTTTGAAGGTGAAGACTCATCAAGGCGGTGGTTGATGAAAATTTCGAAATTGGAAGATGCTTTAAATATTTCTCAAAAAATAGTATACAGTCGTTTCATAAAGCTGGATTACGTCAGTCGCTTATGCATATGAGTTTCGCGCAAGTTTATAGAGGGTAACTTCCTTAAGTAAGTTTTCATGTGTGATTTGCTGCTTTATTGAAACAAGAAAAATTATTTTGAATAGTTTAACTATTGAAAATGAATCTTAAAATTTCTATAAGAATGTTATCTGCAGCGGTCCTGGTCCAGCGATATAAAGCTTTATGTGGTAGCACGGATCGACTGAAGAAAGTTTCAATTTTTATTTGATAGGTTATAAGAGTGTTATTTACTGTGAACTGCTTGCACAAAATGAAATCATTAATTCACTAAAATAATGCTTTCACCCAGATAAATTAAAAGAAGCTATCAGCAAAAAATAACACTAGACGTCAGAAACAGATTGTTGACAATTAACTTGGATGTTTTACATCAACTTTCGTACTCACAGAGAATATATGGCCCTATGTTATTATTATCTACTCTCATTGAACAGTTATTTTTGCAGTGAAAGGTGCATTTGGAGCAATATTTTCTACCAAACGATAGACGTTTTAAAAACAGCGTTACGGGGCTTTTAGAAAAATAAGCAAAATACAAAAGTAGAATGAACCTATATATCTCAGTAATATAACACAATTAAAAAAGTGTACATGTACTATATACTAATAAAAAAATTTTTTTTTTGTGACAACCTTTTATTGTATAATTACGAGTACGACTTTACAAATTTGAAAAGACGGTACGATTAAATCTTTATGTAACTCTTGGACAAAATGCTTTTAAATTTTGGGGCTACTAAAGTGGAATTAGTTTTAACTGTTTAAATATCATTCCTCCGAACTACACCAGAAATATTTTTCATTTGTTTAGTGGTGATATCCATATCCTAAGTATACGGTTTATAGCCCGACAACAGCAATAATAATAATAATAATAATAATAATAATAATAATAATAAATACTTAATTGCTGTCCCATTCACATTAAGTTCAAAATGAACGAATTAATTGTGTTAAAAAGACACTACAATTTAGTTTCATTCAAAATGAATACATAATTTCTTTTTCTTCTTGTAATGCCTCTTCTATCGGAGATTGGCGATCAATACCTCTGTCTGTACTTTGTTTGCTGTGGCTCGAGACAAGGAAATAGTATTTTCTGCGCACCAGTCTCTTAAATTCTTCTTTCCACACTTCCCTTTCTTTCTATTTTGTCTTGTATAATTTTTTGCAAATTTTTGTATTGTTTATGTCGCATCAAGTATCTAAAGTATTCTAATTTTCTTCTTTGGATAGTAAGTACTATTTCCATATCCTTGTTTAATTTTTGTAAACTTCATTTTGCACTTTGTCCGTCTATGGTATTTTTAGGAATCTACGATAAATGCACATTTCATATGTATTTAGTTTTTTTTATTTCAGATTTAATAATTGTCCAACATTGTGCACAAGAGAGTACAAGTCGAATTCTTAAATTTAGGTTCAGGTTTTTGTTACATAAAATTCTGTTTATTTTTATGAATATCTGGCTTGATTGTTCGGTTCTACTTTTCTCTTCTCTACACATACACATATCAATTTTCTGAATAACTAAATTTAAGTGATATGCACACTTCTTTCTTCTGTTAGTAGTACTGTGTTCTTTGCGTATCGCAAATTATTACTTCTTTCTTCTTCCTCTAATCACGACTCCCTTATTGCAATGTCCATACACCTCTTTAAATATTGTTCCAGAGTAGAAAGTAAACAGTAACGGTGATAGTACGCAGCCTTGGCACCTTTGACTATGTCGAATTCTTCTGATAATTGGTCTTCTACTTTAATCTTAGCTTTCTGATTTCAATATAGATTTTTAATTAGTCTAATGTACCTATTGTTTAAATTTAAATAACTTAATATAGATAACAACTATATATGTTTTACAGTATCGAATGTCTTATTATAATTTAGAAAAAAACATATAAACGTTCTTATTTATATTAATACCAAATAACGTACCTAAGTCCGAACTGTGTAATCGTAATGATTTGTTCGCGTTTGCTGTATATCTTCTAATGTACAATGCGTAGTTGTATTTTAAGAGCATGATTCATTGGACTTATTGTTCTAAATTTGTTGCATTTTCTGACTTTTTTTGGTAGGGTAACAAAGATAGAATTTTTTTTTGTTATTATTAAAACAGCAATCAGAAATTACATATTCCATAAGCTATTTGGCTAACTTAGAATTCATTTATTATATTGAATTCACTAGTGTCCTGATAAGGTCTTCTTCAGTAATCAGACCTCTGCTACCTTAATGTAGGTCTATTGGCCAGTGTCGTTTTAATCGTCTGTTGCATTAATGGTTGTATGAGGGGGTTTGTGTAAGTTACTAGTCTGCTGTGGTGTTTATTACTTCTCTCTTGAATGAAATCCGTAATGAATGGTATTTGTAAGTCTTGATGAAGCGTCTGATTACTCACATACCATGGTGCATCAACCATTGCTCTAATGTTTGGATTATAGCAGTGTTTTATTTGATGGTACATCCCCATAGTTCGATGCCAAATGTCCATATCGGCTTGATAATTTTTTATATTAGAATTTTATTCTCTAGTGACAGCTTAGAACTTCTTCCAGAAAGCCAATATAATTCTTTAAAACGTAAGTTCATTTGTTTTCTTTTCTTCTCTATGTGTTCCTTCCATGTAAGTTTCGAATCTAGGTGAATTCCAAGGTATTTTACACTTGTTGATACCGGGAGCTGTATATTGTAGAGACTTTGTTTCGTTAATTTTAACCTTCCATTTATCTAGCCATTGTTTATGGAAGTTAAGGTGGACTTGTAGACGTGCAGATGCTAGTAGGGGATTGTCATTTACAGCCATAATAACTGGGTCGTCAGTGAATGTTCTTGTATTTGTGCTAGTGGTTGTGGGAAGATCGAATGTGTATATCAGATATAGGACACTATCTTGGAGAACACCTGAAGTTATATTGTTTGGGTTTTTTCCGGGTTTTAGTATGAAAATTAAAAATCTGATAATTTTAGTCCTTGTGGCCAGTAGTGAAGTCTGAGTACAGCACTAAATATATATGTTAACATAACTAGTTCTTTCTTGGGAAGTTCTTTGAGCATCCTGGGAGTAACTTAGTCTATTTCTGGAGTTTTTTTATTGTTTAAAAAATACATTAAAGGTAGAAATAAACTACTTCTTGGAAATTATTCTTATTGAGTGTACATTACTAAATTTTAATCCATCGTCCTCTAATAGCTTCAACATTTGTATTGGAATTTTATCAGGATCCATCGCTGTTCCCGTTTTTAATAATTGTATAACTTTCCTAACTTCATACACTTGAATGTTTGGGCTTTCGTCATTATTGTGTGTTTTAAGTTCTAAAGGTCTATTGTCAAAAAGGATTTTAAGGTAATTTTTCTAAGTCGGAATTTTTTGCCGTGATCTATGATTATGTTATTATTTTTGCCTGCTAATACATTATTTACATATCATTTTTGACTTGCTTTTGCCATTTACTTAATTTTTTTTGAATATGTTGAAGTTATCAGGTTTTTTGCAAAGCTTCTGTCTCGACATTTTTTCCTAAGCCATGTTTCTTTAGCAGCTTTATTTTATTTATTTACGTATTTCTCGATAGCGTCGTTTATTTTTGTTTTCAAATAATTTACTCTTCTCCATTAATAGAAGAATTTCATTATTCGTCGATTTATGCTTTTCTTCTGATTCTACTAGGTTTTAAGTTGCTGTAAACAGGGATTACATTGGCACAAAATTCCACGTTTTTTCACCTATTTAGTATAATTTTAGCGAGATTATTATTTATTAGTACGTCTAGTATTTTTTTACATATAGAGCATGAATAAAGGAACCGTTTGAATAAAAAGTTTGTTTTTTTGACTATCTAAATTCCCTATACAAATTTTTAAAAATTATGGTATAAATTATATGACATTGGGGCGACTGGCCTACATCTGATTTTATCCCTAAATTACATGTAAAACGTGTCTTGGTCCAATAACACTCCAAAATGTGTACTGGGAAATTTAAAACAAGTAGAACTTTTTTCAAAATTAGTAAATTTTCTATAATGTTAGTGTTTTGAGATTAGAAAAGGTCAATAGGTAAGTACATTTTATACAGAACTGTCGATCTCATGCACAGCAAACTGATTCCATTTAAGCAGTTTGGTAAGATTTATCTTGCACAATACTTTATTCTAATCATAAGGAATCGAATCTTTTATTTTAGGAAATCTCTAAAATTTGAGACCTCTTTCCATGCAGTCATCAGAAGGTCCTCTTTCTGAGATGCTGATAATTTTTCCGGGGTACTTTCCACCATTAAACATAACGACAACAAAATCATCGACCACATAATTTGAGTTTGCAGTTTTTATGGTGGTTGTGACGGTACAATAGGAATAGTTTCAGCACATTCTTTTAAATTAGAAACTCTTTCACCTTCCTGTTCAGATTCTAATGGCACATCAACATCTTCTTTGCCGGACTCTTATTTTGAGAAAAGAGATGGAAGCCTTCTTCTTTTTGATGGGGGCTGGCATTTTAAAGGACCAACAGTGTTTTCGGAAACCTCGAGATTCTGAAAATTAATAATTTTAGCAGCTGCTATCTCCAATTTCTTTCTCTTTTTCGTAGCACTTGTTTCTAGGAAATCTGGCCATTTTTTCCAACTGCTCCAAAAAGGCTTCTCCGACTCATTTAGATTTTGAGGCAAACGTTCTAGCAGCATGTTTCTATTAATTGGATAAATTCCACAATTTTTAAAACCAGGTTTTAAATTTTCTCTTTTGTTTGGTTCCAACTGCTTCATTAATTCTTTTAATAGCACAGAAAAGTCATCCTTAGGATTGCTTCCACTTTGCCAGGATTTCACGCTATGTTTTCTTCATGGGAGCAAAAAGGCCACATGCAAAGGTTGAGTAAGATGTGTATCGTTAGGTGGTAACACAAAAAAACTTGTTGTGCTGCTTACATAGTTCTAAGACTCGGATGTTAATATGTGATGATATGATATGAGTGTGTAACAAGAGTGTTTTAAATCAGTCTTCAAAGGGTATTGCATCGAACCATTCTTTTGTAGTGCAATTTTAACGGTCATCTTTTGGGCCCTTTTCAGTCCACGTCGTCCACATATGATCGGCCTTATAGACAACGTACGGTGGAAAACACTTGCCACCAGCATTCCCGCAGAACATCAGTGAAGTAGAACTATTACTGAAGTTTCTCGACGTACTTTGTGACTCGCTTGCAAATTACCTTTTGATTACCAGTCATCATTAAGATTGGTTTCATTATAGTTCCAAATACAAGACCGGAAATATCTTTTAGAACGACACTCAAATTTTCCATATATTCGTTAAATTGAAAGTTAGCACTTTCTTAATATTAGCACTGGTTCTGATTGAAAGAATCGGACGCCTTTTCAAAAAACCCTGTGACTACTTGTAATCAGGATAATTTTCCTTAAACTTAATAATTGTAGCTCCTCTTTTGTCGAGATACTGCTCAACCACCATTCGAAAATCTGAAGCGACAACTGGAAATCCATAGTCCGACAATTTGATCAGATATTGAACAAACGCAGCTTTTTATTCGACATTGAACATGCAAGAGTTACCCACCCGCTTGTTGTACAGATTTTTCAACTTGTTCTTAATTGTTGATCTAACAATTTTGCCCAGATCTAATACTATCCAGGCATTCTTGCAACACCTGCGGATTGTAGGTTTTGTAGAAACGTGGGCCCAACTTTTTTTGATGGCTCTATGGCATGACTGCAAAGGAATCACACAAGCTTTTGTTAGATTTTTTAAAAAAGAGCAATTGGAAACTTGATGGCCATTATTACGAAAGAAAACAAAGAAAGTAAGGTTGGGCCAATGTCATCCCAAGTCGTGGGCCAAAGTTATATCAACTTATAAGACATTCGGCAGATCAAACAAGGTGGAAGAATGTTAACTTTCCATATTCTGTAGGCATGTAAGTATAGACAAATTTAGGGCCATTTGTGCACATAAAAGTTTACAGGGTACGTGCAAGTTTGATTTCGTTGGTTGCTTCCAAAATGATATACAACATAATTTTCAAGCTTTTATTTTCCTGCACGTGACTATCTCATTTCACTTACGCCCAAGATCTCGGTATTCAATTATTTCATTTTTTTAATCGTATTGGTTAATTTTTCTGAAGCCATGTATGCTTCTAATATTCTGTTGATTTTGCTCCCGGTCATTCTTAACACCCTTCCAACACTTAAGGTGGGCCGGGGGCTCAGAGCCATATTATTTATATGCATATTGACTAGATTATGAGATTATAGTTTCTTATATTACTTTATTATGCGGGGTAGTGATTTCCCGTTGTCTTCTATATCGCGATATACGTTTACCACGCTCGTTGTTCAATCAGAACGATTTATCCCGGCGAGCAATAGAAACGAAACATGTATTTTTAAGAAGAGAATTTACAAAAAATTGAAATTGCAAAACATTTCTTCTTAATCGTCTTGGTCTTGGTGGACTATATTTCATTTATTATGGACACCGTTGTACTCTTTGCTCTATGATGTTCTAAAATAATTCTATCGGTAAAAGGTCAGGAAATCAGGCAGACTATGGGAGAATTCTGTTTTTCTAAAGGAAATTTAATGTATTACGTGCTATTTGTGGTCAAGCGCTATCTCGTTGAAATATTGCTTGGGACAGTTTCTAAAAGAAAGGAAGTACAACCGGCTAAAATGCCGTGTTGATGTAGGCCTCATATGAGTATAGTTTCTCTAACATGCTATCATAATCGATAGTTCTTTATACCATAAAATCTATAGTTAGTGTTGTGTGTCCTGTACGAATGCAGTCTTCTTACTCCTTTTCTTGACGTCTGTCATTTTAAGTTTAACAAAATCTATATTCATCAGAAAAGACAGTTTTATGCCACTCGTTTCTCCTTTTCGTTGTCTCTTGAACATTCGTTGCCAGTACAGAAAAGTCAGTGGTAGTCGCAAGAAACATTGTCATCCAATTGGTCCCATTACGAGTAATTGAGTAATCTAACGGAGGGGTTAGACAATTGTTACCGTGTATTGGCCTAACATTGTTGCACTAACAATCTGTAATTGCAAGCCTCTGAAGATGATGATTCTTTCGAATTATTATCTACTTCAGGCTCTAGTCTGAATACCTCATCAATTCACATTGACGCCGCAGTGTTGTTTTGGTGATCAATTCTTTGACATATTTTTTGTATAACACCTCTTTTACATAAACTACCAATACGTCCTCTTTTAAATTCGCTAACTTATTAATCAACTCTTTGTCGACAACGAATTTGAATGGCTGAAAACAGGTTTAAGCCCATTTTGCACTTGATATCACTACTTGCCCCAGACCTCATATCTAAGAAACAATATAACCAAATATCGGAATGTTTCAGTGCAATATTATTTTGTTTTTAGTTGTGCTGCAATTTTAATAAAAAGTATTGCATTTCATTAGGAACACGGTTTGTAATCCCCAAAATAAAATTGAATTCTTTCTCTATTGTCAGTATGAAACTTTCTAGAACCCCTATATTAAATTTCACTCAGCTTAAACTACAGCCATAGATGTAGCCAATTTTGACAGTACTTTAAACAGTAATAATATTACTTTATATCAGATGGAGATTTATTCTTTTAGTCATTTATTCAGACATATTGTAAATAATTATATTAATTTATGTTTTTAAATCAACGACCAAAAATAATAAATAAGTAAGACTAATGAATATTTAATAATAGAATATCTTTTCAAAAAACAAAAAATATAAATTTTATAAGATTATTATGTTGCAGTTTATGGTAAGCACACTAAAATTAGTCTTAATAATATAATATTATTATATTACATCAAGAGGAGTAATAAACTGCCGCTTTCTTACTATTAAATTCTGCTCAACATTGCAGGTAGAAACTAAACTTCCGTTGTGATTCATTTTATTTTTGTATTTATATATTTCGAGTACTTTTTATTGTTTTGTTACTATAATATGGAGACGTTACTATACTATTTTTATATTTTATAATTTAACAAAGCACACTATACTTTTTTGGGGACTAAAAACATAATCGAAGAAACATTGATAGAATACTACTTGTAAAAAGACAACGTTATATTGAATTAGACAATAAGTCACAATTCACAACCAACAATTATGCTCACCTTAAGTGCTGTGTATTTTCTTGTATGTCTTAAATTTCCTCTTAAGTAATTGGGTGCATTGAAGAACCGCCCATTACTTCAGAATCAAGTGAAGTGTGATAAAGACGTTAGCAGAATTTTGTTTTCTTTTCAGCGCCATTTACAGATCGAAAGCTAGCGCTATTTTGTTGTAGCAATGTATTTTGTATCGACAGCAGGAAGCTCCGGAGCTTAAACGGAGCTTTCATTTAAATTATTGGTTTTTGCGCCGAACTACCATTTTACTAATTGCTGCCGCCGCGGGTCGAGAGTTGCGTCCAAATCGGGTATTTTTCTCGGCGGTGATTCTCGCAAGACACACGTACGCTCGGTAATAACGAAACCACGACGTACCGCAAGTTCCACCGAGCAACCCCAGCTGACTCGCAGCGTGAGTTTGATTGCTCTGTCCTGCAGCAATGGACATAAATCTAGGAGGCAGAGGCAGGATACGCAAGCAACACACAAGCTGCCTTCACAGCTGTTCGCTGGGAAATTAATGAACTCTCAAGCCGATTTCTGTTTGTCCGGGGTGCTTCGGATTTGGGAGACGAAGAATAATGCAATATAAATAATGCCGATCAGACAAATCCAAATGAGAGCTGTTGTGATTGGGATAATAGATTTGGTTTCTGTGCACCAATTTATGATACTTTGTAAGACGTTTCGATCTGCGTTACGCGGAAACTGGTTTTGTTCTCGAATACTCCTTATATAAGAAAGTTTATTGCTTTTAAAAAGGCGGCACTTGACTATATACACTTACATTTCACACTTATTTGACAAAGACAAATTTAAGAATATAAATTTTGAAGGTAATTTTGTCTGTTAAATTAAAGAATGATTAAAATATTGCTTATAGGAAATGCTTAATTTTTTGGATTATTTAAATTAATCAATTCAATTGATCACTAATTATTATGTAATTAATAAACTATCTGATTGGCGTAATCGACATAGATTTACACATCAACAAAAATATTACTGTGTATAGATCTGGACGGAATATACAAACTAAAAAATAAAATAATTAAAAATAACGTTTAAATGCTATAAGGCATTTAGTAATCCAAAATATTAAAATGAAATGCTGATTATTCGATAGTAATCACAATCATAATGATACAGCAACAGAAGTAAGTTAGGCAAGTTTATCATGGATATTACCATTGTCTTCATTATATTCCATAGCCTCCCCAACAAACTTATTTTAACAGAATATTTTTTAACCTCAGTATGGTTCTAGTCAACACTATCACTGATTACATTTTTTTCCGGTGGCTCTTTGTAATTAACACTTGATTGATGAAGTTGGTCAATGTAGTCGCCGGAGTAAGGATGTTGGTCAGAAAAGCGGATGTAATGAATTATTATATTAGAAATACTTGTAAATGTAAATGTAAGCATGAGTGGAGTATTATTTAAGATTACTCACAAAATATGAACATGCTCCGACAGTGCTGTTGTCAACCCTATGCGAATAAGTTTACTCGTGAATGCCCTCAAGTGGTAAATTTCGTTTAGTTTTTTACTTGCTGATTTTACTTTCCTTATCCTATAATAAGGAAAGTAATGTAATCGGCAGAAATTTGACCTACCCAGTTTTTCACATTTCTGGACGAATTATAGCCTCAGGGCACCAAAAAAGTTGGTTTGGGCCATTGGATCGTGTGTGTGTGTGTCTGTCGGTCTGTCAGTAAACAGGATATCTCGAGAACGGTAAGAGATAGAGACTTGAAATTTGGTATGCAAGTTACTTGTAAGTAGGGGACGCAGTGCGAAGCCTTTGGTAAAAATCGGCAGAGCCGTTTGGTCGCAAGGTCCCAAAATCGGTCGCAAAGCGGTCGCGAATCTAAACGGTTGAAGATACAAAAAATTTATGAGAATAAAAATGATTTGTTATCATGAAATAAACATGAATTTAAAATAAAAGTTGGTAAAATAGGAACTAGAAAAAAATTGAAGCTCAGGATTTTTAAATATACCGGGTGTTTATAAAATGTTTCGGGAAATTTATATTACCGGATAGATCAAACCGAGACGAACAAAAAATTACAATGAAATTTTTTGATCCGAGGTCAAATAAATAAGTTATAGCCGATTAAAAATTAATTAAACGGACCAATCACAGCGCGTTCGGAGAGCTACCGGGTCGACTACGGGAGGACGGAGGGGGGGAGCGCTTGGCCGCTAGGGGGGAGCACGCAGGCGATAATGGCGAAGGCTGTGCAGCCGAGCTCGCACGGTTACCTTCAGTGACGTAGCAAAATTTTAAGTATGAGTCAATTATTATCTTGTACTGTTTATTGTAATCAGCTTTCGAGTGTATATATATATATATATATATATATATATATATATATATATATAATAGGATAAGTAAAGTCGTGTGATGTTCACACCAGATTTTTGTATATAGAATTGACTCGAAACTTGTATAACACAGCATGGGCTGATAAGCTCTAAACTGTTGTTTGCCTCCCCCGTCGAATTTGTGGCCAAGCCTTTTTTTTTGGCTAAGGCAAATATGTAAATATAATGTGCGTAAGTGGTAGAAGAAGCAAAAAGTGCAAAAATTATTATTGGTTTTTAAGTTCTTAAATTTTATTTCTGTGTCAGTTTACAGAGAAATAAATATTAGATTGTAAAGTGCATGTATGATTTAAAAGTCCTGCTTTGTGTATTTCAAGTCCTAAAATTTAGTCGGAAAAATGTTTCAAACCGATTCTTGTTTTGTCCGTTTACAAATTCAACTATAGAAAGGATTTTGCTTTCTTGAAATTTTGCAAGGACTTGACTTTTCAAGACAAGCATGACGGGTTGGAGGTCATAAGCCTCAACTTTTGCATTTTCGTAAAGCCGCAATCGGCAATTACTCATAACAAGTTTTTTTATTTTATTCTACGTTGAATAATACATTCGCTTGTGGTGTATTGTGAGATAAGTCTTAGTTTAAAAGTTGAGGTGGTGCGACATGGGGTTCGTTTATTAGTTTACGCTATTTTTGCACTGTGTTGCAATGACGGCCATATCCTTTATAAATCTACGTGTAGAATAAGTTTTGACAAAATAGAGCTGAATAAATTCCAAAAGCTTGGCTATGATCGCGGACGTTGTCACCAAACAATTGCAACACTACCTGAAAAACTATTATTGAGTTCTAGAGCACACGTCTTATTAAGTAAAATGATGTGTTGTCGATTACCTGTTCCTTTTATGGTTTTCCATTTTGACAAACTATGTTGTGTAATGATATTGCTTACGTTGCTGGAAAATCTGCTTTTGCAGGCCTTTAATTAGATGCACCACTTTTGTAGCAGTAAACGAGGACATGTCGATGATAGCGTTGATAATTACAAATCGCTGGAACGGATATCTGTCATTTTAATAGTTGCTGTAGGCAAGAACAATCCCATGTCTATAGTAAGTTTCCGTCGTAACAAATTCCTCTCGATATTAAGCAGGAAACGATCACCTATGTAAAACCTCCGTATGTCAAACACGATTTCTATCAGCTATAATTGTTCAAATTAGAAAGGTGTTTAATTTATAGAAAAATTTGTCTTTGGAAGGTAGCAAGAATGTGATCAGCTTAAAAGGTTACTTAATATTTATTATAAACAGACAAAACAGACGAATATTTAAAAGTTATTATTTAAATAATAAAATTGTAAATATGTTTATTTCTGTTTGCTTTAGGTCTTCTAATTCATTTACTGATTTAAACGAGGGCAGCGTTTTAAATTCAAATTAAAACTCACCAGCTACTTTATTTTAGTCTCCTTCCATTGCAATTTCCTTTTCATTACAATTGCTTACAAAAGCACTTACAATTTCCGTTTTTTCTTTTCTTTTATGTTTGGCAACAGTAAAATTGTAACATTAAAGTGGTGACTCAGGGCGCTGTAACTTTCACTTTTATCTAAACAGTCCAACACTTTCTTTTTACACGCTATTTAAAAAAACATACACTCTAACGCGTCAAATAAATCGAAACAATTTTGATGAAGGGATGGTCAAGTGAACTGAAAACAATAGCAGGTGGTCTGCTTGGATTGAAGGAAGAAGTTGTTGACCTCCTCAGATCATTAGCTTTGAATACAGAAAGGAATTTTCAATAAACCTTTTTTGTTAAAAGGTTAAGACTGTTCTAGGTAGCTGAAGGTCTGAGCGTTTAATTTACAAGATACGCAGGTGTTCAACTTAGCATTAGTATTTTTCATAACAATCAAAACTTTTGGTAAAAAGAGTTCAACATAGGGAGGTGTTTAAGTTACTTGGGAAGTTTTACTGTAGCACCAATAGGATTGAAAAACCCACAAACAAATCGAGCTACTTTTGGTAGTTCACCTCATCACCAGATCTTATCGGTACTCCATATGGCGTATTTCGGGATGGTGATTAGCTTGAGACAAATGATTACATTATTATGCTTGTCTCGTCATTTCCTATTAGATAAATATTGGTACGTTGCGGCACTGATTTTGTTCTATTTTATTATTAGGAGTTGTTAATTAGTGACCAATGTTACTCTCCTATATTTGGCACGATACAAGCTTTAAGCAGCTTCGAAGCAATTTTACCCAAAAGACCAGGCCAATGCAAGCTTACAATAATTTTTTTTTCTAATTATAATTCAAAGGAATCACTACTACAACATTCTTCTATTTATTAAAAACAAAAATTAGAAAAGCTACTCGATGTAGTTCTAAATATGTTGCTTGGTGTTTATTTTAGAAATTAAACATAATTCTTTATTTTTGCTTTAGATAAATTATATTTATGTAAAATTTAAATTTGTAGAGAGCTTTTGCTCTTACACCTTTATTTTAAAAACTAATAGATGTAAAACAATTTTTGCTTAATTACATCTACTGTCACTAATTAGTGTTAGTTATCGTTCTATTTATTTTTGCAATGCAACAAAATTTACTTTAGACACATCTCCAAATAAAGATATTTATTGGCAGCTATATGAGAGATTTTTAGGACAAAATCCGGAAGTGTTTCCTACAAAATAATTATTTTGATTTTATTATTTGGTGTTAACTAGCTTATTTTATCTAACTGGATATTAATAGTAAAATATGTTCATTTGTGTCTCTTTGTAGTAAACAGATAAGTCTGCTTTTATAAATAGTGATCCTATACCATGATAATGTTGTGACTATGGTTATGCAACAATGAAATTTATTATTATGTTTCTAGGTCTCTAAAAGATCCAGAAGAAAACGAAATTTTAAATTTATAAGAAAGTCAAAAGCTGCCTTTACAGCCAACTAAAGCCCTTTTGTATGACGATACTAGAAAGTCTTTTGAACGTTGTCTATAATGCTTGTAAAAGCATAAAAACAAGACCATAATTGCAAAAGTGTTTCATACACATATTGAATAAATTATTGATAGTTTTTATTTTGTAGTTTTAATTTTTGACTATATGTATATGATACTTATACAAATAACACCATTTGAAGAATTTGGAACATTAGGCGTTATTAAACGTGTTGCTATCGCGTATGACAACGATTTGTGATATTGAATATAATTTTTAAAACAGAAAAAAGTAAATAATTTTTTTCTATTTGGAATCAGTGAACATATATAATATTACCTATTTGAAATACTTGTAATTAATTTGAAAAAATAGAAGATTTCGATTAGCGTCTTATTAAATACAATATGATTCATCATTTTCTCTATCTATAGGTATATCTATGGCCGAAAGTGTAAGATATATTATAAAAATCGCTTTTTAGGATTCATATGTGTGTGTTGGAGAGGGGTACTTGTTTAGTTTACTATTTATTTGTTATTTGCTATTATAGGTATTTAATGCATTGCTGATTTACATTTAGATTTAATAATGACAGCTAGTCTTTAATATTCTTTAAGAGTAATAATTCTATTCTTTCCGTAGGATTTTTATGAAACGTTTTTTGAAATCACTTTTTTTCTTATTTTTCGCTTTAGTATGCTCCAGAGATATTCATGGAATTTGGAATGGATTAGCCAATACAACAGCTATACCTGATTCCTTTGAAACCACTACGTACCGTTTGCATATTTGTGACAAGGCGCATTATCTTGTTGATATTTGGTGTTTTCCAGGTTGAGCATCAAAAATATTTGTATAAGATGGGTATAGAATCGTTTCTGGCACAGCAATATATTGTTTAAGTGTTCATGCTTCTTTCGCAAATAATCTTTTGATTCCATCAATAACAATGACAGCTAGTCTTTAATATAAAAAAACAATATACCGGCGAAGGTAATCTTCGCCCACTCATGCCCTCATGTAAATAACACGAGGAGTGCTAAAAACCTAAATTATTGTCAAAATTAAAGATTATTTTATAATACATGTATGTACATATAACAAACCACTATCGCTATAGTTTAAATGGTGAGAATAATAGTTAAGTGCCTTATTAAACTTATCTCAAAGTTAGACACTGTAAGCAAGATTTTTTGTTCCTCTCCGAGAGCCTCTTCTTACAGTCGTAGCAATTGGCGTTCAGAAGTTACTCTTTTTCGTTCTGTTCTCTTACCATTTACTATATGATCCAAAGTTCTTAATACATTTTATAGTACCTTAAACAGACGAACTACAGCATTTAACAATTTTTTGTCCCTCTTTGTGTTTGAATAATAAATGTTGCATTAAGATAAAGAAATGTATTAAGGGTTTTAAGCTGAGGAGTGTATTTAGATGGTTGTTAGTGTAGTTTTTGAAATAAGAGTGCTAAAGTTTCTCTGAGAATTCCTATTTACATCTGAATTTAAACTCTTTTTAAAAACTTGAGGTAACTTGAAAGAGAGGCAACGTTTTGGTGGGTTAAAATTTTGTTATTCGTAGTAATATGTGCTACCAAAAATAGAAATCTAAAATTGTTAGCCGCTGTTGGATGGCAAGGTGGAGAAACATATTTTTGAAGTGCTACTAGTAAACTTTTAATATATAACAGTAAAATATAGAGTACATTGTTGGTAGCTCTTAAATTTATTATTCAAGGAACCTTACGCTATTTTATTTATTAATGATATTGACATGTATTATTATCTAAATAATAAACAGTTTAAAATACGAATTGAGAATTTCCTAAAAGCATCCAGCTTAGAAACGATAAAGGAGAGAATTTAAGATATATGAAAAGAATATAGCAAGGTTATAAATATTTTTATGACTCCAATCCAGATATATTTTTATGTGTTTTCTAACGTTTGGTTAGTTTTTTCTTTGACGAAATTTTATACAACACTTCAACAATTTTTATGTTTTTTGATTAATAGTTTCTGTTTTTGTATTTTGTAGCTTGCAAGGGGAACATTCTCAGGTGCAAATCTTAGATTCTGATAAAAAAATTGTTTTTGTGCTTGGGATAGGAAGTTTTTTCTTTGTGTGTGCGCCTTCTTTTCCACGATATTCATGTTAAGACCACGTTCTGGCCGGTCGGTTTTTGGCCACATTCTCAAAGTAAGAATGGGCCGAGTTTATTGCACTGCTACCACAAGTGAGGCAAGGTGGCGCAGGGGTAAAGTGTATCAATTGAGTGCTAGAGGTAGTTGGTTCGAATCTCGGTCTAGCACTTTTGCTTTTACCGAGTTTATGGAATGTGTTTGCGCGATTTATCAAGTTTTGATTGTTGGTGCTTTATTTTAAGCAAGTTTTGCGTGGTGATTAGTCACTTTTGTGCAGTCTTCTGTTTTTTTTGTAGAGTGAAGAATTTGAGAAGGTTAATGATGTCTGCTTCAAGGATGCATACGGAAAATGTAAAAAAACGTATGTGAAAGCTACTGCTTTGAATAATGTGCTTATTGTATGCTTTTGTGCTTTAATCATGTGTTAAATGAAAACAGTCCACATGTAAGCATTGAATAAAACCTTGACTTTTCCGAAAATTGTTTTTTTTAATTGCTAAAAATGTGCAAAAATGCGTTTTAAAATGACAAAAATGACAATCAGAAGCATGAAACACACTAAAAATGGGGTAAAAGCAATAGTGTCAGACCGAGATTTCCGTTTCCTTGGATTTTTGCACTTCAGTTTTGATTAGTCGGTTTCCAATATAATTAAGTTGTATTTTGATTTTGTTTTAGGCTTGCTCATAACTTATAATAATTTAATTAATATTTCTTGAAAGCTATATTTTTTATTTTGTATTTCTTGTTTCTATAAATTTTGTACGTTTTTTGTAAATATTTTATAAGTACATAAGAAGTTTTTACGTCGTCTTTTAAAATTGCACTGCAGTTTTATGTCTTATGGCCGCTAAACTTCCTCCCTCGCGTTTAAAACAAAATCTTTTTTTTGCCACTAGAAATTAATCATTTAATAGCAATATTATATTAATGGATTGTAATTAATTTTAGAATATTTTAGCTGGCTATTAAAATATAACAGTATAATGTGACTCAATCTTTCCATACCCGCATACATTTTTGATTGATTTTTATATTTGTGTTTATTACAAAGTTGTATTTAAAAACAATAGTTTCTTAATATTGATCTGTAATTTTTGTTTTTTTTTAAATTATAATTAATTCCGAATATATGAATATGTTAGGCATGAAGGTCATTATATGTATAGTTAAAACATAATAGAAGTGTCATGCACATGCCTTCTTTTAGTTTGCTAAATAAATCATTATAAAATTAAAAGTAAATTATTATTTTCCTCAAATAGATATTTACTGTATAATAACATAACAGTTACGTATACGTCGTGCCTGCTCCATTAAAATAGTATTAAAGTAATATTGATATTTTAATTGGCAGTAAAAGATTTGCTTCTATTTATATCTATGCATAGATTCGGTAGAAACTAGAACCACAGAAATCTTGCTATTTGTAGGCCGGCGGGAAGTAGCATATTTGGATTACCAACCATGGAGTAAACGCTTCCTTAACGTCTTGTGTTACAGGGAGGTGACCAGGCGTGTAACCTTTCGATCCTCTAATTTGCGCGCTTTAGATTGTTGTCTGTCGAGCTATATAATCGAACCTTCAAAGGAATTGATTAGTTGCGTTGAACGACCGACATAAGTGCTCGAAGTACGACTGAAACAACTTTTAACGTCTTAGGTTATAGACCGCACAAATTAATAACACTTGGTTTTTGCTACACCGAGTTAAAGTCTTTTATTTTTATTGCATACGATTACTCACAGTCAGACATACAATCTATGTGCTATTTTTTATGTTATGTAGGAATAGCTAATAAAAATATTATTAAAATCAAATTTCTATTAATAACACTTTTGCTACTTTTAATTTGTTAAAAATTTATTTTAAGTTTAACAAAATTTTAAAATATATTTTTATACGTTGCTATTTGGACTATTCCATTTGTTAAGTTCAATTTCTGTACATATTTATTATTTTCTTCGAAATATTGATCTATGAACGACAAGCACCAACAGTTCCAAACTTAGGGAACAGTAAAGTGTTATTTTCCAATACAAAAGAACAGAATTGGCAATGCTAATGCATTTTTATTGTTCGAAGGAGAACTTGTCTTTTACATTCGTCGTCGTAGGTTTTGTTGAATATTAAACATCCAAGAATTTATTTGCTCCGATAATGCACTCTGGAAAGTGATGTACGAGAATAATTATGTATAATGCTATTGGCAACGAAACTTTCCACTTTGCAGTGCCGTAAAAATTATTGGGTTAAATTGAAGAAGGGTGCATGCTAGTTTTCTCCGTACCATTTGCAGCGAAGCGTAACTGCAGTAATTGCGATTGTTGGATTGTTTTATGACTCGCTTATCGGTTGCGATCAGCAGCTGAAGCGATTAATTGTAATTAATTTTTTACAGCAACGTCGACGTATCTGACTGTCGATCAGGTAATAAAAAAAGTTGAAAAGTTTGAAGTTGTTCTGAGTTATATAAATAAACTGGTCTTGCTTTAATGCGCTCGCAGACGCAACATGCTTAGAATTTGGCTTTGAATTTTCAGCTGCTTGATGGGCGTTTTATTTATTCAAATTAATTTCCAATTACTGTTGTCTAGCGCAAGCTTGTATGCTATTAACTGAAAAATGAAGCACCTAATACGTACAAAAATATACTTTGAGGGTCGCGTAGTCTGTCTAGGTTTATATGGTTCAATTTCCCCTGTGCCAAATTTTCTCTTGTTCACTGGAGCTCAACCTGATTTCGGAATACAAGTTTGGGTTGTTTTCCGGTGGGATACATTTCAAGAGAGCACTGCAATTGCTGAAATTTTAAAACGTGGATGCACAATGAGCCCTATTAAATGGACTACTCGCTGGTTTAAGTACGCCATGTTAAGTTGGATTTTTTATTGAAATAACTAATACTATAGTCGTTCTGTAAATCGAACATATTTTTAACGTAAAATATGTAACATTTTGTTAATAACTTTGCTGCGACGTTTTTGACTAACATCTTGTCGTAAAGATTAATTAGGCGTAGAATTCTAACAGATTATTTTCTCTAGGTAATGAAAACACAAAAGTAATTAGAACTTTTCCGTGGCGACATTTCATTCCTGCTATAATTCCTTCCTGCAAATGGGTGGTTTAGTGCCCCAAGGCAGGGATCGGTTCCTTAATCAGAAATTAGTATTCCCACTTGAACTAACAACTGTAGTTTGCCGCAACAGTGCATCAAGTCGGTTCCGCACTAAAATAGCTCTTTTAGTTGAAAGCAACTTGCGCTCTAATTTTAATGTATGCTAAAAAATTTAAAGAGGGACAACAAATGTAGCGTTCATATTTATTTATAATTACCAATATTTATGTATCATCTCATGAAAGAAATCCATTACAACTAAGAAGCATCAGTTGAATTACAGACTTTTCGTTGGTTGCTTAAATACTTTGATAACACAAGACAAATTACATCGATGTTGGTTTGATTTAATCACAATAAAATTATTATTAAATTAAATGTTAAATAGTAGACTTTAAATCAGAATATATATATATATATATATATATATATATATATATATATATATATATATATATATATATATATATATATATACTACATACATGCATTCTGAAATTGAGAGTACGCAAAAGCTATTCGTTGCTGTGTCATATTATATTCTAAAACAAAACCTTCTTTATAATCAAAGTCCTGAAAGAACTTTTATAGCAGAAAGCACAAAAAAACTCTAACGAGGTTAGTTCTTTATTTGGTCTAATTATTTCGAAAACTTTTATAATGATGTCGGCCGATCGCGTTTGTTTCCTACTAATTTTATGAGTACTTTGCAGTAGTTAAATATATTAAAAGTTAGCTCTGTCCACGGTAATTATTAATGATGTACAAATATAATCTAAGTTTAGAGTTTATTGTCGGCATTATGCTTGCTAGTTTCCGCCTATCATTAAATTAACGAGGTAGAGTAGTAACGTTCGAGCAGAAAAGCCGTTTGCACATTTTTGTGCGTTTTATACTACAGTTCACATTATCTGTGAATTCCCACACTTTTATATTTAAATAAAATTGTAGATATATATTATGCTAATTCGGAATCTGTTATTTAAAATTATTTAAATAAGTCGGCAGCAATCGGATGAAAAATGGAACTTTGATTGTTCGGCGCTTTCTTTAAATAGCTTCCGTAAAAGGTTCCAACGATCCACTTGCCGTGTTTATTAAACAGACAGTTTGTAAGTGCAAGCCATTAACGGTAATTATTAAGCCATTACTGTCATTGTTGTTTTAGTTTGACGTGTATAAAAAAGGGGTTTCGGGGCCGTTGAATGTTTAATCCGATCGAATGGAATCCGCTGCATATGCAGATAATTGTAACGCAAATGGCGTTGCTCCGGCAATAAGTGACCCGCATCCACTGTTTCAGCAGATTAAGTAAAATCTCGCCCCATTTTACGAATGACCACGTGCAGAATTTAATTTGTCGATTTGCTACCCCACTGACAAATATAATTAATTTTGCAGTAAAAGAGGATTGAGCTTAGTTCGCATTATAATTTTCGTTGGGCATGCAGCCCGGTCATCCATTATATACTTTAAGCCTCGTAATACTGGCTTATACTCACTTAATACTATTAATTTAATAACTTTGCAGCAACCATACAGCATTGTGCGATGTTGTTCATTTGCAGACCACCGTCATCCGAAACGAAACTGTTGAACGGCTTAACGTCGTATTTGCGCGTTCACAATGTATTATGCGTGTGCAACGATAAATATTAATTACTCTTCGAAGAATTTCCTTATAATGCTTACACGTCCTCGAAGTATGTTTGGCATGTTTTGTTTGCTACATATTAATAATTTAAGTACATAAATATCCTATTTCAATGTAATAAGAAAATGTGTATAAAGTAAACTAAAACAGAGGACAACACAAGGATAAGGAATTTATGAAATAGGATACTGAATACTTAAACAAATAATAAAATACAAATAATACAAAAAACAAGTAACGAAAAAGAAAGAAATATACATAGATTGAAAAATAATATAGAAGACAACAAAAAATAACAAATATTTTAATTATTTCAAAAAGCACGAGTCTTCGAAAGTTTTTCATCGCAATGATTGTTTCAAATTCTAATTCCAATAACATTAGAATACATTTATTTTATGAGACTACATAAAATTAGTATTCAATTAGACTATTGAATAAAATACAACGATAAATTGAAAAACATATTTCATAAAAACCTGAAAACAAAAAATTGGCAAAGAACACCAAAGACGGGATAAAAGTTAGCGAAGGATAATAATTAGACAAAATTCTAAATAAAATTATAACTAAAAGAAGCACTGCCGCATGGAATATTGATAAAATAAAATGGAATACGTAGAATAGTACTATCTATTTAATACTGAGAAAAGAAAATATAACTTATTATCTTAGGAACGGCCTAGAAGATAATTCTTTTTTTTATTAATTCAATTGCTAATTTCCAGGATTTAATCAATGAGGTCTTCCGGCCATAGTCTATTCAGTCTTATACTAGATGCTAGTGGAAATAAAAGTCGGTAATGAATTCATTTGTGTGGTTTAGTGTACGATTTTTGCTTTTAGTAGCATGATTCGTGATAGCTTCTGTGATAAACGGAATGTTGAAATCGTGATGAAGGGTTTGGTTACTGATGTACCAGAGTGCGTTAGTCAGCGTACGTAATGCCTTTAATTGGAACGATTGTAGTATCTTGGTGTTTGATGTCTATACAGGTATTATAATAGTTTTGTAGAATAATATTTTACTTTCTAGAGTCAGCTGCGATTTGCGTCCAAACAGCCAGTGCATACTTATGGTCTTTAGGTTGAGCTGTTGTTTTTTGGCTTTTATGTGAGCTTTTCAGGTCAACCTTTGGTTAAGTTGAAGTTCTAGGTACTTCAGCTCAGGTTTTACTGAGATGAGTTGGTTGTATATGGTGACTGGAGGGCATTTGGAGTATTTATTGATAAAAATAGTATGCGTTGATTTGTTGCTGTTAACATTAATGATCGAGCCAACTTTCTAGAAGGTTTAGGTGTGACTGGAGCTTTCAGTTGCTTGATCCGAATTGGTATCAGATGACAGTATCGCAGTGTTATCTGAAAAGGTGGCAATTAAGGCATTCTTTGTGGTGGGGACATCTTCTGTATAGAGAAAGGAACCAAGAACGCTTCTCTGCGGGATACCAGAGTTGATGATTTGATAGGTTGCAAGTATAATCTCTAATTCGACTATGTGACATAAGATTTTAGGTAGAGAAAAATTTAGTGAGATAACTTTCTTTTGATTTTATATAACAACCCACTGTTAGATATCCGAGAATACTAATGCACATATTTTCCCCCTCAAAAGTACCTTTGATATAGTTGACATTGCTGGATGATTGAATGTCCTTTAAGGAAGTCAAACTGGTGAGTGGAAATTAGATTTTCTGGGGGTGTTATATCTTTGATTCTATATAACAGCAGACGTTCAAATATTTTTGATAATGAAGGTGGTAGCCTTATTGGTCGATAGGATGTGATTTCTTGTGAAGGTTTGCCAGACTTAGCAATCATAGTTATTACGGCAAATTTCTATTGAGTGGAGAAGTAGAAAATAGCAAACATGCGGTTGTATATTGTAATGAGCACTACTGCTTTTTTAAAGAAAATATTTTAATGTATTTTTTACTCTGAGGTCATAGCCGGGAGCTTTACATGAACTAGTCAATTTTACCTTTTTGTGTACTTCAGCTGGTGAAATTAGCTTCAAGAGTAGCAATACTTGCCCAGGTGAGTTGAGATGTTTCTCAATTTCTGCGTTAAAATTGATATTAGATTCACATGAGGTGAAAACTTGAGCCAGATGTTTCCCGTAGGTATGTATTTGTTTTATCTTCGTTTGATGGGGCCTCCATCAGGTTTTGTTAAGAGCGGTATTTGGGTAATAGGCTTTTTAAGCTTTTTTGTCTCTTTCAAGATGGTGCGATCTTTTGGTGAGAGTGCGAAAATATAGTAATTTAATGTTGCATTTCTTGGATAGCATCATAAAGTCGGTGGGTTAGATTGTTTAGTATAGTCTTGGGTTGAGGATTTCTGTTTTTTTCCATTTAGCACAAGCTCTGCGGTTTTTTGCTACTAATTGCTTTCTATGTAGTGGTATGTTATTGATTTTGGGTGCAGTTTTGTGGTTTAATGGGGTAGCTTCCCAAGCTTTTTGGATAAGCTGCGTAAGGTACTCAACAGTTTCGTCAACTTCGCTAAGTGTGTGTATTTTATCTGACAATTGTATATTGTTTTTGATATATTGTTGAAAATGCTCCCAGTTTTTGAAAGTTGTCGGATGAAATAGTATGCCTAGATGGGCAATAGGTAACTTCAGGGGCTAATGGCCAGGGCATCATGTTTGCTTTTACTAGAGCGCACTAAATTGTGTTTATTATATAGGATGGTAACTAGTAATGATCAATTGCAGATGCAATTATAATTGTTGAGCTTGCATGTGCTGTTTCGTCTGGATGATTTGCATAGTACAATTTATAGTATAGTATTTTTATTTCTTTGTAAGGTGTAGAGTGACTTCCAGAAATAAGTAATATATAATTAGTTTAGTATTTAAAAATAGTGTCACTTCATGAATATGGGTTTTAAGCCATTTGTGTTACATGCGGCTATTCTTATAGATTTAGCCATTATTATGTTAATTTGTTAATGACTGTGGTGAGTATGTTTAATATTATGCTGTTATAATTTAACAATTGCAAAAACATATTTTAGATTCGTCCAGGGAGACAGTAAGTTTGTTTGTAATTTTATTGTTATTGTTAGTTCTTTTAGGTGCTATTTGTGAGTAAGTTGGACTAGATTATACACGGGCTGATGGGTGGTTGGTATGGAAGATGTTGGATTGGTTTTGATAACAACTAATCTGATATTTGATTGCTTAGACATGTTTTCATTTTTAGGTCTCTGTATATAGTGCAGCCTTTATAGTTGGCGCGATGATCGCCGTTGCAGAAGGTACATGTGGTGGGAACATCCTTAGTTTTCTTACAATTTTTATTGTCATGTGATCCTTCGCATTTGACGCACTTATATGACTTCGTGCAGGAGGTGTCCATATGCTTAGCAACGTATACATTGTATTATGCTGTTCTTGATTCTGGGCGTTTCAATTCTGACTTTAGTATTTTATCTACTTTATAAATATCTTTGTTTTTTGGCTGAGGTTCAAGGTCTACGAAAAATATTAGCAGTGGCTCCTTGTTTACTGTAACATATGTCAGATGTTTATTAAATTTCTTACAGGATGAACTAGTTTGCTTAGTCTATCCTTGATGGTATTTTAGGAAATTTATTAGTGTAGGTCGCGTATAACGATTTGGTAAGCGTTTGATAAAAAAATTTTTATATATTAAAATTTGAACTTTGTGACCACGATATATATCGCATGCACTCAAAGTAAACACTCGGCCGGGTCCGGTGATTGATACGTTATTTCGTAAAGGTGAACCGAGTACTCACAACTCTAAAAAACGATCAAAATTAATTTGGATATTACAGTATCATGTTAATTTGGAAAATTGAAAAATACAATAAGTAACGTTAAATTTGATAATGGTCTTAAAAAAAGTTTATGGGTATGCTATGAAGAAATGCAATATGCAAATATTTATAAACCAGAAATTTGACGGTAAGTTCAATAAAATCTATATATGTTGCTGTATGAAAAATACAGAATTATATATATAACAGATATTAAAAAAGCAAAAGAAAGCGCCACCAATAAAATATTTTTAAGTAAAAACATTAGCTAGCACCAAAAAAATACGTGAAAAGTACATCAAACTGTTTTACTCTATAAAACTACACACAGAATAATATAATGTAATAATAACAAATAGGGAAGAAGATACATTTGTTTACATAATGGAGAACAGTATAGATATAAAATCAATATAAAGTATAATCAAATATTAAATATCTTTAAAGCACAATGCGTAGGTCCCCGGTCCCCGGCCGTGTGAGAAGCATTGGTTGCCAGAGTAACGCGTTCGGGGCCACGCGGAAATACACGAATGATCGTTGTTATATATTTTGTAATGTTAACATTACGTCAAATCCCATTACGGCGATGCACCAGAGTGAGACGGAATTCGTGACTGGCACAATCGTTGGAGGGCAGCAATAGTAACGATTGCTGCACTTGCATTCTCTATAGTAGCCAAGCGTAGCTGGCTGGATTTTCTAGTATGTACTTAACGACTAGTCAATAGCTTGTTTTACAAAGAAAAAGGGGAGTTTTGGCAATTTCCAGTTTCACTTTGTTTTATATTTTGACTATTTGAGACATCGCTCTTTGCTGTACTATGTTAGAAAATGTTTACGGTGTTTTTTTTTCAGTATTTCCTGTGCAGAAAACACTACACTACACTAACACTGCAGTAAATTAAAGTTCTATCAAATTTGTTGTAAAATAATTAATAATTTTGTTGCCAAAACTACACACATTACCTATTAGCTATTATTTAAACTTTTTTCTACAATGACAAAAAATTTGTTTTAATCCGAATTTTGTTTGTAGGAATACAAATACTGCATTTTGTAATTGCGATAAAATTACAGAGCGAGACAAATTGTGCACCTAGTGTTTATTTTTCTAGGTCAACGCACTTGTTAAAAAAATATAATTTTTAGAATGAAACATCTGAACAAGTGTATACTTATTTCCTACACCTACGATCAAATGTTCTCTTCAACATATTTTACTATTACTTTTATTTAGAGTCTGTTTATTTTTTTATATTTATATCTGTTGTTTCCCAGAGCGATAACCGTTGATTTTCTTGTTATCACGAAAATATAAACGCTGGTTTTACCCTTAAAGTGATGAATAAAAAGCTTAAACTTATTTAAAATACTTATTTAATGTATTTTTAGATATTAATTATTTAATTATACATTTAATTAAGTGCATTAATACAGACATTTACTAATATATACTCACACTTTTTAATACTATGTATGTACAATATATTTTATTTTGCACTAGGACAGTTTACTTTGCTCTCTGTAAATCACTCCCCATTGCTGCTCCACTGCGTGCTATTTATACATGCAGCATCTATTAATAGTTGTTTTCGTAGAGCTGGGACCACTTACGTTCATTCCGGAATATTTCGTGCTGCCTCTAGACCTTGCATGATTATTAGTACTGCGGGGGTATTAACAGTAGCGATTCTCATATTGAAGGTGACTTATTACGTTCGTCGCTCAACCGCCATGGCATGGATGCAACAATGGCGCCGACTTTAGTATTAATCGAGAACTTCGTCAGGTAACGGTGTTTTTATGGTAATTTTTTTTTTGGTAATTCGTTGCAATACAATTACTCTATATCTTTACATGCGGATATTATTATATACTACTCTTAAATCATTTATGGAAAATTTACATTGGTGAAATATATATTAAGTATATTGTCCATTTTTTATTTAAATTATAAAATGTAGAACTTTTATATATGATTCAAATTTAATATCGACTGTGACTGAATTAAAAATATGTAAAAAACGAATATCAGTGGGAGTGTCAGCAAGTAGTAGTCATCTAATAATGAAATTAAAATTGGTTATTTTTTAATTATTATATATATATATATATATATATATATATATATATATATATATATATATATATATATACTGTTCTATAAAATATCGAAGTTATTAACATTACACTTAATCATTAATAAAAAACCGATCTTCAGATATTTGTGGTATACTATTAATAAAGAATTTGCAATAGTCTAACAACTTAATATCAGAAACCATAATTTAGAAATAGTAGACAATTTTAATTGTTTAATTAAAAAAACTAGCAGCAAATAAGAACAAAATGCTTAATGAAGTATTGCTCAGATTATTGGCATTCAAACTATTCGTCAATAAAAAGAGCTGTTTATTGTAATGCATATTAGTTCCTATGGATACAAAATATATGCAAGTTTATAAAAAGCTACGAGGAGTCAAAAAGTTTATTAAATATGATGGATTGGAAGTAACAGTGATTTTATCACATATTTGTGAAAGAGATATTATATAATTGCAATACGTCAACATTTTGTGTCAAATATGATGTGGCATGGCAGGAGCATTATGATTTTACTAAATTCAGAATTTTTATAAAAAAAGTGTGAAGATAGAGATATTAAGAGTAGCTTAATTACCGAGATCCGAACAAGCAGTTAAATTTTATTTTTTATTTTGATGTACTATTTCATACTTCTGACTACATTCAGTTGTGCTACAAGTAGTAGTACGCATTTTATGACGTAGTCTAAAATAGAGCCGCATTTATGGGAAAGCATAGTGGAAAACTTCGCTAAAAATATGGTCCCATTTCAGTGGAATCGTAGAGGACATTTAGCCATCATATTTCATACGTAACTGCCAAGTCTGAACTTTACACTGATAGCAGTATAATTCGAATTATTCTAATATTTTGAGTTTTTTAAAGGAAAAGCATCATGAAATCCAATTTTGATCATCTTATATATAATGTTTATAGTAAAACTATTAATAACAAGATATTTTATATTTACACTATGTTGTATTTAAGTTCAAAAGGTAAAATAAAATAGGAAAATAATGATTTTAATTTAGAATACAAATTTGTTTGTAATAAAGGATAATTATATTAAGACAACTTTCAGCACAATGACATTTTATTTAATTCTCAATAGAATAAGAAATATAACGTAGAAATATAAAATATATTTTTCATAATCTATATATACACACTTACATAAATTAATTATGTTTTTTACAAAGATAATTAAGTATTACATTTTTTTAAATTTAAGTCGAACTAGTTTTATCAACATTACTTTTGCAGCTTTTTATATAGGAACTTCTGCATTGTCTAAGTATATTCACTATGTTATGACGGACAATTTCTAGAACAAAAATTCAGTTGCAGGCCTTAAAGTATGAAATAGATTTATATCTTAAATTCTTCTTAAATCAATACGTACCACACTTATGATGACAATCCGTAGTGGTCGACAGTGATTGTTTAAATTTGTATAATAGTTGAAAAATAAAGATGTACGCTACTAAAAATAACAAGAATTTTCTTTCGATAAGCCGTAAGGTACGATCCTTTCAAAATAATTTCAATTATTTCTATGACAAACACAAGCACGACAAGAAATTATTAAAATCAAATTAATCTTTAATCAAGAACCAGAATAGAACTCCGAATAAACTTAGCGCCAAGATGTTCCAGATGCACTCACTACAAGGCAGAGCAGCAATAACGATCTGCAGTTTACATAGTTCCGTGCAGATTATCAGAACTTTCAATTTATAATTAAAGCGTAATTATTCGAGTTCTCTGAAGCTTGAAGTGATTAATTATCTTTCAGAATTATCAGCGTGATTCGTTTGCTGGCGCATCTACGCAATGAGATGTTCGAGGGGACATACGAGGGTAAGCTGAAAAGTTCTCGGCCTGACACAGAGATGGTGCTGCAATCGCCAAACAATTATGCTTCCTGCTTGGGTGCATGTGTCATTAGTTCGTATGACTAGTTTCAACTTGTTCGCTCAAGTAGTTTGTTTACACGAATTTTTTCAGTAGACATGTTGCATGTTTTTTGTTAAAATGGATAAACTTGAATATCGTGCGGTTATAAAATTCTTCGTTTTGGATGGATTAACCCCTAAGGAAATTCATCCGAAGTTGACAAAAGTTTACGGGGACTCTGCTCCTTCCATGTCAACTGTGGGCAGTTGAATTTAAACGTGGTCGCACATCCCTCGAAGATGACCCACGTGAAGGACGGCCAAAAACCGCAACCACACCGGAAACCATCGAAAAAGTGCATGATATCGTGTTGGACGATAGGCGAGTGAAGGTGAGCGAGATAGCTGAGGCTGTGGGGATATCGGAAGAAAGGGTGCGAAACATCTTGCACGAAAAATTAGGGATTCGAAAGCTCTGCGCATGATGGGTGCCGCATTTGCTGAATGCCGATCAAAAGCAAATGCGCAAACGATTTTCGCAGCAATCTTTGGACCGATTCAACAGGGATTCGACCGATTTTGTGCGGCGATTTGGTACCATGAATGAGACATGGGTCCACCACTAGACGCCAGAAACGAAACAGCAATCCAAGCAGTGTGTGGAAGCCGGTGGTTCAGCGCCAAAGAAAGCGAAGTAGATCACATCTGACGGAAAGTTGGCCAGCGTGTTTTGGGATGCGAAAGGGATCCTGTTAATTGATTATCTTACAAAAGACAGAACAATTACAGGCGAATATTATTTCAACCTTCTTGACCAGCTGGATGCTAAAATTCGCGAGGCCTGGCTTGAAGGAGAAAAAATCATCTTTCACCAGGACAACGCACCTGCGTTGGCGATGGGAAAACTGCGAGATTTGGGGTATGATTCTCTCGGCCATCCCCCTATTCTCCTGATTTGGCACCCTCACACTTCCATCTGTTCCCAAACTTAAAAAAATTTGTTTCTGGGAAGCGCTTCGCATCCAATGAAGAAATTGATGAATATTTTCACAATCTTCCAGATTCTCACTTCCGAGGAGGAATACTGATGTTGGAGAGGCGCTGGATCAAGTGTGTTAAAGTCAAGGGAGATTATGCAGAAAAATAAAATCATTTTTTAACTGAAAGTCGCAGTCTTTCATTGTCAGACCGAGAACTTTTCACCTTACCCTCGTAGTAGACGGACGCGAATGCTTTCGTAGGTGCATGACCCTAATGCGGGCTATGCTATATCACAGGAAGGACACTCAGTTGTGGGCAATATTTATGGATCACTTCGGTAATAAATAATTGATTTAAATGGTCTATCATAATTAATACGTGGCGCCCGCCAGCTATCTTTGATAAACCCTCGCATAAAATGCTTTATGTCTAGAAGGATACAATTATTACTCCCGATTGAATGCTAGTGAAGTTTATTTTTTGGAGTGTCTATTGCAGTATGATAATTTATGTAATACAATTTGTTATAATTTATGCTCCAGGGAATTTTATAAAAATCAATGCAATTTATATAATTAATTTTATTTAATTTTTATATTAAAACAATTTCACAAATATGTATAATCAAACATGAAACTATTGTTTTCTTACATCTTACATAATCATGTTGAAACTGAACGCTTAAACCTTTTTGTTTTTTAATTTTAATTAATAAGGCATTAGTGAAGGTTATTAGCATTGCAGCGTTACTTGGTTTTTATTCTTTAAATTTTATATTTATAGTGCTTTAAACCGTTTTAATGTTTTTATGATATTAATAATGTTGAGTTAAATTAGACAATTTACTAATATGTGTTATAGTTAAAGGCTTAAGATATATTTCTAGATAGACGTGCTATAAGTATATATACGCAGTTGTACGATATTGACTTTTCTAGAAAATTTTTTGAAACTTCCTAATATGTGATTCACAGTTTATTTTTAACCTATTGGATTGCAATATATTGGTGTTCTTTTTATCTCCTGTTTGCTGCCTGTAAATTGTATTCCCAATTCTTTTAGATTAAAAAATTTGCAATTCTGTTTCCTAAAATACCAAAGAACATAAAAGAACAAAAAGTGTAAAAAATAGGAGTTAAATTTTTGTAATAAAAAGTAGTGATGATAAAAATAACCTTACACAAAGCATAAAAGCAATACTAATTCTGCAACTATTTCGCTAACTATCAAGACGAAAATGCAAATGCAACAGTACTATGTAAATGCAATCGAAGGTTCTAATTAGGAAATAGGGAACAGAAAAAGAGCAAATAATTTGCCCAATATTTTTAAAAATCAAAAAATGCAAATAAATCACTAGTAAAGTGAAAAATCTTACTAGGTAAAGATTTACATGAGGTAAAGCAGATGCTTGCACAGATGGTAAATAAAATAAAAGTGTCAAGACGGAAGCGTAGTAAATAGAGAAACGAAATAAAAAAAAAGAAAAACAGAATTGAAATAAAGAATAGTGAACCTGGAAAACAAAGCAGAGCAAAAAGGCTTACTTTGAGAAGAAAATATCAAAGAGTATATGATTTAAAAAGCAAAATTCGGAGCAAGATTAGTGCATTAGTTAAGAACAAAAAAGAAAAAAGAAAAATAATCAGAATAACCTATCAGGAACTAACCATATATAAAATAACGTGGGTTTAGGATAAGGATTCATATAAACTCTACAAGGTCAAATAATAAAAAAATTAGTTAATTGCATAATAATCGGAAGACCAATATTAAACTATCGTCAATATACACGCTGTATTTTCGTGACAGAATTTGTTTTGTAATAACTACGAATACAGGTAATTACGACTGACATACTGCGACGGCGCACGTCATAAAATGGCGTTCCCCGCCTTCTACCATTTCCCCTCCCACCAGCCACGACAAGCTATCCCCGCGGCTCACTATTCAGATTTGAAATGTGTAAGTTGGCTCCGCGCCACCTTGTATTACCCCCTTTGCTTACTTTCCTGTAGAGATACTAAATCTAATTCTTCACAACCCCGATTGTAAACATTCTTCTTCATTACGTATACCTATTAGGAGGTTTTTACTTTGTAGTTTATAGAAATATTTATTTATTCCGCCTTTCTTTATATGCATTTAAACTTGTTCTCCTCCTATATTTTTATTTTTGAACATGTCCATCTTTACACCTTGCTGTTTTTATTATTCTCCAGTTAACTAATTTTTTTAGTATTTGACCTTTCCTTATATTTTACAATTTTCAGTTTATAAAGTTTATATGAATCCGTATCCCAAGACTACTTTACTTAACATATATGGTTAATTCCTGACAGGTTTTTCTAACCATTTTTACTTTCCTTATCCTATAATACGGACCTAACCAGTTTTTCACATTTCTGGACGAAATATAGTCTCAGGACGCCAAAAAAGTTGGTTTGAGCCATTGGTTCGTGTGTGTGCGTGTTCGTGTGCGTGCGTGCGTGTGTGTGTGTGTGTGTGGGTGGGTGGGTGGTTGGTTGGGTGGGTTGGTGGTTGGTTGCGTGCGTGCGTGTGTGTGTGTGTGTGTGTGTGTGTATGTCGGACTGTCAGTAAACAGGATATCTCGAGAACCGTAAGAGCTAGAGACTTGAAATTTGGTATGCAAGTTACTTGTAGGTAGGGGACGCAGTGCGAAGATTTTGGTAAAAATCGGCCGAGTCGTTTGCTCGCAAGGTCGCAAAATCGGTCGCGAATCTAAACGGTTGAAGATACAAAAAACTTATGAGAATAAAAATCATTTGTTATCATGAAATAAACATGAATTTAAAATAAAAGTTGGTAAAATACCGGGTGTTCATAAAATGTTTCGGGAAATTTATATTACCGGGTAGATCAGACCGAGACGAACAAAAAATTACAATGAAATTTTTACAGCCATTGATGAAATGGCATACTTGGTCTTATTTATAGACACTTTTACCTATTTTTCCTTGCTTCCGTATATAATATAAGACTAGCTGAAAAATGTCAGTTGGCTCCACGCCAACCTGTATGTATATATATATATATATATATATATATATATATATATATATATTGAAACTTTACATTTATTATACATAGAACAATCAACTGGAGTGTTAACTTACTTAGCCAGCGAGAGTACTATATCCAGTAGATTGAAGGTACCGAGGTCTCATCCATCCAATGGCGCTACAGCCCGATTCGGGTCTTGGCCTCCTTTAGGCATCTTCCCCATCCGTCTCTGTCTGTTGCTGCTCTCTTCCAGTTTTTAACTTTCAGTATGTCGTCTGCATCTCTGGAAACCTCCTCCTGCCACCTCTTCCGGGGTCTTTCCACTGGCCTTCGTCCTTCCATCCTTGATAGCAGTACTCTTTGTGCTACTCTTTTCTTATTCATCCTCACTACGTGCCCTGCCCACTTTAGTCTCTGTATCTTTACGAAATCGAATATGGGTAATTCTCTGTACTCTTGGTATATTTCATGGTTGTATCTGCACCTCCAGTTTCCGTTATCTTCTTTTGGCCCGAAAATTCTTCTTAGTATCTTTCTTTCGAATGCATCGATGTAGTTTGCCATTTTGTGTCATTCCATACTTACATCCGTAAGTTATTACTGTTCTTATTATGCTTTTGTAAATTCTGACTTTATTGTTTTTGTACATCGTGACTTAAATATGTGCAGCATGGCATAGTATGCTTTGTTCGTTGACCGACCCTTCTTCTAATTTCCGTTTCTTCATTTCCATCTTTTGCTATGTTTACTCCTAGGTATATAAAGTCTTGGATCCTTTCAATATTGTCATCACCTATTGTAACGTTTTGTAGTATTCTTCTTGAGCGTGTTTTGTTAGAGTTTTAGTTTTGTCTACATTTACATTCGTTGCTTGTTTATCTAGGTCTATAAATTTCTTTTGTTTCCATCATTGATCTCATTATGTTAATATCATCGGCGTACGCTCAAATAGTGTTGATTTGTTGATCAGAATGTTGTGGGGTTACTTGACATTTCCGTATGGCATATTCTAAGGCAATATTGAATAATGTAGGGGCCATTCCATCGCCTTGTTTTAATCCTTTGGTTATTTCCAACTGGTCAGTCAGTTGATTTTGTATTTTAACGTATGCCGTGGTATCTATCATTGTTGCTTTTATTATTCTGATCAGTTTTCTTGGGATTCCAAATTCATTTATGATGGCGTATAATTTGTCCCTTTTTATTGAGTCGTAGGCTTGACGAAAATCAACGAATATTTGGTGGACGTCAACGTCAAATTCCCAGGTTCTTCTCAAAGATTCTTTAACACTAAATAATTGATCAATGGTGGATCTACCTTGTCTGAAGTCTTCTTGGTATTCCCATATAATATCTTGTGTATAATTAAGTAGTCTCTTATTCAATATGTGGGTGAATATTTTATACGCTGTGCATAACAGTGAAATACCTCGGTAGTTTTTACATACTAGTTTGTCGCCTTTCTTGTGTATTGGTATGATTACGCTATTCTTCCAGTCTTGTGGCATTTCTTCTTCATTCCAAACTTTTGTTATCAGCTCATGGAGCTGCTTGGTTAGATTTTCTTCTGCCACTTTATACAGTTCAACGGGGATTTCATCCAATCCAGGTGCTTTGTTGTTCTTTTGTGATTGGATAGCTTGTATGATTTCATCGTATGTGGGAGGATCCAAGGGGATGTCGTCTTGTTGTGCTTCTTGAGTTGTTTCTATGTTCTCATGTTCTCCAAGAAGTTCCTGAAAGTATTCTCGCCATGTTTGTGTGATGTTTGATATATCTGAGTTTATATGTCCATTCTTGTCTCTCATTAGTGTAGTTTGTGGTTTGAATCCTTCTCTCAGCTTCTTTATGTATGCATACGCGTTTCTGGTGTAGTTATCTTTAAAATCTTTTTCCATTTCTATCACTTGGTTATTCATCCATTGTCGTTTTTTCTTTTTGCATGTCTTATCTGCCTTTTTCCTTGCCTCTGAGAATACCTCTTTCCTTTCACGTGTTCTTTGCTGCACATACTTCCTGTGTGATTCATTTACTTCGTTTATAACATCCTGGCATTCTGCATCGAACAATGCCTCTTTTCGTTGATGTTTCAGATGCCCCAATGTTATCTCTGCTATTTTCTTAGTTATTGTCTTAATTCTATTCTACTGTTTTCCAATTTCCGTTTCTTCCCCATTGTCTTGTTGATCGATGTTTTCTATTTGTTGGTTTACTTCTTCCTCGTATTGCTTCCTTGTTCCCTGGGTCTTTAAGTTTTCCAATATCAATAGTTTTTTTGTTCGTTCAAGTTTTGTGCTTTTGTCTATTAATTTTGCATCTGTATTTAGCTTGCACTAGAAGTGGTCCGACCCGCATGATGCTCCTCTTCTTGATCGGACATCTAGGATACTTGTTGTCCTCTCTTTTCTATCAGTAAGTGGTTTATTTGGTTGGTTGTTGCTCCACCGGGTGAGACCCATGTTCCCTTATGGATATCTTTATGTGGGAAACATGTAGAACTGATAATCATATTTCTACTACACGCGAAGTCTATCAGCATTTCTCCATTCTCATTTGATTTTGTGTGAAGACTATGTTTTCCTATTGTACTTCGATATTCATTTTCTTTGCCTATTTGGGCGTTCATGTCACCTAGTATTATTTTTATATCATTTTTTGGGGTACTATCATACACCTGTTCTAGTTGTTGGTAGAAGGTTTCCTTGATTTGTCTGTCTTTTTCTTCCGTAGGGCAATGTACATTTATCAGTGATACGTTAAAGAATTTTGTTTTAATTCGGAGTCTACAGATCTTTTCATTAACTGGTGTGAAATCTAGTATGTTAGGTTTGAACTCTTTGTCGACAATAAAAGCTACTCCGAATTCTTTATCCACTCTTGGTTTGCCACTATATAATATAGTGTGTATTTTCGTGTCTTTGATCCCTTGGTTGATCCACCTGGTTTCCTGTACTGCTGTGATTTTGATGTTGTACCTTTTTATTTCATTAAGTAGATTTATTTGGGCGCCCGGTTTGAGAAGTGTTCTTACGTTTCATGTACCCAATTCAAAGTCCATATTCCATTGCCTGAGTCGTTTCTGATGTATCAGTCCGTTCATCCGAGGCTTCTGCATAGGTTTCAGAGCAGGTGTACCTAGTGGTACGTTTTACGGTTAGGGGTTGTTAGCCATTAGTCCAACCCCCTTTTCGGAGGACCCTTTCTCCCGCTCTCGTCAGCCCTGACCCCATCTTCCACCGGGGTTGGTTACCCCATCTCTTATGGGGTTGCTCAGGTTCCCTGGGTTCGCCAACTTGGAGGTGAGAGTCGGAATTGGGTAGAAGAGGCTATGCGGTGCTAACTGGATGCGGCACCGTGCGGTACGCATGCACTACCCCATTTGAACCCCCACCGAGATATAATCTAAACAAATCTAACGGACAATACTTAGTATACTTATAAAATCGTGCAGGTGTAAATTATTATTTCGCGCCGTTAAAAAAAAGATTTCTGGTCTTGTTATGGAGACCAATTGAAACTTTGTTTTTTAAACTACGAGGTGTGTAAATAAAGTAATAAGACTGATAGTGTAGTGTGCGATCTGGGAAAACTGGTGCAAGTAGGAACACTCGCGAGGCAGTACGTTGTCTGTAGCAATTTGTTTCGTAAAACGTTGTGGCGAGTGCATTTGACGATGATTGACAATACGGTTGAGCAATAGTGTGATATTCGATTTGCTTCAGACTTGGGCATAGTGCGACAGAAATGTTTGCAAAACTTCAGCAGGCCTATGGAGATACTGTTTTGTCAAGGACGCAGGACTTTCGGCGGTTTAAGGCATTGTCAGAAGGAAGAGAGACGATTGAAGCTGAACCGCGCAGCGGACGGCCTGCAATTGTACGGAATGACACTAATGTCGACATAATCCAGCAGCTTGTGTGTTCTGATCGTCGGCTAACAGTCAGAATAATCGGGGAAAAGGTGCATTTGACACATGCAACCGTTCTTCAGATTTTGACCATTAAATTGGGGATACGGGAAATCTGTGAAAATGGTTCCGAAAAATATTTTGCTGGAAGTTTTCTTCCACAAGTGCTTTAGCTTTTTGATTGAAAAGTGACCCTTGTTTTTGGAACATGCGCCTTGTCACACAGCGATTTCAATTAATGAGTTTTTGGGAACTATAAACATTCCTGTGGATTCTCAGCCCCCTTATTCATCCGATTTGAGTCCGGGTGACTTTTTTCTTCCCATGTGTCAAAATATATCTCAAAGACGTCATTTTGGGACAGCATCTAACAGTGAAATGCAGTAACCGACCAGTTAAAAGCGATTCCTGCATCCGCGTTTCAGCATTGCTATGACGAGTGTGTGTCAATTGTAACTGTTACTCGCTAATAAAATGATAAAAATAGCATCATTACCTTGTATATGTAAGTAAAATAGTAAATTTTAATATCCAGATTTACATAAAATTGATATTGTGGTGATAATTCAGCTACGTAAGGTATTATCTATATCAACAGATTTAAGTGAGCTGTTAGCTGATTGGTTAGATCTACGTGCAATCTACATACAACCGATAATCCACTTTGTTATGTTAACTTTTTTTATTTTACATTTGATAACAATATCCTGGGCTTGAAGAAGCTAATATAATTGTTGTCAGACAATATGAACCAATGTTTATATTGTCTTAAACCTATAAAGGCTGCATGACAATAACTTAAATTTTAATTAACGGTAATTTAGACTTTACGAGAGTAATTGTAAGTTTATAATACCTTTTACATCCAAAATCGTTTGTTTATAGTTGGTATTTTATAAATATAATGCTAAGAGTGTATTGTTATGTTTTGCAAGACTTTTACTACAAAGGGCAAAAATGAAAGCTGTTGATAAATTTAATTTTTTTCATGGTTGATACGATATTTTTACATAACGTTGAATGAAATTGGTCTATAAAATCAAAGGACACAGCATTTGTAAATGATTAAATTTCTAATAGTCAATTAATATTACAAAGAGCAATTCAGAAATTGATTAACATGTTTTTTGTTTTAAAAAATCAAAACGTGGCATTTAATTACCTTTGAAGTATTTTGTAAAGTTAAATTTCATTAAAAGTTTTTTTTAAGGGGAAGGGGATATTATTGCGGTCTCGTTTTGCACTACTTTTTTCTGAATTAACCATAGAAATAAGCTGGATTTTAACTTACGAGAAATCGACACAATAATTTTCTTCTGTTCGTCGATCTAAAAACTTGGGAACCAATTTAGCTCAAACTCTTGGCATTTACAATTCCGTCGAAACGATTTTATACACAATTGATTCTGAAATTTTTACTGTATCTGTTATTAATCTAAGACTCGAACATCGGTTGTAGTTAAAATCGTTTTTATCTTAGCTATATTGCCTAATGTGTTTCTCCTCTGAACGGCTTGTGCCACCTAAATATTTCTAATTTCCATAAAACACCCTTTCAGTAGACTTTCTGTATCATAGCAAACGTCTTGAATTCGAATTTTTTTAGGTAAACGCAAATCTTTATCACGTATCGTTGATTCACATATTTTGAACTATGAGGTGACGTTCAAACAGCTGCCCACTTCGTAAACAATCCACACTCTGTAAAGACCCAAAAGCAAATAACCTGGGCCGGACTGCTTAGGAGGACATCTTCCACTAATCGCTAGGCTCGAAGTCTTTGTTTTTTAGCCTTTCTGCTTAGACCAAGAAAATCAAAGTCATTACTTTTTCATATCATGTATTTGTCATGATTGGTATTTTTTACTAACTTCCTTAATTTTTTCAAAACAACAAAATTAGAATTCCAACTGAAAAATTAATTATACCTCCATAATACGACTTTGCTATCTAGAGTAATGCGTTTAAATAGCGATTGGAATTTTAATGTTTATTACGTTTTTGTATATTGAATAAAATTTAAATTGTTACTGAGTTTCGTTTGTTTAATATCTGCTCTAACTTTTTCGTTTAAAGGGCTTTTGTTTTTTCACTTAAAATCTTAAAAGGAAGGCATATAGGTATTGTTGTGAGAATATCTTTTAATATTCACCTTTTCATGCAAAGAAATAGTGAAAGTTTGATATAATCTTTCCAAACAATTTTTTTAAGATGTAGTGGTGGTGAGAAGACAAATCAATATGGTAATATTATAATAATATAAAATTAAATCTTAATAATAGTATCTACAACCTTTCTGATTTAATTTAGACATTGCTCATACATACATATACGTACCTAGTTAAAGCAAATTATTGTTATTAATTTAAGTAAGTTGGTGTACTGTTACAATCAAAATTTTTGTAAATCCTTATACTAAAGTTTTTTGTATAAGAAGTGATTTGTTTGAAATTATATATCAAAGTAAATATTTTATTAATATATTTTAATTCGCAGTAGTATTTTTAAAGATAGTATGTAATTAAATACTATGTAATTACTAAGTTTTAAATAATAATTTTGAAATATCAGAAAAACTGTTTAATTATACATATTTAGTGGTATATAAAATTTTGTTAATACATTTCTTCCATTTTTTATTTATTTATTTATTGGAAAAGACGATTCTGTTATAAAATCGTGATACATATTTTTGTAATGTGAAAAATTACTTGGTGACACAATCTCCTCTTAAAAAAACATTTGGAAAAGAGGAAACATTCGGGTAATTATTTTTTTCTTAAAATGATCTAATTTCACTTATAGTTTTTAAATTATGAATTATTTTAATTATGAGTTGTGCATAAGATGTATTTGGTTTAAAAGTGACTTCGTTTCTTGACATCATTATATATGACTCGTTCACTTAATGACGTCTAAAAAATGTAGTGCGTTTACAATTTTAAAGGCAGTTAGATTATTTACTTGCGCCTTTTGTAATCGTAATCATATTTAACTAAAATTAAATTTATATGCGTACAAGTAAATGGTACTTTTTAACATTTTGTTTATAACTGTATAAATGAAATAGTACGCTCAATGTATTGTTTAAGAAGATTATTTTGAATGGGAATAACAAAATGTATTTACATAATAACACATAGTAGAAACGTCTAAACGTCTCTAACGTAACATATTATTCATTTTGTAAGTTACTTTATATAGGGCTCAACAAACTTTCTTTAAGTCATTCACAAAAATGGGCTTCAACAAAAACGACTAAAATAAATAAAAGTTTACATCAGCGACAATTTATACTGCATGAAAGCACATTTTACGTTATAAAAATAATATGTAAAAAAATTGGAATTGCAGTCTTAGCATTGGCAGAAAAATAAAGTTTAGCTTATAGCAGCCACTCAATATTACGGTTGTAAGATTTAATTTCTTTTGGAGATACACACTAATAATTTTAAAATATTTATCTCTATTACCTAGTTACCTTGATAATACCAGGCAACAGAGGTTACTTATGGATGACATTTATGCCTTAATTTATTATAAGTTGTGATATCGTCAGAATTGGAAAATTTTTAGGGATATGTCCAAATGTATGACTTTTAGCAGATCACAGTGAATATAGAATGCTGCGGAGATTTTGCTAACTACTCAGAAGTGAGTGTACCTACCTTTAACGATTCCAATCTTTTAATTTTAAGTTAGGTTGTATTAGCAATTAGTATTTCAGGCCTAAACTTTCCTTGAAATGAAAATTTTAAGTGATTATTACCAAAAAACTTATTTAGATGCATTTTTAAAAATACGTAGGGTTTGATAATGTCAATTTTTTTATTAGATGTGATCGTTTAGAGTGTGCATTCAACTTTGGTTGTATTTTTGTGTTTCAGGCTTAGTCAACTAGAGTATACAAACTTAGTTTGACTTGGTGAAATTCTGGTTACAATTTACTTTGATTGTCTTAAGCAAATTTGTACTCGGTATTTGATCATGGAATGCTAGAGCACTCTGTTGTAATCGGGTATCCAATAATGTAGTATTGTTAGTATTAGCAAATTTTAAAATTAATGAAAAGCAACGGTTTGTGGTTAATAGAAAATTATATAAAAAACGGCTATACTACATTTCAACACTTATTTGCTCACGTTGGGTTATTATTGACGATAAATGATAACAATACGAAGTACAGCCTATTGTTAAGCGAACGACTGGCGATTTTCACAATTTCTAGAAAATTAGCTAAAGAATCGAAATCTTTAAAAAATGAAAACAATTGTTATTGCTACTTTAAAATTACACAATTCAACAAAATAGGTCTTGAAACTGTTTAAATTTTGGAAAGTTTACTTACTTTTACAAGTAGTACATATTAATGAAAAAAAAATAATAAAAGTAGTAGTTTAAATATGACCATATCAAAATAATCTAAACATCTTGACGATAATACTATCACAAAATGTAATTTTTAATTATTACTGTATAAGACAAATTTATAAAATATACGAGAAACATTACGGAAAATTTCCTTTTCCTTTCAACAGTTTTGTTGCTTACATATCTTATTTTCGCAATTGAAGTTTCTACATAATTGCAATACTTCAGACAGCTGTGCAGAGAGGAATTTTAAATAGGATAACCATAAGAAGTTTATAATTAATTGTATTTATGGCGAGAACTCGGGGAAAACTCGGATGAATAACAAATAGCTAAAGCGATTTTACGCTTTTGAACACGCCTAAAAAATAATTTTATTATTTTATTAAAGGACTCATTCCGCACTTCGGAACTTTCTATTAAATTTTAATGAATAATAGCAGCAGAAATGAATGTACAGCAGAATAGGTCTTAAATATTTAACGAGTTTTGATTGTATTTAAAGCAGAGAAAGGTTCAGGTGGTTAGCACTAGACGGTTTAATGCAAATGCAGTCCTGCTGAAATCTTAAACCAGCTACAGTTGGCTGGCGCGAAAAATACAAGATTGCAAAGGGGTTGTAAGACAAAAATGCACAGCAGGTACAAATACTGGGCACTGATATATATTCAAATGTAAACATGTGAATATACATATTACTTTTTTATTTTTTTGCCACTAATTTTATTGGTAACAATATAATATGTATACTCATATCTAATGTACTAAAAATACTATCATGTAGTATTTAACTATTAAAAGTAGATGACTTTTTATATACAGGCTTTAAAACTCTCTCCATCTATATGAATAATTTAACAGGGCAAGCTAAATACTACTAGTAGCTTTTAAATTGGTAAAATTTAATTGTTACATTATCCTTTACCTGGAAATTATCTAATTATTAATAAATAAATGCAATAATTTTAATTTAATTTTAGTCACTTTAACCACGTTAAAAACATGGTTAATTGCACAAGATTGACAAAGCGTGAAAATATAACGTCTCTAAAGATATAACAAAAATCCATAAACAAATATTTGCATTACGTAATGGAATAATCCAACTTGCTCTAAAACGGCGAGTAACAAACACCAAAATTATAAAGCATCAGTTAACTAAAAGTTGTTTTTACATAGAATGCTGGGTGTCTAGCCTCGTCGACCTTGTGCTTACATATTTGAGCACGGACACTACCTGCTCACAGTTGAAAATAAATTAAACGCAGCACACGACTGAGTATTTCTATTGTTACTGGATTTTCAGCAACGACCATACCAATTATTTAAAGATAAGGCTACCACTGATTTCAGGTCCATTCTTTGTTAGTAGAAAACAACAATCGTTTTTAATTCATTTATTAAACTCGGCGTGTCACTTTTAATTAAATTATTAAATCGGATCTACTTTTTGGTAAGCAATATTTTATTGTAAAAACACACACGTATATAGAAGAATGATTAACCAGCAGAAAGCATGTTAAGAGAAAACTAAAACTGAACTACAAGATGAAAAAAATATTAATAAAATGAGAATCTTACAAAGATATCGTAATACTTAATTTCTTATAAGAGTTTTATCGGCAGAATGCTCTCTTAATTTAATTTACTGCCTCGCACAATACTTTGGTAGACGACACCCGAGTCGTACATCCCCGCTATTTTGTGGCTATCATGGCGTGAAGTGGTGAACGCAGTGCGTTTGGGTTGGAAACTTATTTAAAAGTGGTGATGCTGTGAAAGTGTCGCAGCAGCTATTTCGCAGGCATTTTGGGATAGGTCATCACGGAAGAGCTCCAACCAAGAAAACTGTAATGTTGTAAGTACACAATTTCTGATAGAATGATTCAGCATTGAAACGGAAATCACCTGGTAGGTTTCGTAGATTTCAGACACGCGAGAATGTCACAGCAATGAAGCAGGCTGTTGCCACACTTTAGCTAAGCATACTCTCGCTTTGATATAACTGACCGGAGCGTTCCGAAAATTCTACACTATGATATTATGCTCCATCCAAACAAACTGATCGTGGTCCAAGAACTAAATAATGTGACTAGTATACCCGACAGGCTGCTGGCGAGGACATGTTGGCAGATGTTCCAGCTGATGCTATTCGGTCCAATAACGGTAAAACTCATTTCCCGACCTGGGTCAAGTAAACAAACCTTTTGATACTGGGTCTCGCAAAACTCTATGAGCGACCTCTCCACAGTCAGCTTGTGCCTGTTTGGTGTGCTGTTGCGAAATTTAGCATCATAAAGACGCAATTTTTGAGGACACAGGACACTTGGTGACTCTCACGTCTACTCGCTATTTTGAGATGTTACACAATTTTCTGGAGGTTAGGCTTAATGAGCATAAAAATGCACCACTGTAGTACCAACACGATGGTGCTACTGTACACATGACAAGAATTTCTCGATAAGTTCTCAGAAAAATGTTTTCAGGCCGCCTTATCTCATTACGTGGTGACATTTCGAGGCCGGCTAGGTCAATCTAGATTTAGATACTTGCGATTTCTTTCTGTGGGGACACCTAGTGGCTGTAGTCTTTAAATGCAAGGTTGATATTCGCAGCAACACCTTTGTAAATGACTCGGCAAGCAATGCCGATCTTTGCGGAAAACATTTGGACGATATGATTTTCAAAACTGGTTGATCAATAAAGGGAAACATTGTTTTGTACGATAAACTGAATTTATGTTCTTTTATTGCCGTTTCTAAAAGAGGAGATTATTCCGCCACACCCTGTATATGTTGTTCGTGTAAATTTTAAAATGTTTGTTTAGAAATGACACTTTTCAATTTTTATTAAACTTAATTATTATTTATTTTATTAATTATATCGGAAATGTATTTTCTATAACAACAATCATTTCAAGAATGTTTGTATGTAATTTAAAACCGTATATTATACATCACAAACAAAATCACTACAACTATGATTATGTTTGCAGGGTGAGTGTTATATCAAATATTTAATTTGTGTAATGTTAGATTGCTTTGGAGTGCAATTGTAAGCTGTATCGTATTATAAAAATCGTAATGACGAAAAACATGAATTTAATAATTTAGAAAAATAAAGCGTTAAATTTTATATTGCTTCAGATAATCAATTATATTTACACGTATGCCTAACAGTACCAAATATGCTAATTTAGCCATGTAATAAACCGAAACAGATGAAGTTAGCTGAAATTTAAAAGCAAACTTGGCTTAACGAATTTTTAAGTTATTAATACCTAATATGGTAGGTCTTAAAACACTAGCGTTTTATTTTATGTAAAAAATTAGAATAATAAGATGACATGGTTAATGGTTTAATGGTAAGGCTCAAACGCCCCGCTTAGGAGCACGGCCTGCGAACTGAGAAGGTTGAGGCTCTCATATGTTGGCTCACTGTGCCCTGTTGTTGAACACCATTTCTGATGCCATTTTAGACGACCGCCATTATTTTCTGTTCAAAATGAACGCAAGTACTCAATTACTTTTAGTGAATGAATAGGTCACCCGCCAGGCAATCAGAGTTTCGGAATTAACCCAAGTTCGTCCGCATCACAGCCCGTGCGTTAACAAGTCTTCTATTGCTGAAGTACTTTTATCGTATTTTGGAATATTTTTGATAAGTGAAAACAAAACTGCTAATAGTTTCAAAGAAAAACGCGTTTTAAGGAAGATATAGCGGAAATGGCAACTCTCCATGTTTTCCCAAAAACCAAAAAAATTAGAGATTAATTTAAATTGCGGATTGGAATAATGTCAAGGAACAGCAAATAAAAATATAGCACTTGAGCACAAAATGACTGAAAGGTTTGCGAGTTAAAAATTCTCAGGTTTTTAAGGCTTTCCTGCATCAATAGAATTAGGCAAGCTTTTTATGTTATGGATGATAAGGATGGAGCAAATCTGAATGCTACAAATTAAAATCTGTAAGTTAATGTTAAAATAATTTCAGAATTTTTTTCCTTATATATATATATATATATATATATATATATATATATATATATATATATATATATATATATAATAATGGTAAGGCTCTACGCCTCGTGTGGAGCACGGCCTTCGAACTGAGAGGTTAAGGCTCTCATACCTTCGCTCTCTCTGCCCGGACGTCGCGCACCATCTCTGCCGTGGCCAAAGTATGAATCACTTATATGTGATGAGAGATGCTTCTGTGGTTATTGTTATGTCGCCAATAACTGTAAGCCAAACTGTATTTGAAGTTAATAAAAGATTTGATCGACAAAACTTAAAAATTGTTTTTAACGGTACGTAAATAGAATTTAAAGTATCAATTATTATACAGTGAAATGTCTAAAAGAGAGGAACTTAGTCTGCATGAACATTTACGGATTCATTTTTTATACTAACACGGTATGTTAAGTTAAGTCCTTGTTAGATTGTTTAAATTACTATAAAATGTATTGAGGGTGCTAGATCACGCGTAACTTGTAAATTCAAAGACAAAATTGGTTCAAGAGTTACTTAAAACCCAAAAAATCACTTTAGAGCTTGCTGCCGTAATTTTTGCCTCTTAGTGTTAGGACTGTAAGAAGAAGGTTGGTAAAAGCAAGCCTAAAAGGATGCAAGCCCAGGAGATAATCATGGCTCTTGGAAAAACAATAACAAATAATTAATTTATCACAATAAATCTTTAATTCTGGCAATTGTAAAGATATTTGGCACTTCTAGCGTTACTTATGTTAGGCCACGAGTGGATGAAAATTACATCCTCTAGTATGTCGTACTTGCAGTCAACACGGAGACGGTAATGGTGATGATCTAGGATTACATAGCTGCCAACGCCGTAGGAGAAATGGTTAATTGCAAAGGGCACATAAACACTGAACAATATATTGATAAATGTGGTTCTTATCTTATACAAAGGTCTTTGGTGACCAACATGGCAAACATCAAATATCAGCAAGGTAATGCTCTCCACCACAAATGTAAAAGCAGCATGTGATGGTTTCAAAGTAATCAAGTGCAGTTATTAGACTGGCCAGCCCAATCTTCAGATCTAAACCCCATTGATTACGTATGAGGTACACTACCAGAAGATAAGTAAGGATATCATAACATAAAAAACTCCCAAAAAAATTACTCGGAAAATATATGTTGCTATTTCTAAATAATATCGAAAGCTAGTTGAAGGTTTGCCCAAGAAACAAACAGTTATTAAATATAATATATCTATACTATATTTGGTCTATAAGTAAATCTCAACATTTTATAGAAAGTTATTTAAACTTCTGCAAAGTAATTTTTGTTAGTTTATGTTTTCAATTGCATTATAGAAAACAATTTGTTAGTTTATGATATTCAGTTTAGGATATGTTTATTTATTTGATATTTACCATTTGCTCGTAAGCTTCTGGGCCAATTTAAAGTTTAATATATGTATATTTGTTAACTGTAAAATTTATTATAAAATATTATATTACTGGATGGTTCTTATGTATGCTGAGTCGTATGGGCTAAAAAGGTTACGCCTTTTGGGCCTTTTATTAATAATAGTTCCCCGTAACAGGCCTTGAAGGCCCTTTGGGGTCGTAACAGGATAGATCTGCTACTATCTAGAGCCTACGCTACACAAGGGTAGTAACGGGGGGCTAGCGCTACGTACCGACCGCCTATTATTACCCTAGAGTTTGACCTCCAGGTATTCATTTATTGCAGCCTGAGTCGAGGTGGGCCGTAAAAATGCCAGCGATTGAATTGGCGAGAGCGGGATTCGAACCCGCAACTCTAGGTTTCGTAGTCTGGCGATCTACCCACTAAACCACCACGGCTCTTGGGCCTTTTATTACATTAGGAAAAAATATATTTGCTTAAGCCTACACTGGATTCGCATTTTTAAGTTTTTTAAAATATAGAAAGCAAGAAGAATTTTGCAAAATAAAAACTGTAAGCATAGAGCCAAGAGCAATGCGAGTTATGTTTATACAAGTTTCTAGTTTCGCGCACTAATGATCCACATCACTAATACTCGATATACATTACACGGCTTTTCGCTCACCCTCTACACTCGTTTCGCTCAAAATTGAACACACTTGAAAAATATCTTCTAAATTTGTTCTTGGAAATGGGTTATAAGAATAGATGATCGCCACCAAACCGCAGTTTATTCAAAAAGCATTGATGGTTCGTTCTGGCTATAGCCAAATATTTTTCATGTTTTTTGTAGCAAAATTGAGTTTAAGGGGAAGGTAAGTATTAGTTTGGACACTTGCACTTAAAAGCAACATACAATACTGGAGGGAGAGTGGTGCGCAGTGTGGATAAGTATTTAAAACGTGGTGCTTAAATTAAGCTTCAGGTTTGTTTAAAGTACCCAGCAAAATATGCGAGGAAATGAAAATGCTGCTAATTTTACTGTTATTTAGACCTACTAAACAATTTAGAAGATTTTCAGTATTGTTTTTGTTATTATTTTATAATGCATTAAGGATTAACTTGTTAAAAGATTTATTAATTTTAAAGAACTAGAAGATCGTAGGGTATCCGTAAAGTTTAATAAAAGGTTAGTTATTTTATATAGAAAATAAACTGACTTTAAACGTACTACGGTGGTGTGGGAATGAATGAAAAGAAAGTGATATTTAAACTTTGTCGTGAAAAAATTTCCTTTTGCGAAATGCGCGTGTCAATTTAATTTGCTAATAAAATGTACATATTTAAAAAATATTATATCGGTGAAATGTTCTCATTTTGCGACCGCTTTCATCGTGCAGTGCATCTGCAAACCAACTATTTTAACAAACTAAAATAAAAAGCAATAAAATGGAGTTATAAAATGCTTTAAACCGATTTATACAGTTGTATTAATTGCAAAATCTAATACATTTTACTGCATACAATTTAACCAAACTACGTTAACACAGAATGAAAACGAGCCTCCAAGCATAACAGTAATTAGTGAAAAAATATGGCAGCAATATCGCTTGCTGATATTTCATAAAAACTCTAATGAAGGCACATACAAAAAGCAAAAATGTTTTTATAAAAAGTTTGTAAAATAGTATTTAAATTTTAAATTTAAAATTTTAGACGCTTACCTGACTAAGCAGATTGTTATAAATTTTAATATCAATTTTGTATTGTCAGAGTAAAGTAGATGAGATAAAGCATTTTTTAAAAATACACATAGAATACTGAACAAACACGCACACAAATTTTAAATGTAAAAGTATGTAAAGGCAGTTGGAAATATTATGTTATATTAGGTCATAGTTGTGGTTACTTTTTTAATTAAAAAAATTTATAGTTAGTAATCGTAAATCTAGAAATAACTTTATAAAGCAATATAACTTTGTAGAACAAACTTGATTGTTACAATGTAATTATATGATAAAGTTACTTAATTTATAAATTATTTTGTTATTTCAGACAAATGTGAAATTAACAATTATAAGTTTATAAAAAGTAATGGGAGTTCAAAGCATCTGAGGTCCAAGTTTTGCACGTCTCCGAAACATGGGTTATTTAGGGATGAGGTTTATTAAATTTTAAGATTTTTGTATTTGTTTTTTGTATAAAAACAAACATTCTAACTGGTTAATTTATTATTGCTTGTCGCAGATCCCTGAATCTGGAAATATAAAACTTTGAAATTATAGTTTTCAGGTCATAAGTACCCACTACAAAATAATGTTTAACATTTGATCTTCACGAAACTATTTAGAGATAAAAAAGCGTTATTGTAGTTGCTAACTTAAAATTTCTATAGCTCTAAGATACCAAATTGGCAAAGATCACACTGTCGCATTTAGCTTTCAATGAATTTGCGATAATTTGGTCAAAATATGACGTAAAGTAGCATCAATGATATTTAAACTGTGTTTGACAATTTGAATCATCAATGCCCCTACTTTTATGTGGACCTTGACTTTAAATTTTTTAACTATTTTAGGTTTCTGTGGTAAAGAAGTCTTTTACCTGATCTTAAGCTTAAGCTATTTCTGCAAATTAACAATTGCTTGATTCAATACCAACATTAAAGCAGATCTCTGCTCACACTCTTTGAAAATACCTAACATCTTTATGCTTCTCTGGACTATCAATTGTAGGAAAATTTGTGGAACGGCCAATCTTAAAAACCGATGACAATGATTTGTTTGTCTCACCATTCACCAATTCCTTCAACTGATAAAAGTCATAGAACGGGTTAAACTAGATTATTGGTCTGGAGATTAGAAATAAATCCAAAGAAAATGTTTGTTATATTAAAAAAATACTTCATGTATTTTAAGCACAATATCGTGAAATAACTTTCCATAAAGCCTAATCTCTAGGTTCCACGTGATACTAATTGTAAACGTGACCCAAGTTACATATGTTAGTTTGCACCGAACGCAGGATTTTTGCCAAAAGCAAACTAACTTTTTGTGCTAGCGGAACTTGACTATAATTTAAAAATTATGCTACTAAGAAACTATAAAAATAAATAGTTACATCCAAAGTATTTTAAAAGCACTATTGCAGATTGAGTTGTAGGATAAACTAGAAAATCCAAGACAATATAATTAGTTCAAGATTATTTGAAAAACTATACTATAAAGCTATACTATAAAACATCTTAATAGCTTATCACCATTACAAACTTTACAATTGCTGCAAAATACACAGCTAAAACAATTTTGACCATTATTGACTAATCCCAGGTATTCTACTTAGTGTTTACGTACTTTGATTGCGTATTTTTCACCCCTATAATTAAGAATTCATTTTTAGAAAATGATAGCCTAGGACTCACCTAACATCAATCTTTAGATAATAATACACCGATCCATTTATCTAATTTACATTTTGTAACATCTATTCCATTTAAAAGAAATTAAAATGCAAGATCAATATCAACATTTCTCACATAATTTGCATTATGACTCTCAGTTGTACCTGAAAATTATTTTAAAATTATTGCTATGATAAAATATCGTGTTTATAATGTAACTTTGGGAATAATTATTAGATGAACTATAGATAATATAAATAATTTAAAAATATAAAACATTACACAGCTAAAACAGCTTTAGACACCTTTCGAAATTTTAAAGCGTCAAATTACGCCAGACATTTAAGAAAATTACAAGTCAAAATCTAAATCAATACTTAAAAAAATTGTTTAACAATAATAAAATTATGAATCTTTAGAATAAGAACTTTAAAAAACTTAAAATATTTAAAATTATAAAAGCAAATATTTACAGAGGTGTCAACAGCCAATGCCTAGCCTGGGAGAAGGTTTTTTTTGCTAGTCCCTAAAATATTGATTGTTGTATCCTTACTAGTTATTAATATCACAAGAATTTTCACATAATACTGTACTATAAGTTAAAATTACTTTTTAAGGTTTGAAAATATACAATAAACTATTTTAGTGTTACCGTATTGTGCCTTGCTACATTTAAATACACATGTTGTAAACATCCGCAGTTTGTCGCAAAAATATTTAATCAATGTTAATACAATGAAGACAGCTAGCGTTGTCGTAATGTAACTTGACAACTAATGAGCATTGACTCTAGTGAGTAAACGATAATTAGTACAACTTCACTGGCCGGATCAATTGGGAGTTATACGTCTGCGAATGAGCACAAGTAGATTGTGATTGTCGTATTTGCTATTAGTGTTCATATACAGCATCAAATCTGCATCAAAATTTACGCGAAACTAGAACATTTGTATACAGAAACTATTTGGATGATTTAGGAAGTTTTTGAAATTATTTAATGAGTGCAACTTAAATAACGACACAGTATAAGAGATCCTTATATGGTCAAAATGAGCAAAACACCGAAAAATGCACGGGTTACATTACATACATCATAAGGCTCGGTGACTGACAGTCCAAGAACTAAAAGCCGAGCTGAAGATTCTAAAAACTGTAGTTGAATTGTAGTAATACATGTTAATAATCATTTGGTCATGCTGTATGAATGAACGGAGAAGGAAGTGATAAATGAAATATTAAACTGCAATATTTTAAGGAAAAACATTACTGAAATTCACTTTGCTGTTATTAACCTGTACGAGCAAATGTTTTGCAACCGCTGGTTTCCCTGCAAACGTTATAAGTCGCAGTATAAAACAAGAAACAGAAAATTTTCGTTTTGGAATGGTTTCTAAACTAATTTAGATGTTTGAAAACTTTAGCTATCTCAATCGCCCCGGAGCCAGGAAGTAGAAACAGTGCGAGAAAATTGTGGTCTGCACATTGTTCATGTAAAACAACGTTATTGTATGCCGTGAGATGCTCCAGCTCCGTTTTAACGTGCAGCTCAAAATTTATCGTCGTGACGTTTCACGATCGTCACGCGTAAACGCGGCGTTATCAAGCATCAGCGGAATATTTCTTTGCCCGACTACATCGCCGGTCTTCGGAACTGTATCTTTCGGCCGCGAAATAAGTCATGGTTATTTCTAAGCGGGATCTTCTGTACCATTAATAACGCTCATGACAAAATAGTGGAATTTAGTGGCAGCGAGATCACTGCCGCGTCTTATATGCTCGGCCATACAGCGAGGGGCGCCAGAGCGAACACCCTCTTCGTATTTGCGATGCTACGAAGAGAGCCAGATAAAACTGTTAAATTTGAATAGTTTTTTCATCAACAATTTCTCTTCCAAATGGTTGTTTTTAGCGTGCATTGTTATTCAAATTTCATAAGATTACTATAGCCGGCGTACTACTTTATAGCAGTCACGGCCGTAAAAGGAGTATAAACGTGGAGGCGGAATTATTCTTTTTTATGTAAAGAGCATTGTTTCTTTCTTTCTCGGCTTAATTTCTCATAAACATGCATTTTCGAAATGTCGTCTGGCCGGAAGCACGTCTGCCGTTTCCCCGCAGATCCCCCGCGATATCTGTAAGTTCGGATAATATAAAATTTCTGACTGCCCGAAGAAGTTTATTGGGTTTGTTTTTACTAATGAACATTTTAACAAATGATCTTTCAGAGCCTCTCGCATCTGAGGCACGAGAGTTCGCCGTCACATTATCAATTTATCCAGCACAAAGCGCAAACGTTAATAACGGGGTGATGGATTGACTTACGTACTATATGAAACTGTGTCTCGGCACACAACAACGCGCTGCATAAAACGGCAAAAAGTAGCACATTTTGACCCATACTGCCGCCGCCACTCAACAACCGTCATGGAATGAGTAATAGTTCTGCTCCACTCTTAATATATTTCGTGTCAAAAACATTTCACTAATGATCATTACGACCCGATAGTAATCTGGAGGAAATGGTGCATCGTATATGTAAATTCGAACGGTTAGCCTTCCTACATTAGTTACGATAGCTCACCATTGTTAACGGCCCTCTCTATAACGCCAATGGCACCATTAAACAATGCCAACTGCGGTTGCCCTACCTCTGCATTTAAATTTGTATTTACTCTATTTTCTTGTTGAGCGAGCAAAAGCTATGGTACGTTAACCGTGCCGCGATAGCGTCCATTTACAATTAAATATTTGTGTTTGCATATTTAGGCCGGGATGCGATTTTTAAGCTCAATTCTTGTAAAAGCTGTACCTTTGTACTAAGCCGCTTCTAATGTTGCTTCTTACTGAGCTTTAGCAGTACCGTTTAGAGATTTTCAAGTCTCATCTGTGTAATACATATTTATTACTCTTGTATATAAACTTGGTTATTTAAAAGAATAAATAATATATTTTATAAATTCACGTATTATTACCTACCCTCTTATTTTGCGTCTTCTGAATTTATAATTATTGAAGCTGTTCGCTATCTCCCAAATTAACGCCTTATCGTAAATTGCAGCTCCAACGAAGTATAGAAAACATTCATATATATATATATATATATATATATATATATATATATATATATATATATATATATATATATATGTATATAATATATTATTACACAGATGAGACAAAAGTAAATTATTGTTTTAGTTTAATTATCTAACAGCAAATATTCTATTTTTTTTTATTTAAGTACATGTTAACCTGTTCGCCTTATTCGATGATTTACCCTTACACACAATTATAAAATATTTAAAAATAACCTAGACTGCAGAAATATATTTAAAAAATCATGTGTGATTAAAGTCATGAATATTTTGCACTAAAATTATATAATGTATAGCAAATACGATAATTTTGTGTGATAAACCTCAATGCACTTAGGCAAATGGAGGGCAATTACTATGCACTTTCGTTTCTTTCTTGTTTTTTTTGCACACATTACATATTTTAGGTAATATTCTTTCTGTTGACGGTATATATAGGAAACTGTGCTTAAGAGGTCATCCCCTAGTTGGGTAACATTGCATTTTCACTGCCTATAGCAGTCGCTCTGCAATGTGTACTTGTCAGAGTAGCCCATATTTCTTTCACGCCCCATCTTAAAACATACAAACACATTAAACTTTTTAAATTTATTTATAATATCTATTTGCAATCTGTACATTTGCAATAAGTAAAACATACGACAGAAGATATTTAGTGACGTTAACAATGACATGAGTGTAAATCCAATGATTGACACTAAGATTCATTTTGAGATTATTATGTGCAAGTTTTCTATACATCATAAGTTGCGAAGTTACAGGTTACATTAAACACTAAAATTTATATGGCAGATCCAATGCTTTGTGTCTGTTTAATCTTTGTATATGAGCACTCTTGTCTAGTAAATTCAGGATTAGAACGTTAGAATGAGGTTATAATTTACTAAGATATATTTCATTATAGAGCCGTGGTGGTTTAGTGGATAGGTTGCTAGACTACGAAACCAAGAGTTGCGGGTTCGAATCCCGCTCTCGCCAATTCAATAGTTGGCATTTTTACGGCCTCGCTCAGGCTGCAATAAAAATGAGTACCTGGAGGTCACACTCTGGAGTAATAATAGGCAGTCGGTATGTAGCGCTAGCCACATTACCATCTTTGTGTACCATAGGCTCTAGATTGCAGCAGACCTATCCTGTTACGAACCCACAGACCTTCGTGGTCTGTTACGGGGAACTATTATTATATTTCACTATATTTAACAATCACATTTTTAACAGAGTCATTTAGGATATTCACATTTCTAACAAAGTATGGTGCATCACATACTGCACTTAAGACATTAGAGTGATACCTTTCTATTATCAGTATAGTGGAGTTTGCTGTTGTGCTCCGCATTTGTATGCCATATGTTCATTTAGATTTAAATGCTGCATTGTATACAAGAAGCTTGTCCTAATAGGATAGTTTGGACTTTCTACCTAGAAGCCAATAATGATTTTTAAATTTATCACCTATTTGTTTGCGCTTCTTTCAAATGTTAGTCCGCCACGTCAGGCTGTTGTACAGGTGTAAGTCTAAATATTTTATTTCCTGTACCTGTGCTAGGGGTATGTTATTAATAAATACCGGTAGCGTACTACTCTTGCACTTGGTAAAGGTTATGTAAAATTATTTTGTTTCATTTAGTTTGATGCCCATTTTTTAGACCACTTCACAACTTTATTTAAATGTAAATTTCGTGCTGCTCTCACTGGATCACTGTAACTAACCATGAGAGTTGCAGTAAGAGAGTGTTGATTCGTGGGCTTATCAGCTGTATACATAAGATATAGTAGTGGGCCAAGGACGCTTCTCTGCGGTACACTAGAATTTATTAGACGGAGGTCTGTTAAGCTTTGCCCAAATTTTACTTGGAAATATCTTTCCAACAGATAAGATTCAAGGATAATAAATACAGAGTGAGGAAGACATTTCTTTAGTTTGAAAAGCAGACCCTTGTGCTACACTTTATCAAAACACCGAGCATCATCAAGGCATCCTCGAAGGCTTGGTTAATTATGAACCTATGAAATAGTTATTAATATGTATATGCCGAGAATTTCGACAGGCGTTTTCCGATAAACTTTGCAGCGTAGCATTTGATTAAGAACAAAACTGTCATTTGATCTTGTATATCGACCCCTCCCCTGCCTTTCTGATATTCAAAGATACATTTCAGTTTTGTTACTTCTCTCTTTTTAAATTTCTTGCATAAATTATATCAGCTGAGAAAATGTTATCTTTTAATTTCACACTCGATAGTTATAATCCGACCAAGTATCAAATTTTCTACGCTGCAGTTTTTTATTTTTAAATATTAGGTTCTATATTTTATTTTTTGGTCCTACTGTCTAAATCGCATTAGCTATCTTCAAAATAAATCTGGCGAAAATACTAATTACACATGAAAATGATTTGGCTTCTGTTAAAGTGTGGTATTCAGTACTACATTAAGTGCATGAAAAGAGGCTGACATTATTAACGTAAATCTTGGCATATAAAGGGTAACCCGAGCTGGATTCCAAACTTTATAAATTTTATACCCAATACTGCGCATTTAGACTTATTACACTGCGCATGAGCAGTTGGTGGTATTGTTTTTTATTTTCTTAATAGATCTTCACTAACACCGTCGTATTCACTAAACAAATAAATTATTTTGTTTACTAACCATTTCTAATGATTTTGCTTCTGTCCAATTACAGGTCTAGAGCAAAGTTTTGGCTTCACTATTCTTACTCGTATCACTTTTTCCGCTACTAGTATTACTATATTTATTTTCACTATCATTTACATACTCCATACCATCACTTCGATCAGAGAAAACTCTGCTTACAGAATTACAAACAAGAACAGTGTTTAAATCTCCTAAAATTATTTTATTATCATCTCTACGTATTTTTTTTTTTTTTTGATAAAATAATTGAACACCGATGCAACGATAGTTTACGTACTAAAAAATTATATTTTAGTATTTTAGTATAATCAGACAACATAGCCGTGATGTATTTCGCAAAAGTGGCTTCAGTAGTGTAGTAAAACGTATTCATAAAAATTTAGTCTAATGATATCTCTGTTGAAATAACTATGATACATACTAGCCTAGGTCATATGTGCATTAAATATGACCCGATTGCGTTAATGTATTATAACTAAAACATCACAATTAAGAAGATAATTGAAATAAGTATTGATGAATAATAAATTTAAATGACTCATATGTTCTTTTTGATATCTCCAAATTGAACATGAACGCGGAAATATCCCGAATTTTCCACCAGTTTGTCATAGGCGTAATCTAACTACTGACAGTAGAGTTTGGCATTGATGGTACGACCACTTGAAACGAACTCAAAACGGAAGCACGTCCTCAAAGTTCCACGACACGCAAACCATGTTTTTCTTGTCGAAACAATCACAGAACTGACGGAAAATTTTGGCCTTTTAGAATCTACTACTTCTGTCGATTGTGATTGACCCACTTTTCATCCAACGTCACAATTGGCTTTCAAAATCGAACGTTTAATAGATTGTTCAGCAGTTTGCGGAAAATCTTGACTCTTTTGGTGGCTTGTTTAGGTGGGGATTTTAGTAGCGCTTCTTGTGGATAAAATCAAGTTTCTGAAGATGCCGATGAATTGTTGATTTGCCAAGTCCAAGTTAATGAAGGTTCGGCGTTCAAAAAAGCTTGTACAATTGAATTAATTTAATTTTCAAAAAAGATTGAAAATTTTTGCACAAATTTGAAATAAATGGACACCATTTTGTAGTCACGCCATACCTATCCAGAACAAATTTGAAGTATGGGGAATCTTTGAAGTTTCACCAAATGCCTCACATTAATACGAGTTCATATATATCACTTGTGAAAATAGGTTTTTGTGTTTTGGATTACAAACTGTCATATTTTTTATTACACGTACTAATTTGTTTAATGATGCAATTATAATAAGAGTTTATAAAAAGTAAGCGAGAAGTTTTAATTTTTTAGTGTTTTAAATGAAACGAGTTGTCGATGCGCAGATAATTTTGAAGCTCCCAATATATCAGATAACTTATATGTACTTGTAATAAAAGTGGCTTGAATAACTCAAAATATGATTTATTATCTATTCTTGGGCTATTAGTCTGTCAGAAGTTTTAAAATTATTGACTTGTACACAGCTGTGGTGAACATCTTATGTATAGTAAAACATCGAAATATCTAAATGTCGAACACGGCCTGAAGGGCCGGGAGCAAACAACAGGATATATCAAAACATCGTCTGTGAAATCTTTCACAGTTATTTCAGCTTGGAAATATTTTTTCCAAAATCTTTCTGAGCAAGATTGATCTTAGAGATGGTAATCGCCAGGTACAGATTTTCGGAACTCTCACCATATTATAACTGACAGCCCCTTGAGTGTTCCACTTTAAAATGTAAGTGTTTTTCCGTGCTCTGGTTAGAATTAATATACAAAATTTTCCAAATCAGTTTAATTTGTCCTTCTTAAGACTTAAATGGATTAAAAGCAATACAGTTTACCAAAACTATCAAATGATTGTAAACAAATATTTTTTGGGTGTCATAGTAACCGAGATGAATTATTTTGTCTGTTTTGTAAAGAAAATTTGGTACTAAAACTAGAAATGACAACAGTGGTAAATTTATGCGTCAACTTTTATATATCGACCATAATTGCACAAACAATTTATAAAAAAAATATAAGCAATTGAGCAATTTGGATGAATTGTTATAACAGATTGATGTGTAAGCTCAGAACGACATTACTAAAAATACATAAAAATAATATATCAAATCATGTCTGTTCTTCAAGATAATATCTAAACCTAACTTTCATAAAATTCTATTATAGTAAAATAAAATCAGAATTAAAAAGGCAATTGTGGTGTTATAGTTATAAATATAGCACAAGTTTAGTACTATGTAATGGTCTCTAAAGAACTAATTCGCAAAAATATACAAGTAAAAAATGTCTACGAAACATAGCTTTTGGATAGATGGAAATGAATCGACCTTTTTACGAATTGGACTTTATCGGAAAATTTGTAGAAATATTAAAATTTGGTTTATATTGTCACAAAAATTTTATTAGGATTATTCTTTATAGCCCTAAGATGTCAAATAGTTACATTTATAATCATATTGTTGAAAATTACAATAATCAAGTAACGCTACATCAAAAAAAAAATACGAACAATTAATTACTACTGAAAAATTTCAAGTAATAAATTTTTATTAAGTATTGTTTCTTACAGTAACAATATATTTTGATTACAAAGAGACCTTTTTACAATATTTTTACTTTCCTTATCCTATAATAAGGAAAGTAATGTAATCGGCGGAAATTTGACCTACCCAGTTTTTCACATTTCTGGACGAATTATAGCCTCAGGACACCAAAAAAGTTGGTTTGAGCCATTGGTTCGTGTGTGTGTGTGTGTGTGTCTGTCGGTCTGTCAGTAAACATGATATTTCGAGAACCGTGAGAGCTAGAGACTTGAAATTTGGTATGCAAGTTACTTGTGGGTATGGGATGCAGTGTGAAGCTTTTGGTAAAAATCGGCATAGTCGTTTGGTCGCAAGGTCGCAAAATTGGTCGGAAAGCGGCCGCGAATCTAAACGGTTGAAGATACAAAAAGTTTATGAGAATAAAAATGATTTGTTATCATGAGATAAACATGAATTTAAAATAAAAGTTGATAAAATAAGAACTCGAAAAAAAATTGAAGCTCAGGATTTTTAATATACCGGGTGTTCATAAAATGTTTTGGGAAATTTATATTACCGGATAGACCAGGCGGAGACGAACAAAAAATTACAATGAAATTTTATGATCCGAAGTCAAATAAATAAGTTATCGTCGATTAAAAATTAATTAAACGGTCCAATCACAGCGCGCTCGGAGAGATTCCTGGCCGACTGCGGGAGGACGGGGGGGAGCGCTCGGCCGCTAGGAGGGAGCACGCAGGCGATAATGGGGAAGGCCGTGCGGCCGAGCTCACACGGTTACCTTCAGTGACGTAGCAAAATTTTAAGTACTAGTCAATTATTGTCTTGTGCTGTTTATTTTAATCAGCTTTCTAGTGTTGGACTCGCACCTCGTCCTTTTTTTAAATAAGAAGTTCCGGGACGAGAGCAGCGCAGGGCCGAGACGATGGACTCGCGCCTCGTCCTTTTTTAAAATAACAAATTCCGGGACGAGAGCAGCGCAGGCCCGAGACGATGGACCCGGTATAATATATAATAATAGGATAAAGAAAGTCGTGTGATATTCACACCAGATTTTTTTTTATTTAAAGTAACATTACTACACTTAGTCGAATTTATATTAATTTTTTTTAATAAAAAGATTCTTAACTAATCTATAATTATTTACTAACAATGTTAACCAAACTGGAACAGATTTATGATTAACGAGGGTATTTGCTAACCTCACTATATTTTCTGTGTATCCAATTTTTCATTACTCTTTTATTATTTAATAGTGCATTATTTAACAGTACCTTATTCGCCTGGTTGTTAAATCAGTCTTGCTAACATAGCAGCTGAAAAATTGATGCTTGCATTGCTACAGACAACAGGTAACAATAAAATTTATATTATAAAGGCTTTTTTAAGAAGTAGGTACGTACTTCGAGTACTACAGAAAACACTAAATAGAAATAAGTAATATGACGATCATGTTAAACCAATATCTTCTTTTGGCGAATTTTTTAGTCACTTAACTACACTGAAGTAAAATAATAATTAAATTAATATTTAAAAAATTATATTTAAACCTAAAGAATAAATTGTTTTAGTTTTAAAATATAAAATAAACAATAACAGCTACATAAACAAATGTAGCAGATTAACCTGTCATAATTTTGCATCATATAATAATTATCACAATTTGGATGAAAAAAATATTCGAACTGATGTGGTTTTCACATATTCGTCCTCACTGTACGGGAGGATGTGGCAAGCACGGCGCCTAATTTTTATGAGTAGGTTAAGTAAATTCCAAATTAGACTAATATTCAACGAACTTAAAAAGTTCGTTACTGAATTCTATATGTCTGTCTGTCGGTCGGTCTGTCTGTCGATCTGTCGGTCCGTCACAAAATTTGAGATTTTTTAAAATTTGAATATGGATTCTTATAGGAAATTTTACGCTGAATTCGAAAATGAAGTCGAAAAAATTCTATGTCGAATAGTTTTCGAGATATTCGACTTCGAATTTCGGGAAAATTTTCAACATTACGATTTTAAATGTGATTCTTATAGGAAATTTTACGCTGAATTCGAAAATGAAGTCGAAAAAATTCTATGTCGAATAATTTTCGAGATATTCGACTTCGAATTTTCTTGAAATTCAAAATCGAAATCGAAAGGTCTTTTTAAGTTCATTCTGGGATTGCTTACAGAGCAATTTCTTCGCCGGCCCCATGTTCAACGAACTTAAAAAGTTTGTTACTTAATTCTATATGTCTGTCGGTCTGTCTGTCGCTGTCACAAAATTATGGATTTTTTAAAATTTTAAAATGGATTCTTATAGGAAATTTTACGCTGATTTCAAAATCGAAATCAAAAAGTTTTTAGACTTTTTTAGACTTCGAATTTCGGGAAAATTTCAACATTGCGAATTTATGAGTAATTCTTAAAGAAAATTTTACGCTGAAGTCGAAAAAATTCTATGTCGAATAATTTTCGAGTTATTCGACTTCGAATTTTCCCGAAATTCAAAATCGAAATCGAAAGGTCTTTTTAAGTTCATTCTGGGATTGCTTACAGAGCAATCTCTTCGCGGGCCCCATGTTTTTATGATGAATTTTAAAGACAAATTTTTTAAGTTTTTATTTTGAAAGATTTATTTTAAATACTGGTAGGCGAACTAAATATAATTACTGAGAAAAAATAAAGTATCAGAATTAGATTGAAGATTTTGCATAAGAATTAAAGTAATTAGTTTAGTACCTCCAGTGAAATATCCAAAATATCCATATATATAATGAATATTATGTTGTACTTGTAATCTCTTTTGATCTGTTTTAGTGTGTTCTTTATTTTACTTTGTTTCCGATATTCTCCTTCATCTTCATTCCGTCCTCCTTCTAACAGTTTCTTTTGCTTTTTGTTTCTTTTACATTCTTTCTTACACTCCTTGTTAAACCATTTCTGTTATTCTTATAGTTATTGTGTCAATTATGTTTTTTACGATGTTTTCTTTAATTGCTGCAGATTTTGTCTGTTAAATACATTCGTCTGTTTTCTTATGTTTTGTATCTTCTTTATTTATTAATGTTAGTTCATACATCTTGCATTGCCTTTGTTTCTTCATCTTTCTTGCCCTTTTCGTCTTCTGGTTCTTTCTTCATAGCAAATAATGTTTTGATTCCATATAGGCGGCCTTGCATCTTCTAATATCGGAAATATATTTTAGATAGCCATGTTTTATCAACACATGATTTATTTGATTAGCACTTTGTGTTTCTGGCATTACCCAATTTCCTTTATAAATATTTCTGTGTTCAAAGTGTATGCTCATAATTCTTATTTCCTTTCTAGCTTTATCTTCCTGTTATTAGTGTGTACTACTTTTTTGCTCTTTCCAACTTGGCAATATCCTAAAGCAATCGTACACTTTTTTGGTATGTTGTCTAAAATATATTGCAACTATAGCATTCATCTGTTACTGCTTTATTTTTTTTCGATGAGGTATGTACGTTAATCAAATTAATTTTTAAATTATTTATCTCTATCTTTAAGTAGCATATTCTGCCAATTTTGAGACCAGGAAGAGTGAGAGAGAAATTCACTAATTGTTACCACTATGAAGTAATACATATTTTTCCTGCTTTTGTCCTTTATGGCTCATTCATAGTTATGTTTCTCTTACATTCCGTGTTATCAAGAATATTTTTCTTTTTTTGTTTTCTTTTATATTTCCACCCATATTCTTATTCATATATTTGGTGGTCCTATTTTGGGTTTCCAAGTTCTCTTTTTCTGTTAGTTTTGTAAGTTTCCTTCTTTTGATTTTTTATTTCTTTAATTTTTCTTTTTTTTATTCTGTCTCCTATATTGTCCCGTTAATTGCAAGTTTTCGATTTGCGACTGTCCTTTTGTTTTCAATTATTTTCATTTCTTTAGTGCACTTCTTAATTTTCTTCTTGTGTGGATCTGCTATATGTTGTAATACACTCTCCTTTTTCAGAACTCCAATTTTTTACTCAAATTTTCCATTTTAATTACGCAACAATTTTCATTGATTTAAATTTCTTTTTTATAAATCATTTTATATTACTGTTGAATATATCGTTATTTTTTGTTTAATTATCGTTTTAGTTATAACATTTTTTTTGTATTTCTTCTCCAGTTCTACTATTTGTTTTAATTGTAAGTTGTTTTTGTAGGACGGCTATTTCAATGCATGTTATTCTATTTTTAGTTTTCTTAGCTCCTCTCTCATTTTGTTATTGATATTTTTAGTTATAGCGCATTTTTTTAATATCCTTTATCGTTTATATTATAACAATTATTACGCCCTTTCATATTTCAATTTTAGATTCACCGATGGAATTTCTTTTTCTTTGTTTTCCGGGTGACATCGTTTTTTACCCAGGAAAATTTTTTTCTGTGCTTATTCTTTGTCGTTTTCCGTTGAGGATCCGTTACTCTCATAATCGTATATCATCATCTCTTCCCATAAAATTTGATAAGGTACTATTTCTTACCTCTGTTTTCTTTTATCAGTACCTAAAATTTAAGGTTAAGCTAGCTGCTCTGATCTACTTGTATTCCTTGTTAACTGTTTCTCTTATTTGTTAGTTTCGTAAACCATTATCTGTTCACCAAAAGTTTTGAATTAAAACGCTAGATGCTAGGCAGAATTTTAAAAACTTATCTTTGTAACGCTAACTCACGTCTATCACACACAACAATCTTCTGCGACATTTTATTGTCGTTTACAATGCAAACGTATACTTTCGAATAAATGTATTTGTTCTTTCCTATCAACAATCAGCTACGAAGTTTATGACTGTAGTTAATATTCGCCGTTCACATTGACGGTCTCGCCCATACCTACACTTACAGCAGCACTCATGACATTCGCATACGATTAAAAGTAAAAAAGCAATTGGTTTATAGGTTGAAGCGAGTCAATTATTTTGAAAAATTTTTTGATCGGTGTGCTTTCTAAAAAGAGCTATGAGTTATTGGGGAAGTGAAACTTTGGAAAAAAGTAATCTATTGATATAAATTTGTTGCGTAACTGATAGGGTAATTAAGGGTTATTAAATTATCTCGGAAATAATTTTGTTAGTAGAATAGATTATTTATTTTATATATGATTTTTGATTTGATGGAACTAATTTTGTAATATATTTTTTCTGGTGTTAGCAAATATCTAATAGTTGTCACTTTTGTTATGGTTGGTTAATGTTCACATATTCTGCTTAATTTGTGCTTGTTTATTTGACTGATGTAGGCCCTTTCATAGTCCGTATAAAGTATTTCACATCATTTCGTGTGAGCAGTGATCTTGGACTGATAGGATAAAGCTGTTTCGTTGTTAATTATATAGACCATTACTGCCAAAATGATTTAATAACTAGAGTAAAACAGAAAGTTGACGCTATTTCTTGGAAATAAATGAGTTCATTTGTCAATATAGTTTTTATGTCCCATTACGCTAAATTTGGAATAAAAAGTTACTTGGGCCAAAATCTAAAGATTAGAGAAGATAAAGAATTAGCTTGCACTTTAGCTCCTCTAGCTTTATTATTATGGTGGTAAACGTGCACTATTTTGCGTACCAATCGTCATTGTTAATATTTTCCAAACGGTTTTCTGTTTGTTGTTCCTATTTACATAATTAATCAAGATGACTTTTCGGAAATCCCCAAATACTGTGACTATCACGTCTTCAACCAATAAGACGGTTTTTGCCTTGCTTAGAATGCTTTTGTCTCTCGTTATCCACTGTTGCTTGGTCTCTAGCATATAGTAATTCTATCTCTACGGCAACGAATAGTCGTAAGTAATCCGAATTACAGTTAAACATTGCAAACATTGCGTAATATATGCTTTCGTATTTGTTATTGATCAATAGTTATAGTTTCTACAACCGTCCTGTGTCAGAGATTTTGGTATTTTGAGATTTTTTATAACGGTATTGCAGAGTTGTCGGCTATACTTGTTTTAGCATTATATTGAATATAGGTTTGACCACATTTAAATAAATTTATTCATAAATAAATAATATTCAGATATGATCTAACACCTCATATACTTTATTTAATGTCTCGTTAATCTCGACAGCCTTTCATTTTTAAAAGAATATGTTTTTTGTTTTTTTTTTCTGGAAATTTCTGCAACTTCTATTTCAAATATGTGTGACCCCAATATTTTCAGAAATTTCATTTGCTTTTATTAATTACATTATCTGATATTTATTGACTGATAATGTGTATATTTATGTGTCCTATTATCTTACTATTTTCTTTTGCATCCTGTGGTACATGAGCTGGAATCGTTTGTCACATCTCTAAACACCAAATAAAACCAAATATATCTTAACGATTGTTGTGTGGTGTGCTCACATGTTTAATTACTACTGGTGAGTTCGATCTGGATCTCTACCGTAACAGCCATCACCATATGCTAGTACTAGTATATCTATGCCATGAGTTACAGCTTTCCTTCGAAATCCTAGAAATAGCACATGCAATTTCTAATTTACGATCACACCTTTGTGAATACTGGAAGCTGCAAGTGGCGTACAACCACTATTTTCTGGGATGCCTGCCTCAGTGGAAAAGTTTAACAAATTAACTTCAAAATTTGATGTTGGTTTGGCAATTACTAACAATAACCGAGGCTACTTAAACGTTTTGTGAATGTAGCAAAAATGATTTTAAAAAATATTGATAAATATTAAGTTTATGGTATATTTGATTACATATATTTCATATGAAACTAGAATAACGTAAAAAAATACTAGGATTATAATTAGTTCAGTTATGAACAATGATACCAACGAAGGCATCTTATTGGATAGGACACTGAATCTAAAATTTACATGATAATAAGAGTACAACAAAAAAAAACTATTATCAATTTCCAAAAATTTACGTGTATTAATATATAAATGTAAACAAAAATGATATAACGGAATTATATTTAGATGTACACAGACAATTCAAATATCAAGTCGATCTATGTAATTTGTAGATTATTTAATTTTCCACATATTATTCTAATTTTATCAGATTTTTTTATTATATTTACAGATTATTGTGAGTATAGACCATACCCTTACATGAATGTTATTTAAAATTTCCAAAGTTCTTTTTTAGTTTTACCTTAAAAGAATAAAAGCTTAAAAAAATTGTTGTAGAGCCATTAAGAGGCAGATAAATTTTGTTTTCATATAAATCAAACCAAAATTTAATATATATTTAGACCCATATCTACTCTATCATCCTCTTCATTGTATCCCTCTAATTTTGGATTATATCTAGACATATGTTTAAGAAATATATCTATCAAATTTAGTCTACGCTTTCCTAAAATTGTTGAAGTTAAAAAAAATTTAAGAACATTTGAATATCGTTATTCCTCTCTACTTTGACCATTTACAAACTTAGTTGCGGTATTGAGCTAACAAATGTGTGTGTGTGTGTGTGTGTGTGTGTGTGTGTATGTGCGCGCGCATTCTTGCATACACCAGCGTGTGTGGATACGTGTGTTGAATGAAATCTTGGGATATATTATTTGCACTTAATTATATTTGAACAATTTTATTTACAGGTAAAACTGCTCCATTTTAGAGATAATTCACTATTTTTCGGAATTGGTTTTGATTCCATTTTTAAAACAAGCTATTTATTCGCTCGGGACCTTAATCTGCCTACTTATTTTTGGTGTCTTGCTTTACTATTTATAGTATTGAAAGTGAATATTTAGCGGAAGATTAATGGGGTTCTTGCATTGATGATTTACTTCTAATCCTATAACACAAAAGAACAGTCATCTACAAATAATTATAGTCCTCCTCGAAAAGTAGGCAGATGGAGCTTCCGAGTGAAGACTTACCTTGTTTTAAAAATAGTATAAAAAAAATGTGAGAGAGGGAGGGAAGGGTAGGAAAGGGTGAGAGAGCGAAAGGGAGGGAAATATAGAAATAGAGGCTAAAAGGTAGAGATAGAGAGAGGCTGAAAGGTAGAGCGTGAGAGAGAGGGAGAGCCTAAAAGGTAGAGAGAAAGTTTTAAGGTGAGAGGGGGAGGGTATTTCTACGAAATCTACATAAAAGGCAATTCCTGGTAAATGGCGAATTTAAAAAGTTATTTTTAAGTTTGAACATTTTTATAATGTTAAATATTTAACATGTGAGCAGCTATTACCGATACTACACAAAATTTTTAGAGTACTGCTATTTATTGTCTTATATTTTTATCTTACTACCATTACGCTCGATTTTCTGAATGTTCATATATTGTGTTTTATTTATTTATTTAAACTAAAAATCCTTATACCGTTAGGTGTCGGATTATAACCCAGTTTACAGTACTTATAATATAATATCTAATATAACTTATAAATTTTATTTAACTTAATTAACATTTCTTAATTAATTTATTCCAAGCCTTTCTGTCTCTTGTCAGGTTCCTTACTTCTTTCCATTGTATGTTTCTATTTTCCGCTGCTAATTTTACCTGTTCCTCCCAATTCCTTCTTGGTCTACCTACTGCATCCTTCCCCCCCGTTCTTGCATCGTATACTCTTTTCGCTATCCTATTATCATCCATTCGGAACAGATGTCCCATCCAACCTAATTGCCTCTCTTCTACCAGTGTCAATATAGGTTTCACTTTCAGTTGTTCCGTTATATTTTCATTTCTCACTCTGTCCAGTCTTGTTATTCCTTTAATTTTCCTCAAATATCTCATTTTGATTGCTCTAATTTTACTCTCGTTTCTTCTGTTGATCGTTCAGGATTCACTGCCATAAATTAACGAAGGTCTTACTACTTTTTTGTATACTTACGATTTTATTTGTTCCGGAATTTCTTTTTTCTAAGGAACCTGTTTTTCAGTATGTTAAATATTTTCCCCACCTTACCTAATCTTTCCATTATTTCATTATCTATTTCTCCCTTGTTATCTATTATTGTACCTAAGTATTTGAAATTTTTTACTTGTTCTAGTGTTTGTCCTTCTATATTGATATTGTGTTGAGAGGCTGTCTTAACAATAATCATAGTTTTAGTTTTTTCTATATTTATTTCCATGTTTATTTTTCTGAGCTCGCGATGCTGGATATTTATATTTTCCTGAAGTTTTTCCGCTGATTCTGCTAGTAGCACCATATCATCAGCAAATAGTAATTCCTGTATTGTTATTATTTTTAATCTCCAACTTCCCACTTCCATATTATAGCATTCCTTTTTACAGATCTTCACTACATCGTCCATGAGTACTAAGAATAGGAGTGGACTAAGCACGCATCCCTGTTTCAGTCCTATTTTTGTTTCGAATTGTTCTGACTCGTTGTTGTGTGTCCTTACTTTATTTTTATTGCCTTTGTATAGTGTTTTGATGACATCTATCATGTTTTTACTTACTCATCTTCTTTCTAGACTTTCCCAAACATCCTTTCTCTTTACCCTGTCGAAGGCTTTTTTTAGGTCAATAAAGCAAATATGAATTTCCTTCTTTTTCCTTATCATTTTTCCCCTAATTGTCTGATTGTAAAAATTAAGTCCTGCGTGCTTCTACCTCTACGGAACCGATGTTGTGACTCCTCCAGCGAGTTTTCAATTTCTTCTCTCAGTCGCTTCTCTAAAATTCTACTTAATACTTTGCCGGGTATACTCGTTAGTGTAATACCCCTATAATTTGAGCATTATTTTATGTCTCCTTTTTTGTATAGGGGTAGTATTATTCCTATATTCCAGTCTGTGGGTATTACTTTTTGTACTATTATTTTATTTATTAAATCGTGGAATTCATCTACAGCTATCTCTCCCATATATCTCAACATCTCAGTTGTGATTTCATCTTCCCCTGGTGCTTTCCCTAGTTTGAGTTTCCTGACTGCTTCCATGATTTCTTCTTTTGAGATTCTTTGTATCTTCTGTGTATCCCCGTGTCCTGCCCTTATTTACTCTATCTCTTGTTCTACATTATTTCCTGCTTCGGTTAATTCTTCGAAGTATTCCTTCCATCTTTGCATTATTTCCTTCTCTTCAATTATCACTTTCCCGTTTTTGTCGTTTATATTTCTTAGTTGGGGTGGTTTCTTTTTTATATGCTTTAACGTATTATAGAATAGTTTTTGGTTCTCTAAATAGTTTTCTTTCATCCTGGTTCCGAACTCTTCCCATGCCTTTTTCTTCGTTTCTTTTATACTTTTGTTTGCTTCGGTTCTTGCTTTCTTGTTTATGTTATAGTTTTCCTCCGATCCAGTTATTATATACTTTTTCCATTTTTTCTTCTTTTCTTTGACTTTTTGTTTTATCTCGGTTGACCACCATCTACGTCCCTTCCTGTATGTATTCACAATTTTCTTTACTCCACAGCTAGTTCTTACTGCTTCTGGAATATTTTCATTAAAATGTCTCCATTTCCTTTCTATATCTTTACTCTCAATTTTATTTTGGGCAATTTTCTTATCTAGAATTTCTTGGAAATTTTTTTTGTATTTCAGTTAGTCTATAACTTTTGATTTTTTGTTTTACTATTATCTTCATTTTTATCTCTTGTTTATCTTTCACGTTTATCCAGAGTTCCATTTTTAGTAAATAATGGTCGCTTCCTATTTCAGCATTTCTTTTCACCCTCACATCCTTCACTCTCTGCCAATTTTCTGTATTTATAATAAAGTAATCAATAATTGACTTCTCGTTCCTGGAGCGGGCTTCCCTGATGTATTTGTGTATATCCTTGTGCATGAATTTCATGTTTGTAATTACCAAATCATTTCCTGCACATAGGTTTATTAGCCTTAAACCGTTGTCATTTTTAGTGTTTTCGCCCTCCTGCCACATGTGTCTTTCTATGCCTTCATTGTTATTGCCTACTCTGCCATTCATATCTACCATTACAATTACATTTCTTTCTCCTCTATCAATTTCCATTTGTAGTAATTCATAAAACTATTCTTTCACTTCCTTCCTCTCATTATCATTAGGTGCATATGCTACTATTATCGTCCACATTTCTCATTGTCTATTTTAATGGCTAGTGCCAGCAATCTTTCATTAATATATCTTTCTTTCTTAATATATAATATATTGTGTTTTACAACACATATTTAATTAAAATACAAAAAACATTTAGAATAAATTAATTTTAAATAAATTAAAATTAATATGTATAATGTAGTAAAATAAAAAGTTCGCATAAATAAGGTTTAGCTACATAAAAAAGGAAACAATTATTTTAAACTAAATGTATTATCAACTACTTTCTGTAAAAGATATCAAGTCCAATTATGCAATTTAAAAGCATTACCTGAATAACTTACTGTAGAAAAAACTATATAAAATTACGTTTACAAGAGAGACTAAATCTAATTTATTTAAAATGTACGTTGTTTGTGTCCCCAAGTGTGACTTTACATTGGACTTTTAAATGTCTGTTATAAAAAGTACTAGGTGTCACACCAACGTATTTTTACATCATATAAATTTCAGGAACAGTTTTCTTTGATCTTTTCAGAAAGCTTATACTACTTTTTAACACAAAAGAAATTTTCTTATTAATTTTTTTAAGCATAATCCTTTTACTAGATTGTTTATGTTTTTAGCGTTTTTGCACTATCCTGCAGTTTCATATTTTGTTTTGCATTTTGTGATTTTTAATTTTCATTTTCACTTTACCTTTTTTAATTTGAAATATATTTTTATATTTTAGATGCAGGCAATTATATCTTTAATTTACTTCAATATTTAAAAATATTTACAATGAATGTTTAAATCTAATGTATTTGAGATAACCATTTTTAATATTTTTCAATTCAGTATTTTCATTGTTACAAAAGAAAGTAGGAATGAACATACGCATAAATGAAAATGTAATTCCTTTAGTCACTGACTTTTATAAATACAGAAACAATTACAACATGTAACACACTGCAAGGGAAAAATATATAAGATAAAACGAATGGTAATTAAAATATAAATACAATGGAGATGCAAAAATATGAAATAACACACAATAGGTATCAAAGAAAAGTATTGGGAGTGGTAATAACATATTTAGACATTATTATTAAATTCAGTAAAATAGACAAGAATGCTGAAAACAATAAACAAAATAATTAATATGTATGCACTATTCTTTAAAAGAACATACAAAAAACACATATATTAAAAATGACTTCATAAAAAATACCAATATTAATTTACTTAAGTTTTTTCTTTTGTTTGTTTATTATGCAATCTGTTACAAAATTAACAATATGCATTTATGTGGATTGACAACATTAACGTGAAAAGAGATATGCTCCAATGAACAATAATCTCTATGTGTAAATTAATTTAAATTTGTTTGTAAACTTAACTAAACTCTAAAATAGGATATTTATCGGTCATGAACTAAATCGAGTGGCGTTTTAGACTTAAGTCTCTTTGTCTGTTCACTGTTATCAAGCAAATTTACTGCCAGTACATTTGGATGATTTTCCAATCGTTGAATGTATTTAACACTGCAGTGTACAATCGTTTCACTTACTGTCAGCACTTGCAGATCATTGTAGATGTCTTTATTTGTTACAAACCATGGGGCCTCTACAAGAGCACGCAGCACTTTATACTGGAATCTCTCGATGATGGCGATGTTCGATTTCGATGCTGTTCCCCAAAGCTGTAGCCCATATGTCTATACTGGCCTGAAGATGACATTGTATGCAAGTAATTTGTTTTGAAGTGTAAGTTGAGACTGTCGTCCCAGCAGCCAATAATGGTTTCGGAATTTAGTACCTAGTTGTTTGTGTTTTTCTCCAAATATGTGTATGCCAGGTCAATCCCTTGTCTAAGTGTATACCGAGGTATTTTACACTGTCTGTGGTAGGTATAAACTGATTTCCTATCATTACTTGTGGTGAAGCGCCTCGGCATTTAGTGAAGACAATGTGGTTGGACTTAGCCTCGTTTATTTTAATCCTCCACTTCTGGGTCCATTTATGGATTTCATTAATACTGTTTTGTAGTATGTTGCTTGCTTCAATTGGACTTTTATGTACAGCTAATATGGCAGTATCGTCTGCGAATGTGGTTGTGAGCGCTTCGTTATTGGTTGGAAGATCAGCAGTGAATAAGAGGTACAATAAAGGACCCAGTATACTACCTTGTGGCACGCCAGACGTTATTGGGTGCAGTGTTGTTATTTCACTTTCATATCTAACTCGGAAGTACCTGTCAGTTAGATATGATTTAAGGAAGATGTAGAATTTTTCTGGAAGTATCTTTCTGAGCTTCTAGAGAAGTCTTTGGTGCCATACCCGATCGAAAGCCTGGCTAATGTCCAAGAATACTGCGGCGCAATAATTTTTATTTTCCAACGTCTTGTTAATGGCATCGACTACACGATGCACCTGTTCAATTGTAGAATGTTGCTGTCTAAATCCGAATTGGTGATCAGGTATCAGGTTTCTCTCTGCGACTATCTTATTTAACCTTTTGGCTAACAGTTTTTCAACAATTTTAGATAAAACTGGCAACAAGCTAATCGGCCTATAAGATGAAGGCTCCTGTGGTGGTTTGCCGGGTTTTTTAATTAATATTATTTCTGCTGTCTTCCATTGGGCTGGGAAATATTGTAGTCTGAAAACAGCGTTTATGAGCTGTGTTAGCATAATTATACCCTTGCGAGGAAGCTCCTTAATTTACCCGTTATCGAGTCGTAACCGGGGGCCTTCTTAGGATTCAGATCGTGCAGAATTACATCCTTTACTTCTTTTCGTGTTGCTAAAGGTACATGTTCGCTATGTTGTTCAGGCTCTTCTAGGAATCTTTGAATTTCGTTATCATCGACATCGTCAATCTTTGGTAATGGTTTAAATACGTTTTCTAGATACCCGGCAAAAGTTTCAGCCTTTTTCTTGTCTGTTTTCGCCCAGCCGTTGTTTGGTATTCTGATGGGTGGTATATGTTCTCTTGGTTGTTTTAATTTTTTTGTTGCTTTCCACAGAGCATATTTAGTGTCAACTGTTGGTGTTAGCCTTTCCAAGCATTCTTGGAATGATCTGTTCTTGAGTTCTTTTAACAACTCCTTCAATTGTCTTGCATCACGATTAAAATTTGTTTTATCTTGTGGGTGTCCTTATAATTGCCAAATCTGTCGAAGTCGTCTTTTTTCTAGTATTTTTTGGCGGATGTGTATTGGACAATCAACTGTTTTTGATTTAGATTTATTTTGCACCGGTGTTGCTTCCCATGTCATTATTATTTGATAATAATAGCAGTAAAGAAATTATTCAAAAAATAATAAAAATAAAAAATAGATTGGTAGAAGCGAAAATATAAGACTCACGATTAATGAATTATAAATTAATTATAACAGAAATAGAGAAAACATCACTTCTATTAGGATTAGGCGTTTTCTGGCTAAAAGAGGAGAGTAAAAAAAAAGGAAGAGGGTTGTAATAATTAAAAGGGGGTAATTAATTCTCTTATGTACGTACTAATTTGTGGTTAATGTAGAATTACATTTCTTATAGCTTAATAACTTTGCAACGTTTGTATTTTAAATTACTAAATCTGATTTAGATACTCATTTGTATGGAATGCAATTTAAATAAATTAATTAATCTATGATTTAACGTTATATTTTATACTACAGTCAAATGCAGTTTAAAACTGGCATATTCTATCGATGTAATTGATATTAAAAATTAATATTACTAAAATGCAACGACGTTGTAGCTAAATCTTTAGATTTACATTTGTTAGTAAACAAATTATTTTTTAATGGCATTTTATTTAAAACAGCGTTTAAAATTATTTTTTCGAGCATGTTTTGTTTTACAAATAATTAATGTTTTCTCAATTTTAAATCGCTACAATATGTTTGTTTGGATTGAATTTGAATAAAATTAAAGAGAACTTATTCGCAATATAACGTACGCCCAAGAAGGTGCAATTCAAAACACGTTTAGGTTTGTTATTTGACGTTATAGAGGACACAACCATTACATAATTGCGTTAGTTTCGTCAAAAGGTTTATTTAAAAACTTTAAACGACATACTGCTGAATTGAGTTGATTACGCCAGAAGTTTTCCTTCGAAGTCGTTTCATAGCGCGTGTGCTTGAACGATCGCAACGTTTGATGTAAAATTTTAAAGAACATATGAGAAATATCGGGAACAATTTTTTTACGGAGCAAAGTTATAACTTTACAAATTGAGATGTATCTAAAAGATGGCGGAACGGGGGCACGCTGAATAGGAGTATTGTAAAAAGCGCGCGCATTATAAGGCGGCAGGTCTGAAGGCGATTCATTAAAGATTTTTGTTTAGGTAAAGTCTAAGCGTGGATGAAAGCTAAAGAGGTATTAGATGTTCAAATTAAACGAACTGGAAGTATTGATGGCGCGCCCCCAAGATTAGTGTCCACACTTAGAGATAATCCCACTCTCTGTAGCGCTACAACCAAAGCTTTTCAGAAGGTTGTGCGCTTTGGATTAGGCGGATAAAGCTGTTTCTTTATAAATCCGGTAGCTGTAATTTTTCATATTAGGGTGTAGAAGCTTGGGAACAAATGTACAGATTTAGGCGAGCCTCGCTGGCGACTATAGCAATAGATGGGTTGTTTAGTATTGACAGAGCTTAACTTATGATATTATATCTATCCCTAGCCAAATATGAAAGTATTTTGAGTTTTGCTAAATGTGACGTAACATTTGCAATTTTGCTAAACTTAATATTTGTATTCCGAATGTGAACACGTCAGATAGGTCTGCGAATCGTGCAGATGCATATTCAGAGTATTCTTAGCAACCTTCATATTTTTTACTGTAACGCTCGTAACAGTTTTCAGATTTAAACAGAGGCGCCCGTTATAAAAAGTAGCACGAAACTTTAACGAGTTCAGCTTTTATAAACAAGATGTTCCCCGGTGACCACTTAAAATAACTTGTGTACGTGCAGCATTTATAGTTTCTTTTAAGCTACAGGTATTACTTTTAAAATGTTTCGAATTTTTTTCTTTTCTTGGCGCTATGTATATTTGCGCAGCTTTTTTGCAAACGTCCGTGCCGATTTTGAGCGCTAACGTTAAACTGAAAACCAAATTTAAGTTTTTACTTTGTCATAGTCGTCGCGCAGCAAATAAACTTTAATTAACAATGGCATTTGTCAAACCATGCAGGTTTGTTTGAGCTAGAAACTGGCATAGTGGTTTCTGATTACAAAGAGCGTGTGTCTGTAATTAATTTTTATTCAACAAGACGGCTCTAATCACTACCCATTGTCCTTCCTGCGGAGTAAATTAATCAAAGCAGAGAAAACATTAATCTACGTCTCTTATAGTCGTTGCTATTGGTATAGAATCCAAATAATTATTTTAGCTTGCTTCTGCGTCATTTGGAATTTTGCAGGAAATGAGTGATTTCCAATAGCTAATTAAATTAGTGACTCCGAGCTACTTATATGTAGAAATCATTGTAAGGGGTTTTTACAAATGTAGAGAATCAGGTGAATAAATAAGGTAGCATTAAACAGCTATATTGTGGAACAGCAAATCATTTATAAATGTCTACACTGAAAATCTGAGTAGTTTACTACAGTAGCCATCGTAATATTGTAAAAGCAATCGTTATATAACGATTAATCTTCCTTATTATTACTGACGTCAACGGTTTGCAGTTGAGACTTAGGTATCCCTGGAAAGCCTATCATCAACGAGCAGATGCTGGGCTCTTTGAGCACGCAGATACATTTCGGATAAATCACTGCATTCAATTTGAGGTGCATGACGAAAAAGGCTGCCCGCTAATTAAACCGTCCGAGCATCGCGCAGTCGTAACTTACGACCTAAAGGGAACTGATTATTTACCAACCTTAGGCGTTTTTATTACACTAACACGGTGCGCTTTCTGAAGGCAAAACAACAACTGTTAAATTTAAGTCGAAAGCATTTGCATAACCGGCCGAGCTACAACGCTCGCATAGCAATAAATTAATGTTGTAACTTCAAAGAATTCCAGAATTATTTGTATTAGGTCGTCTTTTAGCCGTGATATATTGGTGTTGTTATGCTTACCTCCCGCAAATTCAAAATTGATATTACGAATTGGTTATGTAAATATCCACAGTACAGAATGAAGTGTTCTTTAACAATACCGATATATGGCTTATTTAATACCATGCATTTCTTTGTATTACTATTATGTACGTCTGTTTGCACTAAAATAGATTTTGAAATGTTTTTAAAAATTTAGTTACAGTACCGCCATGACATTTTTTACCTTTGTTTTTTTATATAGTAAAATTTTCTGCTTATTATTAAAATAATTAGAATGTATTTGCTCTATTTTAAGCAATAACTGAGAAATGTATGTTCAAGTATATCTGAAAGATGTAGAAATCTTTTTTTTCCTACATCAAGATGCTGTCTAATTTACGACATATGTAACGAGAGCACTTACGCTAAGTATTCAAGTTTTTTATGTAAATTTGTTTTTACATGTTATGCATTCAGTGCTTTGATACTTGTGCAACAAACTTGCATATTTGTTCCTTACATAATATTCTTGTGCCATTAGATCCAAATTAATTAAACAAACAATTACAAGTTGTATAAAATCCTTATATTCATAACTTTGAAATCAAAATTTTTAGCTTTTAAACAATATATTTGTAGGAAATTGATAATTATTTTTTGTAAGCCACATTCTACATAAGATTTAAATGTTTTGGGATGTAAATGTGCCACTTGTGAGTTTCAATTCCTTGTTAATTACGTGTAATATTTCGAGAATTTTATGACACTCTATAGTAAGAGTGTTGCTATAGAGTAATGTAAATTGAACTTTAAAACTTATGTTGCGTTTTATAACCGTTAAAAGTTTGGATTTGTACAGTTGGTACCTAAACATATGGCAAATTCCACTAAACACCACCAGAAATGCCGTACATTTATGAACTGGATTTTAGAGAGCACAGCAGTTTTTTTTTATTCCATATAAATCAGTAATCAAAATACAATGTAATCAACTTAAAATGTATTAGTTAAATATCTTGCAATATGGTTTGATGAGATCCCTTTTAGCAAAGAGAACTCCAAAAACCAAATTATAAGTTTACTGGCCATTTCCATTTTAGTCATTTTATTACATCATTTTATAACAGATGATTTAATAGGTTTCAAGCTTCTTGTGGTAACTAATGCTTCTTTTATTGATGACTTTTCTTGAAGTGGGGATTTTTAAGTCATTTGTGACATATCAGGAGCTATTAGTAATGGCACTTAATATTTTTTGATACAGGGTGGTATCCAAAAGTAGTAGGACTGATTTAAAAAAAATTATTGAACATTTTGGTACAACGACTTAATACTCTTCAAAATAGGCCCCTTGGGCATCCACATACTTCTGGTAGCGAGCCTTCCAGGTCGCGAAGGCCTTCTGGAAGTCGACCTCCGGGATGCTGTTCAGCGCCCTCGTCGTTGCCGCTTGAACTGCTTCCACCGAGTCGAAACGATGCCCTTTGAGCTGCCTGTTGATCCGGGGGAACAGGAAGAAGTCCGGTGATACCACATCAGGGCTGTAGGGTGGGTGAGGCAACGTGGAAACGCCGAATTTGGCCAGGAGATCTCTCACAATCCACGCGCCGTGGCACGGCGCGTTGTCATGGTGGAGCTTCCACTTCCCCACCAGGTCTGGTCGCACGCGTGTGATCCGATTTCGCAGCCGTGTGAGTACTTCCACGTAAAATCTTGCATTTACTGTCTGTCCAGGAGGTACAAACTCTTTATGGACAATGCCACGACGGTCAAAAAATGCAATCAACATCTATTTTACTTTCGATTTCGACATTCTGGCCTTCTTTTTACGGGGTGATTGTGCGGTGTGCCACTCTTCGCTCTGACGTTTTGTTTCCGGGTCGTATTTGTAGCAAAACTTGATGGTGTACCGCTGTTCCAAATTTCGCTCCATCGCAATTGACGACAAAGCGTCACAACAGTGGTCCACACTCAACTAACGCACGCAAGCGACTGCCGCAGATCGAAACCTGTTCCCAAGGCTCCCCTCCATAACATCCGGCCTTGCAGACCCCCCTCCATCGCTCCGCGCGCGCGGAAAAAAACAGTCCTACTACTTCTGGATACAACCCTGTATCTTTGGATTTACTAGCACATTACTATTATTTAAATCCATAGCTCTATATAGGAATAATAATGATTTTATAAAACAGAAGTTTATTTTTTCCAATGACAGATGAGACTTTTCTCCTAATAATCAATACATTTCTTTTGTTTCATATCCATTTGTCTTCTTCTTGGTAATGAATTGTTTCCAATTTAGTTTGTTATCTTGATATAGATCCAAATATTTCACCAAGGCTGTTTTCGGAATTTCTATGTCGTTTATGTAAATCTATGGTCATGGTTTCTTAGCGTAAAAGTTAGATGGGACGATATTGTTAATTTATTTTAATTCTTCTTTTCTGAGCGTGTCAGATATTGTTGAAGGAATGATGAAGCCTAGATGATATTTGCATGTGAAGTAAGGATTGTCGTATCATCTGCCAAAGTTTCTACCACGATATTATCGATCGTTTGGCGCTGTCAATTTCGTCCTCAAAAAGTAAGGGTATGTGATTCCTCTAACTCACGGTGCGTACCAAACAGTGCAAAAAACAGCACTTTGATTTTCACTACCCCAAACGCGACAATTTTTACGATTCACAAACCCATTGTGAGCTTTCTAGCCTAATATGATTTTTTTGCAAAATTAACATCAACGCTAAAACCCAGCTTACAAATATGTGACGTTGGACTTTGTCATATAATTAGATACAAATTGAACAAATGTGCACTCCCAACGTTTACAGAACACAAATAGTTTGTCGACGCTGTTCATTCTCCAGATTTCTTTTCTATTGCATTCGATCTTGCCAATCTTTATCCTGGATGTTTCTTGCACTCATTGCTTTTCTGATACTTGCTCCTCAAGATGTTCTAGAGTTTTCTCTCTTTCTGTTTTCGAGGGGTCTCCACTTCCATGCTGCCTCTGGTAATCTCTCCTTCCCCATTTTCATCATGTGTCCACACTAATTGTTTCTTCGCCACTTCTTCTATTACGACAAGTTTTAGCCCTGTTGTTTAACATATTGTTTAACGGTATCCCCATGCCGCATCCTTGCGTTTACACTGCCTTAAGGTATTAGGCCAGTCGCTGTGTAATTTTGGATGGTTTTTTGTTTGGGGGTGATATTTTAAAGTGAGATGCGGCCGAGATATTAATATAAACGTGTTTGAGCCTCTCCTGGGTCCAATTTTGGGTCTTTCGGAGAAAACTTTGAATTTTTGAAAACCAGATATATTCTTAGCTCATTTTAAAAAAAATTGGTAACGATTTGAACAAATGAAAAGTGTTAATTTTACTTTGGAGAAAACGACTTTATGGTCGATAACAGCGTGCGATATATGAATCCAATTTAAACTTGTTTTTTGAAAATTCGTTAAACTGACATTCATTCATAGAAAAATACAAAAATTTCTTATTTTCTATTTTCTATGTATGAATGTCAATTTAATGAATTTTCAAAAAAAAGTTTATATTAATATATCGGCCGGATCTCAACCAAAATAGGTCTGCTTGGGCTCAAAATTTTCGTCATAAAAAATTCTACTAGCTCTGATAACTTCTTTTTTTACATGTATCCTAACCTAAAAATTTATTAATTTTTTCAAGGTTAGAAAATTTTAACATGGTGCCAAATTGCCGCATTCGGACCAAAGCGCTTGAGTTTGAAACCCAAGGTGGAAAATTACAATATATCGAATGCTTTTGGTTTTGGGTAAAAAAAAATCAAAATTCGGCTTGTAATCGCAATTTTACGGTTTTTTGAAAATGGCCGATTGTAGCGCCCCCTTATGAGATATCTCAAACATTCAAAAAGGACATAAAAACAGATAGAAAATACTAATTTTTTTTGGCATTTACAATTTTTTGAACTTAATACTCAGGTCATAATAATTTTTTTAATTTAAAAAAAAACGTTCAAAATGGGTCTTCAGCTAGCTGACCCAAGACATTTTTTTCCAGCGGGTCTCAATCGACGCGTTTTAATAATACCTACAACTTTTATAACGAGTACTTACTTCGTATAAGCCATATTTTTCTTATAAAACCCGAAAAACCAAAAAAACGGCTTTTTGGACTTTAAAAAATGCCCATATTTTGAAGCGCAGCGGCTCAAGACAAATTTGCCTATCAGATTCGTGACCAGCGCCCCAAAAAACATAGGAATTCACTTTAAAATACCACTCCCAAAAAAAAAAACATTTTTGATCATTTTTCACGTCACAGCGACTGGCCTATATATTCTATATAAATCTTAAAATGGGTTCGCAATAGGCAACAACCCTGTTGTTGTTCTATCAGTTGCATTAACACTTTTTCATAAAGCCGACTGAACTGTTATATCTCTGTTGTTTTGCCACTTGTTTCCATTTTGTTGGTACTGTTTGTGTCGCAATGCACAGGTTACATATTTTAATTTGTCTGTGTCATTTTTAATTAACTCTTCTGTTATGTTTCTGGACCATTTGCATTATTGTTCTTCATTCTTCTGAGAATTCCTGTATGTAGTTGCTTTCTCTACAGAGTCTCCTTTTATTTACTTCCCTCTATTTGTGTGTGTTGTAATTATTTTTCTGTATTCTGTTAACATTTTCTTATAAAATTCTTCCCATTCTTCTGGCGTATCAGTTCTATATTCAATGTCTTTTTGTCGGACCTAATTTTATTTCAAATTTCACAGTGAATATCTCTTCCCTTCTCTGTATCGCTCAATATTCCTACATTTTCTGTTGTATGTTTTTCTTTTCTTATCTGAACTTACTTAATACCATATTTCTCGTTTTCATATATTCTATTTTATCTTCTTATTTTAGAGTTTGTTACCTTAAATATGCTTCCTTTTTGTGTTGTTTTATATTCTATTTTTTATTTTACAAAATGTTGCTTGTTTAATTTTTTTCCTAGCGCTTCATATGCCGCTTGGTGTATTTGCTTGATGTTCTCATATAACGCCTCTATTTCAACCTTTGTTGATATAGATACTAAATACGTTTATCTTTTAAAGTGTCTATATTACACCTAATCTCTTCAATCTTTCTAGCGGTCCTTGATGTTTATCGATTTGTGCTATTTGGGATGCTGAATTAATAAAAGAAAAATGTAACTTTGATATTACCATACACGGATTTAAGCCAAATTCTATTCCTCTAAATACTCGAGTATCCACTACTCTACTTGTAAATGTTTGTTTGATAATTGTACAATCTGTTACTGTTTTTAGTGGTTTGTTTGGTTAGATCCGCGTGTATATGTATAGCTTTATGTTTGTACAATCCATTTATTATTTTAAGCTATTTTGGGCATAGAAATCGAGCAGTCTTTCTCCACTATCATTTCTAAAATTTTGTAAAAGTTTGCACTCTTTCCAACTCGGGCATTAAAATCTCCTAACATGGCTGTTTCTCTATTGTCTTCAATGTTTTCCCCAACCGATTGCATATTCTCACATAAATAGCTATAACAGCTATTCTTTTTCCACCATGTTCATATGCATTTTCATTGTTTAGTCGTTTATACTTTCGAAGTTAACACTGTGTCTCTTGTGTTTTTTCTTAATTAGCAATGCAACACCTCTTCTTGTCCCTTTTTCTTTTGGCACTCCACTATGTATCAATTTCTTTGCATCCCCATCTTTTCTTTTTCGTTTCTGTTAACGCTATAATATCAATATTTATTTTTACTTCCGTTGTTATGTCAGCCATTTTTGATCTGATGCCTTGTACGTTCCACATCGTCATTCTCATATTTTTCAGATGTCTTTCCTTAGATAGATTATTGTCCACAACTGGAAACCGTATATGGAATTTCATACAAAACAGGCTTAGCACCAACTTCTGTGTTGCGAAGCATTTTGTATCGCCCACTTTAAACACAAACTTAAAGGCAAGCGAATCAGAATAGTTTTGAAGCAAAAGCCAACAGAAAATTTTGTATCAATCGGAACATATTTAAATACTCGGATCGTGAGCCCAAAAAAATTGTTAGGGTGGACTAGAATTTGAAACCGAAAGTAGAGCCCGAGTTAATTAGAGGTAACATTTAACTCTAAAACATACAAACAATAATAAGGTCAATACGACCCTGCTCAGTATTTAGCAAAGTAAAATTCCTACACAGTATTCGGTATCGGTCTGGGGCTTACACTAGCTCAATATAAATTACACAACTTGCTGATGTCAGTGGTTCGTGTAGATCGAATTGCTAATTGTACTGCAACAGGATTAAATTCAGGTATATAAATTTTTATATCTCTACGAAATTACGTAATGCATTTTTTTAATTTGCCATTATCTGAGATGAAATTATATAAAATAAGACGCAACTACTTCCAAATACGTTGATAAAAAACACTATTTATGTTAGTGGAAATATCAACATATGTTATACAATATAAACCAATCGTTCTTTTAAATAAATCACAGATTTATCAGAATTAGTATGAAAGAACTTTGGTTCTCCGATGGTAGAGAAGTTTTTCGTTGTCACCGGTTTCAGACATTTCAATTTGTTTTTGCAATATTAATATTTAACGACAGATGCCTAATTCCAAACAAACAAATGCTATTTGTGCTTAGATTCTACCGAAGCGTTGTAGCCCTGCAAGTAAAATATTATTTTTTTTTAAATTTATTATTAAAAATTTACAATTTGTCTTCTAGAGTCATTCAACTAAATATTATACAGTATACATAAAATAACAACGAACCAATGAGTACTTCCACTAACAAAACAATTTATGTTGACCTAACTTAACAATAATAATAAACGTCGGTACGTAATTACTTGATAAGTCAGAGGACTTAAATCTTTTAAGTCTAGATTGATAATCGTGATTTTCTAGTAGAGATACCACTAGCATATTTAAATGGGTACCGAGTCGATCTCAATAACCAACACTGTATCTTTGAATTTATTCAGTAAGTGACGAAATATTTAAGTCTCGCTAAATAACATAAATTGGAATAAACCAAAGAACATTTAACATAGGCCTTGATATTTTAAACTATAATCGTCTTAAAATATCTATATTTGAGTTACTAGCTGTGCCCCAGGTTTGTAAGCCATATGTCCAGATTGGTTTGATAATGGGCTCGTATAGTAAAATTTTACTTTCCGTAGATAGCTACGACTTTCTTCGTAGGAGCGATTACATTTTCTGTTCAGGTATAGTATCATATCATTCGTTGCCATATTTGTATTAAGTAATATAGGTAGACAGGTACCCCTTCTTGGAGTAAGTCACGATTTGTCTTTATGTGTTATTTGTTAGTCCAGGTTTCAAATTTTTGTAAATGACCTTGGAGATGTTGAGAGGCTATACTGGGGCCGTCGGCGAATGTGACAATCGTAGTTCTTGTTGTAAAGGGTAAATCTGCAGCATAAAAAAGGTACAAAAGTGGGTCTAACACCCTCTCCTAAGGAACTCCAGCGCCAATGAGAAACAAGGATGTGTAACTATCTCAGCACCTCACAAAAAAAATGTGTGTTAGTTATATATGACCTTAGTATTTCATAGCAATCTGACGGCGGTACATTCTTGATTTTAAATAGTAGACCATACTTTGTCGAATGCTTGTGTGATATCCAAAAAGACAGCCGAATGGTAGCGTTTGCAGTACGCTAATTGGTCTAAATGAAGTTACATCTGTAATTAGTGGCCTTGCTCTTAAAACAGCATTTTTTAAGTAGATGAGAAACCTGAAACCCTTTTTTAGCAATTTTCGCAATACTTTAGCCGTAAGTAAGTCATAACTGAGTGATTTGCGGGGATTTAGATCTATAATTATAGCCTTGACCACGTTGACCCTGAAGTTATTAATTGGTAAGCAAATTTGGAAAGGAGGTTCAAGAAATTGAGGATTTTTTCTCTCCTTCTCTTGTTGCCTAAAATAAAATAGGCGAAATACAGATTCCAAATATTTTGCAGAAGCAAGAGCTTTTTCCGGGTTACTTTTCGCCCAAGTGTTACTTCCAAGATGCAGGAGCATTATGTTGTTTCGTGGTTGTTTTAGCTTCTTGGTCACTTTCCAAAGAGAGTAATCGCTGGCTTCCGTTCGTGACAAATTGTTCTGATAATTTTGCACTGATGTGTTTTTGATATCGGAGAGAAGTTTCTTGAACCCTACAATCGCGTGAATGAATATTCGCTTATCATTGGAATGCTTTATTGTTTGTCGATTTTTGCGTAACTTACATTTTCAACAATTTTTGTCTTATCAATAAGAGGACAGTCGGTGCTTTTCTCGGCGTATGAAGGTGTTGCCAACCATTCGGCTGGTTGGATAGATTTATTAAATATTTTAACGGTGAAGATTAATTGCTCATTTGATTTTAAAAATATATCAAGCGGTAAACGCATTTTAACTGTCGTTTTGAAGAGATTCGAGTTCGTTTGTTTATTGCAAAGGTAAGGAGGCTTTATTTCGAACATTATGTAGATTTTTACGCTCACAATAATTGGCGAGTGGTCAGCTAAAATATCGAGACAAAATGATGCTTTAAAACAATTTGGGTTAATGTCTTTTACAATGGCACAAGTCGAGTAAATCTGGTATTTTTGCCATGTCTGATGGACAGTATGTTGCTTTATCTATGGATATATAGTGCAACCTATTATTGGTTATTGCTTTTAGTGATAGTAAGTCGCAAACCCTACTAAACATGTTTTGTATTGTAGTCACAGCCAGAGATAAATGTGTTACCCAAGATTTGAAAATAATGTTCATAGTGTTCTAAGTGATTGTTGTATTCAGGTGGATAGCAATCGTTGGGATCATTTATGTTCCTTTCTAATCTTTGGCTGCTATGGCAGTGGATTGAGGACATTCCGAGTTGTATTTTGGAGTTTCAGCATGAGCTCCGCCATCTAGGTGCCGTATATCGAATATTTTGAGATTTTTAGGTAAGTTTGGTTTGTATCATGTGACTCAAATATAAGCACGCTTGTCTTAGTGTTGTGTTAGTCCATTAGCATTTCATATTGCTAATTTAAGGTGCTATTTTAGTTTAGGAACGACGATAGTCATAAAAGTTACCGTATTGCCCATGTTTGCATTAAGTTTTTTAAGATGTCTTTAAGTTCAGATAACCCACTTGATTATATAAATATAAATTGTATGCTTCTTAGCGGGGAAAACAGTTTTTGCTGTAATTCCTGGTAACCAAGACATTTCTTATAATTTGAAATTAATACATTTAACAGCAGGGATTCTTTCTTTTTGTTGGTATTGGGTAGTTGAATGGTTGCCGGTGCATTTAACACAAGGGAGGTTTTGTTACCAATGTTTTTAGTATGCCCAAATATTTTGCATTTTGAGGTAGTTTGCGCTTTACTATTACAGGTTCGAACATTACCACATAAAGTGCCAATCTATTTTTGTTGTGCACTTCTTTGTTGTTTTCAGCCGCTTTAAATTCTACAATAAACGGTGGTAAGGCGATTTTATGCTTTTTTGTCTAATAATTGCAATATTAGTAACCAAATATCCGTGTGTTTTTAGCTCTTCTTTCAATTCTTCTAAGTTAGAGGATGGGTGTATATTTTTCAAAACTACCCTGAAGCTTTTGTTTCTGCTGGTAAGTGCGATATTCTGTATTTCTTTCCATTGAAAGAACACGAAAGCAGTGTACTTTTCAAAGGTTTTTGGTAATAATTTTACTTCATCTTTATTTAAAATTTTTAGGATGTATTCATTTTTTGCTATAGCTTCTAGTAAACGCCCTTTGCGGTTTAATTGCTTTAACACCGGATGTATATACAGGACGCCCTTTCATCTGTTCATTTATTTTTTGCTTGGTTGTAGAATTTAACTAATATTCCAAATGTTTGCATTGTTGTTGTAATCTGTTGTTATGTTTACGCCCTCGTTTTTTTATTTTCAACTATTTGCCAATCAAAGTCCGAAGAAGATTGTGTGGTAACAGGCTGATATAAGAATGCATTATGTTGATACACCGCACTTACTGCTGGAGTTTGTAAAATATTATTTATAGTAACATTCAATGGTGGATTATATATTGGAGCATGAGGATAGTTTTGCACATATTGCATTTGGTGATTTTGATAAAATTATATGGAGCGTTTTGCAACGGCATAGGCGCAATTTAATTTTGATAGAAACCCATGTTTGTTTGGGTTACTTACTGTAGTTGTAAGCAAGCCGATGTTAAACAAAAACAACACTTGACTCACAAATTACACAATAATTTGTAAATACCGCATATACACTTGGAGAACAACTTATATCTCGAAAATCAAATGACAAGTGTTCTAGAAATAAACGCTTTTCTTCGCAAAACAGCAACTATGGCGGCAGAAGATGCAGTAAGGAGCTGCAAGCTTTACTTTCGACAAAGTACTATCAGGCGATACTGATATTATAAGAAGCCAACACCGCAGATAAAATATCTATAACCCACACCGCGATTATGATTTTCTTCTCAATATTGCGAATATAAATGCTTAACTTGTTTACCAAGCTATAAAAACAAAAAAATGGAGTCACATAGAATATTTATGACGGTCATAACTGAAAATTTGACCACGAGCAATGAATCTTCGGAGAACTTTAAAAATTAAAACCCTAAACCTATTGTATATATTAGGTAGGATTCGAGACTGTTTAGGCTGGGGGCAAATAAATTAGATGAACGGATATATTAAATATAATGCATTAAATGATTTTAATTACTGAAAATAAACAAAATTAACTAGTCCAGATACAATTATTTGTAATTTTATCAGTCCGCGTCGAAAAAAGATCAAGAAATACGGTTTGACTTCCCCACTTTTAATGACACTCTCCTAACCACTTTTATTTTATTTGTACTTTAACGATTTTTGTCAATTTTTTTTTTATCTGAAACCTTATCTATTTTCTTACGTTTTTTATGCCATTTTAATTGCCATCGATTTATTTAAGTTTAAATATACTTGTTTTATTTACTAGGAAGTTGTACTCTAATTTTAATTTTTTTTCTTAGTAAAATTGCTTTGCTCTTTATTTGGCGTTTCTTAGTGTTGCGAAATTTGCAATGCCATGAAGGGATAACTCATTTATCCTAAAAATTTTCAAATTTGTAACTACTTTAGATTGAAGCAATTAAAAATTCAAAAATGACGTTTTATTTATAATTAACAGCACTTGCAGGTTTTTAAGAAACTAATCATATATTAAAGGCATTGACTTAAAAATGTTTTGGTTAGCATATGGGAGAATTATGATTTTATTCAGAACTAATACGTTCCTAAAGCTAATTCTCCGACGTGCCTGGATCTACGTCTTAGGATAGTTTTTGACCAATAATGCGCTATACTTTTTCATTGTCTGATAAGTCTAGTGATTTTTCAAACTGATGAAGTGGCAACATATTACTTGTGCTCACAAGCTAACACTACGCAAAGTTTTGTGTTGTATCTTTGAAAGACGCTCCTGGAATAATTTCGAAGAAAAAGTAACTTTAGACTTCAGAATATTTAAAATGTTATCCTAATAATTTATAGTCATCCTGGATTACAATAAGGGTAATTTTAAATTAAATAAAATAGTGCATCCAACTATTAGTTGTTGCTAATTGTATGTTTCTCAACAAATGTGAAATTGATTTTTTCTTTCTATCTCAAAAAGGTACAGTTGAATGAGATATAATGTTGAAACAAAACTTTTGGCAATGCCATATTGTTTTACTGAATGTTTTGAACACGAGTTTGCATCAGTACGCACGCTTTTTGTTCAGGTGTGTGATTGCATAATATTTTATTGAATTAACTACACGTGCCCATTATTATATAAGCACTGTGGAAGGACACTTTCTGACAAACAATGATTTTTGAGTCAGGTTATTTTTTTAGTTTTAATCTTATACTTTAATTTAGCCGTATCATTTTTTTTCATCTAAAATGGCATATTTTACAGATGCTTTCTCGAGATCTAAAATAAATCGAGCCACTTGGAAAATATTTACATTATATGATACTTTGTGGAACAGTGAGTATCTATACATATTTTGTTTACTAACATATTTTATATTTAATTTATTGTTATTTGTTATTGTTATTTAAAATATTATAAAGAATTAGAGGTACTAATTGGGTGGATCCTTTAGCATTTATGCTAATTATTATTGACATATGAACATTACCATTTACTTTCCAAAAGTCTTAATGCAATTGTGTCTATATGCTTTAATATTAATTTTATCAGTTTTAAATAATTACTTTAAATATAAAACAATGCTCGTATAAGTATATAGTTCATTATAAACGAGGAACAAGTTGTTATTTTAGCCAAAACTATTGTGACTTTCTTTCTGTATTGATATATGTGTATGTTTTTATTAAAAATACTGACTTTCTTACGGTATTACAATTTGAAGTAATTAAAAAATGTAAATATTCATAAACCATTATGCTGTATTTTATATAAAGCGGTGCAAACACTCTTTACAAAGAGGAAGCATTGATAATAAGCTTAATGAAATTGCGCTTACGAAAAGCTATTGTTTTAGTGGTTTTCCTATTCATAGTTTTAGTTAAAAGTGTGAAAAAGCAGTTACAGAGTCGCACCTATAATAATATTGCTAAGTATTTTGTTACTAAGTATTCAAATTTCTTAGGCTGTATTTTTAGAGTTTAATAATTCATTTATATTTTTCTTTTTATCAAAATTCTGTATAATTTATATTTGAATACACTACCATATAATTTACCTTTATATTGATCTTTATTAACTTAATAACAACCAAGTATCTGGTAATATATAATTTTAAAATGTCTTAAACTTCTATTATTGTGATTTTTACTGTTCGATACATGGCTAAGACCTATAATTTTCAAACTTATCGTCATTGTGATGATGTGATGACACTAAACACTGTAATTAATTATCTGCCTAGTTTTATGCTTAAATATAATGTTAATTGTTTTGCTTTAGTAATTTTCAAAATTATTTTTTGTTGTAACTATTCACATTACAATTTTTACGTTATGTTATAAGAAAAATAATATGTTATAGTACTACGTTTAACGTATTATACATATACATACGCCTTTTATCAAAGGTTTATTTAATTTTAAATATTTTTACATCTTAAAATAAATACGATAATTAGAAATATGACAAATTAATAAAATGGAATTTTTATTGAAAATACCTTTTAATTGGTAATATTTAATTAATTAATTTAATTAGTAATATTAATTGATATATATATATACATACAGTATTTGTAAAAATATCAAATGCTTGCAATGTTCTATTTAGGCACATCGATATTAAAATCTAAATAAGAAATGGAAAAGCACAACTTATTATTGTAAATTGTTTGTTCGTTGTGCTTATTTAATTGAAATCTACAGTTTACTAAAAATACTTAAGGAACTAAAGAATTTTTTTGATAACTTTTCTACAAAAAGATAATGGCAAATAAATAAATAATTAAAAATTAAAATTATTATGCAAAGTTTTATAAGTCTATTCGCTCTGGAATTTGCAATCGTAGTATTGATTGTAAGAAGGTTTTGCTGCGTGATGGCTTGACGCTCAATACCGGAACATTCCCTTTTTTGTCCCTTTCTTTATCAACGGATTCCTCTAACTCGTACACAATGGGGATAATTTATTTTAATTAAGACATAATCTGCAGCGCTGCGGACATCACATTGGTGTATTCATAATTTCTCTTATATTAAGAACCAGCGAAATGCAGAAACTTTATTTACAAGTGCTTATTTTTAGAAGAACTATAAATGTATGTAATTAAGCTTAAACTTGATTAAATATATGGTATTTTTATCATATAAAAGTGTCATTAAATGCTGTTGCTCATTTTATATTTTAAATTAAAAAAGAATTTGCAATTTCTACACAAATAAGATAAATTCGTCTAACTATTTATGCCAAACCGAATATTAAAATGAAACGTCTCTATGGCAATCCAAACAAGCGTTGTGTTTTTGAAAAACTGTTAAGCTTGCAGATTTTGGGTCAATACGATGTGACAACGTAAGTAGAGATTGTCCCGTCTTTTCCGTATAAAGAATTTTAGGGCTCCTTAAATATTTATATGACGTATTTGCAAGCATAAACGCGCGACTGCGACATGTCAAAATTGATATAATCCCTAAAGCCGGATTTTTACGCAAACGATTTCCAGGCGAAGCCAGCATTAAACTGCTCGCGGAGATGATCAGGGCTGCGGGGTTGCTCGTAATTAAAGGGCGTATCGCCCAACATCCTTGCCCAAGAAATGGTGCCACTGGGGGTTGGAGAGCAGACTTGGGATGTAAATTTGAATAAACATGAATCTTATTATGAGTTTGGACTTGTAACAGGTGCTTTATTAATGACCGCTTACAATTAATTGGTCATATCTATTTGTATCCCTAAAGTCGCGACTTGAATATAACTTACGAGGTAATATGGATAATAATCGAATCAGCTGGTTAGAAACTACTTAAAGTAGTTTTTGGTTTATCGTGCAATTAGAAAAAAATAAATTATATGTTGTTTCTTTCTTGCTGAGATTTCATAAAACAGAGAAAACTAAATATTAAGTTAAAGTTAAATATTAGAACTTGTGCTGGGCAGCATTGCAGTTACATTTAGCCTGTTTTGCTATCCCTATTGTTTCAGTAAGCTTTCAAATTAAGAATATCCACTTCGGTTGCTAGACTGAGTAGTCTGCTAATGGTTTGTATACTGATATCCTTCATGTCTAGGTTAATCTTCTTAGCAGAGCTCTGAGTTGGGGCATGAAATGCAGAAGCATTTCCTTTTTATATTTTGATTTATTTAATATAATATAAACTAAAAAAGTAATTAAACGTGCTAAATAGCATCGAATGCTTTATAAATATTTGTAATATTGCTTAGCTAGTATATACAAACCAATTAAAGAAATTCTATTTGCTCTGTTATAAATTTGACTTTGTTATTTAATCTAGGAATTATAAATAAGTTAGTTTATAATGTCTCAGTTTATGTAAGTCTGTTTGTTATAAAGCGGTTTATAATTAACTTAAGCAGTTAATATTTTAAGCCAATTATAATTTATTAAACATAAGTTAAGTAGAATTTTATTTACCTGCCCTAACATGCCATTCTTTAAACTAACTAGTATTTAATATTTATATTTTTGAAATTAGTTGTAAAATTATTAATAGCGGAGTAATCTAGTAATAAATATTACAGTTATAGTAAGTGAGATTTGATGCTGTTACTAACTTCGACATTAAATGTAGAATATTGTTTTATAATGCTCCTGCCGGAGGGGCGATTATCCCACTACAGTTAGTGTTTATAGCCCATTGCAGTAGTGTTGGACCCATATTTTTTGACGCATTATATTACATTACACCTAAGTCTGCACCGGGAATGGAACCCAGAACTCTCGTCTCATAACTCTCCATCGACTCTTGACTCCTCCCCATTGAATCCCATTGCTTCTCCTTCGACTCCCCATAGCCTCACCTTTGACCTCCATTAAAAACAACGGCTTTAACTAATAAATATCAAACATTTATTATAGCGCTGATGAGATGATTATAGTTACAAATATACAAGATAATGAATATTTTCTTCGCCACAGTTTGCTGGTGTCGGGTCGCATATGGTTCGATAGAGCAGTTTCAATCCTCATCCGTTGAATCATCCAGGTCGGTATCGATATCAGAATTATTCAGCGCTGCCGAATCCTCGGGAACGGATCGCTGAATCGCAGGGTTAGCGGCGGGACGGAGAAGCTCGTTTGGGTTGATGAGAAGTGCGAGGTACACCTCGTTTACGGTTTGAATCGTCTTGTCCGCAGGAACAACGTAGTGCTCGCCAGTCATCCGATGGGGATCAATCTGAACAACCAAATGTGTAGAGCTGCCCATGGCTGAACACAGGACTTGGCAAAAATATACCAGCACGATCAAGAGTCTGTCCCTGCGCTTTATTGATGGTCATCGCAAACGCAGGGATGAGCGGAAGTTGCCTTCTCACAAAAGGAACGCAGCAGTCCTCTTCGTTGGTGGACATGTCGATGCGAGGGATGGCTACGAGTTGATCGCTATTCGCCAGCGGTCCTGTCAGAACTTGGACCATAACGAACTCGGGGTGCATTTGTCGAATAACAACTCGAGTTCCGTTGTTCAGGCCGATAGCAGAATTGAGATTTCGGCAGATGATACAGACAGTGCCGACCTTCAAAATGAGCTTGTGAGGCGGCATCCCATTTGTAGTGAGCGAGTTGAAGAAGTCTTCGCCCAATACTTCGCTCATGCCTCGTAGGCGTTCGTCTTCTTCATTGCGGGCATTCGCACCTTCTTCTCTCTGGTCGTCTTCCTGATCGTTGTTGTTCTCGAACTGTTGCCGACCATGAGTTACCGCGAAACCGTCGATGCCATTATCGAAGCTGTAGAAGGTCATAATCAGGCCGAGCAAAAACCTGGTGATGATCTTGAAGTTGATTTCCAGCGCGAGATTGTACCGGGTCACGAGAATGGCTGATTTACCGTGTCGGGCGGCTACCGTTGCTGGATCGATCGATTCTCCGAAGATCCGAGTGAGCAGGCGTTCGCAGTCATCGAGTCCACAGGTGCAGTCAGCCGGTGTCATAGAGAAGAAAGGGGAATGGTGACAATCCGCTGCTCGTTGCCGTTCTCGTCCAGCCTGTTACCGACCTTTAACAGCCAGTCTCTATGTCTAAAGTTGTCCGGCGCATTGGTCGGTTCACAAACTACTCGAACATTTATCGTGAGACTGCGGTGGGCCGATCGTTGCCGTCTTGCCTCCTCGTTTGACAATTGGCAATGTTTGCCGAAGATCTCCACCGAAGACGACGATTTTCCCGCCAAAGTCCCTATCCTCGCAGGTCATAATCCTCTTGAGAGCCATGTCGACGATATTGATGATATCGTTCGACACCATCGAAGCCTCGTCGATGATGATGACGGAAGCTTCACGCAGACGCTGTTGTTGGTTGGGATCGCGAAAGATGTTCAGCTCGGTGGAAGGCAGAAGAGGAACTGGTATGCGGAATGTCCGATGCAGGATCGCGTCATTAGACAGGAGACTAGCAGCCAGTGCCGTGGGTGCAGTGCAGATGTATCATCTGTCCTGCGATCGGAGAATCTTGCAGAGCACTTGGAAGAGATACGATTTACCGGTTCCTCCGGGGCCGTCGATGAAGAAAACTCGGTTATGGTCCCGTGCTGTGGTGTTGCCGGCTTCGACAGAGGCGAGAATCTCCTCAACGATCGCTTTCTGATCTCCATTGAGAGACTGGAGGAGACGATTGGCTTCATTCCGATGAACTGGCGGTTCGGTGTTCGGAGGCACGTAGAGATCGCCGTACGGCAGATCGTTCAATGGCCAAGCAACTGCAGTCAAGCTTGATCCCATTTGGTGGAGGCAGTACTCAATGTGACGGAGAGCACGGTTTCGGCAGTCGATCAGGTCATGGTTCCTCTGCAGCTCGCGGTAGTCTTCCGTGAAGTTGATGAGATGGCGATCGAAGAGCTCACGAGGCTGGCCAACAGTGTTGTTAGCCAAAATGATTGCAAAGAGTTGCCGGTGCTCGAGTGCCGTGTTATAGACCCAAGCATCGTTCAGGGCCCGATCAAACTCATCGTCGTTCTCGGTTAGGCGCATTGCAACGGCTGCCTCGCTGAAGGTTTCGTAGATGACGCCGTCGAAAGTTCGCAGGTCTTGGTGGCACGTCACACCCTTGCCGAATTCACTTAGGACAATCTTGCGCAGATGATAGAGCTCGCTGTTGCTAGGGTAGAGAGGATAGACCCGGCTGACTACTCGATAGTTGCGCTGGCGACGCTACCAGATGCACTGCTTCGGGATCCAGGTATAGTGGAGCGGAATCTGAACGAATCGGAGTGCCCGAGCGAAGGGATCGGTCTGATTGAGAAGAAGCCATGCCTGGAATGGCGTTCGCAACGCTCGGCGGAGATCGATTTGCGGCAGACGTGGGCGGGTACCTTCCTCGTTGTTCAACTCTGCAGGCTGGGCAGCAGCGGAGTCATCGGCAGGTTCTACTTTAACGTCCATCGGCGGATCGGATGAGGAATCGGCGACCGAGTTCACAGGCGGCCTGTCTGCAATCGGCAAATGAACTCCGAGACGAACGACATTGTGGAGGTTGTACTGAATAGGCTCATTTGTGAGGTACCAGTACGCCTCGCTCGAACCCATATAACGCGCCGTTTTAAACTCAGCAATTTGATCGTAACTCAAAACGGTGTTGTTTGCCGGAGGGTCCGAAACGTCGTCACTGTTGGCTGCTGCGGTCATAGCCGATGGTTGGGCGGCGCGAACTTCCACAAGCGCTCGATCGATGCCTTTGTAGACATATTTATAGAGATATTTGACCGTCTCTAGTGAAGTGCAGACTTCTACGTTGATGTGAGCCTCGAATTTACGGAGCAGGCACGGGTTGAAAGGAACGACTCGGCGGCAGGTGTACTCTACACCGCGGGAATTGAAGTAAGTCGGAGTTCCTTCGCGACGACGATACGTTGGTCGGCCATTTGCTCCTTCGAATATAGTGTTGGCGGCGAAGTCGAATGGGAAGTGCTTTGCGCACTGACTCTGAGCATTGAGACAACGGGACTCTGAACAGGTGTGTAGCATAAGCTCCGTGGCCAATTTGTGTAGCACCGGATCGTCTCGTTCGTTGGGCAGTTCGGCCGAAATAATGCCGTTAATGTCATCAGCGGTACGCGACTTATCCGATTCGGCGAGAGTCACCAGCATGTGACAATGAGGCAGACCCCGCTTCTTGTACTCTATCGTGTATACCATCGCGATAACAACGCCGAAGGCCAGCCGTTGAACGATGTCCATCTTGAGTTCGTGCAACTTCATCATGAAAACTCTGCACAACAAATCGGGTCTATTGATGGCATGCTCACCAGGATGGAGCAGATCTTGAATTTAAACCCACTCCGGATTGCAAGTGAAGGTTATGAAAAGATCTGGGCAGCCGGTAGCATGGACTACCGCCATAGCGTCGCGGTAATGTTCCCGATAAAAGAGCGATGCTCCTTTGAAGGTAGCCGGCAGAAAATTAGCCTTTCCTGCAATTACTCCCCGTTCACGAGCCACATGTTGAACGTACACCTCAATACCGGTCGGTGTCTGTTGCTGGTCGGCCAATTGCTGAGCGCGAAGTTCCTGTAGGCACTGGAGGAAGTAAATGTCGTTGTCCTGTTTAGTCAACGCATTATTGATGACGACTTCTTGAGTGGCCCGAGCTCCGTTATGAAGAATTGGGACCTGGTCTTCCTCGTGCCGAGTGGCCAATCCATACATCGCGAATTCGGCCATAGAAACAAAACCTCTCGTTTTTCGGAGCTCTTTCGCCGCAGCCGGATTGTCAAGCTTGTCCTCCATGAGAATGTACTCCTGGAAGTCTGCAGAGCCGGTGTTGTTCAGTTCGGAGTAATCCCACTCTGGCAATGTTTCTTCGAGGTCGCTTCGTTGCAGGCTCGTCGTCGTTGGGCGTTGAAGATCGTCGTCGAGGGCGTTGCTGGCGGGTCCTTCGAGTCTGTTCAGCCGGCGGTTGTTCTTCTTCGCTCGATGATGAAACCGTGCGTCGTCGTCGCGATCGAACCGGTGACTGATCATCATCGCTGTCGGAAAGAGGAACGTCGCCTCGAGGCCGAAAATAGGGGTTGTAGAGCCTACGTAAACCACCGGATGATGTAGAAGGCTGCTCCGAATCGGAATCGTGGCGAACGCGCATCGGATTGACGGGATGTGGTTGAACGAACGATACCTGAGAGGTAGTCTCCTCATCTAACTCACGACTAGGACTCCACGATCGGGCAGTCCTCTGTTCGGCCTGAGTTCCTTCTTCAATGTGTCGGCTTTCCTTGCACTGAGGGACAACGTAGGGAATGGAATGCGGGGCCCAGCCGTCCTCGCCGTTTGGAAAGAAGATCGGATACTGAAGAGGTAGACGTCTGCGATCAGTCAGATAGAGCGTTCGAGATTCACCGTTTCGCTGCTGGGCTACCACAGTGATCCTGCCAAGACGCAGATGGTCTTCCGGGGTCGAGATGAGGGCGGCAACTTCGCTCGCGACAGGCGAATTATACGTTCAAGCATCAAGACGGGTGTTAGTTGGATCTGCAATAACAATCTTGTATTGCGGGGTGTGCCGATTCTTATCGGCGGCCGCAGAAACGAATACATAGTCGCGAATGTATTTGTGGTTTGCACGCAGAACCCGGTCATTGGTGCGGAGAGCCTCGTTCAATGCGTCGATGTTCCGCTGATTTTGTTCGAGATGAGCGATGCCCTTAGATCGGAGGCTTGTTGCTTCATCCGTGTCGATGAAATAGAGATACGCCCCTTGGTGGTCTCCTGTGTTCGAATCTCTTGGCGCCTGGATAGTCCGATAGTAGACCTCGCCTCCGATTTTGACAGCAACCGGTTGTGTAGTTCGGTTGTGTTCGTGACCACCAATAGCTCCGACCAAGGGTATTTCACGAATTTTTGCGACGAATCCACACATTGCGAACTTCTTGTTAAACAATCGCAGGTATCGGGAAATAAGACGGCGATTGCGATTATGAGTAAAACTCTCCGAGCCGGCGAAGAGTTTTTTAACTCATCCGGTACAATAATCTCTTCCAATCGAACCTTTCCTTGCTTACAGCAGCGATGTGGTTCGTTCCGAAAGAAAAGTGAACAGCAAAATTTGCACTTTTCACTCGCTGTGGCACCCAGAGAACCGAGTTGATAAGGCAGAGGAAGGCGGACACGAGATATGGCCATACTGCATCTAAACATTTGATGAGTTCGCGGCCGGCGTTTGTCAGTAATCACGGCACGGCCGAGCTGTTCGGATAGATCGTTACTGTCGATGGACGACACGGTATCACGCACCGGCGGCACAGCAGCAGGTGAAGGAACTGGTCTTTCTGATGATCGAGTTGAAGGCGCTGGTGTAGCTTGAGTGTTGCCAGACAGAGAGTCTTTCGGGGTCTTCCTCCCCTACACACCTTTCGAGGCCTGCCGCCTTTATTCTTAATGACAGGTGCGGCACTACTCGACTGCTCGGCCTCGTGCGAATCCATAAGCGCCAAATACGAACGTCACGTCACAAGAAATAGACTTGGTTTCACCGCGTACGCAAAATCGGAACCGAAGCATAAAGTGAAATACTTTGGTGAAAGAACTGTTCTAACAACAACACGTGACGCCGGCTAAACTTTCCAGCTCTCCCCTGGCACAAGTTGTGCTTACAACTCGTGGCGTCGAAAAGGCAGGCACAAACAGTCCGTCGCAAGAAGCAGAGTTGATTTCAACGCGTAGACGAAATCCGAAACACCAGCACAGCTCAAAGTGAGCCCAACACGTGGCACCGGCTACACGAAACGCAAACTCAGCTCCGCCGCCAAAACTCCACAGGCACATACAAACAGTAGCGTCAGAGGATCAGGCAAACGAAGGTCAACTCATCCCACCACGTGGCACCATTCACATTCTCAACGAAAAGACGCGTATGTGCGGGGTCATTGACCTCCAACTCCAGAGGGTTACCACCTTGGCTACCACTCCAGCGCATGTCGAAATCAGAAATCTCAGAGAAGACGATGCGTATGTGCGGAGTCATTGACCTCCAACTCCGGACGTAAAAAGCGGCAAGTTCTTTGCGATCACGAGGAGACCCTCGCCAGAGCCATACTCGCCGGCAGTGAGGAATGAGGACGGCAAACAAAGGCCGAGGTGGCTGAATGCGGAAATCGTTCAGGAGGTTGTTTTCCGGAAACAGCGAGCCGCACCTAGGCATGCGGCACACCGTTCGATAGCTCCTGCCGCCGTGCATATAGCTGAGTTTTTTCTTGGCGATCCGCCGCAAGCCGCGGGCGCCAGCGGATAAAACATGTTTTTTCGCATGTTTTTTCGCATTTTTTTCGCACTTCCACTCACTCGCCCCACGAAAGCGCGGCGGCTCTGTTCCGCACTCGCCGCGACGCTCACTTTAAGCCCACAACCGTCGCCATACGCTGACCCAGTCGCAACTTTGTTATTATTTTATTAAGTGTAACTTAGAAAAATTTATTTTAGTACGCTGCACAATTCTTTAATTGGCATAAGGTACACATTAGTTTATTACCATTTGAAAAAATTGTGTTGCGTTGAAACTTTTATAGTAAATTGAGCACACTAAAATTAAAAAACGATTGAAGTTTGAGAGTATTCTCAGCCTTTCAAATGTAGCATTTGTAACTTACAAGGTATCGAAATGACTCGCCGTCGACAAAGGATACATTATCTACAACATGAAAGGGGTGTTTCTTTACGAAAAATAGGCCGAAGAATTGTTTCCCTGACAGTACTATGCCGCAAATATAGAACCAGTGGATAAAAAACGTGCTCATTCGCGAAAACCGGGGACGTAGCACAACCAACTGGGAGAATCGTCATGTTAAAAGGCTTGCGATTACTGACCATAGAAAGACGTTAAATGCTTTGCACAACAATTACACTGTAGCAATTGTCTACCTTTTTTGTTCGACGTTGATTATTTATAGTGGGACTGACAACACGACGTTTTTTTGCGATTACCACTGGCTTCTTTGCATTGGAAACGAAATTTCTAATGGGCCACGAAAAGCGTACAGAATTGCCTTTGCTGGTGAATTCAGATTTTCTTTAATCCTAAAATTACGAAAGTCAACACGCTCAAGACACGGAAAAATGATCAAGAAAACTTCTTTCGTATGAGGTCTACAACGCCTATTACAGGTATTATGGTACAGAGCGGCGCAATGAGTGCGATGGATGAGATTTTTATTTCCTAAACACCAATAAAAAAATTCTTATTGAGTGCGGTACTATTCCCGCTTCAAAGGTTAGAATTGCAAAATTTAAAATTTCGTCCCGATTGGTACACTATATGACACGCAGAAAAAAAAACTTAATTTACGTATTTATTTAGTAAACTAAAATTTCTAATTGCTTGGGTTGTGCATAAATGGCAAGCTTTAAACGAGTTTCAAAATTTCTCACTGCTTTTGATAGTATTTCTGTGGTTATTGATTCAATTTGCTTCGGAGGGAATCTTTGAGATTCGAATTTGTTTTCTGTGCACGTTTTTCTCTCGGTATACCCACAAGAAGTAGTCATAGGAATTTAGATCCGGTGAGTAAAGTTGTATTTTGCAAAATTTAATGCAATGACTCTTTCGCCTAAGTACTCCTCCAGAAGATTAAAGATTTTTTCAGTGTGGTTTAATCGCGCACAGTCTTGCAAGAATCAGTTAGCTTTAATCCTTTTCCAAGCTCACTAGAGGCACAAAAACTTCTTTGAGCATTTCAATGTAAGGGGTTTGCTATTGAGAAGTGTGGATTTTTACTTCCACAATTTTATTTGTTCACATAATCTTCAAAGTAAAAGTAGTTTATAAACCAAACCTTTTTCGGGTCTGTTAATTTTTAATCTATTAACTGGATTATTTAATTATAAAATATAAATATTTTCTGAGCTGTGTTATCGCTAATTTGCTGGTCTGTGTCTTATATGGTTTTGGTCATAAATCTTCCTTCATAATTGTTTGTTACCGCGGCTAGTTTGTCGCGGTAGTTATTAGGGGGAAAAATTGCAATAATAATTTTATTTGCAATGGTGTTTACTTCAATCAAACACTGCGGTTTCTAAACTATGATTTATTTGACTGAAGTTTGAACAAAAATACAAAATTGCGAATGTGCTCGAGTGCATTAGTCGAGGCTTTCGATGAGGTTGCTTGTTAACGACTGACTAAAATTACAAAACTGAGTCGGCAAGTGAATGACATCAAATTCAAGGGGTGGGTTCTTGAAATCAGGGCAAATAAATTACCTACAAAAAGGCAGACGGCTGCAATTGTGCATAAATATATTTTTGAATAGGGTCATAAAACTTGTATTCAACACAAAAAGATACAGCGGCGGTCATCTACCTGAAAGGGAACCACCGACCACTTAAACTTAGAAAGCTGTCACTCAACTTGCCTGGAGAATCTTAATTCTTGAAATAAGATAATCCTTACAACTATTCTTAATAATAAATTAATAACTATTCCGTACTAAACAATAATCCTTCGGAACGATGATTTGCTAATGTTTAACTCTTGGCAGATTTTCCAGGTCGCTACCATTTCTTCCATGTCTTTTACAAACTAATCAACTTATTGTCCTTTTCTTTGTCTTTATTTTCTCAGTATTGTCCAGAACACTTTCAGCCTTTAAAAATGTTTCTAACTGTTTCACCTGGAGACCAGTTAACATAATACGCGAGAATAATAAATGTTTTGTGTTCTATAGTGTATTTTTTCATTGTACATAGAATCTAGAAAAATAAGAGTAACTTTTTTGAAATATAACTAAACTGCACTACCAGTAAATAAATATATTTAATTATTAACTTCTTTTGTCTTTGATTTCACAAGACTTTTTATCAGTCATGGGGATAGGAATAACGATTTAAAATGAAAATCTGAAAATCGTTTTTTAACTCTATATGAAAATAATGTTAAGTTGAAAGGATTTTTTTACACTTTAAAATTTTTAAGAATAAAATATTTGAACATTGTCCTTATCTAATTCTTAACCGCATCAAATTTCAAACTTAGTCAAATAGAACATACAAAAATATCTTTCGCTCTTGTTTGCCCCATCCACAGTTCAGCGCTGTATATTCTAGGCAGCAGAAGTATATGACGTCTATTAGATGATAAGTATAATATATGCTTCAAGTATTGACAAATTTTTCTTACGATCGACTAAATTGGAAATTTCTTTAACTTGTCACGGCTTATAGAAAATAATGTTGTAATACTAAAGATATTTTATATATTCAGCAATGTCTTTATGCGACGCGTTTTTGTCTTTAACTACAACTACATTATGTCAATTCTTCGCTAAATTGCAAAATTCTAAAGTTTTGCTTCTTGTTTTTTTTTAAATAAGTTATTTTGTACTCTAATTTGTGACACACCTAATAATATAATGTGCTTTACAAAATTGTTCAAAGTATTTTTTCTTGTGCTTCGTAATTTTTGCCTTAGTGCTAGTAATAGCTTGAAACATTCATTATTTAGTTTAACTAATGCAGTTATTATCACAAGCAGATCACTAAGTTTGGCACAACACTTACTATTTATTAGAGTTATAAAAAATTTAATGAACTTTATAATTGTTAGGTACATTTTTTTACAGAACAAAAATAAAATTTGTTTTAAAGTAACTCTGTTTATAAAATTTCATCATTTACAGCAACATCTATGAGCCTTACTTTTTTTAATCTTAAATTCTTCTTTGGTATTGTATGCCTTGTAATCAACATGTTTGGCTTAATTAGTATATGCATTAAGTAACCGCTGTCTTCAACAAAACAATAACGTGCTGATATTTCTGTAGAGGGTATAAAACGTGCATTTATATTGGTGACAATAAAATTAATGTTTGAATATTTTGAACAATAAAAATGCTATAAAACAATCACTTCACACGATCTCTCATTGCTTAGGTATATCTTTACCACCCTTGCAATAACAATTATTCAAAATAAGGGTATTAACTTTGTGTTTACCAATTGTGTTTGTTTTAAGAAAGAGCTTTTTCGTAGGAGATTCCCCACGACTTTGATTGAATAAACTATATATTTTCTGTATATATAGTTCATGCCAAATTAAATAGCGGCAAACACTTTTAAGAGATGCTGCTTTGGCTCATGTGGGTACGAGCAATGCTCCTCTGTCCGAAAGCCGGCCCAAGCAAGTTTGAGTCTTGCTCAGTCCATGGGTGGCGCCCTAGTTATTAGTAGGCACAATAAGCTCTTAAGGTTGTTTCAGATAAGTGTATCTCGTCAAATACTCAGAACATAGACGTCCTTTGCATTGAGTCTTTTTGAAATAACTAATAGGTACAGACTATTAGTGATCTATAACCGGTCTTTTTTAGCTCTACTGTCTCAACTTCATTATGATTTCTATACCTTCAAAGTTTCTGTTAACAACCTCAGCTGCTATTGGAGCATGCTCAACTAGGTCTGGCACGAAACTTGTTGGAATGGTCTGCGCTAAGTGTCGATGGCACTGTGTACCGAACTGCCTTATATGGATGGACGAGTTTGCCTTTAGATACTCAAATTTATTTTGCTTTTTCTTGGGGAAGGTTGACATTTCAACAGCAAATCCACCTGACTCTAGCTCGGCTCATATTGTTAACAGAAACAAGTCTCCAGATTTTAACGTAGCTAAGAACCAAGACCGGTTTGCCTGAGGGATTACTTTTGTAGTCTTAATCGTATCTTTCGTTATAAAAAAATAATTTTGCACATACAGAGAGATTCTTTGCTAAACAATATATTTTTTGACAAACCTGTAATTTGTTTTACTTTATTCAATTGAATTGTGTTTTGCAACAAAATATGTTTAGATTTAAGCGGACTGTATCGTATTTTTAATTTCAAACAAACGAATTTCAATCAAAAGTCCAAAAAGCTGGAAGACGCTCACCGTAGAAACGGATGCTCTGCCGCAGGAATTGGCTTCCCGGGGCTGTATTTAGGGGAATCAAGAAAGAAGGGAGAAGGGTGTGAGCTGAAAAAAGGACAAGTTACCCCAATCTTCGCTGCGTGGCCGATCGGAAGCGTCTTTCCTGATGTTGGTCTTTCAACTGGTCATGTCCGAGGTTTACAACAGGATTTTTCTATTTTTTCTCGCCGGATCAAATACAAAAGACCGAGTTTCTCCACCAGCAAATATCGACTCCTGTACATGCAATCGGCTTACAACAAACGATCTTTAGAATGTGGAAACTCCTACTACCAATCGAACTCTCGGTCAAAACAGTTTCGTACACATGAAAAATTAAAGCCGGTCGAACGTTTCCAAAACCATTATGGCTACACTAAAACGGCCGTAGCAGCTCCGCTTTTATAGAGACATCGCCGCGCAGGCAAACCAGCCGCCGCGGCTATCTCTAATTAAACAAAACACGTACAGGGGAAGCCACAAGACGACCCTATTTTAAAACCCCAAATAAAAGGAATTGGTGATTGACCCGAACAAAATCATCATCCACCGAGTCACAGTCAAAATTCCTAATTAAATTATCATACAGCTTTCTTTCCCTTACGTTCAACAGTTAGTTTTGAAATTTCTTAATGGAACCAATTGGTTGCTTCCTAATCTGTTAGTAAATGGAAATAATTTGACTTTTTGGCTACGTCTTTGGCAAAAATGGTGAAGTTTAAGGTAAACTATACCTTGATTATTCCAGTTAATTTCACGCCTGTTCACTTATTTTGCTCTCCGATTTTTATGCTATTTTGTATTTGAATGTTTTTTTTTTAATTTAGTAATAATATTAATCTGAGTAGAAGAGATATATATCAGATCTCCAGTGATCACTATTTAGTTGCGAACATTTTTTAACGACATAGAATTTTGTTATTACAAAATGTATACAATAATTAGATTATTTCAAAATAGTTTATCCTGATATTTAAGTATGTGATAGATGTTAATTAAATGATTTTACTCTTATGTCTACTTATTTTAAAGCTAAAAAAGTTGATATCATAATTTATTTGTATAGACAACATACCCATTATACATCACACTAAGGAGAGAACTAGAAAATTTGATGTTGGTGAGAAATAATTGAAACAATTATCTAATAACAGACTAGGGTTATTTGAACAACACAATAAAAATTAGGAAAAAGAATATTTTGCGCCAATTATAAAACTAATATAAAAACTAAATAAGTAATGAGTTTTAGAATCATGATCTTTAAACCATAATTTTAAGCCTCTTTTTCAAAGATTGCCTAAAAGAGTATCGCCTAAGAAATCTTACTAGCATTTCGACTACAATTGCATATCCGCTGCAATTTTCATTAAATAATTTATAGATTTGCGATATTGATGCGAATTTATCTTCAGCATTTTTCCTAGCCTCTCTTGTATTAAGATCGTCACAATGTAGTGTGGTTAACAAAATAAGAAACTTTTTAAGATCATAGTTGCTCGGAATATATTTAGTCTTGTTTAGTCTATAGCGAAAACAGATTCTGTATCTTTGTGACCAAATTTGAAAACACCTGTTAACGCTGGTAAGCCCAGATGTAGTTTCAACTCTAGCTGGTCGTCGCGATTTACAAAATATGCCGTCTTGCAGTAGTTAGCGCTGAGTTCCTGTTATTATTTTTTATTGGTCTAGTATATATAGGATATTCTGAGTCAGTAGAACTGGCCAGGCTCCTAAAGAAGTTGAAGGTTTAGTTGTAACCTCATAAATGTATAATATTTGATATTCGTGTGCGAGGTGGTGCTGGAGGAGTTTTAGATCTTTATATCATCTTTCTATTGCGAATCCGTAAGGTGATTACTACGTTCACTTTCGTTATTATTAAGATTGCTATCTTAATATAATACTTAAAACAATAAGGTTGTAATTAAATTATAACTGCTTAATTTAAAAAAAAAGTAAAGTTCTGAGGTATTAAGACATTCCACACCGATTGAGAGTTAAATCTGTTGCTATTTTTTAACTATAATACATTTGTATATTGTTTTTTTGCCTTTTAATTTCTCTTATGTGTGAAATTTGATATTTTTTATCACTCTTATTGGTGTATTTGTTTGACTGATTTTTTTATGATTCTAAAACAGTTTTCTCTTCTCTATTACAAGATTTTTTATTTAAAATAATTGAAAATTTATGCTTTGGACACTATTACATATTTTTTACAGACATTAAATTACCATATGAATGATACCAAAAATGTATTTATTTTTTAGAAATAATTCTATTTGGAACCTATTTATGTTATCATTGATTTTTGCATATCTTTTTATTTTCCAGTTCCTATTTATTAGTATTTTTCATGCTGTGGTATTTGTTACTTTGAAAGCCAGGTAACTTCAAAGGCTTTATATATTTTATTGTAAGACATATGTAGTACATTAAATTTGTATATTTTTACTTTTGTTATTTTTATATCTGTATGGACATCCTTGTTTATATTTTTTCAAACATTTGCATTTTCGTTGTTTCTGAGCTTTATTAAGAATTTTTCTAATTCCTTTTCTTTAATATCTAGTACACGGGTGTACGGGCGTATTTGATTATGTTTACAGACACAACACATACATTGTCGTCAGTTAATCTAAAAATCTCGCAGCCTTTTAACATAAATTAAAATTTGACAAATAACATTTGTTTATATTAATAGTTATGTTAATTTTCACAATACTCTGATTGATTTTTTCCTATAGAATTAACTACAGCTAGAAAAGTTATGATCAAGTATCTTTGATAACTTTGCTAGATTTTTAAACTGCTTGCTTTTAGAGTTTAAGTTTGAGGGTTCTAGGAAATAACCGAAATTGCAACAGTTTGTGCCATTTTTATTCTTTTTGAGCACATTGAGCATTTGGAAGTGTATGTGATGTCTGGCCAAAAAATCTTTTTATGTAGAGTAATAATAGCAAAAATGAAAAAATAATAATTAAGTACTAAAGGCTATTCAGTTCGCCAAATTGCGGAGGATATTTTATATGATGGTATTGTTAGATCTATTGGGCGAAAGAAATATGCAGAGGTTTGCGCAAGCAGAAAACGGAACTAAAAAGTACATGTGTGTGTGCATATGTGTGTGCGCGAGCATGCTTGTGTTTGTATGCAGAGCATTCCAAGACAACGTTTAAAGATTCACAAGACATGTAGCACGGCCCAAAAAAAAGGTTAAATAGTCTTTATAAACATAGATCTACCATTCAACAGTTTCCGAAGTAACAGCCATTTTTTCGAATCGATACTCTAATTGCTTAATGGTAACACATCCCAGCAAAATAAATAGCAAATTAAAGACTGTATTCACGTAGAGTGTGTGTAATATTTTAGATCGCATTTAAGCCTGTTCAGATGCAACCAGAATGTGCCAGGTCGTCACTCATTCAAGGCAAAGGTAATCAGATCAACGAGAAGTTTTATAAAAGGAATATTTCATTGCTTTATTTATTACAATTTTTGTTTGTTGTACATGCGTGCGTCTGTGTGTACGTATACGTACAACTATTTCTTTTGTGTTTCTCGATTTCCTTCTTTCGTTAACAATTGTGTTGATATTTTCTTGAATTATCTTTGTCTTGAATTTTTATATCTTGTTTTCTCTTCTTTTTCTATTCTCAGCCTATTCAATCAATATTCAGTTAAGATGGAAAAGTTGGATATAGAGATATATAGATGTAAATATATTTTTATTTTTGCACTACCACAAGCTATAATAATGGAAATTGAAAGAACTAAATTTGGTCCTATGTTAAGATAACGTATTTTTGTAGTTTAGAGTTTGACGCTAATATTTAGGATAGAAGTTACAGAAAAAGCTAAGGGGGTATTTTGAAATTTATTTGAATTTGTATTTTCAGTTGCTTACATTCGATTGCCTCTTTTTAGTTTTAATCAAATTCTGTCTTAATGTATTTCATTGCACTTAAAAGAAGTATTTTATTCTCAACTTTTCCTGAAACTTTTTTCCACAGTGTGACACAACCAACGCATTAGAGAAAAAGCTGCCGTGGAAAATTCTAAATCGTTAAACCGCAGAGGAACGGTGTACTTATATAGTGAATAAATAGCGAAAAGGGCAAATTCACACAGCAGGTGCTGTTACCCGCTGCCTTTTGTCGTTTAGTGAAATAACGAGCAACTTTGTCATCCAAATAATGGATCTTCACGACATCAAAATACAATGTTAAATTTCCTGCCGTATTGCGACGCATAATAGCGTGAGCCCTGCGCCGAGAATCTAGCAAAAATCCCCTAAACAATAATGGCGCGCAAAATAAATTATTATGTTTGCAACGTGATTTTTGCGAGAGCTGCAGAATTTCTATTTTTCACAAACGCGCGAGTTGGTGACATCGATGGGCTTAACAATTTTATCGTATTAAACTGCGAACTGGATTTTACATTTTTAAATCACTCCGAGGTTTGGTCGTTCTATTGATTTTTGAGGCACCTGTGCTTTCATTTGAAACAAATAATTTATTGTAGAATATAAAATTAGAAATTTATAGCAGCTGGTCGTTTTATTGCATCAGATTTTATTATGAAATAAATTACGGCCTCTCTGAAACTGCAAAAGCTGCGACTTTAAAAAATGCCCGGCATACGATTTCTTTATATCCAATTTCGCCAAGATGCTTAAACAAGCCTGCAACATGGTATTTAATGTGTGTAAAGAACGGGTTCTTCTTAGATGCTTCCCGATAACAACAGCAGAAGGCTTGGTTTTTATTCTTCTATTTACACTTAAAGACTTTTATATGTTGGCGAGCAAAGCCGCGGGATTTTGATATTCCACCCGTTGGAGTTCGCGTGGCAGATAAATCGCAGGAAAGAACGTGAAAATTTATATTACGACTTTTCTACCAATTTCAAATTTAATAGGAATGATTGTGGGTCATTTTAGTTTAAAAAGGGAAAATTGCGAAACAGTTTCGGTGAAACATCGACCGTACATAAAATATAATTAATAAGAAAAACTATTTCGTGTTCTTACTAAAATTCGCCTTACTCGGCTAATTTATAAAGGTAATATAAAGGGGCTTTCATTGAGGAGTTCTTATTTCACGGCGCAAAAGTATAAAGCAAAATGAACATCAACCTTTGACCGATTCGACACGGGGCAAAGAGTTCTGGATTAAAGTTATTGCGACGTCATTCAAGGAATTTATGAAATTTAACCTTAAAAAAATCGCCAGGCAGACTGAACGCCTTTGTAAAGAAATCTTACCCGCTTTATCCGAGGCTAATAGCCGCTCATCCTTTGTGATGCCATGTCCGGACTTTCAAATTGGCTTACAAGCCATTCACACGACTTATTTCTAAAAAAGGTAATTTTTCGCTGAGGGTCGAAATTAAATCAGGATGTAAGTTTCGCTTGTGCAGATTGATTTTTTTCACCGGTCATTGATTTATGTTAATTATATAAATGAATTTCTACAAAATTTTCTAATCTAAGTAAGGGTATGCATTAAAATTTATTTATATTGTTTTTTGATTTGAGGTCGCTTTAAACAGTCTCTTAACTTTTGTTATAAAACTTATATGCAAACTTATAATAATCAGTCTATTGAGGCCTTATTGTCGCTACATAGAACAGTAAAATAGTTAAATATACTTTAACTACATTTGTGCTTTGTTTGTCTTTATTTTTTTATATTGTAATTTATAATTTACCAATGAATTCTATATAAGCTTTAATAAGTGCCATTAATTTATTTTTATTATGTTAATACTTGTAATGTTATGACTATATTTTCGTAAAAATTTAAGAATACAGTCAACTAATAAAATATAGGAAAGTTCTTCGTACAATGATGGGTTTTTTATTTTGTGTAATAATAACTTTTCTAGTTAAAAATTGTTTAGAACCAGAACCAGACAAAAGGCGTTTCGATATTTTTTTATTTTAATATATTTTACGCAAAATGAAAGATAATTCCAAAGAAGAAGATATGAAACGGATATTTTTTTTTGATCGTGTTAAGTTTTCATCATACTTTTAAAAGAAATGAGACAAGTAAACGAATGATAAAACAATAGGTTCATGTGACTCATTTCATGTGATGAACCTTCGGTAGCTGGCCTGCAAAGTCATGGACTTGGGATAGGAGGGGCAAGTTGAGCCATCTACCAACCCTACCTCACGCCCAGTGTTTCCAGGCGTACGGAATTTTATGACCCGGGGCGTCCCTTTTGCGCATGTTTGCTCTTAAACTTGAACTCTGATGTCACTGTTCTCAGTTTCTAAATATTCACATATTTAATATTTTAGATTTTAACATTTGGGAAACATAATATATTAAGTATAGTGGGAAACTGTTGCAGTACAATTATTTTTATTAATTTACCAGACTATTTATTCATTGTTATGTTACATTTTTTCGAACAGATTACGTTACAATATTGAATAAATCAAGTTTATGTTGATAATAATTGAAGCAGGAAAAAGATTTATCAATAATTTTGTATAAATTAATCGGACAAGATACAACGTGCCTATATTTTCCCAATGAACATACTGTAAGAATTTATTTACCTATAGGCATTTTAACTTTGTAATTTTTAATAATCGGGAACAGAGACGTCAGGGTTTGAGTGTAAGATCAAACATGCACATAAGAGGCGTCAGAATCATAAAATTCCGTACGCCTGGAAGCACTGTGCATGCCCGGCTGTCATTTAAGTGGTAAATGTGAACGTGTTAACAATGCCAAATGTTCAAGTTAGTAAAAGAGACCTGTGCAAGAAGTGGACGGTGGAATATGCCGATTTTCAAGCAAATGGAGAAAGAATCACTTGCAAAGTGTGTGTTAAGTCTGTAAGTATAAGTCACCTACTTATATGCTTTAATATTTACGGTATTAGATACATTTTCAAAAAACCTGCACAAGAATATTTGTTTTTTGGTCCTATTTTGATGAAATTTATTACATGGTTGCTTTAAGCAATGCTGAAAACCAAATTTATTTTGAAAATTCAAAGAAAGAGACTGTTATTGAATTTGACCTTTTATTATTTAATCGACTTTAACAAAATAATGCTTTGTTGTATTTATGGGCCTACTGCACTGCAAAATTACTATGTCCAGAAATTAAACTTTAAACTAGAAATTGCACTCAACAACTTGGAGGCGCTCTGCCACGCAATTTTACGATATAGAAGGACAACAAGCTTACTTAATTTTTTTAATATAAGTATGACCTTAAAAGGAAATATGAACTACTTCAGCATGCGTACTCGATCATGCACCAACACCTTATACAAAGTTCTTCAAAGAAGTAAAAGTTATTGGCCGACTTAGAGGCTCCTGAAACAATCAATGACTTTGACTGGGAACTAGTCGCAGGTTTTGTGGCAGAGGAAATTCCTCTAAATAAGTTGGAGGAAGATCCGCTTCGAGACTTCTTAGAGAAGTACTCTAATTGAAAAGTTCTTAGTATAAGGATACTGCGGCAAGTTGTACCCTTAATCCACGAAGGGATGTGAGATGAACACCAGGATCTAGATTAGTTAGCCGCAATATTGCCAACATGATCATCGGGAAGCTTGACAGAAGCCTAGGCAGCCTAGCCACCTTATTTATGTGGCTCCGTTGGAGAAAATCAATGCCTCTACCATTGTTCAAACTGTGGCGAGGAGCGCCAAACACCGCCGAAAGGGTTTTGCTCATGATCACGAATAGTGTGACATATATACTTAAGACAGGACATACTCTAAAACACTTTTTTATCCAAAGCTGCTAAATACCACCTACTTAACCCACGGCTGTAAGAGAGTCCTGTCTGGACGTGAACAAACATATTTCTTCGGGGAAAGAGGTTTTTTTGAAAGCCTCCAGCCAAGTTGCGACTTTTAGAAGAATTTTACCTAACACTTACCTTCCTCCGGAACTAGTGATCGCAAGACGGGGCACTTGGTTCTCTGCCACCAATGACAACAATTTGTTCAGGTAGTAGAATAAAACTGGAAAGCAAAGGTGTGTGAAAAAGGCGAAAGGGGTGAAAAACCCCCTAAAAAATATAGAAAATATACAGACAACGAACCTATCACTCACTGGTTTGTTGTCAGAGGTAACGAAAGCGGTAGAAGTGTCGAAAAACTGGTCAGACGAGGTGAGGTCAAAAATTAGGGACGTAAAACAAATTACTGATACATTAGCAGGGAAGAAAGGAAACAAGGACTTCCTGTGGGGCTCGACGATATGGTAGCAGTGAAATACGCTTCAGCTAAATCAGTTGATGTTAAAAGATTATTTTTACAATTAAAATATTTATTAAGCGACCGCTGTCTATCTTTTAAATTAGAAAATGTAATTAGTCATTTAGTTATTTTTACAGTCTAAGATATATAAGAGTAACAACAGCAATTTAAACCTAATTTGCAAATCTCGCTACTCTGTTTATTTGAAAGCTTCCAAGAAAATGTAGGTATAGATATAGTACCAACAAGATTTGAATATACCGTTAGCTAAACGACCCTTTTAGAATAATGTAGATGGTACGTTAGAACCATTGGAGGTTTTTTAAAATTAAGCATAAGAATTGTAGCAATTTAGATCATCTTTTTTTCGAGTGGAGCACTCTACCTCTTCCACAAAATATAGCTTATTTGACCCCTACAGTTCCTTTCATTTATGGTTTATGATATTAGCTCACCATATTGTGTATGTTATATTGTTTCAGTTGGTTAGACAAACTAGTAGTAATAAAAACGAACAAATCTTTTCCTTTACATCTTACACCAAAAAATACTTTAGCCTTTAGGGACTATTGAGAATTTTCTTAAAAGATGTGAGAGTTGTAAAAAACCCTTTTGTATCTGTGTGGAAAGTGTTTTATGGTGCAACACGGTTATATACCATAGAACATATCCATTTATATCTAAGAACAAGGAAAATACAGGTGAAAATAAAAACAATTAAAATCAATTGAGATTAATATTTTACTATTTCTTGGTATTGTATTTTACAAAAATTACTACAATCATGTCTGTCTCATATTTGATGTTTTTACTTTTACAAAAAATAACCTCTGGTTTTAATAAAAAATATTTAAAAACATTAAAATCAGGCCTAGAAAGTTCTAAAAATTTATGTTCAGACTGCACTATTTTGATTAGAAAATATCTTATTGAACATCTGCGGATGGGTTTACATTTGTCACAAAAATCTATCTATTGTGTATAAATGTACGTTTTCAGATAGAATATTATGATTTAAAAAGAACATTCTTAAGGATTTATATTGCCTTATAGTGTTAGTAAGAATAAACGCTCCTAAATAAGCTTTCCGTATAATTTTTGTCATTATGTAGATGTCACATATTTGTCCTAGGCTTACCATTTATTTGCTTATTGATCGTGTCATAATTTGAAAAGGTTATAATTTATAAGAAGTACGTAGTGGATATGTAATTATAACATTGTTATAATTTGAAGCTACATCAAAATACATAATTATTGGTAAATAAAAGAATACGCTTGACTTTGAGCATTTTTATTTTAATACAACTCTTAGTAAACTGTTCTAAAGCTTATTTTATGAAACAACTAGTTACAGCATTAAAAGCAGCATTAGTCTTTAAACTAACTCGGAGAAATAATAATATCGGGGGAATTTTATATCCATTTACGCTGAATTGATGTGATTACGAAGACAAGGTTGACACTTCAGTAAATATCTCACTTTCAAATTGCCTTATTCCTCCTAGAGCTTCTATAGCTGTACCATGTCCATTCCTGCCTCACTGCAGTTTCACCTTTTTTTCAGTTGGAGTAGACCACAGAGTTAATAAGCACTTTTAATTTTATCAAAGATGTCTATATTTGGTGTATTGAATCTAGTTGCCCTGCTTAAATCAATAGTTGGTGGGCTTATAGATTGGATGATAAGAATGATATTTTATAAATTTATAAATATGCTTCTACAGCTTTTTTTATGACACGTAGGTCACCTGTAGCTATTCTTCAAGTCTGTATATTTGAAAAGAGAAAATCATTAAACGTTGTTGCATGTTCTATGGTACAGTATCTTGTTAATAATTTTTTATTAAAATATACTGATACGGACAAAATTTTGTATCTGCCGATTTAGTCAATGATTTTTTGATGGTTTTTGGTAAATATTTTAGACGCTTCCACTAATTGTAAATCTACTTTACATTGTTTGTAACAAAATTAGCATTTAAAAATCAACAACAAAAAGTAATAATTTGAAAATGAATCTATTTGATTGAATCTGGCTATGGGTTTTATTCTTATATTTTTTTTATTAAACAGATAGTATTAGCAATATGATTGAATATGAGCAAAATCGCCACTCATTTATAATAGCCAAGCATGGCATATATATATACCCAAGTCAATATGTACCTAACTATTGACACCCGCAATTTTTCCAAAGTAATCAATAACGGGTAGTAATTTAAAATAGTGGAGAGTTCTTAACAATTAATAAACGTATGTAGAGCGAAATAATATTAGAAGAAACATATGTAAACATTATTTGGAGAGGTATATTATGTATTCTTTCAAAACAATATTTCTAGCTAACATAATAGTGTATTTTTTGATGCTCAACCTGCTTACAAGCTGATACATAAAATTTCTTAATAATAGTAGCTCTATGGAACGAAAACAAATTTTACAATCGGCTGGACATAGAAGGACATACTGATATATATTTTAATATTCACAGCACACTTCGCAAACTACAGTTACTTCAGTACTTTTTTAATTATAGAACTTACCACACCTGTCATACTAATAATACAGCTAACGCCTTAACAACAATAAATATAAAAAATAAAATATCATATTATGTGATAAATAAGTATGAAACAAACAATATAAAAGCTGCAAATGTAAAATTACAGACCACGTTGTAGACATACAGTAGTAGTATCAGCGGTCCACCCAGGCATGCAATAATAGTAAATTAGATTCCTCGTGAGGTTTAAACTAAACATCTATCATCGACAATAACTTTAATATAGTAGTTATACGTAATTCAACTTATTGACCAAGTAACATCGATAAATTACTAAATGATTTAAATTTCTTTATTATAAAAAACTACGCACCAAGCTATGTAGACAACACTGACTGTTAAGATTTAAGCTTAGATTACTTTATAATAATATGCGCCTTTTAAGCATATTAACAATAAAAATACCTGCAAGATTCCACTTAGAATAATGAGACAATATGTTAATCGATTTAATCGAGATTTTACTCTACAACAGAAATTGAGATAGCAGTATATCATATCCTACAGCATGTATCTTGTAAAGCGACGCCTATAAAATTACAACAAAACTGCAATAACACCACCAACTACCTATTAAATATTAAACAGAAGATCGTTGAGAAAAAATAGCAAGACGAATTTATCAACAAGTAGAATACCGTAGCGGTAAAAAAACTAAACAACGCGACTAAAAAGAACAGAAGAACGAAACATTAGGTACATTGGCAACTTATCTTTCTAGAGCAACTAGGAAACTGAAACAATCTATTACTTCTACCTCCATTTATAAAATGTATGACACTTAAGCCCACAGAAAAGAAAATGAAACGTATTTCGTGAACATTTAGCTGATATTTTCCAGTCACATGAAACAACAAGGAAAACTCCTCTTGATAATTGTGCAATATTTGAATTCCTTGAAACATCTCACCAGCTCTATCCGCCTGTCAAGAATTGCAAACCCAATAAAATAGAAAATGAAATTTAATGTCCTAGAACCTGAAAAAACACCAGACTGCGACCTCTTTTCAGCCCAGTTGCTTTTTCAACTGCCAAAGAAAACCTTAGTAGCTATAATACTAATATATAATTCTCTTCTAAAAACTAGATCGTTTAATTCCTCAATATTGGTTCGACTTTTGCCAGATGTAGTCAACCCTAAAACAAGTGTAAAGAGTAGAAAATAGCACAGAAATAGATTTTGATGAAATGCGTGTATGTGCTTAGTTGTGTTGCAAGTTTTTCACCTACTATATAGAATCAAGAAAAACCTTCTCATTCATAATAATCTATTATTTTAATTGTATCTAGCAAACAGATACTCTCAAATCAAATTAAAAAATTGCAATTATTTAATCTGTTCTGTTGAAATTAACCAAAACCAAGGCAAATAAACATTCCTTTAAAATAAATCGTATACGCTACAAAGAAGATGTTAAATATCTTGGCATATATCTTGACAATAAACTTATATAAAAACCGAATGATAAGAATTATAAATCTGTGGGAAAAAGATGAACTGGTTTCGCAGACATTTTTTCTTCTTCTTCTTCTCGTGCTATCCGTTTCGGATGTTTGCGATCAATGTGGCGATTTTTATTTTATTAACAGCTGCTCGAAAAAGTCCAGTGGTCGTCATCGAAAACCAAGATCTTAAGTTTTTGAGCCATGAAATGCGTGGTCTTCCAGGTCCCCGCTTTCCTTCTACTTTGCCTTGAAGTATTTGTTGAAGTAAGCCGTAACGTTCTTCATTTCTGCTAATGTGTCCAAGATATTGTAATTTCCTGATTTTAACTGTATTTATTACTTCAGTTGTTTTGTTAACTCTGCGTAAAACTTCCACATTTGTCACATGATCAACCCATGGTATTCTCAATAAACGTCTATATAGCCACATTTCGAATGCCTCTAACTTTTTCATTGTAGCTGCAGTCAATGTCCAGGACTCTACTCCGTATAACAAGACTGAGAATACGTAACACCTTAACAGTCTTATTTTTAACTCGATATTTAAATCTCGGTTTTTGAATAGTTTTTGCATTCTAATATATGAGCTTCTGGCTTTTTCTATTCTACACTTGATCTCTACTGAATGATCCCACTGATCATTGACTGAAGTGCCTAGATAGATAATTGATTTTACTCTTTCAATCTTTTCGCCGTTTATTATTAAGGGTTCAGGTGGAATATTGTTTTTACTTATAACCATATATTTGGTTTTCTTTGCATTTAACTTTAACCCGTACTGTTGACTGATAGTCATGATGTTAGTCATAATATCTTGCAAGCCTTTTAAATTGTCCGCGAATATGACTGTGTCGTCCGCGTACCTTATGTTATTCAACTTTACTCCGTTTACTGAAATGCCTTCTGTCGCATCTTGCAGAGCTTCGTTAAATATTTGTTCCGAGTAGACGTTGAACAACAAAGGCGATAGAATGTAACCTTGTCTCACTCCGCGTCTTATTTCTACATCATCTGACAGCTCTCCTTCAATTTTGATGTTTGCAGATTGATTCCAATACAAATTAATTATAATTCGAAGATCTTTGTCGTCAATACCAGTGTTTTTCAGTATTTGTATGAGTTTATCATGTTTAACGCTGTCAAATGCTTTATGATAATCTATAAAACATGTATAGATATCAATGTTAACATCTCTGCAACGTTGAAATAATACTTGTAGAGCAAATAGCGCTTCTCTTGTGCCTAGGGCATTACGAAATCCAAATTGGGTTTGTCTCAATTGTTCTTCACAAAGTCTGAAGATGCGTTTATGTATTATTTTCAAAAACATTTTTAGTAGGTGGCTCATGAGACTAATCAATCGGTAGTCGCTACAACATTTGGCACTAGATTTTTTTGGTATAGCAATAAACGTGGATTTAAGCCATTCTTTCGGTATTTGACCCGTATCATAAATGTAATTATATATACTAGTTAACCAGTTTATTGCATCGTCATCTAATAATTTACAAAATTCTGAATTTTCTTATTTACTGCATATTTACAACTAGTTTAAAAGACTAACAAGCAAATAAGCTAACACGTATGATACAGGGAGTAATACCGTAAGGTAGTCTCCATTTACCAAATTAATTATTTAGGTATACAAAATTTTATCCATTTCAAACTTCTGGTTATATTTATTATATTTATCAAGTTTGTCATTAATTCAGGTCTTGTACCTTCTGTAGAACTCTTGGATTATGTCTTTAGTCCACGAAATTTTTAGGCCATTGTGCAGTTCGGTTATTCTTAAATTGACCGTCGCGTGCAGTGTAATGGTATAAGGCGCTTGAGTCGTACATCCTTGAGCAGCACAAAGCATACCATTTTAGTGCTTATTATATCATACCGTAGTAAACACCTTATATTTGTGTGAGGTCTATTTTTAAAATGGTGATTGTGTTATTATGACGTAGTGGCTATTGTTTAGGTATTTCGAAGTAGGTCGTCACGGAAAAATTATGAGCATGAAAAATAATATATGTGGGTACACAAATTACGATAGACTACTTCAGCATTAAAACGGAAATCGCCTGGTAGACCTTGTAGTGTTCGGACACCTGAAAATATCTTATCAGTGAGGCGAGCTGTTGTCACATCACTACATTACTCCGCTAAGCATACTCTTGCTTTGACAATATCTGACTGGAGCTTGTAAAGAATTTTGTACTGCTATCTTATGTTCCATCCATACAAATTGACGATTGTCCGGGAACTTAAAGAATGTGACTGGTACGTCCGGCAGGTTGGTTAGGAGGATATGTTGGCAAATGTTCTAGCTAATGTTCTGTGCTCAGTACTTATTTTCATTTATCAGACTGGATCAACAAGCAGAATTTTCGATATTAGGTCTTACAATAACCCTAAAAAAACTATACAAGCGACCTATACACGTTTAATTATCGTTTAATTATTTAGTGTGCTGTTGCGGAAATTGGTATTATAGGACCATACTTTTTTAAGAAAGAGAATGCGCTATGCTGTAATGACACGCAATTTCCTAGAGCTCAGACTCGTTAAACATGGAAATGGTGGAACAAGATGGTGCTACCGCACACACGGCTAGAGTTCCTCGTGAAGTTTGGGGAAAGCGGCCATGGCCAACGATGTCATAAGACCCTATCTTCTTGCGATTTCTTTCTGTGGGGGGCATCTAAAAGCTGAAGTCTTACAATGCAGGCTGCAGGCTATTGCGGAATTTTAAGGTGTTATTGGCAACGTGGTAGCAACAATACCAATGAAAATGATTTTGCAAACAATGCAGAACTTTAAGGTGAGGATGCAGGAATGTATCGCTCATATGGGAAAACGTTTGGACGATATCTTCTTCAAAGCTGATTGATAACTAATGGTAAAAATTACTGTTCTATGTGATGGTACAATGAAACATTTTTACAAAATGTATATTGTTCTTTTAATTGCTGTTTTGAAAATGGGAGATCATTCTGACGGACCTTGCATAAGGTTCATATTCTACATGTAGTACTAATAACCATAAGAATCTACTATTGTGGAGATTGAGGTACATCGATGCAGTTTGTGTATTTGTATCCTATGATTATTGTTATGTTATTTGCATATACGTTAATTTTATATCAATATCCATCTTCTTCTGTCACTCAATAATAATTTTTGTATTGATTTACTAATTCAGTTTTTATTTATACTGAACTCAAATTATGTTTAATTTACATATTAATCTAGCGCAAAATAATATTGCAATTTATTTTACTACGCCCGTAGATTTTTTATATAACTATTTTTAATTTATTTTACAATTTAGTGACTAGCTTATTTGCAGTAATGTTCAAAAAGTGGTAAAAGTAGAAACTAATAATTGAAAGGTGTATTATTTATTTTTATTTATTTAGTTTAATTAAATACACAAAATCCATGTATCGTAAATAAATATTTACTATCCGTTTCATTTTCTGATAAGCCTATTTTAATTTTTGAAATCAGTGAAAATGGGCTGGATGATGTAGATAATTAAGTAACAAATAATTACAATTTTTTCAAAAGCAGATAATTAATTATAATAACATTAAATAATTTTTCCTCTGATAACTTGTTTTGTTGTATCAAAGGTGTAATTGAATTTCTGTTGCTTATTCAATCCGCAGATGTTTAATCGACGGCGAAGCAAGCTATTAATTATTGGAAAACAGAAGCCCGTTCTTTGATACGAACTATAATTTGCAAGTCATTTACAGTAGTCGTTGCTGTCTCGATAATGCCTTTGAGACGGAAGTAAACCGAAATAATACAAGGAGCTCTTTTATTATCTTACTTTGGTAAATCGCTGTAGTCTATTATGAAAAGAGCCCGGGATACTAAAAACAGTCACTTTTTAATTAAAAATGGATTACTGGCGTTCAAGCTAAGGAGCGAGCCGCAAGCTAACCATTCCGCCGATATTTTCTCGTTCAAGGGTTGAGCTTGCGGTAGTTTCGAGGACTAAAAAGACAGTAATATTTCCAAGGTGCTTGCAGACGGTAGCAGGTCTCATACGAGCGTTCTTAATAACAGTCGGCCGGTAATCCTCAGCTGATTGATGGCCCCTCCATGATGGAGCTTGGTGAGGAACAGTTCCCCAACGTACGACCGACACGCCCCCTCATCACTTCTAGATTATTGATGTTTTTTTCTTTGTAGCTTCTGTTGTGGGATGAAATGGGGCGTGATTTTGTTGAGATTTCTATATTTGTCTGCGAAATGGTTACAAACCCTTATTCCAAACTGCGGAGCGTCGGGATCGGAGAAAGCTGCCGAAGGATAAATAATGCTAATTTCGCAGGCCCGGCCATTTCAAAAGCTTTTAATTGCTTTGTTTAGATTAACGAAATCTATTATGCAATAAACTCATTTTTCGCCGACCGGCGCGCTACGTAAAAATCGCTCCATTTGTGCGAAATACTGCAGCTATATTTTTCCTCTCGCAATTACGGAAGGTAAAACTCACTAACAAAGAATTAAACAAGATAAATTACTTAGGAGCGAGAGCTATTCCCTACAACAAAATGTTTAAATAATGCAGAGATTTAGGGCGAGAAGTGTATAAAATGCATTGCCGGGCCAGGCAGCGCTTTAAGGGAATGATTCTTTCATTTGCATCGTGACTGGTGTTTGAACAGAAAATACGTCGTACGGCAGGTATCTTACGGATGTATGCAAACGGGCAAGTAACGAGCAAGTGATTACCTACCAATCTACGAAATGGTGTGCTCCACAACCGGCGAAAGTGAGTTACAAACTAGCTTAAACTTATGAATAATCCAGTAGCTTAGCAGTGATGCCAAACCGGTGTGAAGTTCTCCTTATCTAAGACGTGGATTTAGCCCGCGCAAGTTTTCGCGAAGACGGCACGAGGGCTGTATTATTATAACTTACAGAAGTTACTTTCTACATCATACATACATTCATGACAGAGCAGGAAGCTTTGACTAAATTTTAAACTTTTATAAATGCAACAAATAACATAAATATTATAATGTGCGTTGTATCGTGTTCGCATTCACACTCTCGATTACTTTTCCATGTTTTAACAATCTCCTCGTTATATGCTTACAGTATAATATTTTGAAAGTAGAAGATGAAATTTCGAAAATAATTCAAAAAAATATTAACTTATTTTTTTGATAATTGCTAACTGTAGGACAACTGCAAGTTTTTATATTTCAGCAAAGCAAAAATTATTTTATTTTAATTTTATAATAATATAAATAAATGTAAATATATTTTTTACTTGCTAAATAAAAGATTTAAATACGAAGCGATTATAAAATATAACTAATTTTAAATGTTTTGTTCAAAAGAGTCATATACACATTTGTTATTTTCATTAATTAGACATTCTATTTGCTGTATACTTTTTATATGAAATATATAAGTTTAAAATAAACAATGAAACGTATGGATAAGTCATTTTTTTGTATTTATGTCTGTCTGTATTTTAAAAATATTTTTGTAAACAAACAATAGTCACTTACTACTTAAAATAAAATAACATTTTAATATGTGTACCCTGCATCTTAAGATATTTTACAGAAACGCATTATGAAAATTTCGATCACGTGTTTCATTGCTTTAAATTATAGACTGATATTAGCTGACTACAGCTAAATTTATTTTTTAATTTGTGTGCTTATTATCATTGGTCTACGTCTATTGGGGTAGAACATTTACCTCACAACATTTTCTATTTCCTACTGTTATTCAATGATCAACAAAATATTGGAAGAATATAGCAATGGCAAAATATTGGTAAAAAAATTTTAAGAATTATTAATTTGCATTGAGTTGTTAAACAACGTAATTTAAAAAGAATATCTATTTTTTACTCCACCAATTGGAAGTTTTCTGGTCCTGAGAGACTCACAGAAATTATGAAAACACACTGGTGTTTTTTTTTAAATGTCAAGAAGTCTCGATACTTGACACTACTTATAGAATGTTTTCAGGACAGTTGGCTACTCGTCTTGTGCCTCTATTTATGTTTATCATTTTAAATTTTTCACCAGAAAAAGAAGTTTTTTAATAGAGAATTTTTTCTATTTTTCCCAATTGCAGGTGTACTAATTAACTGATTTTAAATTGTTTGTGCGCTGTTTTTTTTTCAATTAATTATAAATAAAGTTTTATTTTCAAACAAATCTTCAAAATTTTTTAGGTATTTCATCGTCATGTCGTGGATTTCCTAAAATTAGCACTGGAGTATAAGTTACTGTCAATATCAAAGAGTTATCATGATGGTCTAGTGCTTTCTGAGAACAAACTTATGGTTGACTATTTTTAATGAAGACCATATTTTCAGTAACTAAAGGTAACTCGTAGAGTTTCTGTTTTGTCCTCCACAATTATCTGACCATTAAGTTTTTTACTGTGACTTTTTAGGTTATTTAGTGCCTACTTTAAAATTTCGTTTCCCAACTGTTCCATCTCGCAAAGCACAGTGGTTTTTTCTATTAGTGAAAAGTCCATATTTTTCTCAAATAAACCGATTATGAGTTGATCAAGTAAGGTGAAGGCAAGTACCTTTGCAGTTTTCTTCAACGAAACTTTATCCCATCTTTATGTCATATCTAAGTTTTGCTTCTGCCAAGTGTGCTTCATAGTTCGCCTGCAACTCTTAATTGCTTTCTTTATTGCCATTCTTTATCATTGTCGTAAATTTGTCACATTGATCACAAGTATCATTCGCCAGCAATTTGAATGAAAAATTAAAATTATCATTGAAAATGCATCTGTGCAACCATCTTGAATCGTGCATTTTTTGTTTGTAATATTTAGTGTACGATGGGTGCAATGCTTTTTATATTAAGTTTATTGGTTAAAAAATATTTTGGCAAATCTTTCTCTACTATAATAGCTTTCAACGACTTAGAAACTTTTTATATAGTTACGAATATTTTCTGGAATATCTTTTGGTATTTAATTGTCTGGCCGCCTTCTTCATTGTGCAGTATTAAGCTTCTTTCAACTTTTGACCAATGCAGTTCAAAAAAAGTTTTGCAGACTTGAATCTTGCTGTCATGCACTTCAAAGAAATAACTCAAGGTTGAATTTCTCTTCTATATGTCTTTCTCTGTAAGGAATTTGATTATCTTTTGAGCAATATCACTTTTTAGAACGCAGAAAGCTATGAATTGACGCTCTCTATAAAAATCGTTAAACATATTGCGCCGGCACTTTCATCGATATTCTGTTTACTTCTTGATACATGAAGGCTTCCAAGGAGCTTATTATGGGTATTTAGCTGGCGCAAAAGCTCCTTTTTTAATTTGGTATTCCTTTTCTGCTTTCTTATTTGCTATTTGTATGATCGCTTTCCAAAGCTTAACATTACGTTTTCTTCTTCGATCCCTCATGGTTTTAACGTCATTATTGCTATTTAAATCGGAAACTGTCAGAAGTACTAAATCCATTCCATTCAGTTTTAGGACAATATTCTGAATGTTGATCCGACTTGTAGTCAGATATATCATTATTTTATTCCAATAAACGGTATCAACATAAAAACAACAATGCTAATAATAGCTCGAGAAAACCCTACCAGAAATACAAAAACATTGAAAATTATTATTATATTTGAAATTCCTTACGTCTGTTGTACCAGAAACTATTTAATTGGAATTAAAATTGGATACTAGATTTTGGGTAATATCTATTAGTGAACTCTCTTAGCTAGTATTTCTTATTCTATGGTACTCAAGATTTTAAACACAGCATTTTTTTCATTAGCCTTAAGGCAATAAAAATAAGGCATGTAATTGCAACGCCGACCGACCTGCGTTCATTTCTGAGACTTAGATACTTAGCGGTTTGTCTATTCCGTCGCTAAAATTAATTGGGTACCGGCGTTCATTTCGAACAAAGAATTAATAACGCGGTATTTGCCACCTCGCCCCGTATCAGAGATGGTGCGCGACAACCGGGCAGTGATGACAAACATATAAGAGCATCAAACTCTCAGTTCTCAATTTTGCAGGGTCTTTGAGCCTTCCTATCACCTAAAAATGACAAAAAACTGGTACATAATATAAAATAAACCAAATACCAGTTAAGAATAGGTTTAGAAAGTTTTACATTTATTGCAGCTGATAAAGCTAAACTAACTAGCAATTTACTTTTTTATTACTTATCTGAATAATAAAGGGTTATCCAATAAAAATGAAATGGTTTTGAAATGAATAACTGACATTGTATTTAGTGTGCCCTGACAATTTATCATGGCTAAATACACGCCTCAAAAACGTTTGGTTGTTATTTAAAAATTATGAAAATAGACGTCATCTTCGCAAAACTTATGGCCCATATAACTGCTCTTCTATGCTTCTATTCTATCTAACAAGACGTCTAAATGCAAGAAATGTAAAGAACATTGCTGCTGTAAGACATGGCTCTGCAGAAACGCCAAATTTATCAATTTCTCGTCGTACCTACTCAAAAATTAGAGCCTGTAAAAACGACGACGTATTTTGCGAAACGACTTGGGTTTACACCCGTATAAGAGTGCGTTAACACAAGACCTGAAGCCATTGGACCATTGTAAGCTCCGTGCTTGAGTTTTAGATCAACTCGAAACGGATCATCATTTTGGACAAAAAAGTATCTTCTCAGACAAACTCATTCCTGATGACGTGAATATGTTAACAAAAAAATTGTCGTTTATGGTGTGAAAGCAATCACATGATATTTATGAGAAGCCTTTACATCCGCAAAAGGTCACTGCATAATGTGATTTATGGCATGGTGGCATCATCGGACGATTCTTTTTCCAAAACGAAGTAAAAGATGCAGTTACAGTGACTGGTGAGCGGTACCGATTGATGTCAACAGATTTTTTGGCCAAAAGATGACATTGACTGTGAGGACATGTGGTCCCAACAAGTTATGCTACTAATGCTCTTATTGGCGTATTGCATAAAAAGTTTAGTGAAAGAATAATTCAACTTAAAGAAGTTGTAATTTAACTCCCTTAGACTATTTTTATGAGGTTATTTAAAATCCATAGTCTGTGCAAACAAACCGCGAACCTTTAATGTATTGGGATGGAACGCTGCGTTCGTGTTATTAGACGCGAGTCATTGCACAAAGTCTTCGAAAATTGGGTTCATCGAATGCAGGAAGTTGAGGTGGACACTTAAATGATGTGTTATTCAAAATATAATGTAATAAACTATTGTATCTAAAACAGTTTTCATGTTATTTTATTTTATCGTTTTTATTGTAAAACTTTTATAACCTTATTTTCTCACTGTTGCTAATAGGCAAACGTGTAAATTCGAATATTTCCGGATGAAGTGGGCGATAAACCATCATATGATATGTTAAGATCATTTACTTTTCTAGCAGCTTGCAATATAAGATTGTTTAAAATCAAAGTTTTTAACCTTCTCCGCTTTCTGACGTTACGACAGTTTACCACAAGACAATATAATATTTTTGAGTCAGTTGCGAGACTAACCCGAAAATCACTAATTTGGTAATTACGACACTTCGTCTCTAAGGTACAGCATTTAAACCTTATTTTGAATATGTTATTATGTTTGATTTATTAACTACCGAAAGCGTGCTAACGCTTAAGTGGTAGTTAATGACATTACAATCCCGTCTGTGTGTGTATCTGCCATTACTACAACTCAAAAACTAAAGCTTTAATTAATACCAAATTTGGTACACAAGTACTTCAGACCAAAGAAACCATTTTCAGCAAATTGGGCAATTTTCTTCATCGTGTTAATTAAAGATTTCAGTACTTGCGAATTTGGGTTTACACCTTCTCGTTCAAATCAATTAAATTAATCGAAATTAACTATACGAGCTAGTTGGAGCAAATCCACATTTGATTGATCTTAAGATTGTAGGCAAACACTAGGTTATGTGTGAAAACTGAACCAATGAGTAGCCTACGCTTTATTATTTAAGACCTGTGTCGTTGAGAACTTCCCTTACCGACCATACCGACCATACCTTTGGAAAACATAATTGTGCTCTATTTTTAATTTACTGTAAGTAATTTTAGGTAACTCTGTATTTTTTAGCAATTTTTTTTCAAAAATTTATTAATGGTTATGCGCTTTGTGCCTCATGATTTTTATATAAATACTTTTTGATGAAAAGCTTAAAATTTCTTATTAATATTGAATTTCCCATTTATCAAACGTTATCCAAATTAATACTGCAAGTATAATTTTAAAAACGCCTGCGAAATAAAGTTATTTTAGTTTTTACACAATGAAAATTGCGGATTTAGGTCGAATAAGTGTGTTTTAAAAATTCAAAAAGAATGTGGAAAATCCTAGTGTTTTATTTATTTCGAACAAATATTACTTTTCATTTTTCATCTCCAAAGTTCATGTTAAACAGTTGTGTTTATGTGTTATGGATGCCCATTAGGCATATGCCGTAATTCTGCAGAAATCGAAACCACTGCCGGGTAACGCATTATCTTACCAGGATTAATAACAGTACTGCCAGATACTACAACATCACGGCGTTACGCAATAACCTAATAATTACTTGCACTAATTGCACTTGTTTAGTTGCAGCGCACTTAGTACAGTCGGTAGCTCCTTTTGTAACCTATATGCACATTTAGCTGCAATTACAGCTACAATCAAGCCACTGCTTAAAGAGCGGAATTCGCAAGAATGTTAATATGCTCCGCAGGATGTTAATTATTTGAAAAAGTTTAGCAGCGACTTTGATTGCTGCCATAATTCTTACGCACGAGGCAAATAAAATCAAGAGTTGGTTAACGAGATGTAATTTTTATTAGAATTAAAGAGCAACCATTTGTCTCGGCCATTTTCAAAGTTTATTGCAATCATTTACCCAGAATTAGAAAAACGCTGCCAGGAAATTTATCATTACCAATTAGGTAAAGGAATCTTATTACAAGCACGAATTAGTTGTATGGACGCAGCAGCTATTTATAGATTGTAATTATCGAAGAGCGCGCCTCTCGCTAATGCCGCGATGACTAATAATTTTTATATACAAACGAAGACGGGGCCGCGTGCTCATAAACGAATATCATCTGGGTTATTGGAAAGCTGGGGAGAGATAATAAGAAAAAAGATGTGGAAGAATCGGGAGCACAGAAATAAAACATGTGTCTGATGATATAGAGAGGGAGGATGTTAGAGCGGAAAGTATCTGGAGCATGAAAAGAGTGGTGACTTCCTCTTCTACTCCTTATAAATATATTGGCGAAAAACAGTAATATTTGTGCTAGAATTGCTTTGCAGTTACTCTTTTTGTCAACGTCCCCATAAAAAGCCTCTTCGGAGGTACATTTTTTATCGACCCTACTTTATTGTGTGGTTCGCACCTACGCACTTTTCAAACAAAAGTTTCGACGTTTCGTGGCGTTCATCGACTGCAACTGCCATGAAAATTCTAGGATAACTTAATTCACAGATAATTTATTAAAATTGCTCGTTGGGTTTTCATTATACATCAATCAGTTTACACTTGTCAATATTATTTTAAAAGGAACAAGCTAATAAATATATTAATTTACTTCATCTGCTGATCATGATTTATTAACTGTGTTGAAGCAAAAATTAGATTTAAAATAAATCAAGTTACACTTTAACCCTATAGCTTTTTAAAGAAGGATTTTAGATAATTTATAGGCGGCATTGTTTATCTCACATGTAGGCTGTTTCTAACTGAATCTGAAGTTGTATAATAATAGTATATAACAATGTTGTTGCATAGGTATATTTGTAATTTTAATCTAAAGAAAATCACATTTTAAGACAGCTAATATAAATTTAAACGGCAAAAATTAAATATATTGGAAATACTTTACTCTGTGCTAACAAATATTAGTATATACTGCTTAAACACTTAAAATTAAAAAACATTTCTACAGTAAGTTAAGCAAGAGCGTTTTTAAGTTAATGTGGAGAAAACAAATTAAAAACATTATCAAATATATGAATACATTGTATTCCATCAGAACAAAATGCTATTGTATCAATAAAGTGTCCAATCACCACCGATGTCTATAATTGTCTGGCATATTCGAGGCATGTTCTCGACCAAATTGATGGCGTATTCATCAGGCAAGGATTTCCAAATGCGACTGATTTTTCGTGTTAACTGCCTAAAAGCGAACATTTTTCTTCCACGAAGCTTGTGCTTGATACATGTCCACACATTTTTAATTGGATTTGCATTGGGGACTGTGACCGCCAATCAAGTGTAACGATGCCAGACTGTTCTCTCCACTCGATGCAAAGCTTGCTGCGGTGTTTGGGATCGTTGTCCTCCTGCAGGATCCAGCCCACGTTTTTCTTGATGAACCAACTTTCGGTAGTCCGTAACAAATATTTTTTATAAATCTCTAGCATTTAGGTTGTACATAAACAGATGCAACGTTCCAAAGCCCAGTTTTGAGAAGCAGCCCGAAAGATGCACTTTTTCTAGGTGTTTAACGGTCCGCTGTACCAATCTGTTAGTTTAAGTTGACCAGGCTCGGGCACGATAACATAACTCCAAACAAAAATTTCGTCTGTAAAAATTGCATTGCTCAAATCCCGTTCAGTATTGTTCTTTGCCCAAACGAGTTGCTTCATGATATGATTTTCACCTAACAAAGATTTTTTCACTGAACTAACGCTAAGGAATTTGATATTATGCATACAGAAAATGTTTTTGAATAGCTATGTACGATACATCTACACCTTTCTGTTTTAATTTTGCTGTTCCCTGACGCAATGTTAAGCCCAGATTCTGCGAAGACAAGTTCACAATCTGTTTTTCGACTTTAGGGACGCTTTGCCGATCAAACCATATTCAGCGTAAGTTATCGACCGTTTTTGTCTCCTTGCAGCGATCTGCATCCACTTGCTGACACATGTTTTGGACTTGTTCATGTACTTAGCGGCCCTTGTGATAAGACATTGTTGGATCTTTCAGGTGGGTATAGAGGAACGAACACAGCCTCCTAGCGCGATGCGTACGCGACACTCATGGTGCTTTAAGCATTTCTCTAGCAAGAATTTAATGCCAACTGAATCTTTTGGGACAAGCACCGATGATACAGGTTCTCTCTATCGACTCACGGAAGAATTGGGACGATACCTTTTACCAACTGCTAATTACGCCGAATTCGCTCTTACTTAACTGACTGTAATAATAAATTAAAAAGGCAAATTAGAATAATGCATTGCACTTTAAGTACATATAAAACCAACTAAAAAGTAATATTTAGAATTGAAAATAACTAATACAGGAACATAAACGGAATCAAAAATATCAAAATATATTTGTTTCTTCTGCGAACTATAACACTGACAACTACCAAAATATTCAAGCCATATAGAAAAAAAATTGAAAATAATTGAACAATAAGCCCTACAACAAATTATGCAGAAGCATTTAAAGAGCATGTAAAAAATTAAGTCAACTTATAAAACAAAAGATATGTTGCACATAATATACTTAATGTTAATTTTATTTTTATGTTACAGTTTTTTAATGAAGTGGTTGTGTCCTTACAGTAGCCAAAAGTACAATATTTCGAAATTCGTGAATGACATTTATCAAATATTCCATTTTCTATTTATATCTACAGTCAGATCTACCGATAAAGCACGGGGTTTTAAATGTAATTGTGAGCTATGAAAAACAAAATATAATTAACAATAATTATGAAACTAATATTATTAAATTTTTCTTAAAAAAAGGCGCGCTGTTTCTGATGGTGACAAAATGAAAGAAATGAAAAGCAAGTGGTGATGGTTATTTTATATAAATAATAAAAAATTACAACTCGATACTAAAGAGAATTAAAATAATATACTTCTTTATATGTTTCATATAAATATATTTCCTATGGTAGTAAGTTCAATGGGTTGCCTAAAAATATCAGGTCTGTAATCCCTAAGAGCCAGGAAAAGGCAGCATTATTGCTGCTACAATGATTTCAACTAACTGCAGGTTTTTAATAAGACGTGTTTTTAATGTTCTAATGGTTTTAAACATTATTAAGATTATTATTTATCTATTGTTACTAATTTGTTATTTTTAATTTAGTTAGTAACTACATTTTGTTTAGTGTTATTAATAAGGATATTTTTTTAAATATTTTTACACATTTACATTATTTTTAAAACTGTTCTTACAATTTATATTTTAATATTTATACATTAATTTTTTACAAAAAATTTTAATAGAATTAAATTTAATCAAATTAATATACCTACAATAATATTTTGTTCCTAATATATCTTAATTTTAATAAAAAAAAAAACCTTGAAAAACAGAACATTATATTAAAATATTTTAAATGACATTGAACAAAGCAGTTCCATAACTAGCTAGTCTTATGTCATTTAATTTTATGAGGACAGTGCAATATGGCTTAGCCCTTTTTTTAGCAAAATTTCAGAATAACATCTAACTAGAATCAATCAAGGTAATTGCAGTTTGTCTACAGATTTTCCTTTATTATAGTTATGTGAATATTGGGCTCATATTATTTTTGATTTGCTTAGTTTAATTAAAAAGTAACGGTAATTGTTTTTTTAAGTTCCTCAATTATTTACAATTTGTACTAGTACATTTAATATATTGTGTATTAAATAGTGGAAATATAAAAAATGGCTCAATAATATATACTACAACAAATAAGCCCTTTGGTCTGTTTTGAATACGAGAAAACAAAGTAGATCTTAAAATTAATACTAAAATACAACCAAATACCTCAAAATCTGGTAGACCAATCAGTGGATATGTATCTTTGCACTTTCTGTTATTAAGAGGTCGATTCAGAAAATTAACCACTAAACTTTTTGGGTGCGTACTTAGGCAAGCACTATAATTATAACTGTAACGGTGAATTTCGTCTTTTACTTTTAACATCTTGAGGCCTCGCAGGATAACCATATTGCAAACCTACGTTCACAAGTTGAAAGCAGTGTCCTAAAGTTAGATGCTATAAGTCCAAATTGATTTGATCATTGTTTTATATATTAAGAATTTGTTGTTCAGGGTCAGTTTAGATTTTTGACCGAGTAATCAGTATATTGTGGAAAGAGTCAATTTTAATTACTTTCGCTTTGTAAAAATGTACTTAGTTCAGGTAAGCCACAATCCAAGGTACTTAATCTTCCGTCTTGAGGAAGTTGTGTATTATTTAAATAGAACTGAATATATGTGTGGTAAAAGTTATGCAGACACATTTAGATTTGTTAGCTTTAATGCGCCATTTGTTTAACCATGGTTTAACTGCTGTTAAATTGAATAAAAAGACAGTTGTGAGGACTTGGTGTAGTTGACAGGTTTACAGTGTACAGCAGATAAGGGCCCAAGGACACAAAGTTTCATATTTACTCCGTGTCTGTTATCTTAATATTATTTGTAAATAAGGAGCAACTTAGTTGAACGCCCGGACGATATCCAAGACAACTGTTGAGCATAATTGCTTATTTTCGAAAACTTTAGTAATTATTTGTACAAGCCATTGGATCTATTTAATAGTGGAGTGCATTTGTTAAAATCCAAACTAGTAGTCAGAAACTAACTTGTTATTCTCAGTAGTTGGGGAGAGCCTTTTGAGTAATAATTGTTCAAAAACTTTGAATGAAACAGGTAAATTTGTTAGTCAGTACGATTTTTGTTCGTTAGATTATTAAGTTGTATTTAAATGCTTTTCTATAATTTTAAAAAAACTAACTTGACTGTCATTAATCTTGAGACGTTGAAGTGATAGTTCAAGTTAGTAGGTAGTATCTGAAAGGCTAATTACGCCATCGTGAAAAATACGCTTGAAATAATTGTTCTAAATTGTCTATAAGTGCGCGTGCTTTTTCTGCATTGCCCAAAAGTTTTGTAGTATTCTATTTGGTGGTAAAGCTTTCTTCGCCTATTTTAATTTTTTGGTCATCTTCCAAAGCGAATAATTAGTATTTCGGTAAGTGTAAAGCCTTGAAAGCATGTGTAAATGTACTATTTTTTGCTATGAAGTTGTGTCGCAGTATTGGAACAATCGTTTACGTTCAGGTATTCTCAGCTTATGCTAGTTTTTCCCCAAGATTTTTCCTGAATGTGTGGCAATAGTAAACTTGTAAAGTGTCTGATTGCTTTGGTTTTGCATTCTAGCTAGATGATAGTATGGTATAAGTATATAACTTAATGCCGATATTCTTTTCGCTTTAAGAGAGATGATTGAGTTAACTTCTCATCCGCCAGGTGCTTACCATTACTACAGTTTTACGCCTGCTGCTTAATATAAGTTTTTTCTTCTTACAAAGTACGTGTGTCGATAATGTGGTTAAAACCGTGGAGTGATCTAAAAACAAATCAAAATATGATTTTCTTACAGCAAAATCTAAAGGGATATCCTTTGTGATGCAAAGACTCACTATATCAGGCAATGTATTCCTAACAGATAGCCAGTTCGTAGATTCATCTGTGAATAATTGCTTTATATTGTTGCTTTCTAGTGTTTTAAGTAGTTCTCACCCTTTGGGTGTTTGAGTCTAGATACCTAATCTGTGCATTTCCTATTATCCTCTCCTGCAACAAACTATCGTTTGAGGCTGTTGTACAAATCTTTAAATTATTCCTGTTTTACCCTGTATCCCAGAGAAAAGTACATATATTAGGACACTGATTAAAAATTCTTTTTATGTTAATATTATTGACCCCACGCGCACTGGACAGTTCCTCTTGTGTTTGGGAGGTGCAAATTTTACATTATTAGATGTGCTCTGCTTTGTAAATATATTTGTAATTGAAAGTTGGTTTTAGATTATCAAAGTATTGGAAAAGATGGTTAAGTTGCATATTACTTAGGATTCCTCTTTGATGCCCTCAGTGTTGATTGAATGGTATATATTTTTGAGTACCATTTTGTTATTCTTTTAATTTAGTTGAAGGCTTTTATATTTATACTATACTAGTGTAATATTTGCGTTAAACCTTTAAATTTATATTGTTATTTTGCGATTTGGACTAACAGATGTATCACAGGTGTAGCTGTTTCAGCACCGGTTATGAGTACAGGAATAGGTAAAAGTTTTAACAAAAATTGCGTTTTGTTGTTCAGTCTCACGCTTCTGATTTGCTATTTCGTTATCTTTAGCATATTTGGTTTTTACTTTAATTTTGTCTTGAATTTTAACTATTTTGTGCGCAACTCTAGGTAAATTGTCGTAGATTTCGGTTTGGGAATAAAACATTTGTTGCTGCTATAGAAAAAGATTACCTAGAATTTGTTAATATTAAGTTTTAGTCGTTTGGGATTGATCAGACGTTAACATCGACGGTAGTACTATTGGGGATTGCACCCTTCAACCAATTTTAATTTAAAATGCCCTTGACAACACTATTACGATTCGAATTGTTTTGGTTGGTGTACTGTTATATCAATCACTACTCAATCTGTATCTGAACATATTTACCGTATCTGGTAAATGAGCTTTATTATAAACTTAAAAGTTGTCATTTTTATACACTATTTCTAGAGAATTACACAAATTGAAATTTTTGTCTGTTTTATATTAAGAATACTAAATATAATTTTAGATTTTAAAGTTTTATATAATTTTTCTCTTCTCAATACTTTAAAAAGTGACATGTTGAATTTATTTATATTCGCTACTTCTAAGTACATTCTGCATTCTGAGATTATTAGTCCAAACGTTAATATTGAATCAGTTCTTTGTTATCTTGGGTGGTTGTTGTTTATTGTTTGCAATAGTTGAAGGTACAAAATTAAAATAAATAAAAATGTTGCGGCTATCGATTCCCAACTTTTATTTAGAATTTTTAATAGCCTCATATTGTACAGTTCTTCTAAAGAGTTTTGCTCTACGCAACATATTGGATTACAACATGGATTGTAATTCAGTCGATTTGAAGCATGTTCATCATTAGATTTACAATTTTTCACTTTCCATAATTTTTCTTTTTATATTATTCTCTTTTATATATTTTTGTACCAATGTGGAGTATTTTACAGGATAATATTATATAGCTACATTTATTATATATTTGCGTACAAAGTGTTTTTTATTATTTTAGTAACATTCGATAAATCGATCAAAACACATTATTGGTGAAATGCATTCGCTACCTATGCGTTTGCATGCAGCATAACAATTTAAATTTTATTATATAAATTGTAAATTTTTAAAAAAGTGATAAATAGTTATTCATTTAATAATTATAATTTCCATTAATTATCTATACTGTTGATTGAAATCGAAGGATAATAGAATGCCTTAGTTTTTTGCTACATTATTTTTTAAAATTCATTTTAGATTTTGGGTCTTGGATTGTGTCCTTATGAATTTATCCCGGTGTTTTTAATTTTTTCCTAATTGACAATATTAAAAATAAGTAAAATGATTTTTAACTTAAGATTCTTGAAGCTACCCAATTTTGAACTGTATAGTTATAATTATAACAACGGGGTTAATATTAAGGGATTTTACAAATGTTCTTAAAACCTGATGTAAAAATTTTTATACGCTCTAATTGTATTTGTTATTCTTTTAATGTTGGTTTCATTCTCGCTCTAAAATCTTACATTGAAGTAATTGTATTTTTTCAGGAAAAGTTAAAAAATAAAATAGTATGTACAGTTAAAGTCTTCTAAAATAAAAAATTAAAAGAGTGTATTGGACTTTTATTGGTCGCCTTATCTAACACGTATTGATCAGCAAGAATGAAGTCATTAAAACTGTGTGGAAGTACTTTTAATTGACTAAAAACAGCATTAAATAAATATTATTTGGCAAATTTAACTGCAGGAGCTGCAAATTTAAATTATTTTCCGATATATTTAACTTTTTCGCATATTTACTTTTACGTGCTTGAAATATTGGTAGCAATAAATTTTAGAAATAAAATCGTGCAGCAACCAATAGTAAAGAAAACATCGCAAAAAGTTTAATTTTTGATCTAAAAGATTTCTGAAGAAACTGAAGTGACATTCTTAATGGAAGCAAATTTGCTGTTGAAAATTGTAAATTTGAACTTTTTACACGTTTACCTGCTAAAAGAAATTGTAAAAAAAAGCTTTCTGATAAATAGTCATATATTACTTACAGAAATACTCATGTGCTTAGCGATATAAATGAAGCTTGCATTGCATTTTGTTTTTATGGCATTACTTAACAATTAATTTTTATAAATTAAGACAAGGTGCTAAACTAAAAATAACACAGTGCATCGTTGATTCTCGGTTTATAAGGCCGCGGTCGGAGTTCAGAAACTCTTGATGTTTCGTTCACAACTGTGGCGAACATCTTCAGAAGAAAATTTTTTAAAAGTTAAGTGACTGTCCCATGCGTTTTAGCTTTTATACGCGTGCGAGTATGGTAGGGATGGTGTTGGGGATCTGTTATTGAGGTTACCGGGATGGTAGATAACGTGATCGGGCTAGCTGCTGACGCTAATAGGGTCGTTACAGGTAATATTTTGGTGTGCAAGTGTTGAGAGCTCTAATCAAAGGTAACAAGTTTGCGGTAACACCTAAATTCATTCCGGTAGAAGACATTACAGCTAACGTAAAAGCAGTCATGCGGAACCTTCCAACAGACGAAGCAGAGGAAGTACGAGTCGAGACTTCACGCATTCTGCGCCGTGCTAAGCCACCTAAGAACTTATCTAGGGCGAAATTAAAAGCTCCACGTGAACACAAGAATGATGACACCATAATTGTCTTACCAGCAACTAAAGGTAATACACAAAGAAGATGCACGAACTGTTCGATACGAACATTTACACCGTGCTCAAACACGATCCCACATCGCTGATACTATGCGACACGAGCAAACTGATAAATAGGTGACACCACCAAAAAGAGACCAATAACATCAGAGGCGCTGCCCTCAAGAAAATACGGGTTCTCCAAAATACACAAGGATGATGTACCGCTGCAACCCATTGTCATTGCTATCGGTGGTCCTACTTACAAGTTGGTCTGATTACAATCGTACATTGGACATACCAGCAGTTACATCAAGGACTCCGCACATTTTGTCAACCAGCTTTAAGACAGGAGGGAGATCTAATGGTTAGCTTCGATGTAACTTCCTGTTTACTAAAGTGCCGATTCATGATGCCCTAGATCACCTGAAGAAAATTTTCCTAACGATATCTTACAACTATTTCAGCAGTGCCTTACGTCCAGTTACTTTGTTTGGCAGAGCGTATATTACGAACAAAAAGACGGAGTAGCAATGGGTAGCCCACTTAGCCCTGTAATCGCCAATTACTACATGGAGAAATTTGAAGAGATCGCCATCAATACAGCACCTTTAAAATCCGCGATATGGCTAAGATACGTCGATGACACCTTTGTAATATGGAGGCGCGTAAAGGAGACCCTACCATAATTTCTTATACACTTGAATTCTATACACCCAAGCATACAGTTTACCATGAAACTGGAATCGAAAGATAGGATTACTTTCTTAGACCTACAGGTGTTGAGATCGAAGAATGGACATTTACAATACACCGTGAACAGAAAAGCCACGCATATGGACAGATACCTTCATAAGCAGTCGAACCACCACCCAAGACAAAAAAGAACGGTTGTGAAAACATTATTAGATCCAGCACTACGTATATGTCAACCACAGCTTTTGGATAAAGAACTAAAACATTTGGAACAAGCCTTACAAGGAAATGACTACTCGAGAACAGAGATAAATAGAGCAATCAAACCTAACAAATGCGCACAAAAAACACAACCGAAATTGGCACGGTAGGCAAGGCTTTTTTGCCTTACATCAACAGGGTTACGGACCGGATAGGAAAAATCCTCAATAAACACAAGGTGGAAACCATTTATACTATCACCACTAAGATGCGGGATTTGCTTAGACCAGCCGAAGATACAAGAAACCCACAGGATGCATCAGGGGTATACCGCATATCTTGCTCATGTGAGCAAGTCTACATTACTCATAACATCGCAATGTCGAAATTTTCCCGAAATTCGAAGTCGAATATCTTGAAAACTATTCGAGATAGAAAATTTTTGATTTCGATTTTGAAATCAGCGTAAAACTTCCTATAAGAATCCATTTTAAAATTTTAAAAAATCCATAATTTTGTGACAGCGACAGACAGACCGACAGACCGACAGACATATAGAATTCAGTAACGAACTTTTTAATTTCTTTGAAAATAATTTTAACAGGGACGACGGATTCGATCTACCTAGATGGTTTATTGATCTCAAGGGGAAAAACAGACCACAATGCGACGAAAGAGCGAGTGACGTCAAAAAATGCTAAAATATTACCTGCAACGAGCCGATTGACGTCAGCAGCTAGCCCGATCACATTATTTACCATTCCGGTGACGTCAACAACGGCCCCCCAACATCATCTCTATCATACTCGCACGAAAAAGCGAAAACTCACGGGACAGTCATTTAATTTTTAGAAGATTTTTCTTCTGAAGATGTCCGCCGCAGTTGTAGATGAAACATCAAAAGTTTCTAACTCGGACCAAGGCTTTATAACCTTAGAACCAACCACACGATGCACTATAACATCGGCCGTGAAAGCTTTCGCATCTATTTAAAAATAACATATACTCTTTAAGTGACAACCGATTGTCTATTGACTTATAAAATATAATTAAATGGGTACATAATAAAAGGAAGTTTGCAAGTATTATACCTCCAAGAATGTTATGCACAATACCAAAACATAGTTCAAGCTAAAATATGCTTAAAATAGTCTAGTTACTGTTATTATCAAAACATTGTTAGCTAGATAGTTGATTTATCTAACATTATCCAAATGTTAGCTATTTTAAAAGCAAATAAATGCAATTACTTGTAATGCAACAAAATTTTCAATTGTAAGATAATGAATGGGTATTTACGTGGTCTGCCGTATAAATATATGATCATATAATACAAGAAATTACAATTTGAATGACGAAAATCTCTATATTTGATAGACATGGTACGTCATACAGAAACCCTATACGGAGCATTAATTGCCAACGTCATTTTCACTGTTTAAAACAAGTCTTGTGTTACAATCGCGAACAAATGCCTGGTCGCATTAACTTTGACCTGGTTTTCAGTTTAGGATATCGTTCTTTTTAAAGGCAATTTAAATTTTGCAAACAGTTTCGCACAAATTTTTTTGTAGATTGCTGCCCTATTCTCTTAGACATTGCAAATACGATGATCACATAATGCATGTGCTCACTTATCGGCGTCTAACTCTCGGTTGTGAGGTTATTAGATGGGCAAACTATTTTATCATATTAATATTAATTTTTGGGCAAACTTTGTATATACAATTTTAATTAATTTGAAAAAAGGTTACTGTAATAATATTAGAAGCATTTGCGTGGTTGTAATTTATGGTTTGATTTTTAAAGTCGTACTATTTAACGAAGAATATAAAAAATGTTGGCTTTGGGGGGCCCGCTAAAAATCTTTTCGCCGGACCAGACATTAGTTTTCAGTGATCCCTACCCAGACATAAAAGTCAAGGGCAGTTAAATCTGTAAACTGGGGCTTCAAAATGCGGAATGAAGCGTTTAGAAACATTAACGCTGTGTCCCTCCTGACTGAAATAACAAGTTTCACAAATTAAATTCTACAAAATGAGAAATCAAGAAATCTCTATCATGTACGTTTTCCGGTAACAAAAGAAAGTTTTCTGCATTGTCTTAAAAGATATAAGGTCTAATTACACCTCAATGAAAATCTCGTGGAAATGAAATGAAAACGTGGACGCAACGGTCGTTAATAGATAATATGAGAGCTTTTCTCCCCACAAATACCCAAGTAAGTGAAAATAGGTCTCATCCCCTATTGAGAGTTTTCAAAAACAAACGCTTGTCTTTGATATTGAGTTTCAGTATTGCATTAGTCTACTTACGGCGTTTTTAATGCTCTTTAGACTGAAGTTTTTACCAGTCGACAAATGCACAACAAAAATCTAGCAATAATTAATAATTTACTTCTGGTAGAATGTTTTGGCAATAAATACACGCTTCGAATCTTAAACGCTCCGTGGTTAATTTTTCATGTGTTCTCTACATAATTTCCTAATGGTAATTCCGAATAATAATTCAGAATATCGGATGATTCAATTTAGTTCTGCTATGTATATTGTTTAACCCGTAAAAAAGAAATTTTTAATTTTAAGGAACATGTTAATACTATTAAATTATAATTTTTTAAATTAAAACAATTAAGGTTAGAAAATTAGAATAATTTATTTAATGATAAACATAATCAAGTATAATGAATTTTAAATTTACACTACATTTACACTACAGAAAATAGTCTGATGTTCTTTAGTAAGCAAATAAATATTTATAATGCAAAGCGCATAAACATTATAATTTACTTATTTGCTCTATTTGTGACACTAACGATTTCTTAGTTAATTAATATCAATATTCCTAACATTACAGATTTATTTATGCTCAGTAAAGATTTGTTGCAGTAGGAAAGGCAATAACAACTTTATTATTAGAGATTTAGTAACATAGCAGATTACTTTGATTTATTACGTTAAAAATTCCTTTTCCGAGCATAATAAATTAATAAATACTTGATTAGTTGTTGCTATGCAGCTAATACTTTTCTTTAAAAGATCTGCAAGAATTTTCCGCCGCTACTTTTTCTCGTATATATAAAATAAAATAAATAAACGTTGTTTAAAAATGCTATCTAAAACTTCCAGCTGTAATTTTCACTACCGCTCGACAACCGGAAAAATATTGTCTTATTTGTCTTGAAAGAGTGACTAGCAGTTAATGAATAATACATTGCTAATTGGTCCATCCCTAGTGCTTGCCCTAACTGGAGGCGCTCGACAAACGTGTGAGATGGTCGTTAGCGCAAAAAACGTCAAATTGATAGCTGCCTCCATTATTTCGGAGTGGTTGTTAAACCAAAAAGGACCATAAAAAGGTCGGTGCAGTGAAGTGCTTTCTCCGTTTTTGTTTTTGTTCTTGTTTGATTTATTATTTATTCCTGTCAATTTTCTTGGAAGACCGTTTTTGTCCCTGTTGCGAATCATGAATATTCTTTGTTAACAGTTTTTAGTGGATCTCGGGCGGGTTTTGTTATCCTAGTTTAAATCAGGTCTTACTTTCACGCTATATGCATTATTGAAATTGTTATAAAATATATATGCATATTCTTATTAAAATTATTATTTTCTATTTATTTGCTGCTCAAGATACATCACGGTTTATTTAAAATATCTTTAATAAAAAAAAATCACTGCGAATTCATAGATAAATTCATCGATGTCTAAAATTTAAATAAATATTTGTTAGTTCTTTATTTCTAAGTAATTTGTATTCCATATATATGGTTACTGATGGAATATTTGTCCTTTCATATTTCCTTCAAGCATTTTACTGACGTTGTAGTTGTTAATAACCTGTTGCACTTCATCATTTTATTTTTATTTAATTTTAAGACGTTACAAGTAATTTAACTGGCCCTGAATTTGTTCAATGCGCAATTCGGCAACAACTTTTCTAATCTTCTACTTTATTACAAAAAGACTTAAACTGTCTAATATACCCAATTATAATTACATATATGTAAAAAGTAGGTGTATATCATTTTGTATTTTTGTACTAGAATTGTAAATCTTGACTATTTTATTAATACCTTTGATCAAAAAACTTTTAATATTATAAGTTTACATAATCATATCAATTACTGTTATTAAAACTCATGTAATATGTAGCAATGCTAAAAAATTAATTTTATTTTACTATATTACAAAAAGCAATATTTTGTATATTGGCGGAGATGCGACTTCAATGTGCGTTTAGACTCATTTTAAAGATAAACACATCTCCAGTCAAGCGGGGCTGCGGTGTCTTAATTATAAAGTATGAAGAATAAGCTTCAAAAATTCGACACAACATCAAAGTATATGCAAACAAGATCCACCAGCAACAAAACACCGCAGCACGTATCTACTAATGCAGTAATGTTTTTTTATTTACTTTATAATACAGATAGTAATAAATTAAACTCGGATTTTAATTTTACCAAATTATTCTCATTGGAAACTGTGCTGGCTTTTGTAAGAAGATGAGGTAATACTGAAATTATTATTTGGCACAAAATAATTAAAAATAAGTTCAATTTTTGAACGGAAATATTTTATATTATTGATGACGAATGTGTTTTGCATTTGACTACTCACATTAGTGTCTGCAACGTTATAAATTCTAACGGTAATGTTGAAGTCCTTAAAACATTTTTATATCAAAGATAATATATTTTTAAAATTCAATAATAAATTGTCAAACTTCTCAGTATTTTATTATTATTCCGTAATTTTACGTTGAAAATATAAAAAATATTAATTAGTTAATTACTCATCATTTAGAGTTTTTAATTTTGTTTTTATTTTATATTAATTTTTAAAGTGTTAACAAAAAACAATATAACAATTGAGGAGTTTTTACACAACAAATTTAAAGGAAATATAAAAAGCAATTGTGCAAGAAGCTATTCAAAAATAAACAGATTTTAACTTGAATTGTTACTCAACTTTACAATGCCAGCCGTTTCCATCATACACTCTCATCTAGCCGTTTTAAAATATTAAGACAATAAAATTCGTTCATTGTTTGCCCCACAGCAACAAATTTTTTTGCAGTCTTAAGCACACCAAAGAGACAATTGGACATTGTTTTAATGTTTCAACTAATCAGTTTTTTAGTCTTAGTGAAGTTGAACGTTCTCATTAATTTGATGTTTGTTTCTGTGTCATAACCATAATACTAGGTGCGTTCAAGGCCGATAATTTTTTCAGCAGTAATAGTAAGTAGAAAGATGTAGTTAGTTTTAAAAGATGCGGAAAATATTTCTGAATTTGTAATGTACATGGTAACACCATACAATGTACACAGGACGAATTACTGCCATTGCAGTGAGTGTTGTTTTATATACTTAGTGTTCAAGAATAACGTGTAATCATCCATTTTCTTTTTTTGCGTGGTGAAACGCCCATTGAAAAGAAATTATGGATGTTAAAAATGTGCGTTTGTGGGTGCGAAAGTTTATAGAAAGTCAAGAGTTGTGTGACGGAGTAGTCTCGGCCACCAACTAGCTAGACCAAAATAAGAGCAAGTGGTTATGGAAGACCGTCGATTAGGTATGCGTGATATTGTCTCTAAACTTGGAGCTTCCGTAAGATCTGTGGAGTTTATTTTATATGACGACCTGAAAATGCGAAAATTGTTTTTAAGGTGGCTCCCATGAATGCTGACCGACAAACACAAGGCTGCGCGGATGACAATGTCTCAGGACTTGTTCACACATGATGCTGTCATAAATTTCCGACCATTGAGGACACTCTCCGTAGTCGCTCATTTTCCAATCAAGCCGCTGTTGCATCAGCGACTTTCCCGGGGACAAAACACACCCCTAAAGAAGTGTTCTCAGAAGCCATGAAATCACGGCAACGACGTTGTGAAGAATGTGCACGTCTAAACGGAGATTATGTTAAAAAGTAACAAAGTTTTAACTTTCCTAAGAGATACTTTTTCAGAAAAAAAATGGAAACCTTATAACTTAAACACACCTTGCACCATTACTCATTCTAGTTACTTTCCTGCCGAGGAATTGTGGGTCATTATATAATTTTGTTTCAAGTCTAACCAAACACGCATTTGCCCTTATAATCCTCTGTAAGCACGTGCGACATAATTTGGTAAATACCTGTTTTATTCCATTATTTATTTGCTGTCAGCCACTATGAAATGTATACTATTTGTGATATTTTTTAAATGGATGTTTTATGAGCCCGTTAAGGGTTTCTATATGGGATTTGTATGTAAACGATAAATTTTGAAGTCTGTTTACAGCTAATTTGTATTTTCCTATAAGAACATTTATGGATATTTCTATGAATATCATATTTACTGCAGTATCATTGCTCATTTTGATTATTGCTGCAACTGCCTTAATACTAATAGTATCTACTTTTTGACATGATGCATTATATTAACTTTTACAATGATGGCTATATTCGTGTGTGTCTGGTCACTATAATGGTGCAGTAGGCCTGATAACTAGCGATTTTTGTTTTATGTGAGTGAGTTAAGTGCCAGATGAAATTATTTAAAGAAAGTTGATTGCGAATTAGAGTTTAGCTTCATGATGCACCAAGAAGGAAAGATAAGCGATTTGATAATACAATTGCTTGAGTTGTTTTATGAAAAGCTGATTAAGGTTGAAAAGGGATAAAGAAATAGTGTTAAGTATGAACAAGTTTTTTGGGTTCTTGAATACAATTTTGACCTTGGCGAGAGTATTGCTTGTTAGCGGGTATAGAATTTTTATCCGTAGTTATTGCTTGGAGCATGTCATTTTAGAATTTCCTGGCTTGAAAGTTCTTTGGTGCTAGTCTTCTTCAGCCTTCTGCCATCCACTCCTGAATGTAGGCCTCACCCATTTCTCTCCATCTGTGTCGGTCACTGGTTTGTTGTGTCCAGTTCCTACCAGCTATCT